>JAECXF010000149.1:657500-1857500 GCA_018151655.1 Drosophila bocqueti | reverse complement strand
TAGAATGGCCATAAAGCAGCGTTGAAATGGAAACAGAGAAAAAAAAACAAGTTTACTTGCGGCAGGCAAACAAATAAGAGGAGCAGTAGAGGGTGATGATGAGATGGCCGCGCACATTTCGCTGATCTAAGCAGCTGAAGCGTAGACACTCGACAAGAGCTTATTTAATTAACGTCTGAATGCTAACGAAAGCGGCGAAGAGAAGCTGCTCTGTCAGCACTCGGGGGCCATAAATAATTCACATACCCGTATATCGGCATTTAAAATAGGCGGGCTCCGCGCAGGGCTGCCACTTGTTGAAAAATCAGCATATGGCAGCTCTCGTTCTCGATTGTGACTACGGTCGTCTCTTTCCCCCTTATTGATTTCTCTTTTGCAAAAGCAGGGTTGTTTGACACAACGACGACGCAGTTTTCATACGGAATTTTTCAATTGTTTTGTCCAAAAGAATTTTCGTAATTTAATATTTCAATTATTATTGAGGAGTGCTTGTGTGTTAGTGACTGTGCCCTGTGTGCGTATGCCATGAGCAGGGGCAGTAGTGATTATGTGACAAGCGCAGAGCGAAAAAGAGGCATCGTAACCGACGCTGCAGCTGCCAAGTACAAAGGCAGGCTGTATTAGACTCAAATCGTTAAATTAGCGGAGCAAAACGAATAGAAAATCTCGGCCAGTGGACAACAACATGGATGATGCCACCTCCCAGAACTCGGCTGCAACGCCCATGACGCGCGAGAATATCCCGCTGCTGAATCGCCAGCGCAGCCGATGGTATCTTTTCAGGTGTGTGAATCATCGCTGTAGCGAAATTCCCCCGGAGCTCGACCAGTTCCAGTTGCGATTTTCTCCCGCTGCCTTATCAGCACCCATTACGGTTAATGCAGCGACACCGCTTGCTCTCTTACACATCGTCTGCCATCTGGCTGTTCCCCTCGCATTCCCACTCGCACCCAGACTCCCACTCAACCCACTCAACCCCCCCTCGAACACACACTCTCAGACAGATGACCATGCATACACATTCCTCTGTTGTTGTTGTATCGTTGACGTCTGGGTTTTCACTTTTGTTTATTTTTCGAGTTTTTATTATCGATTTTCCTCTACGCTCAAGGTCGTCACTTCCTTTGCATAGGTTTATGGACACCCGTTATATCGGCGATGTGTGTTAAATTTTAATTTAATTGTATTTAGAAAAGCCCTTGCCACTAATACCGAGTCAAATATGGGGAGTTCGCTTCGGAGAGGGAATCTTAAAAGGCAAGGGCACGTAGATTAGGTTACGATTCGAGCGAGTTGTTTCAAATATGGCAAAGAATAGGATTAATTTCCATAAACGACATTTAAAATTCATTAAAAATGGTTATAAAGAGCTGAACTTGTAAAGAACTTGAAGTTCTTGAACGGATTTTAATATTTTTATTATGCCAAAAGGAGAGGTCTTGTCAAAGACACCCAGCAGTCCTGATATAGAGCTGATTTTAGAATCTACCATCAGTAATTGCTCTCTAACTCTAACTGCCACACCAATCCCTAAATTCGCAGAATTCTTCAGTTAGTTAAAATCTGTTGACATTTTTTTGTGTAGACAAATTTTGACAAAATTCTAGGTGAAACAATACAGTTCAGTTTGAACAACAAGATCTCCAATATATTGGAGAGTGCAGTTTCTTGCTTTTGCTCTCTCCATGATAGACGACTGCGAAAAAAACGAGGGCTTTATGGGTTACCGGGGAGAGTCGCCACCGCCACAACAAGGATGTTTTTGGCCAACACTTTGACAGAGAGCAGCGTAATACTGATTCTCGTGTGTCTTTACAGCTGCTGGCGCAAATGGTTCCGACCGCGTGAGCTGCGGGCCCGCACCGTCAACCTCGGCCGGGTCAACACGGAGAAGTTTCCCCCGAACGAGATTCGCAATCAGAAGTACAACTTCATCACCTTCCTGCCGCTGGTGCTGTTCGAGCAGTTCCGCTTTTTCCTCAACCTGTACTTCCTGCTGATGGCCCTCTCGCAGTTCATACCGGACATCCGGATCGGGTATCCCTACACCTACTGGGGCCCGCTCGGCTTTGTCCTGATGGTGACTATCTGCCGCGAGGCGGTCGACGATCTGCGACGGCACCAGCGGGACCACGAGGTGAACTCCCAGAAGTACAAGCGTCTGTCGGCCACCAGCACTGGCGGCTACGAGATGGTGCCCAGCTCCAAGCTTAAGGTCGGCGACGTCATCATCGTGGAGAAGAACGAGCGAGTGCCGGCGGACTTGATTCTGCTGCGAACCAGCGATCGCAGCGGTTCCGTCTTTGTGCGCACGGATCAACTGGATGGAGAGACCGACTGGAAGCCCAGGCTGGCCGTTCCCTACACCCAGAAGCTGAGTCGCGACTCGGAGCTGCACAGCATCGACGCCAGCTTCTATGTGGAGAAGCCGCAAAACGACATCCACAGCTTCATCGCCACCTTTTGCATGACTGACGGCAGCGAGGACACCGGCCTGAGTGTGGAGAACACGCTGTGGGCCAATACAGTGGTGGCGGCGGGCACAGCAACGGGCATAGTTATCTACACCGGATGCGAGACTCGCAGCGTGATGAATAACTCACAGCCCAGATCCAAGGTCGGGCTGCTTGACATGGAAATCAACGGATTGACTAAGGTAAGGGATCGCAAAAGACGCAAAAGGCTTAAAGTTAAACTCTCCCCTACGTAAACGGCAGGTTCTCTTTTGTGCGGTGCTCGGTCTCTCGCTGGTCATGATGATGCTGAAGGGATTCGGTGGCCCCTGGTACCGATACATGTTCCGCTTCGTGCTCCTCTTCTCCTACATTATTCCAATCAGTTTGCGCGTGAACTTGGACATGGGCAAGGCCTTCTACTCGTGGCAGATGCAGAACGATTCGAATATTCAGGGAACGGTGGTGAGATCGACGACCATACCCGAGGAGCTTGGCCGGATATCGTATGTGCTGACGGATAAGACGGGTACCCTGACGCAGAACGAGATGGTCTTCAAGAAGATCCATCTGGGCATTGTGTCCCACGACGCGGACACCTTCCATCACATTGGCCAGATGATCCAGAAGCTGTCGGGAAACATTCTGCAACAGCAGCAGCAGCAAGGCAGCGTCTCCAGCTCGAGCAGCGGCGGTGAGTCCAACAACAAGCCGCCCATTATGTTCGCCGGCAACCGGATGCGGCGACCGGAGGGCTGGCGGGAGTGGGAGGCAGTGCGAGCCCTGGCACTGTGTCACAATGTCACCCCGGTGAGCGATGACGAGGACAATCGATCCGTGTCCACGGCCTCAACGGTGACCGGCGGCAACAACTCACCCACCAAATCTGTGATAAACATCGAGGCTCCCGGCAGCACGGACACGGAGCATCAGTATCAGGCTGCATCGCCGGACGAGATAGCTCTGGTCAAGTGGACGGAGCAGGTGGGACTGACCCTGATTGCCAGGGATCTCAACACGATGACACTTCAGGTCAAGACCCCCAACGACGACAGTAAGTGAAACCCAGCACAGAAGCCAGTAGTGGAGCTCATTAAATGACATCATTATTACCTTTCAGATGACATTCTTCTGCACTATCAGATCCTGCAGCTATTCCCCTTCACCAGCGAGAGCAAGCGGATGGGCATCATTGTCCGCGAGAGCAAGACGGGCCAGATAACGTTCTACCTGAAGGGTGCCGACGTGGTCATGTCCAGCATCGTGCAGTACAATGACTGGCTTAGCGAGGAGTCGGGAAACATGGCGCGCGAGGGTCTCCGCACTCTGGTCGTGGCCAAGAAGGTGCTCACCGAGGAACAGTATTCGGACTTTGAGATGCGGTACAATGCCGCCCGGCTCAGTATTACGGATCGCGTCGCCAAGGTGGCGGCTGTAACGGAGTCGCTGGAGCGTGAATTGGAACTTCTCTGTCTCACCGGGCGTGGAGGATCGCCTACAGGAGAATGTACGCCCCACACTGGAGCTCCTGCGCAATGCTGGCGTACGCGTTTGGATGTTAACTGGCGACAAGCTGGAGACGGCTTGCTGTATCGCCAAATCGTCTCAATTGATTGGCCGGAACCAGGGGCTGCACGTCTTGCGTTCCGTCAAGACGCGAACGGATGCCCATCAGGAGCTGAACAGCTTCCGGCGAAAGCAGGGCCACGCTCTGGTCATCTCGGGCGAGTCGCTCGAGGTCTGCCTGCAGTACTACAGACCAGAGTTCCTCGAACTGGCCACGGCGTCTCCGGCAGTGGTTTGTTGCCGCTGCTCGCCCACGCAGAAGGCGCAGGTGGTGGCCCTCATCCAGAAGCACACAGGCAAGCGAACTTGCGCCGTGGGCGATGGCGGCAACGATGTCAGCATGATCCAACAGGCGGACGCCGGTGTCGGAATCGAGGGACGCGAGGGCCGGCAGGCGTCGCTGGCCGGTGACTTTAGCATTCCGCAATTCTCGCATATCGCCAAGCTGTTGTTAATTCATGGCCGTCGGAGCTATAAGCGATCAGCGGCGCTCTCCCAGTTTGTCATTCATCGAGGCCTCATCATCACCACCCTGCAAGCGGTGTTCTCGGCAGTTTTCTACCTCAGTTCGGTGGCCTTGTACCAGGGCTTTCTGATGGTCGGATACTCGACGCTGTACACCATGTTCCCGGTGTTCTCATTGGTGCTGGACCAGGACATTACCTCTGAGACGGCGGTTACGTATCCGGAGCTGTACAAGGATCTGTCCAAGGGCCGGAGTCTCAGCTATAAAACCTTCTTTATTTGGGTATTGATCAGCATATATCAGGGCGGTGTCATTATGTACGGAGCGCTCATACTCTTTGTCGACGAATTCATCCACATTGTGGCGATCAGTTTCTCGGCTCTGATTATGACTGAGCTCATCATGGTGGCACTCACCGTGCGCACTTGGCATAGGTAAGAGCTTTCGTTATTATCAATTTTGTTGTTTCAACTAAATGGATGAATCTTTTTAAAGGCTAATGGTGCTAGCGGAGCTGTTCAGTTTGGCCCTCTATCTCATTTCACTGGCCGTGTTACACGAGTATTTCGGTAAGTGCAGCTTAAACTAATAATAATAGCTCTCCATTAATTCGCCGTACTCTTCTTTTACAGACTGGGAGTTTATCTGGTCGTACGACTTTCTTTGGAAGGTCTCCCTCATCACACTGGTCTCCTGCTTACCTTTGTATATAATCAAGTTCTTGCGTAAAAAATGTTCCCCGCCCTCTTATCTGAAGCTCTCTTAAGCGGAGGCTCCGATATTGATTCCTTCTTGCTATTATTGTTCTTTTTTGTGTATGCTCTTGATTTAAACTTGATTTATTATTTAGCACTGTCTGCCTTTTTTTCTCACTATGCATCGTTTCGTTTCGTTTTTGCCAACACCCACACCGCACCACCCCTAAATATACGTGATATCAGGTTAAACCCTTCCCCCTCCTTGACACTACACTTTGTCTTTTTGTTTAATTCGTACAAGTTACACGAAACGTAAGGAACAAAGTGAAATGATTCAAATAAAAACGATTATATAGAACTTCAGCTTTTGTATTTGATTAATATTTAAGTCGCAAAAACCAAATTATGTTACTAATTATTTAATTAATGAAATTGTAGGTATCTATGACCATAATTGAATTAAATCGATTTCAATGGAATAAAAATACAATTGTAAAACGACAAATAGATTTTGTATTAAGGTTTAGAAGTCGCATTTGATTGTGCAATAATTACTTGTAATGAAATAAAATATATATACAAATATAAATTAAAAATGTAAAAGGACTTTGGTGTTTCTTGGGCTTTAAGGGGGTCTTCTTACGAGGCCGAAATATTGGCCTATTTTCAGAAATTAATTGTAAGAAAACTGTATAAGATGATGAGATAATTTTTTGTATTACTTTTGTACATCTTTAAACTTAACACTACAGGAAATTTAAAGTGTGTATAGCCAATTATTCATTGTTTATATGGGGTCAAAGTGGGGTCATCAAAATTTTAGGGGTCATTTTTCTGGTATCATAACTACCTTTATACTAGCATGAAGTGAGAAATATTAATTTTATTTATTTTCAGTTTTACGTTGGCTATGCTTCTCCTAGTACGATTTTCTTTAAATTAAAAATTGTTTTTGATATTATTTTTTTTTTGTAAAAAGTTCAATTTTCTACCATGTTTTTTCACCTGTTAGAGGGTGTAAAAATTAAACAATAAATTAAAAAAAAATCGTGCTCGGAGAAGCATAGAGAATTGTTTGATAAAGAAGTGGGGAAATAATTGGTTTAATTCAATGAAAATTACTGGTAGAAGTGATACCAAAAAGTTTAAAAAATTCGATTTTCGGGAAAACGATTTAGGGGAAAAGCACGAAACGTATGGAGGTGGTTATCTTTCGGGTTTCGTTTACCCTTGAAGGAATGCGAATTTTACAAAACCCTTTATATGGCGTATTCCTCAGATCCTCTATATTTTAATAATAATAAAAAAAATCGAATTTAAAAAAAAATTCGTAAGTAGAAGACCTCCTTAAGCTTTGTTTGGCAACTCCGCAGAGTTGTCCGAAGAGTTGATGGAGACAATGCCTCTTTTTCAGAAATGATCAATATCGAATCCGGGCATGCTGGTTTCTGAAATAAATATATTGAGAGATGTATTTGTATTGTACAATCTTTATTTACCATTTTGCTTGACATTTTTCTGTTTATTTCTAATTCACAATTCTTTGCTTGAAATACATAATTTATTTAATTAATTATATTTTGCATGTACGCACATACAAACATACTTACGTACGTAAGCTAATGGATTGTGTGTTGTTTGTTATCTCTCTGTTGGTAATATAATAGTTTATCTGTTGCTATGCTTCATTTAAAATGCATGACATCCATTAGTGTTTACACTAGATGAGTTTTCTAAACAATTGTTATCTTGCGTTCTCGCTTTATACTGTTGTAAGACCGCTTTCCGCTCATTAAAATCTTACTTTTGTTGTTTTTATTTTTGGTTTTAAATGTCTTAGCATGACTTCGGCTCATAAGTTGAAATTATGAAGCATTGTTTTTATCGATTTTGCTTAAATGCGCAGAAATACTTTTGAAGTAAACAATTGGCTTGTTCTTGTCCTTGGTAATTATTATAATTTCACAACATTGAAATTTTATTTCTTCATCAACACATGCAGTTTTTTACGTTTTATTTTTGGAGTGCTTTGTTAAATAACATTTTGATTTCTTAGTTTCTTTTGTATACTCGCTTCGCCCCAATCCGTGCCATTTGCTAATACTGAATCCTGGTGAGCATTTCCCGGGATCTGTGACCTGTGTTGAGCCAAGACCTGCCTGCGGACCCTTCTGAGCAATTTAAATCAATGCAACTTTTATGTCGGTGTATAAAAGTTTTGTCCAATCGTTTTGGTTTCTTAAAGCTTTTCCATTTCCTCGTTTGTTCAATCAACAATATCAACTCTAATTCTCAACTTGGGTACAGGGAGCTGAGCTACATATGTAAAGGTATGGGGATGTATATAGTTGGGATACATATTTGACCGATATATGCATGTCTGTATGTATGCTGACATTTGGTTTTGTAATCGTTCACTTCTAATTTACTAAAAATCTACAAAATATAATATTCGAATTTCTGACTCTCTCTGCTAAATATATTCTGCATTTACATACATATTTTATAATGATTGTTTTAAATTTATACATATAGTTTTTATGCAAGTACATGTTTATATATTCGTTCATTTGGTTTTTTGCTTTTGTTTGGTGTGGTTCTTGATGAGGTCAATTTGTTTAATTTGAAACATTTCCTTTTCGTCTATTTGAATGGTACCACGAATAGACTCTTTTAATGAATAATTTTTGGGTTTCTGTGATAAATATTCGCACAAAGCATATGATGTAATTAGATTTTTATATTTTGTGACTCAACAGAAATAAAAAATAGAAGGGATGCTCACTTCTGGAAGCCGAAGCCTTGCAGCTTGCAAACTTAAATTTCAAAAAATGGTTGGCTCCTTGCAAACTTTAAGATAAAATGATCTAAAATGTAACTAAAGAGGTTAATAATTTGTTTTGTAAAAAAAATGTATATTTTGAATTAGAAAATTGCTTATTAAATATTAAAATTAAAAAATAATAATAAGGGAAAAGATTTTGGATAAATGAATATCTAAGAGAGTCCGTGGATTTGAAAACAAAATTGAATCTTGTAGCTATGTTCTGTTGATATGTGTTACGGTATTTGGATGTTATGAATTGTAGCAATTTATTGCTTCTCTTATATCTTTACAGTTCCAAAAAGGTTAAATCGTTTCCTTTCATGTGTTAGATTTCTCTTTAGATTTTTTCTTCTCTTGTTTTAATAATATTCAGTCTATATAAATATTTATTTATACATTTAAGCTAAATTTTGGAATAACAAATTCAGAAAAATCGTGCTAAACTGAAATGATTTCAGTTCTTCAACAAAAGCGGGATGGTGTGCGATATAAGTTGTAGTGATTATGGTAAAATTAAAGATCTGAGGATGACCTGGTTAATATACTTGTATGTCTGTATGTAAATCTATCAAAAATTAATGGCTGTTTACTTTACCTGGCTATGCATTACATATGTATATAGTCAATATTATATTAGGGGAATAGAATAGTGGGGACTGCTGTGTGATTGCTTTTGTATATTTGGTTAAATATTCTCTTGTATTTTGTTTAGCTTTTGCTTGTTAACACATTCCTCTTGACGAGTTTTATTCCATGCATTTGATTTTTAGTTTAATGAATTCTTTTGAATTTCTGTATTCAAGTCGGCGGCTATTCCCTCTTCGCGATCTGATATTTTTCTTTAACACTGTCCTAATTTGTTGTGGGCTAATGCATTTGAATATAGATAGAAATTTGTGAACCTATTCAAAATGAACTATTTACACACACATAAATATGCATTACACATTATAGAATACCCTTCTCTTCAGTGCTTGGGAGTGTCCCGAGTCACAGAGAGCAACAAAGGGAATTCGTGTGAATTTTTGTAGAGTATAGGAATTTCAATACCTATGTTTATTTTCTGAGCAAAAAGGAAAACGTTAAGTAATACACTTTTCATCATCGTACTCTAAAATATTTATTTTCTGGTAGTGTTATTGGTAACTTTCTTCGGGAGTGGTGCTCTGTAGAATAATTTTTATTAGAGTGTCTTTCAGCGCTCGAGCTGGCTGAGAAATAATTTATGTAAAGAAACGTATTATATATATTATTAATTCACTAATTACTAAGCAAATCAATGCCAAGCATCCTAAAATTAATGTGTTCTCTATTTTCTGTTTGCCTTAAGTTCCGTTAAAAAACTGCCAATTTGATTAGCCATTTCCATATGCTCCGTAACGTTGCACCCAAAAAGAGCCACTTAACCTTACTGGTTGCCCTGGATGAAGCATGAGATGGCTTTACACCTGCACCGATATCAAAAATTTCTTTGGATTAATGCAAAAAAAAACCTATGCCCAAAAATATACAATTTAAATTTTAAATTATTGTAGGCAGTAATGAACTTGTTTTTCCTCTTTTTGTTGATCATAAAGAGCAACAACCGAAGGTAAGTGTTAATACTCGCAGTGTAATTATATTTTCTGAACACAATTGCATTATATAGGGATCATAATATAAATGAAGCATCAAATTAATACATATATGGTATGCGGGACTTTAACTCATAAATTACTTGTTCAACTTAGTCCATTAAAACGTTTTAAATTTGCTGGAACGACTTGCTGAAGGGATTACCCTTAATCCTCGTCTTAAAGGAACATCTCTAGTATTCTAAACTTAGTTCATGCTACATATGCGGGCCCTGGCCTGCCCGCCGAGAAGCGTCTACACATTTAAAAAATTGGCAAAGCTTTTACAAAATTACGAAACTACGGTTACAAACTACTTTGCCAAACAACAATACCAAGTGCAATACTGATTTTTGGGGCGATCGTTCGATTGGCCTGGCAGGTAGGTACTCGAAATCTAAAAAGACGCCTCCAAAGCAATACTAAGAACTAACCACTGTGCTCGTGTGCCTGGCCCGAGGCCGAGGCCGAGTCCCCGACCTCCGCCAAGTGGCGCTGCTCCTCGCAGACGGCGCTGCGCGTCGCCTCGCACTGGGCACAGTGCTTCTCCAGAAACTTCATGGACAAGTGGAACGTATACCGGTGCCGGGTGCAACGCCTTTACATCTTGTACTCGACGATCTTGTTGGGGTTGAGGAACTGCTCCCGCTGCGACGCCTCCAAGTGGGCCACGGTGCGCGTCAAGGCCGAGCCCGATCCCGAACCCTGCCCCTGTCCCTGTCCCTGTCCCTGTCCCGAACCCTGCCCCTGTCCACTTCCTGATCCAGAGCCCGAGGAGGTCTTATGCTTGCCGTCGACGCCACCGCCTCCTCCGCTGGTGCGTCCGGCATCGGTACCAATGGGCTGGTACACGCCCTCGGCACTGATTACGCCCACATTGACACCGGCGACCACCGGCTGCTGCAGATAGCCGGAGTACTGCGGCGGCATCTGGTAGCTTCCCGGCGGTTGCTGCTGCTGCTGTTGGTTGCTGCCAGCCCGCGGCTGCTCCGTGTGGGCAATGGGGTATTGCTGCTGATGAGCGTACTCCTGGCTGCTGCCCCCAGCGCCAGCGGCACCCGCCAAGCCACCAGCTGAACCGCCGCCGCCGCCAATGCCTCCAGCTCCACCCATGCCGCCGCCTCCGCCCATGCGGGAGCCCGAGTCGTCGTTGAGGCCCTCGCCCATTTCGCCGTCGCGGTTGTGCCGCCCGCGGATGCAGAGCTTGGTAAATAGCCACACCCGGCCGCGGTAGAGGAGGTAGCAGCAGAAGTGCACGAAGAAAGTGAAGATGATGGCGCAGGCCGTCACAATGATCGCCTTACCCGGCTTGGTCCAGTCCATCATCGGGTAGATGGCAGTTTGATTTTTCCTGCAAGCGATTCATCAAAGTCAGATCACATGTTCCGCCTGGATTTGCTGGGACTCACCTGTCAGTGCCGCCGGCCAAGAAGTAAATTCCCGTGAATATGGCATAGGCCAGGCCTATTCCAGTGGTGAAGTAGGCGTGGCTCATTTTGATCGGATGTCCCACCACGGCCAAGTCGATGAGCATTATAATCGAGTTCAGAACGTGCACCATGATGTTCAGCGTATCGATCTTGTGAATATCTGAAAGCCGATTTAGTTTTGGAATTCATTAATCATTTTTAATGGGAAGAGAAAATGTTACAGCAATTTATATATCATGGACATATGTATCTAAGTGCTTGGTATAACAAAGATAACCTGATAATCAGCAGTTTCCAGAGGAAAATCATCCTATTTTCTATATAATATTTGATAATAAGGATAAGATAAGATGCCTCGTTTTAGTAAGCTGCGTTCATAAAGAACTAGTTCAAGGGGCTATTTATAAATATTTATTTTAATAAAACACATATTGATTTAATATGCAAGTGCCGCAGGCCTCATAAGTTACCCTCTTCAATGACTCGGACAAGGAATTCACGTGATGACTGTTTGCTGACGAAGTACACCAGCGTTCCAATATCATTAACTGTGGCCAGGAAGACGTAGCAGACTAGAAAATCCAGCAGTAGCAGTACCGAGCACAGCGGCTTGTCGAGAAGTGTGGGAAAGTTATCCCAGTAGCCGGATATTACCTGGGCCTGGAACACGATCACCGGAAATGACACTTCCCACAACGCAATGTGCAAGGCCATCTTGATGCCCCAAACGGGGTCGACCAAGTAATGGAAAATTGTCACCGTGAGGAAGCTGGCAATCACCGCAAAGAAGTACCAGCCGAGGAAGAGTTGGGCCACTGTGGGACAGTTCGGCAGTTGGAAGGAGCCGTACAGCAGTAGCAGCGCCATCATTACCAGGATCTCCTCGCTCAGCAGCAGAGCGGTGAGGGGGTCCTGCTCTTTCAATACCGAAACCGTTCCAAGGGCCAGGAGGGCAGCAATGACGGAGCAGATGACCCAATTGTAGGGATACTGGCGACGCAGCCACGTCACACAGGCGTACACGCACAAGGCAACCAATCCAATGGTGAAGAAGGTGTAGGTGGCCACGTCGTCTGGCACCATGAGACTGGGGACCTGGCTCGGCACCATGAGCAGCACTGTGGTCAGCACGATAAGCAACAGAGCCACGCCCATGATTCGCAGCCAGACCTTGCGGCGGAGGGCCCCGACGTCAATGTGTGGCCGATCACTCATCGATGTGAGTCTTTCTGTCTCCAATTTTGTTCGTGTCCGGGTCGTGTCAGTGTTGTGTATTAAAAATAAAAGATCTCGGCCTGACAGCTAGTATGCCAGGCATTAACAAATCGGTGTCAGCCCCGGATTTCAGGGAACCATACGACTTGCAGCCATCGAATGAATCCCTTTCGGACACTCGATACGGCCCGGACCCCAGCTCGGAGATTGAGCGGTATGTCGATGCGACCACCTCTGTCTCGTGGATACAGATGCGAAATGAGACCTCCACCTGCGCCTTTCGTAGCTGTGTGTTCGTGCTGCTGGGCGCCCAGGTCTTTCTCTCCTCGCTCCAGTGGATGGGGGCCACCTATCGATGGCGGCCGCAGGCGAACCCGGGGGAGCGCAGCCTTTGCTTCCTGCTTCTGCTCCTCGCATGGACCAATCTGACCCTGGCCTTCATCGGCTTCCGGCGGCTGCAATTCACTTTCCCGATCAATTGGATCATATTCGGCTGCATCTTCGAGAGCCTAACCCTGCTGGTAATGTGCCTGCGGCTCATCGAGCAGGATATCACCTGGCCCCTCATCGTGTTCAGCTTGGGAGTGGTGGCCTTGTACACGGCGCTGGGGGTGTGGGTGCCCGGCTTCCTCACTGCCAACCTCTGGATCCTTGTCCTCGCCAGCATGATAGTTATCGTGGTCTCCACCGTGGCACTGGGCACCCGCCTGCGTATGCGCTACTATGTGCCGCTCAGCCTCAGCGTGATAATCTTCGGTCCCTGGGCCATGTACAACTCACAGCGCATCTTCGTTCCCAAAAAGCAGACGGGATACTTGCCTCACCAGTATCTGGAGGCCGCCTCCAGGATGTTCATTAACTTCGCATGCACCGTGGGAGGCGTTGTCATTACATACCACATTGCGAAGGACACCTTGGACATCAAGTGATATCATGCTGCAAAACCCGAAGTAAGTTTTTCTCTCCTGCATTTGTACTGTTTAAATTTGTGTAAGCAGCAAGTCGAGATATACTTATAGTGCCTCAAACCCAGCAGAGACTTAGTCAGAAATTCTCTATGGAGGGTTAGCAAAAATAAACTTAAATTAAATCGGAGCTCTAACAATTAATTTTAGGCAGGTAATTTTTGCCATTTGATCTTTTTAAAAACGAAACCCAGCGAAATAATAGTTCGAGTAAAACTGAATTCCATTATTTTCGGTGGAGCAGGGCCAATAGTGCCATAGTCGTTTTATGACCTGCCTTAAATGTTTGTGTTCAAAATGTTAATATTTTAAGTATGCTCAAAATTTCATTCATTCATTTATTTAAGCCTATTAAATCATATTTTGTTTTACTTTACAGGTGCAAGTGTTCTTGAGATTGAGATATTTTTGATAAAGGACTAAGACGTGGACTAATTATATTGTTCTAACCCCGAATAAAAATTAGAAATCTACTATTTTTTAAAAAATTGCTCGTTCTCTGACGCTACTTTTGAAATCATTTGTATAAATTACATAGCTGAAAATGTAATCAAACTGTGAGTCCCTCACCTGGATTGTGTACCAGAAGCCAATAGCACATGGTGACGATGAACGCATAGACCGTGGCACAGGTGTAGAGCACCCAGTACAGGTGGTGCAGGCGACTCTTTTTCGCCTGACGCACAATCTCAAAGTCCTCCCGTTCCACCATCATGCCCTGGGTGACGATCCAGGCGGCCAGCCAGGCCTGAACGGTGCAGAAGAGCAGTCCCCAGTGGGTCAGGTAGATCCACCACTTGGCATAGTGGTGCTCGAAGTGCTCCTCGGTGCGGCCGATGTCCAGCAAGGAGCAGACCAGTGCCGCCAGACAGGTGATGGCCGTGATCCAGCGGTAGAAGAGGTACACGATCCGCACCTGAGTGTTGCGTTGCCACTGAGGAGAGATTGGTATTACAATAGGGGTCAAAGGGAGAATCACTTGACAATTAAAATCGAGTAGCATAATAACTTAGCAGTTGATAGGTTTGTTATATTTAATTAAATTTAATTAAATTTGTATTACAATTTTTTGTTTATGTGGTGTGTAAAATCCTATGAACGGCTCTTTAGCGTCACACTCAAACATCCTCTTTATTTCGATCGTTGATCCCAACTGAACTAGCTGATGAATTTGCTTTCAAAATAATGCTACATTAACTCAGCTCGTATTTACTTAAGTTGAACTCATAAAAACACATTTACGATACTTACACTTAAATCTGGCACTCGACAGCCCTATGGCCCATTAGGAAAATTTACAATTTAAATGATAACCTAAGGTAACCTGGTCGTACCCAAGGTACATACGTAATCACCAAAAATGTTGTTAGGCCTTCGTGAAACCATTGGTATTGAGGCAAAGTTTACTACGAGAATGATTTCTGTGATATTAAATGGAAGTAAAAACATTGTTAGGAAAATGTA
The DNA here is from genome assembly GCA_018151655.1 of Drosophila bocqueti. Taxonomy (NCBI): domain Eukaryota; kingdom Metazoa; phylum Arthropoda; class Insecta; order Diptera; family Drosophilidae; genus Drosophila; species Drosophila bocqueti. The sequence continues at coordinate 1,842,803 of JAECXF010000149.1, read as the reverse complement.
AATAGTAGATTTATGATGATAGCCATTGATTCTTCACATGAACCAACCCCTGTAGTCGCCTAATCCATCACCTTGTATAAATATGCACAATTTTTACACTCGAAAACCAAAATTCAATGACCTTTTTATACAGAATGCCCAAGGATTCAAGCTGCCTAATTCGGGATACCTAAGAACATTCCTATAATTGACAAATATTGTTCGGAGCAGACCGCCAGCACCTAGCCATGCGCGCATGGGTGTTCCGCTGCACCTGCAGCGCTCTCCTCTTATCTCTTTTCGCCTTCCTCTTCTTTCGTGAAATCTGTCGCGCTTTATATTTCTTAAACTACATATTGTAAACTGCTGCTCTTTTTGATGTATTTTTGGAAGCCGAGCTTCACTCTTTTCTATATACTTCGCAACTTCGCATCGGTCGATCATAACTTCGCATCGATCGGTCAAATAAATAGAGCAATCATATATTAGTAGAACCTATCGTGCGTTTTATTAATTATATTGCTAAGGGTGGCATATTCGTTGTCTTCCCCATAAACAACGCATTGTTCGCAACATTAAAATAAGTTAAATGAGTAATTAAAATTAAATTAAATACTAACTTTCAGAGAAAATCTCGACGCATAATGCCTCACCTGACACAGATAGAAGTTGTGCCGATGCACATGGTCCGGCGTGAACTCCGGGAAGCAGCTGTTCCACAATTTGCTAACCATCATTCTCTGATTGCCCAGGCAGCTGCCGGCGTTGGTGGCGAAGTGGTTGAAGCCCTCGCAGCTGTCCTGCGAAGGATATTGGTACGAGTGGTACGCCTGCTGCTGCTGCGCCTGCTGGAATTGCTGACCTTGCTGCGGATACTGCGACTGCTGTTGCTGCCGCTGCTGCTGCTGCTGATTAAGCGGCTGGTGTTGCTGATGCTGATGCTGCTGTTGGTATTGGTAGGGCTGGTAACGCTGCTCCTCCGAAAGGCGCTGCGAATGACCCCCGCCTCCCACTTCGCCCGTCCCTCCTGCTGCCCCTCCCGCTGCGGCTGAGCCGTGCTCCGTCTGGTACTCGTGTTGCGGCGGCGTCTTGTGGCTGTGCAGGCCGTCCCGGCCGCTGCCGCCGTACGGATGCAGAAAGTCAGGCAGGTCAAGGATGTGCGCCAGCTGCGTGGCCACCTCCTCGTCGTCCTCGTCCTCGTCCTCCTCCTGCAGGTGGAAGAAGCGCACGTCCTCGAGACTCGAGCAGTCGGTGGAGAGCAGCGCCTGGGGCAGGCAGTCCTCGAGCAGGTCCTCCTCGTCTTCGGTGGTGCTGGCGAAGCCCGGCAGATAGCCGTAGTTGTCGTAGGCGTCGTACCGCCTGCGGGGCGTGGCCTTGTAGCGATATCCAGCTTGCAGCTCCTCCGCCGCACTATAGTCCCGGAACGGCGATAGTCTGGCGGCTGCTGTTGCTCCCGCCGATACCGCTGTTACCGCTGACGCTGCCGCTGCTGCCGGCGTGGGTGGTGCCGGCGGCGGTGGCGGAACTGTCCGTGTGCTCCGGCTGGTAAAGTAGTAGTCGGTGGCTACACTGGGCGCCGGCGGTGGTGGCGGCAAAGCCGCTGGAACGGCTAGCGGCGGTAGGTAGCCCGGCGAGGTTCCCGCTGAAGCTAGCAGTGGGGTGGGCGAGGCATCGAAGTTAATAAGCGCCGCCGCCGGATAGCCGCCGCCGGAATAGGTGCCCAAGCTGCGGTACGGATACGGGTAGGCAGTGCTATCCGCGCCACCTCCGGCTCCTCCGCTGCTGCTGCTAGTGGTGCCGATGTAGATGTGGGCCGAGGTGGAGGGCAGGTGGTACCAGCTGGCTAGGTTGCCGCTGCCCAGACCGAAGCCCAGGCCCAGTCCCAGACCCAGGCCGCTGCCGGTGCCGGTGCTTGTGCTGCCGCGACTGAAGTAGTAGCTGTACTGCTGCTGGTGCTGCTGGAGCTGTTGGTGCTGCTCGAGCTGCTGGAGATGCTGGAGTTGCTGGAGCTGCTGGTGGTGCTGCAACTGCTGCTCCTGCTCGTAGCCGGTGAGCCAGCGCTGTCTGAGGGCCGCGTAGTTCTGCTGCAACTCCCGCTCGAGTCGCTGCAGCAGCAATTGTTGCTGCAGCTGCTGGATCTGCAGTTGCTGCTGCTGCTGGGCCAGCAATTGCTGCTGCACGAGCTGCTGGTGTTGCTGCTGGCGCTGTTGTTGCTGCTGTTGGCCACTAATTGGCACCGCTCTAAAGTAAAACTGCGCGTAATCCAATGTGAAGGCGTTGCTCTACAACTCCGGCGCGCCTCTATCGCTTTCACGCTTGGCAATTGTGCTCGGTTTGGCTCGGCTGCTGCTTTTGCTTCTGTGGCCTTTGTGGCTTCCTTCTGCTCCTGTTGCAGTTGCAAGTGGCAAGAGATGTCTGTCCGCCTGTAAGTGGAGCAAAGGCATAAAGGCATTCGGATGAGTCGCTTGCTTCTCACATGCGAGTGCATAATGCACTAATTAGACGGGCGATGAGCATACGCCCTGTGGACGCTGGCAAAGATTGCCAGGATGGAGGGGTTAAAGGCGGAAGACAGCGCTCCACTGGGCACAGAAACCACTTCTTGCGACACTAATTTGATGCCGCAAGACGAGAGTAAGTAAATAGTACCAGAGGCAGATAAATAGATGCAAACAGAGAGGAGTAAGTCGGGAATACAAGAGGTTTCGTAACGATGATTTTCTTTAGTTTAGGCAAAAAAATATACATATTTATAATATACATTATAAATTGCATACAACCTGTGGTATATTTTTATATATCTTAAACAGAGCCGGTTTTATCTCGGGGAACCCGAGGCCCCACAGATTCCATTTGTAAACGCCAATAATCATTCCGATGCTTTAATAATTCTGTCATTTTATTCGACTTCTGCCCTCAAGCTCACGCTACCGAATTCCGCGACTTGCGTATATGCAGGATTTTGGTTGCGAGTATATCCACCAGAATCCCTCACCAATAAGTGAATAACAATATCCGTTAAAGAATTTGATGATATTGGAGGCAACCTGTTCAAGAAACTAGGATAGGAAATACAAACGAAAGCGCTGAACGCATTGGGCACGCCTGGGTCTAAATGTTCTTTTTGGAACCATTATTAAATAATTATTTTGTACATTAATTTTAAAATATTTTTTAATTTAAAGAAAGGGTTTTAACGGTTTTTTAAAATGCAATATTGCGATTCTTGAAAGAGATCCATCCAAGCGGTCGGCTGGCATCGATCCCAATTTGAATTATATTTTATGTTTCTATATATGTGGGAGTTCTTCAGAACTCACTGAATTCTGTCATATTCTTTGTCCACAAATCCATAAGTGCAGACCAAAAGTCTCTCAAACCGTCAGTTACTAGGTTTTGATTTTTATTTGGTGGTGAAACTTGTACGATAGTCTGAATATAGAGTTGTTATCGAAAAACACAGGTGTTATCAAAGCAAACGTAACTTGAACGCAACTTGGACGTTACTTTTTCCCACCTCGAGGCCCCATATGTAATCATATGAAAAAAAAACAGCTTTTGCTCTGATAACGCAATAACGCCATAACGCAGCCTAGTGTAAATGGGGCCTTACTTATCCTCTATCAGTGAATATGTAAAATTAAACTGTCAATAATTATATATTCGTCGATATGACAATAAATTCAATTTTTTGCAATTTAAAAATTGAAATAAAAATAGAGAGATTTCAATTACATAAAGGGCACTCTGATCTTAGATATAAATGCCAAGCTTGAATTTTTCAAGGACTAACTAAAGGAATCAAAACTCATAAAGCCTTAAACAGAATCTTCACTAATTTCCCTCTAATTTCCGCTTGGGGTTCAGTTCATTTTCCAAACCAGCTTTATACTAGAATCGCCACTTTGGTCGCTGCAAACGTTTGCTCATGGACATAATATCCTTTGAGAGTGTGGGCGGAGCAATAAAATCAAATCAAATCGCGCGTGCCTCAGCAAAACGCAAAACGGCGACCAGGAAGCGCCGTTGCGGCCATTTTGGTTGCGTTGCTTTTCCGCTGCAGAGTTGAGTTCCCGTTAGTTGAGTTGTCTGCTTCGTGGGAAGAAGGCGGGAGGAGGAGGGGTGCATTTGCATTTGTATGCTACTGTGAGTATGAGTGTGTGTGTGAGTTTGCGAGTCTTTTGACGTCATCAGCAAATACTCTTATTGCCCTGCACAGTGGGCGAATGTTAGGTTTTTCTGCCTAAACAGTAGTGCTTTGCTTTTACCTTTTGAAAGCGAATTAATTTATTCCAAAAAGCGAACTAAAATGAGGACTTATGGTATTTTCCTGATTTTTAAATTAATTTGTGATGAATTCTGCCCAAATAAAGAAACACTCTGACGGACTTTTTATGAATTCTATTTTCTAATTGCATTAAAACAGCGCAACTTCAGCGAATTATTTATTTTTAAGGATATAGCGTTGTCTTGCAGTATTATTTGTATCGATATATAAATTAAATATATTTAAACTTCAGTGTCTAAAAAAATACTTTAATATTAAAGTATTTAATTTTTCCCCCTAAGCAATACAATTTTATCCACCAACCACTGTGCGCTGGGGGTCTTTGTTGCTGTGCTGCCGCTGTTTACACAGCTGTTGTGGGCCGCATTTAGTTGTTGCCGCTGCTGCTGGTTGCTGCAACATTTACATTGGCAATTTGCTTGGAAAAGCACTTACACCACTGCCCCTCCTTCTGGCACCAACACACAGCTACCAACGTGCACACTTCCGGCCACAAGGCTGTGCTTTGGCCTAGCCCGAACTTCCGACATCGCCGCCGAGCACCAAATACCCTACGTTCCACTGAGACCACTTCAGCGGATGAGGAAGTGAATCGACATTCAGCTTATCGTGCGCATCTATAATAAACCGATATTGGGTAGGGCCTGATTTCGGGAAGTAAGGGTGTCACCGTATCACTGTTTTTAAATTTTTAACTTGGTTTTCCTTCAAAATTATTGAGTTAATTGCCGCCTATCGTTTTGGCTGACAACTCTGGCACTTAGTCTTTACTTAAGTTTTCTATTCTGTTTTTTCGTTTGCTTTAAAACTTCGCCCAACTTTTGTGCAAACTTTTTACTTCAATCATTTCAACTAGCTTTATTATGGTGACGCACAAAGGGGTACAAAGGCTGACGAGCAGGCACAAGAAAAGGGGAAAAGTTTGGTTCAACATTTAGTTAAAGTCGATGGTATGGTTTTCGACCCTGCATGCTTATTTATAGTCCACTTGGCAAAATTGAAAGGAAGATAGATTTTGATGATAGTTTCTGCAGTGGCAATTAGCAGCAGGAGCACGTGGCTGGTCGTAAAGCCCGAAATGAATTTCTCCTAGCTACGTTGGCAGTTGAAAATAAAAATTTAATGGTCCGCAAACAATATAAGTCGTGGCAATGGCTCAATAGTCGGGCAATTGTCCGCTGAAAGTGCTTCATAAACTCTCTCGAGTGTCTAGCAAAGCGCAGAGCGCAACGTGTCGTATGAGCGATATTTAATAGAGCGTGGTTTTTGAGGGGCAATAAAGGTGCATAAACTTGCACACATGAGCTAAGATACGCGAAAATGGCTTCTTATTCTATTGAAACGTTTATTATGTAGTATTTATTAGTCCTGAAATTCTTTGAACTGTAATTAGTTCAGTCGTGTTCAGTCAAACTCTAAATAGATGGGACATTCCGGAAAATAACTGGCCGAGCATGAGAGCTCCGAATAATGTTGAAATTTGCCACATTTCCCCGAAGGCACCTACTACATTTCTTCTCTTCGCGATAAACGAAAATAAAATGAAATTTCGTTCGTTTTAATTAAATTGCATTCTCTTCGCATTGCTATTCTCAGCGCCAGGCGCCAGGGGAAGGTACGTTTAAGTCCTCCCCCTGGTGAAAGACTTTCACTTGGCTGACTTGGAATTTCTGTTAATCAAACGCAGCGTTCAGCATGAAAGTGCTTAATTGTATTATTACACAACTTTTACATAACTCTGCTGAATGGAGGGAGGGAGGGAGCCCCAGGAAAGGCCTCTCGCTGGCAATAATCCATGCGTTGCCAAGGATAAATCGATGCGGTCTCAAAGGATAATTAATGCGTCACCAGAGCACACAGATCTGAGCGTGACAGGCGCGTCGAATGTGCTATGTATGGAATATTTAATCTTACCAACGGGAGTATTTCTTCCCCCCGAATATCTGCTAATAAAACTAAACCAAATTCCCAAATTATAAATCAAAACAAGAAACAGAGCTCTGGTTATGGGGACGCTTAAGTAAGCATTTCTTCGCATCCGAATCGTCCATACAATGTGTATAAAGGCACTTCCCTTCCTAGTTGCGACACCACATGGTCTGATTCCTATTTTATTGCAATCTAAAACCTTGTCAAGCTAATGTAGAATTTTCAGCTCCGTGAAAGGGCTGGAAAGTGAAGGGCGTACCCGGGGGAGCAGTGTGACAGGAAACGGGGGCGCAGGGACTGTGTACAGCAGGCAGACACATTGACGTGTTTGTTTATATAAACAGGAAGTGTTGCACCACAGGCAATGTTGCAACCAATAGTCTGCTTGCTAAAAGCACACCCCCTCACCTATCATGGATTCCCTGGAAAAATATTTGCTTACACGAAACTGTAGTGGAACCCACATTTAATGAATGGCCTGCGCCTGCCACCTGTATTACGCTTTTAATGACCTAAAACAAGGACCACATTATGAATGGGGTTGGCAGGCGGATGTTTACCGTAGAGAGCGCATCACAACTAAGCTTTCACATTATTAGAACGTATGTATCATACATGTATGTGGACATAATTAACTGTTCAAGCGTGTATCGAGTTGGCAATGTCATTTTAAATATAAATTATGGCTACCTGTAGGCGATATACCTTTGCCGTGTTTAACTCAACAACATATACTGTTGGGTAATTTAGTTTAATCGTCAGTTTGAATGCATTGATTCAATTTATTCTTGAATTGCTGGATCCTGGGGAAATATTTTCTTAAAACAGAGCAGAATAATTGAATTTCGATAGATAGAAGGAATTTATTCATTTATTGTGTGGACATTTAGAGACAATGTTTTAATTTACCAATAAATCTGTCAGACCAACACTTTTGTTTACCTCTAATGAAACTGAATCGATTTGGCTCTTGTTCTCCTTTAACTCCAGCTTTAAATCTGATAAGAATGGTTCTGCATTGGGGTATGGACTTTTGCTTAGTACTTTTTTATGGTACATATGCATAGTTGAGTCAGGAGCCGAAAAAATGGTTGTACCATAAATCAGGCCTAAAAAAATGGGAAAACAAACTCGGGGAAACAGCAAATATGGCCGCAGCAGCAAAAAGAAAACTTTGAAAAACGGCGACGAAAAGGAAGGCTGAGAATTCCACGACACATTTGCGGCTGACAGAAAGTAAAAAACAGAGGGGAAATATATTTCCGCCAGCGACAATCAGGTGAGATGCAAAAAGTGTCGAGGAAGTTGTCAAAACATTGTGATAACATTTTCTGTTCAGATCTCCTGCTGCAGTGAGGGCAGTTGATAGCTGGCCAACGGCCGAAGATGATGATGGCAGGGCACATCCTGGCCCTAATTAAGGCCGGGTTCCAACTTGTCTGGGCTCTGCTCTTAAAGTACATTATTTTCTGCAGAACTTTTGCAGGCTGGAGGCTTCTGCGCTGGTCCCGCTTTATTTATTGTTCAAGCCACCACAGCGATGGTAATATATTTCCCTGTGCCAGGCATTTACATAATTTCTGCAGAATATTTTCAAGGAATTTTTCCAGCAGCCTTCAAAAGAAATTACCCTGTCGGGGCTGCGAAACCGCCGAAAATTTACGAGGTGCTCCGGTAAAGGTGAGATCATATATTTCCGCCAATAAATTCGTTAATTCAGAACTATCAATTCAGCTGTTAAATGGACGCAGCTTACGATCAAACGTATTAATCCGCATGGAGGTTTAAATATATCATATATTGACAATGCCAGAACGATTCTTTATATATTCTTTATATTTATTAGACCTCGGAATTATCATATTGGCATATTTTTAATGGCTAAAGATATTTCAATTCCAATAACTCAACAATTTATTTTAATGAATAGACATAAAAGCGATATGCATATCTAAATGTTGCACGCATATTTTCATAAAGTGCATATGCATAAGATAAGCATATCGCTACACCATTTGACAATTATTCCATTCGGAATCGCCCATGGCAGTTTCAAAATTGAATAAATATTTGCATAAAATAATAAAATTTAGCTCAAATGTACATACATATTCCTCTAGATGTGCCCATCTTGACCAGTGTTTCAGGCATTCAATTGACCCAAGTTTTAATTAAGAAATCAATGCTCTGCTACGTGCAGTGCATTTGTTTACTCTGCACCAAGGAAAGCGAGTTGAAAAAACAAAGCGTAGATAATTGAAGGCCCTTTGCACCCTACATACTCGGGTGCTAAACAACATTGGGATAACATGGTTGTTCCTTGTCTATGTGTCCTGTAGGCACTCGCCAGGGGTGCTTCTGCCAACACACTTGGCCGGCACAATTTATAAACTCGCTTGAACAAAAGTATACTAGAAGGGGCAACATACAATGTGGCCTGGAGTTGTCGATGCAATACTTTCCTCCTCCTCTGATTGCACTCATGTTGACCTTGGACAGCCGTTAATCACTTTTGTTTATTAGTGAACTGTAAAATGATTCGAACTTATCGTAAATCAGCTATTCGCGGCTGACACTCTTGAAAAATCATGCAGCGCTGGGCAATATGGGTAAATGGCAAAAATGGCATGCAGAACTCACTTCGGCTCTGCTGCTGACCACCATAAATCACAAAAATGTGTGGTCGCTTCAGCGGCATGCAGTAAACATAAAAAAAGAAAATCAATAATAAAAAACAAAGAGGAATATTTGGGAAGCCGATGTTTGCATACCCTTAAAGTTTGCAATTGGGCAGAACAATCTGTAAATTTAATGGAGGTTTTTAAAAGATTTATATAGCTACAGAGTCTTATTTTGAATTAGAAGAAGTAACTAATGGAGGTGCATTAAATGTAAATATCTACAACCATATTAAGAATGACTTGAGTATCCCATTCCCATAAAAATATTTTTTTTTTCAACGAACGAAGTTGATTTTGCCTGCTGAATTTCAGATCCCTCAAATGGGAATATATAAAAAAATATAATAGTACATTGTATAAAATATATTTATACTTTTGAGCTAATGTTATGAATAATTTTTTAATAATTTTTTACATGTACACCTAATGTAATTAATGTAAGGAAAAATTCCCCCTTCTGGGAAAACTACAATGTGTTCTTGTACTGTACCAGATGAAAAAATAATCCCTGCATATACAAATTGATTTAAATTAAATGTCCTGCGAAGCATACTGGGCATATTAAAGGATTCAATCTGCGTTCGAAAGAGAAAACAAGCTCTGAAATGCGCACAAAAACGTTAGGGTACGCCAACTAAATGTATATTTTTGCAGAAATCGATGCATGGGCTGATGAAGGCACAAAAAACCACAAACATAACAAATGCCTGGCAAGAACTAAAAACTAAACAAAAAACAGAAGGTAAAACTGGCAAAAACAATGGACACAAAAGACAGACAGATGAACACAGGCTGGCAAATGCAGAAATTGCGTTCGCTGCGAATCAATGTGGAGCCAAACCAAGCGAAAGTGGAGGGGAGGCCAACAATAACGACGTACTGAATAACGTCAGGCCGGAGAGGACCACGGGCTCACAGAAAAAAAAAAACAGCAAATATACCTCCCATAGAATTCATGGCAGAATTTGTCTGCTGGCCCGTTGCACGTGATGCACCTAGAACTATGCAGCGGCTGGATCTTCTGTGGTGCGCTGCAGTGGTTTGGGGGGTTCCCTTTTTGTATTTCTCCATTTGCCGTTCGGAAGGAGAGACAAAGGCGCTTCACGTTGACCGCAATTAAAGCGAAATGCTCAGATGATGGGGAATAAGTGGGACAGGTGCAGGCCTCCATTCCTATCCTGGCTGGGTGTCCTCAGAGCAAGTCTTTATTCTTGACAGTTGAGTGAAATTTTAGCTTAGCAAAATGTACTGTCATCCAAGAGTAAACACGGTTTTTTTTTTTGGTGGCAGCCAGAAAATAAAAGACGATGACGCCATCCAGGAAATGGCAAGACAATCTGACCGTAGCCCAAGGAGGAAATGCTTTCTCCGGCTTTGACGTAAGCTAAAGGAAGGAAGAGAAGCTTTAAAAATAAATACAGAGGAAAGATACTTTGTAAAATAAGCAAAAAACTGTTGTTCATAATAAATAAAAGTAGTTATTCAGTTTAGGGAATAAATAACCATTCCATTAGTTAACACAACTTTGCCCTTTATCTTAGAATTTACAAAGGGAATTATGGGTATCGTAACAAAACCCAAAACAGGATTACCGAGAATACAATTAGTGTGCGAGAGATGGCCTTCGTGGGCAAGTGTCCATCTTGAGGCAAGTGAGGCAATGCCAACGAGGACAACAACACAACAAAGGGGCCAAACATTACATATCTAAGTTCATCTATTGAAAGTCATTGTGGTGCACTAACTACCGGCAGATGGCTGCACTTGCAGACCGCCTGCCATGTGCCAGTGCCGAGTCCCTTGAGTGACCGAACAGCCCTTCATCTCTGAGGTTATAGTCGGTCTGTATCGTCGGCATTGTGTGAGTCGGGCCAGCTGTTCGGCCTATTTTGCATTTTGCCAGACGCTGGCTCTGGGCGAGTGGCTTAGGCTGCAATTAAAATTGTTAACCCTGCTGTAAAATCGCATTGGGGCCCGGGACCGGGATCGGGACGGGCCCAAGCAGCTGTCGCACTCTTCGAGCGAAAGCCAGAGACTACGGTATACATAATTAAGATGGGCAATTTGGTGGTGACGAGGAAAATAGAGAAATTACTAACCTAACCCAAATAGAATGGGGCTAACGGAGGTTATTGACATTACGAGAGTAATGACTTGAGCAGCGCCGGGGGCTTGTTCCTCTTCTTTTCTGCTGTCAACGGCATTCCTTTAAATCTGCACTTAATGGCCAAAACATCAAATTTCATGGCAGGCCGTTAAAGCCTCGCTCGGATTGGCTTGTCTAACCAGAAGATGGTCAGACTTATGCAGCAATTCGCAGGGGTATTTTCCTGCTCGATATATTGTATATCCAAGCAATTGGATTTATGCCTGTGATGGCGCATAGAATCGGAATCTGAAGCAAGTGCTGCACATGGGCATGTGAAAACATGTGTCGCCGCCCTATTGGATGCGTGGCCTGTGAATCGACATGTTGCCGCCTTAAAAACATGCAAATGGTTCTCGAGGAGCCCTAGTTCCTCTCTCCTCAACGAGAGCGTTCAAGGCGAGGAAAAAACTGTCAACGGCTTGTCGACGCCTAAATGTATGCAATGAATTTTGTGTGTGGCCCGCATATCTGACGGCTGCCCTCTGCAGAGCAACTTTTGCCTTCGACATTCAACCTTGGAATACCCGCGGAGGAAGAAAACTTTTGTTGGCAATGCCCGGGGCCTGAAAAATACGCAATACCCACTGCCTGCCAAGCAATCGGCAAATATTTATAGCCTAATTGTCGGTGCGATTGAGATTGTACAAACATACTCTCAGACAAGCAGGAGGAGGGCCCACCTTCGAGTTGAGCAACATCCAGAGACCTACAAAGAAACCTTCAATTATGCCAGCACACAAAGGACTGGGGAGCCGAGCTCCAGATGGGCGGAGGTCGGGTTCACATTCACAATCTACGATCCGGGGTCGCAAACTTATGTGCCAGCGTGTGTGTGTGTGTGCACTCGCATATCCATGCATCCATATCGAAGGCGCGTCTTTTGTGCTCCTGACACTTGTCAAAGCTATAGGAATTTCCGAATAAACTATGTGTAGGTATAGGCCGAGAGGGCACACTGGGTTAAGAGTTGTGGGAATGCGGAAGCAGGAATTCCAATAGGAGGCAAACTTTGTGGCATGAAGAAGTAGAGACTTCCACATCTTCAGGATTATGAGAGGTATCAGAATGAAGAAGGAAATATTTGTATTAAAAAGTAACAAATTTAATTTGAAAATATATAATAACCATTTAACAATGCTAATTAAGAAATGTTCTTTGTGGTTTAAAATAAATTCATTCTATATTCATTCACTGAGTTCTCTATTCGAGGTTTTTAAACGGCTTTCTCTATTATATTTTATTCTACTCCATAATTCAAAATGCATTTAACAACTTTACTATTTTTGTACCCTCTTCGCAGGACAATCGCTTTCACACCACTGTATTTCTGAAGTCTTGTGCTTCTGTTTATATGTGTGCTGCTTTCAATACATATTCGTGAGAGCATATTGGATGGTACGGTTTGTTGAGCAGCTGCTGGTTGCAGAGGACCTAAGAAACTCACACCAAGGCAATACACCCGAACAGCGATACACACACACACGCACACATCGAGCCCCCCAACTGTCATAAACTAGGATTATGTTGCATAAGCCCGTCTGCCTCATCGTTATTGTTGTTGTGGATGGATAAATCCCATCGAGTTTAAAGGAGGAAAAGTACTGTTGCTTCGAAGCCGATAATTACATTTTCGTTGGCAATTGATGGGTCCATGCCATTTTAAGGGGCGGGCTCGAGATTGCGTCCTCAAAATCCTGGCGAACTAATTGCTGGCCCAGAGGGCAGAGTCGATTTCCCTCAACTCGAGAGCCAATTAGAGCCGGCGACATTTGTTAGGCAAGGCTTAAATGCGTAATGTGATCTATTCGCCAGATAAAAGTGCCGGCCAAGGGGCGCAAGGACGACTGGCGCAACTTTCCATTACCGGCAGCAGCTAAATCAAATTTTCCCTCACACGGCCGAAGCGAAAGCATCCGGGGTGGCATAATCAATACGCTCGCCCGTGCCTGTGGTGGGTCTGTGCTGAGGTTATGTGTGGGCCGGTTGTGGGTCCGGGACAATGGCGAAAAGTTCGACTTGCTGCTTCATTAAATTTAATTTATAAACTTGCCATAAGCACTAAATCACTGTGCAGCAGCTGGAGGAGAAGTCGGCGATGGGAGATACGGTGGCTGAGGCAGTGCTGTGGAACTGCATAAAATGGCGACCAGTGGCCAAAATGGAGGTCCATAAACATCCGGAGTTCTTGTTTTTTCACTTTCGCCATGTCGCTGCTGGCCATAATTTGCCAAGCAACGGATGCCAAAGGAGGGAACGCCAGAGGAAAAACCAAAATATTTACATATTTATGTAGAAGGACAAAATAAGTCCGAGGAGGAGATCCCTTGACACACGGAAAGAAAGATTATGTGACTAAGATTTTTGGACTAGTTTCGAAATGATGGCATATTGGTAATAATATTGGAAATAGCAATATAAAAATTCTCTGAAACTACATCGATAAATAAAATAAACATTAAACCTCTGAAAGTCAGAGCAATCGAACGGAATCAGCTGTAAACAGCCATTAAAACTCTTGACATACAGAACTGCACAAACAACAACTGAAACAGAAAGAACTTCTACTATAAAAAGGATTTTTTATTTAAGCTGTCGCAGTCGACAGGCCAACTATTTGTTTGTTGTTGACATTTTTATACTCCTTGATGTTGTTGTTGTTGGAGTGGCACAAGCACTTCCGCTTGGCGCTAAAATTTGTGGTACAGTTTTTATGTTTGGCCCACAATCACCCGCACCCCACTCATCACCACACCCAAACACACACTTAGGAATGGCGGCCTGTTTGTGTCAGGGACCGTCTTTAAGGCAGGACAATTTATAAGACCACGCCCCCAAATGTCGCGACCCACCTCCCATTTTCTTCTCTGCGTTTGACGGGCGCGTGTGTCGAGTGATTTTTATGCGAGCTGACTGCTGATATTCCTAGTTCCTAGTGTGGTTTCCAGAAATCATCACGTCGTACCTTTTCAGTTGCCAATTCTGTTTTGCTCATGTGTGGGGTGACTTTAATTAGGCTGCTTCCTGGGGGTCAGGACAAGTGGAATCTGTACGTGGTTGCCAATAAGAAATTGGTCCGAGACAGCACCCTTTGCTAGGAGATTGTCCTGAATTCTTATAAAAGAAAATATTTTAAATTAAATTATATAAAATTAACTCCTATTTTCATTTAAAGAACACTCTAACTATGATATTATATTATATTTATTAGAAAAATAATCATAATCATAACGCATAGAATCCAAAGAATAGAGAGATGTTTGAAGATCATCCCCATGTGATGCTACTCGAGAATAAACTATTTATTTTGGGGTCAGCAATGGTTTCATAAACTATAATAATATTCAAGTTAGAAGGGTACTTGCTACCTAGAAAAAAATCTTTGAGCGTAAGCATTAGGGTATTAAAATTGACAATTTCTTAAAGTTTTTCCTTCGAATTTTGTGAGATGCCAATCACGCAAATGTTGTAGCCCGATGGGTCGCACAGATTCCTCCTGGCAAAAACGATGTGCTTGTCTGGTCTGGCATAAAGTCGGGACTCGATTTATGTATGGCAAATACGCTTATAGAGAAAATGTTGAATTAAATTTATACTTTTAACTTTTAAGTTTACTTAAGCAAGAAGAATTGTGAAGCAACTACAGACTTAGTGGGTATCCTACGCACACAAATTGTTCAATTGTTAATTATATTCTACAGAGAAAAGCGGAAACTCTTTGCCCTAAATGTTTTCCCAAGTCGGTGTATCTGCTTTTCAATGTGCGTTGCTGTGCTCTTCGTGTTATGCAAATATTTCTCAACGGAGCGTTGTAAATGCGTAGGTGTTTCGTATGCAACATGGAATCTATGGAATTCACGTGAACAATAGGATGTATCGCTGGCATTTAATTTTATGTATGTGTTCACTATATCCTCATATTAGTTAGATAACTAAAACGCCAGAACTAAGACCACTGTGAGCACAGATTAAGACAATATCAAAAAGATACATTCAAGCCTCAACGCCTCTAGAAAGATTATTACCTATTAAAAAAAATCCAGTGTTTTTAATTAATGAGAAAAATCTTAGGAAAGTTGAAATCAATACTTTTCCCTAATAAAAGCCTTTAAATTTACACAACAAATACAGTAACATTATTTTGTAATTTTGTTTAAATCATTAAACTTTTACAAGACAGAAAACTATATTAATATTAATTAATTATTAGTTTAATATTTGGATTTTAGAAAAATTAAAAATCACAGCAGATTTTAAAAACGGCTTATAGTGTTGAAGTTAAAGTTAATCACTCATACGCACTGTTATCTTAGTATTCTTATCCATGAACTAAGCCTATTATAATTAATATAAATAAATCAGTATAGAATAACATTTCCAATAATAATAAAACGTAATAATATAAAGTTTCCTTTCAAAAGATTATGAGAAAACTACTAAGTGCTTTAAGTGGCTTCTGCTTTTCAGAATATAATGACTATAAGCATCATTTGTGTATGCACAAACAGATTCCATTTGTAGGAAAAAGTAATATTCATATTTCAAAGGTTCAGACATCGCGGCTCCCCCAAAAAGCGGCATTGAGCCGCTTTACAGGTAAGAGCCAATCGGCGCCGGCCCTTTGAGTTATGCCAAGTGAAGGGAGATGCAATTGCATTCCGCCCCTATCTGTTTAATGCCAGTTATTTGTGCGAACTGCGCTCAATGGCAGGGGACAACAAAAAGACGCTTGACCTTAGGCCGTAAAAGGCAAGTGCTGAGTGCCACTCACAGGACGAAGGCGATGGAGAGCATGTTTGTCGCCAGGCAAAAAATTCGTTAAAGTGACACACTCGCAGCGAGAGGCTGCGAAGACTGCCACGCCCAGTGCGCCCCCCACGGCCAGGCTCGTGTTCATAATGATGAGATGCTTTTTGCCATCCCGCCCGCGCCCGCGCCCCTCCTCGCTGCCTTTTTCGCAACAACAACGACCATTTTCAATGTTGTACGCGAAATTGTTGACAAAGTTTGCCTCAAGGCAAATACAATGGCAAATTGGGGGATGGGTTGGGAAGCAGCGAGGGGTTGGGCGGAGGGGGCAGCGCGTCTCAGTTTCAAGGCAGCCGCCTTCGTTGACTACATAAAAATAAAATTACACAAGAAATTAAATTAGCGCAAATAAGAGCGCAACAAAAATGAACATTTTTCTGCAATAAAAACGACTGCGACAGTGTCGTGGCACTCGACACGAGGGCGGAGTGCGGGAAGGGGGAAAGCGGGTGGCTTCGGGGGGTGGGAGAAAGCAAACAGCGGTAGCACAGGCAGCAAACGAAAACAATAAATTAAATTCAGAGGAGCAGGGCCGTTCAGCCAGGCCGCGTCAAAGGCGACTGAGTGTCCCAAGAGTGTCAGGCCCAAGGACCTGCAGTACCGCCCATCCCTGTCCCCATCCCCCATCCTCCATCCAACTGTTAGACGTCTCGGTATCAAGCCTCGGACTCGAGTGGCCTCATAATAAACAGACAATATAACAAGTGCGACTGTGACGCATTTGAGGCAAGTGCGGGGGCTGCCAGCATCCACCACAAGAGCGATAGCAGAGGGGCCTGAATAATCAAAAAGTGAAAGGCAGAAGCGCTCTGCACAGACAGATATAGTGAATTTATGCTTACGAGAGCGACAGGTGGTTGGAATAATGGTTACATTGGAAGAAAATGTGGGGAATACACTGTTATCATATATGCTTTATATATGCTTTATATAGTCATTAAATTGTGAGTTGTTATCTGGGAATATTTTTAAAATTTCATGTACTTATTAAGGTTTTAATTTATGTTTCTACAAAATGAATATACTCAAAATATTAACAGCTTAAAAGTTAATCTAAAAATGATTTAATTCATTCATTAAATAATCAAAATAAAAATGTAATCGTGAAACTAGTAGCAATTTAACCAACGCTTGAAGACTTTGTAGTTTCCTTAAAAATTCTGGTATTTACATTATTTTTTAAATTCATTTACAATTTATATTAAAAGAATACAAAAAATATATTGTTTGAAATCTTGGTTTGAAATCCAACATGTATACTGATTTCAAAAATATAACTTTTCTAATTCCTAAATATATCGAATTCTATAATTAAATCAAAGAAATTAAAGAATTATATTACGCCGAACCATTTCTTAATTGTTTTTATACCCGCCGGCCAGTTTTTGAATCTTGACAACAAATTTGGCAAATGGATTTCAGGCTACCGTTTTTGGCAACCTTGTTTACCTTGGGAATTGCTCGTCTGAAGGACGTAAGGCGGAAAAGTTCTCCTTCTGCCCCGCCTGGCAATATGTAAATTGTGCCATTTCTGCGTTTTACTTGTGTCAATTTAAAATCTGAATTGCGACAGCAATCTGGCAACTGGGAGTGGCATTTAAGGAGTGGGTGGGTGGCCCTAATAGTTTATCCTTGTCGGTGATGGTGACGTGGTGACGAAGGAGGCTAGGACGGGGCTGGGACTGGGCCTGCGTAATGAAACAGTGCGTCAAATATTAGCCCATGGAGGCTAAAGTTTTGCACAACTGCAGCGAGGAGCGGCAAAAGCCGCACCAAAGACGCCGGGGAAATGGGAAAAACGTGTGCAGGCGCCCACATGTGTGTATTCGGGCGTGGTGGATGGGAAGATACATGCAACTGTCTAACTAACTATTTTTTATATTATTTGTCGTGGCCCCGGAGACAAGCCAGTGAAACAAGGTTATCTCCAGGCCTTCCATTCGCTCTTGTTCTGTCCTTTGGAGCAACTGCTGCCAAGAGTCGAAGAGCGTATACCCTGCGAACTTACAAGAGTAAATAGTTTTGAAATTCCCCGAATCAGAGTATTTGTTTTTACTATGAATTTATATAGTTTTCACAATTTCAGCACAATTTCATTATAATTCCAGTTAATTAAAGCGTCATTATAGACACAACAGAAAGTAATGGATACAAAATCAGATTATTTCAATGACATATACTCATTTATAAAGTCATAGCTGTTGGCAACTGATTGAATTGTCCTTGTGAATACACATTTTCTAGCTATCCGCTATATGATCGACATCCCTTCTGCACACAAAAGCCGACAATCGAGCTTGTTGCCTCCCCCAGAAACCGCCCCGGGAAATCTAATTAAATTAACAATTGCCAGGCGGCAGTTGGCGCCTACGGTGTGCCAATATCCATCGCCATAATATACACCGCAAGGCAAACAATATTAACCACAATTCAAATCCAAAACAGGGCGCACACGAACGTGGCTCAATAACCGTTCAATACACACTCTCGAGTCCCCCTCCAGCCATCCCTGATTCCTACAGACGAGTTTTTCGTCGTTGTCGTTTGGATCTTCCAAATTGAAACAAAATGTAAACGAATTCCAACGCTGCAAGGACCATGATGTCGGGGATGCCGACGATGGATGCCGCTTTAAAGCGCTCAGGAATGTTGCCTATATTTCGGGCTGCTGCGCAATCAATCATGGCGAAATCAATTTCCAAGAACACACATACTCACCCAGGCCCACTCACCCCCCAAACTGATGGAAATTGCGTAGTTTTCGAATGACACCCGGGCTCCATTGCTGTGCCCTTGGACTGTTGTCTATTTTAGCAGCTGCCGTAGATGAAGCAGAAGCTGCATCTACACAAACAATGCTCATTAAAATTGGCAAATCATGTGGAAAATGTGTAAATAGCAATTACTAGATACCCAATGCGCACACGTTGTATGTGTGATAATGATTTTGTTTACTGCGCCAGAGCCATGGAACGAAGAGATTGCACAGATTAAAGGTACAAATGTATATCTTACCTTGTTGACAAGGTAATGCAAATCGAAGGTTGTTTAAATTACAAAAATTTAAAATAAAGATAGTAATATCCTGCATAAGCGAAGAAATATTTCAATAATATTATTAAGGTTACCATTCTCGAACTCAGCCTTCATTCTCAGCGAATGTTGTCAGCATACGGGGACAAGTTCCAAAAGTCGAGCTCCAACTTTTACATTTTGGCAAGTGGAATCGGAATGCAGTTTTGATTAGGTACTTATTTATTTTTGTTTGAAACATCTGTGACTTTATCCCTTAAAAGCTGCAAGTGTGGTTTTATCCTTTAAAAGCTTTTCCTGTTGTAACAACAAGAAAACGCTGGCTTTACTATTAATTGCTTGCACACTCTGGAACATATTTTATCTTTTATCATTTTATTTTAATGGGTCCATGCAAGGCGGATATATTCGTATAATACTATATCATAATAAAATTATAATAACCATCACGAAACCACCCAATGGTTTTCCACTCACATCCTTAAATTGTGTCCGGGACAGGACTTTCCTTTTTAATTGCACATTTTTGGGATAGAATAGAATTAAAGAAAATGAAAGTCAGCCCTAATGATTGATGGCCTAAGTGGGGTTCTTTGTTGCCTTAGCCAAACTTTTTTTTGTTTTAGAGCATTTGTTATTGTCAGGGTTGATTGCCCGAGAAAAGTGTAGGTTATGGTAAATGACAGAAAATTTGGTTTTAAAATATGGTCAATTACATAACGGCACATTAGCTTTGAATTATTTGGGCCATTTAAACGCTTGAGTGCAGCTTTTAATAGGCCTGGCTTGGTGGCTGAGCCATAATTACCAACGATGATGCGATTTTATTGCTGTCTACTGGATATAGGTTATTGAATAACGATTTGAAAAGTGGGAATAAACAATGTAAGTATTAAAAATTGATTATAAAGCAGAGTATCGACGAGAATCTTAAAGTTTCAAAAGTTTTTTATAGCTTTTTCTGGTATACGATCTTGTTAATGCATTTTTAAATATTACTTTTGACTGAGTAGAACTTAATTGATTGTCCATGAATATAAACAAAATAATTACAGTAAAATAAACTCGGTGAGTTTGTACTGCAAAATCTTAAAAATGCTGGGACCTGATTATCTACTAAGAATATTGCATAATTATAGATCGATTCTATGTTTCTCTATGTGTATTTTATACCACGTTAGTGTAGTCGCTTTCGCACCTAGTCGGCAATTAATTTGGTCCAGCACTCAAAAGGACTCGAGGCTCGGAGCCTAGAAGCTCCAGGCAGTTGGCCATAAAATCAATGCCACATGTTAAATATCGTGGGAAAAACACAAACACAAATACTAGCAGCGGCCGGGGGCGTGGCAGGCGGGTTAAATGTGGAACGAGGGAGTGAGCCAGGCAGAGGGCTGGCAGCAAATTTGCTCAGCGCAAAGCATAATGAACATTGTTGTCGCACTTCCTGTCTCTGCCGCTGTTTCTGCTGTTGTTGGGTCATAAAAGATGGAAATACTTCTGCCGCACAAAAGGCAGAGGCATTGACGGAAAGCCAACTGCCGTGGAGCGGAGCAGGAGTCAGTCGGCGGGTCCTTCGTCCTACTGCCGGTGTGCCGTTAAGTGTGCAATATTTATTTTGTATAAAACGCGTGTCAGGCATAACAACAGCGGGTACGCAGAGCTATTAAATGAGACGCAAAAGGTAGAGCCTATCGGCTTTGCTGCCCGAAAGGATATTCGACTTTGGTTCAAGTCTTTCCACGAGATCATTCATATCAATTTTAATTAAAGGGAACTAATGTAAATGCTTAAACTACCAATTCATTTAAGTTCCATATTAAAATTGAAAATATTTTAAAAGTATTTTAAGGGTATCGTACAGCTACCTAATTTTCCATAAAAAAATATAAATGTTTTTGTTCTCAAGAAAATTTCGCATTGTTTGTGATGGTTGCGACTCCGCACCGACATTAATTGAAATATTCATGCCCGAATTCCTGATGCCGGTTATTTTTAGCCCGGTGAGTCCGCGCTTAAGGACAGGCAATATTTGTACAGTATTTATTTATTCATGCAGCCCCCTGAATAACAATTCATTTTTTGGAAGTCATGAGAGCTAGTCAACTGTATTAAAGGACACGCCCAGATAATCCTTTAGTTGAAATACAAAAAAAAGCATATAAAAATCTTGTTATAAATGTATTTATATTGAATAACTTATAAAGGTTTTTATGTTTCAAATACATTTCAATATAAATGAAATTTAAAATAATAATATAAGTTAATATAAAAACAACCCAACAAAATTATTGGAAAATCAAAAGCTAGGAAAACATGAAAGAAATTCCAGATTGAGTGGCACAACCACAAAAAAGTAAGCTTAATTATATATTTGTAAACATGACCCAAATAGATGAAATTTAAATTGACTGAAACTTTATAATTTCCATTCATATTTTCTAATTAAAGATTTTAGTAAAACTGCATCAACTTGCTAATATTCACTCTCAACTGTTATTTCTTAGATAGAAAGCACTCGATATTGTTGTTCAAGTAAAAAAATCTTTCGAATCATTCAATTAACTTTGCAAACCTTTCGGTTAATTGATATTGCCTCTTGGGAATGCTGATCGCACGCACTTTATTATGGGTAGAAAACATTTTCCCACAATTCTGATTGCAATTTTGATGCCATTTGTCAATATCAACAGATAATTCAATATATGTATATTTAATTGACTCAATTGAATCAGTTGGCTGTGCCCCTCATAAATTTAAAATCAGTCCAATTATGCGGACTGATCGATGAGCCCCGACAGGCAATCAGAGAGGTGGCCAAAGGAGTGCTGGAGATGCATTGACTTTGACATTGCCCCCGGATTGAGCCAGCACCGAGGTCACGGAAGGTACCTCTCGCCGGCATCGTGTCAATTGAAGGTGATGCTTGCCACATGCGAGCGAGAGTTGCTCCAATTTGGGGCACGTTGATCAATCGAGCGATCGTGATCGCGATCGCGATCGCCATCGTCTCCTCCCTTTCTTGGTTCAATTTAATTGACCGTGCTGGTGACGTCGCACATGCAATAAACTCATCGGCGTGGGAGCTCGGCCGCCTCCGTTGCGATCGCGGCGACAGCGAAGAAAGTGCCACATAATTGATGCGTGTGTATCCGCGTGCCACAAGGTCGCCCATATGTCAATTGGACCAAACGTGCAGCGGTGCGTGGCAGGTGCGTTGGTGGTGCAGGTCCCGGGGAGACCGCATAACCAAATGAATGCAACATCCAACGGGGCCTGCTAGAAATTTATGCTCGCAGCTCGAATAATTCCGCTGGCGAGGGCTCTCAAGGACGTGGCCGGCGAGGGTTGCAAAAATAGCGAAAATAGAGAAAACTCTCGAAAGTATGCAGTGGCAAGAACACTCTTGCTGCGTCGAAAATAAAATGCCATTTTAATTTCATTGCACCGCGCGCTTCACTAATTTTTCTTGGCTTCTGTTCTAGTTTTCCGCCATCCCATTCCTGTAACCGCATTTTACGAGCGAGTGCGAGAGCCAGGAAAAGGATTTTCCAGCTCTGCCAAAACATTTCATTTTTATTTGTCGTCCATTAAAATGCATTAAGCGAAAGGCTGGGCAGATTTTGGTGGCAGGTTGTTTCAGCTGAATCTGGCTTGAATAAGACATTTCAATTTACAAAATGCAGAGGCAGCCAAAAATGGTCAGGGTTTCCTTTAACTAGAGCTTACTGCTTTAATTTTTTCGTGGGTTATTGTAATTGAATGAGTAACATGGAAGTTTATAAATAAAGAATACAATTTCTTGCAAAATTTAATGATACTAAACCTTTTATTGACATTTAGCCAAATTGCATTTACATTTTCAAGTGAAAAGCCCATCGAAATTACTTTCTATAATTGCACCCATGCCCTGTTTGCAGTCCCTGCATGATTTTGTATTATTTTTGTTCGTTTAGAGAAATTTTAAATCAATTCTTGGAACAAATTACGTTTTTTTTTCTTTTTTCAAGAATCTTTGTGTTAGTTTGGTATTAATTTTTAATTTAGCTTCCATTTGGTAAGGCAACATCCTGGCTCCCATTTAGGAAGGAAAAACTTTGGGCGTAGGGTAATTATGCGCTTATCTGGGCTTCCTATCCTGACTGGCACACCCCCACCGCCCCACGACTCCACATTTGGCTTTCCCAAGCTCGGTCTAAATTCATTACGCATGCAAATCGCGCAGTTTTCGCCAGCTGCTGATTGCCTCCAGTCTTTTAAACGCGCTCTCCAGATTCGATTGTTAGGCAAAAAGAACGGAAATTTAGTTAACATTTGTTTTACAAGATAAATTTAAAACGACTCTTAAAGCAGGTCTAAATTTAATTCTGTCCACCTATATTTTGTTGACAAATCTTAAAATATGCAATCATCAAATACAGTCTTAAGCAAATACTTCCTAATGGTGTTTATATTCTTTCTTATTTTTGTTGCCAAAAAAAAATACGCCAAAATTTATATTCTTTACAATGATTAGAATCTCCAGTTACTCAAACTTGACATCTTTATTCTCAAACGCGAATTTGATTCTGATTGGAATGCATGTCGAGATTTTTCTTTTGAAACAAATGAATAAACATTCCATTTTAGCTTTTTTTTTATTTTTCCCCCTAAATTCGCAAAAGAACGGAAAACTTGTATACTTTTCTGATTTACTAAAAGAATGAAAAGGATACTTTAGCTTCGATGAGGTCTTATGCTCAGATATAGTTATAAAATAAAATTTAAAATGACTATTCCCCTATTAATTAAGCTACATCCTCCTTTAGATAAAAATATTGAGCCGCCGAAATTTTTTCATAGGAAGTCCCAAACGACTCCACATTTGGCTTCCAAGCTCGTTTTCTAAAATAATTTTCGAAAACTGCTGATTCAATTAAATTTTAGAAAAATAAGATACTAGCTTTAGATAAGATAAAATAAATAAAACTATTAGCACCTTAATTTAATTTGGAAAACAGTGCTGTAGCACCTGTGTAAGATCTTAAGCCAGCTTACTTTACTTTACATATTTCATTTCATTAACGCTTAAATTAAATTTTAAATTCATGAATCAATCTGTGGTGTAAAACACATATACCCGTTCCGCGAAGAGTAACAAAAACTTTGAGTAAAAATCTCATTAAAAGTTTTCGGCATTCTTTGCTCGTCTCTGTTGCGTCTCGAATTTGACTCACAATTATTCGGCATAATAAGCCAGAAAGTCGCGTGTTAACCTGTCCAAGGACCTAAACAGCATTTGTTGATGGCTATTCATGCGTGCAGGGTTGGGGCAAGGAATGCTGGACTGAGGGACTGAGGGACTGGCCGGCTAAGGGACTGAGCAAACTGCCGGGACTGCAAAGGTTCATAATAATTGGCTTTTATGTATTTGAATTTGTATTGTTATGGGTCAGCGCAGCCAGAATCCCGTGCAACACGCTACGAAAATCTTGAAAAAAATCTATATAAGTATTTATTAAAATAATTATATTAATTGGGAGTAGTTAAGGGTAATTTAGGAAGGAAAGAAAAGGGAAAGTAGGATGAGATACTATTTCTTTCTATCTTTCAGTTTAGAGAAACTGGATTATTGGCTGAAACTCGCCTTTCGAGGATAATAAATACATAAACTGAGAATAAAAACCAGTTTAAATGTTCTACTTTCATTGCGAATTTTTAAAGAAGTTAAACAAACCAGAACTGAGAAAATTGTAACAAGAGTGATAATAATCTGTGGATTAATGGAAACGAAAGAGAATTTTTATAAAAATGGTCACCGGACGAGGCGGGGAGAAGTGTAACGGCTGAAAGTGAGCTCCTAATTCCCTGGGCCGTGTTGGGTGCACATGCCCCTGACATTTAAGCTTCATGCGAGCTGCTGCTAGTGCTGCTGCCACAGGAGCAACAACAAGAGCAGCAGCAGGAGCAGGAGCAGGAGCAAGAGCAACAAGAACAACGGCATCATTTGTGGCAGCAGCAGCATCCAATGTCAGAGAACGCTACTCGCTGATTGGCTGCCCGCTGCCCGCTGCACGCTGCATTCGCTGGAATCGCTTTTGACCGTGTTTTCATTACTCTGCTTTTGCTGACTTTGTGGACGGATTTTCCCGTTTCCCGGGCGTGTCTTACCTGCACTTTTGGCGCTACATTTGATTAAAGACCCTTGGCGTCGTCGCTCGTCGATGGCTAAACGGATTTTCCACTAATTTGTCGCACAATCAGAGCACTTGGCATGTTGTTTTTCTCATACGAGTGTTTGCCTTCTGCGCGAAAGAAGGTAACGCTTCAGCTTTGTCCCCTTTGGGGTCACACACATTCGGAAGTACAAGTATCCTTTGAGCAAGGTGAGGAGCGCTGGGCTGAGTTTTTGCCAAACATTTGCAAGTACCGTTTGACTCTTCCACACGGTCCACACTTTCTTCCAAGCTCCCGATTTTTTCTGTCGAGTCCAGCAGAGTCTGTCGCCCAACTGAAACCGCGAGCGAAGCGGCGAGGCAGAAAAGCTACTGCCAGCGCCAGCGCTTCGGAGAGCGCTCCGAGCGCGGCGACTGCCCGTGTTGGTGTTGGTGTGGCAGGAGCCACGTGAACGTGCGTCAGCTGTGCCCGCGTCTAGGGGGTGGCAGAGCGAGCATAATTCTGCCACTTTCAAGCCGCTCACAAAGCTCTAAGCGAGCTCTCTCCCATGCTCTCTCTACGTGCCTTACTCTCCCTCCCTCCGACTTTCACGTCACCTGATGTGGCGTCATTTCTTCCCATTTGTTTTCGTGTTGTTGTTTGTTGCAAAAAGCCGGTTTTTCGCATCGGTGTTTGTGAGCGTCGAGCGACGAACGTCGAACGTCTAGCAAAGGAAAGTTTTAGGGATACCAAGGCAACAGCAAACCGCTGTCTTTGCAGGGTTAGTCCTTATTACGCGATTTTCAGCCTCGGGCAGGTGGACTTATAAATGATGGATGAATCATTTGTCAGATGAGAAGGCTTTCCGCTAAACGTCGAAAATCGATTTGGGGCGGCATACTGCATATGTTGCATCCTTTAAACATCCTTTAAGGTGTCCCTTTTAAAATATTTTGTTTTTTAGGAAAGGATTTGAGTTCGTTAACCATTTTTGTGTTAATTGCTTAGGCAGTAGTTGAAAACATTAAATAATTTTAAATGAGTCATACTTCCATTTTAATTAAGTGACACATTTCCTGGCAATTTATTGCTTTATTACGAATATCGCAAATGATTTAAACCTATTTAAATATAGTCAAAAGTATACTTAAGTTGCAATGGCTCCTAAACTTTGTTAAACATTTAAAAAAATTAATGTTGTTGTATTTAATGTAGATGTATGTAATGTAAATAAATGTAGCATAGAAGATTTTGTTTTTTAATTACATTTTCGGAAGTATCTTTACTAATATCCTTTGTATATCCAAAGTCCAAGCTCGATATGTTTCTGGCTCTTCGA
The DNA here is from genome assembly GCA_018151655.1 of Drosophila bocqueti. NCBI lineage: Eukaryota > Metazoa > Arthropoda > Insecta > Diptera > Drosophilidae > Drosophila > Drosophila bocqueti. The sequence goes on along the minus strand of JAECXF010000149.1, from coordinate 1,816,467 downwards.
CAGATTCCAAGATAAGATCAAACTGAGAACACCCCGCGAAATCTCGAGCTCATTCCGTTAGACAGTGCGGCGTCTGCTCTGTTAATGAGTAATCCCAGCCCCAGTGCCCATGCTCTCGCTCTCTCAATCTCAGGACTTGCTGCTCTCAGCATCTCTCGCGCCAAAGGATACAAAGGATACGTATGTGCACCTGCCTCAGTGTGCGTGCTCAATGAAAAGCTCGACGAGTGAGAGTCGTCGTCTCCGCTCCGAGATTGATGTAACACATCGGCGCTGAGCTTTCCTTTGGTTCGGGTCCTGCGAACTGCAGGACGCTTCCTGTATTTTGTTCGTTCCTGGGCGGCAGCGGGGTGCCGTCGTCTTCGCGGCCGCTGAAGGCCGTCGCAATCATTTTTTATTAGGAAAGGTTAGTTGTGGTTGCTCTTGTTTTTGCTTTCGGCCCGCCTGCCTTCTGCAGTGTCAATTGTTGAACGGCCAAAAGCTGCGCGATGTGCTTTTTTTGCGACGGGCGTGGGCGTGGCCGCAGCATCGCCACTCGGCCAGAGTTGCAACATTCGGTTGCATTACCCCACAGGGCAACCGAGCCAGCGAAAGGGATAGGGGAAAGTAAAAGTGGCCTTCTAACCTGGAGATTGTGGCTGCTCAGCCTGTGATTCCATAATATATTTATCAATTTATCAATACAGGTTTTTAGAGCTTTTCGTGAACCACTGATGAAACTTTAATGTTGCCATTTTCTTCAACCTTACCAATTCTTTGCTTTTGATTGATTTATTCACATAATCAAATAAATTAAACGACCGCTTATACGGCCATACACAAAACAAAAATTATCATTAATTAATATATATTATGTGAATATTTTAAAATATACACGCTGAGAAATAAATACTCAAATAAATGCTCATATAAATTAAATACTTATTTATAGAATGTTTACTTTATTGAAGATAATTTTTTAAATTTCTAAATTAAGTTGAAATTAAGTACAAAACTAAAAAAATTCAAAAAAAAATTTTGAATATCTTCAAAATAACCTCAAATAATAAGAAGAATTACTCAGGTAGCTTCGGGTAGTCGATGTTGTTTCAATGGGATTAATTTTATCCATTTATACTCGTATAATAATATTTTTCTAATAACTTCCCGATTAAATAAAATATTGGCGTTCGATCTGACCCGTTCCGACTTATGTCGGTATAAATATATACTACCTGAAATAGAAAGAAACCTACGTTTATTTTGATAGTCCTAGAACTTAGAGACTAGTTTGCGTAGAAACGACTAGACGGACAAATGAATGGATAGACTTGCTGTTGATGTTAATCAAGCATATAATGTATATGGAAAATGTTTCCACCCACAGATTCAAATCAGAGTACCCTGCAAGTGTACAGAAAAAAATAAATGTTTCCTTTTCTTTTCAATTGTTAAAAATATTATTCGTATAGCTCGTCCTAAAACTTAATTGATTAACAATGTGAGGTATATGAAAAAGTACTTAACATCAGCAAAACATTTCACACTGCTTGCAGAGCTTTCTGTTAACTTTTAAAAACAGAAAGTACCTGCAAATATTTTCTACATCAATAACTATTTGCCAAAGTTGCAGAGCTGAGGATGGAAAATAGTTTCAGTATTTTTACACACCTATATCGCTTACCTAAAGCTTTGGTCTAAAAAAGCTGGTTCAAAACCTTGAAACTGCAGAAACTCAGCTTTTGTAAAAGTATTTCAAACATTCTCTCTTCGACAATGTAAATAGCTAAGATTTTGGTTGTTCTAGCTTTCAGCCTCACATTAAAATTATAATTGATTTATATAAATTTATTAAGATAATTTGTGTCATTATACCCTCGCAGGGTATTATTATTTTCAGTCTGAAGTTTATACTGCAGCAATGGATTCATTTATGAATCTATTGTAATTTATATATTTTTTATTTTATATTTTCTATCTTATATTTATTTATTTATATTTTAGTTCAATTTAATTAGTACATATTTTTTATACATTTTATTATTCAGTAACATTAACCATATCTAATGGTGGATGGTTAAATAACCATCCATGCCATAAACTGGTTTAAATGTTATTAATGCAAAACTAATAAAGCTTTCAATTTCGATTTATGTGTAGATTCTTAATGTATAATGTGATTATGATTCTTATACTTATTCGTCGGATTTAAGTAACTTTGTATTAATTATAAACATTTTTAGTCATACATGAATTATTACCCTAAAAAATATAGTCCGTATAAAGTAAGCATTTACTAAAGAGTAAATCATCATTAATATATTTCAGGGCTATAATAATTAAATGTATCACTAAAAATGTTTCTATTTAATCCTTAAAATAGAGGTTAATTGTAATGGTTTCTTCCTCCATACAACTCCAAGCCAGCACCCCGTACAGTTTTATAATGACCATTTTTGCTGCGGTAGTCCATGTTTTTGACCGTACATTTAATCAGATGTCTGGTGCCAAGGCAATAAATATTTAAAACTGTCAATTGGCATTATCAGCTTGAATTGTAACCCTGAAAATCTGTCCAGTTGAATTTTGCTAAAGTTAAAAATTAATGCGGTCGATTTGGATGAGCTATATCATGGCGCTTATTTCGTGGCATTTTAATGCGATTATGCCTGCAGGCAAGAGCAAACCAAACATTTATGTAATTCCATATTACTCAATTAATTGATAAATATACAAGTCTATATGTGCAATGCACATTGCGCATACACACATATGTATGTATATTCGCCCAACAACAATCAATGTGTGTAAACATTAATGCAATTAATTTTTGCATTTGTCGCAAGTGAAAAACATCAAAATATAATTAAAATGCTATGGATTGTACACTGCAATACGTAAACAAGATATCCATGCACTATAAGAAATAAGTACAGAAGGGGAAAATAAAAGGAAACTAATTTAGAATATACTTAAGGGTATCAAAGTCTTTAATTGTGAACTACTAGTAAGATGATACTACAGGATAACTTTATTTAAATAAGTAACATAATATATAAAATGTAAAAATAATATATCTACGGAAGCAAATAACTAAGTTCTTTAATCCAAAGATATTATTTAATAAATCTAGCACACCTTTAAATCCACAGCTTAAAAAAATATATATTCAATAAATGTTTTTTAATATTTTGTAAAGTTAATACACTTGTTTTCTCAGTGCAACGTCTACTATAAAAATGGGACAGTTAATTAATTTTTTCTTAGCTTCGCAAGATAAGTTCCACATATTTTTTACCGACAGCGTCGTGTGTGTGTGTTAAACTTTTGTTTATTTATGGTTAAATCCTGTTTGCGGTAGTTAATTATATTTTACAGCTAATGGCGAAATGTCAAAATAATTAAAATGCCCACAACAGCTCAGCAGTAAATGCTATCCAGCCTAAGGGATGTGCGAATGTGCGAATGTTGCTGTTCAAAATATGCACTGCATAATTGACAGGCGGTTGTCAACTGTCAGCGCCGATTAAGGTGCAAAGCCGCTTAAAAATAAATTAAATATAAATAAATGCTGCAAGTCAGATCTGCTATTGGTATTGGTTCGTTCTCTATTGAAGGAAATGTTGCATTTAAAACTCATTTGGTACGAACTGATTAACCGTGTGTATCCAGAAGGGGTGAATGTCTTTAATGAGGTGACAAAAGATGTGGCATCCGAAAACTAAAATGAGAAATTTATTATTAATAGACAAACGTGTAACTGGACTGGGCGGCATTTAAACCATTTCGTAATTAGCCAGCTGGAATAATGCACAAATACAGGCAAAAAATTAGGTAATTACACGGCGTGAACGAAAGTTTATAATTATATATTAAAATCTAATTAAATTAGCAGTCGTGCAGACAATTGACATCTATTCAACTGAATAGATTGCGTGGGGTGGGAACACATTCGTTCGCACTAGCTCACCCAAAGGTCGGACTATCACGCGTCAATGACGGCGCATAAAGAATTGAATAATTTAATAAATCGGTTGAAACATTCGACTGCATTTCGCGGTTCAGGGATAATCGTTGTGGCCCTCGCAGGAGTTAAGCTTTAAAGCAGCAACGGTCTGGGACATTATTTGAGGCGACCAAGTTCTTTGGCTAATTGCCGACAGAGTTCATTACCAATGCCCTGCGTCTTTCGGCTGCACTACGCATGTTTGTGCATTTATGCCAGTCTCATTAGCATAGTGATATTGATTTTCTGGTTAACCATCAATCAACAAAACGTTAGACACACAAGCCTGAGATTGCTATGCAATTGAGGCTTCAAACCGCAGCACGCCATGCCCGAATGCCTTAAAGCGCCTGCCTGGCATGCAACAATTTATGCCCACACACACACGCAGGACACGCAGGCGGCCAAACTGTGGATCCTTAGCCGAGAAGGCAGCCTTGGTCTCTGGGTCCCTGTCGCTGTCTTTGCGCGGCCATCGGTTCTCGATAAACAATTACGGCTTGGCTCCGCCCCAGCCAAGTGAATTTACAACACGACAAGAACAATTATCGTTTTCGCAATTGTCACTAATTAACTATTAAACCGAATTTCAACCTAGTTGGTTATTTCACCGATAAATCGCAGGCAGAGCAATTAGGAAACCCATATACATATGTACATAGCTCATCTCAATTGACACCAAAGGAATGAAAGCTTCTTAGTGCATTAGCCATAATTGATTGAGGACAAATGTTAGTTATTGCTTGTTATTTAATAATTAACACTTGGCTATGGTCAAGGAGATTTCTAGTGTCAGTTAAGAATACTTGTCTTTTACGAAGTTCTGAAATACATCTGGAAATATAAATACATTTCTGGCCAATTTTTCTCGAGGCTTAACTTGGGGTTGCAAAGACAACAACATCTGCTAAGCATTATTTATATTTTCGATGCTAAAAGATTCATATTCATTTAATACATTAAAAAATCTACATACTAATATGTCAATCCTTTTCTTAAGTATAGATCCCTCTGCCCTCTTTAAAGCTACCTTTTTGGCTAAAGATTTAAACGAATTTTCAACCCTTCTATTGTCAAACTGGTTCTTAAAGCAGCTTAGGGCCAACGTATGTCAATAAAGACTATGGGGAGAACTATGTACTCGTACTGTAAGCACTGAACCCCCTTAAAGTTCCTCCTCCAGCTCCCCTCTTCAGTAAGCACGCAAAGAAGGGCCACCACCAAATATATGTGTGTCAAAAATATTTCACACATAAAACCGCAAACACCCGAGGCGCGGCAACTTGCATTGATTTCCACACTAACGGAGCCCCTCACAATGCTCGGCATTCCGCGACTCAAAGACACAATCAAGTCGCTTGAACTTGGTATTGCATTCGTTGACTGACTTCCGCTCTATTTGCTGCGACAAAGTAATAGTAAAATTTCATACTTCCGCAAAATCCCTGCGTTCCTGTCCGCTGCAACTCTGCAACCCGGCCCTGCAGGGCCACGCCCACATTCTTGTGCCATCGACCGCCCCCTGGCTTCTGTCGCCTGTCGCATATTTTGTGCTCGCTCAATTATACGCTAAAATGAAGCTGCTTTTCAAGTCGCGCCCGGAGGCCAACGCCAGTCCGGCCAAGCCCCAGAAATCCCAGCCGCCGCACACAGAGCCACGCCACCCAAGCTCCACGTTGCCCAAGCTCCTCCGCATTCCAACTGGAGCCCTTGCCCCAGCGATTTAACTGTTTGGTTTTGTTGGCATTTCATTTAAGCGCAGCAGCATATTTTGTTGCCATTGTTTGCAATGCGTCCGCATCCGCATTCAGCTCGAATCTCCATTCCCACTCCCGAGTCTCCCAGTCCCCAAGCCCAGATCCCCAGCGGTGCACAATTGCCCGCCTCCGTCCGGCGGGTGTTCTGGGTTTTGCAGCTTATTTGGCGCAGATTTAGCGAGGATGTAAATCAGTTATTGATAGCCCCAGTAATGGACGATTTGCATTTGCGGTCTCTGCTTTGTTTTTGTTTAAAAGTTAGCTTAAAAGCAGCCGATCCATCTTTTGGCGTATCATGAAACGGATTAGGCCAAGCATATTGCACTTTGCCAGGGAGATATGAGCACTTCTTCGGGGGCATGCGCTGTCTAGAAGAAATGGAAAATGCTTTCAACAAGAGGTCCCAAGAGGTCGCATATATTTCTATATATTTTTGGTTGGATTATTGATATTTCCATAAAATATCTGTTAGAGTTATGAGCGAATGTATATCTCTAATGAAAACCCCTTTCCAGAAACCATCTCATTATAAAATCCGTTAAGTCAGTTGTGCAGCAGAAGTGACACCTGCACCGGCAACATCAAAGAAATGTGTCAACTCAGACACGGTGTGTCCGTGCAAAAAGCAGCCGGATTCCAGCGAAAGTGTGCGAAACGTTGCACCAAAACTATGAGCAGCAAAAAGAAGCATATGAAGCATACACATCGTGTACTCCTTGCTGCCGAAGAACAAAAAGCGGAGGAAGGCCCTTGACACGTGGACAGGTGTGGCGGGGCAACTGACATTGAGTGTAAATGCCAAACACAAGCCCAAAGCCAAAAACCGTCCGGCGACCGCGTTGAACCGCTGCTTATGCGCAGAGAGCAAAAAATGGGAACGTGTTGTTGCAAGCAACCCGGCAAGCAAGGTGTGTGTGTGCTTCGGCAAACACAAAAACTTTAACTACTTTTTCAATTGTTTGTAAAATGCAAATGTTGTGTCCCCGTCAGCCATCTGCTGCCGGAGCCTATCTGCTTACCAACATGTGTATATCCCTTATTCATACAACATTCTTCGATTTTTTGTTGCTTCCCCAATGACTGCCGTACATTTTTAATACCTTACCAGAGGGTGTCAACCGGGTGTCGTGAGTAGTAGATCTTAAGAAGTTTTATGCGATTCGGGAATCAACCTGAACCGAACTGTTTCAGTTTCTTAAGCAGCTGAAAACGCAGCCTTATCAATTTACAATAATAAAAATATGCCAATCCTTTCTTACTTTAAGCCTTTTCCTGGAGTATCACTGGCTTAAGAAAGTATCGGCTGATAATTAGGAAGGAACTCAGACATTAGGACTCATCATTGAGGCAATTTCAGCCGACAGCAAACATCAATCAGGCAGACGCCTTATACCACTCTGTCAATCTCTTAGCGCACATAAACTGGCTACAATTTACTCACAGAGATACATATTTGTATGTAGATGCAGGACTAGTTTCCTTCAGAGCGGCCAATTATGGCTGCTTTGATCATCAATCAAGGACCACAGTAGCGGGCGCCAAACGATTGACCCCAAAGAAGCAGCCATCGGCGAATCTGTTGGCGTCGAACTAATAAACCAGAGACTCAAAGACTCAAGGACTCAAGGACTTTGGAGTCCCGCCAACCAGCCTGTCTATGTGTGTCTGCGTGTGCAAATTTTTGACAGCTGCCAAACAAACGTTGCACATTAACAGCAATTGCTTTTAAATTGATTGATTTGCCTAGGCGAGAGGCGATAAGCCGCCGCAGCCCCAGTCTCAGGCTGAATCCCACCTCCACTCCCATCCCACTCCCTGCGAGTGTCTGTGGGGGGAGTGTACATGCAAACACCAGCAGGACGTGCAGGACGTGCAATGCTCTGGCACTGGCAGCCTGATTGCATCCCACCTACTATGCACAACGCTCTCTCCCACCCCACCCACACTGACTTCCACATCCACCAGATCCACCATCCACCAGCAGCGGTGGCGCCGCCACTTCGCTCAAGCAGCTTTTGGCAAACAAAATATGATTGCTCGCAATTAGGCGCCACGATTTTGGCAGGCTTCAACACCGGCCGCTGCAGTAACACCGCCAGCAATATCCACTCCACCAGCCGGCGCGGCGCATTAAATAAGAAATTTTCAAAAATGGCCCCGCAACACGCCAAAAACTAATTACCCGCGCGGCCTACGGTTGCACTTTCATCTGCAGTAGAATGCTAATGAGGAGATGGGCCCATGTTGGCGAGTGTGTTTTTGCGACGTCGGTTTTATTTTTTAATTGTCAAAGTACTGACTTAAATGCAGGAACAAAGGAAGTACTACTGGAACAAGTATATAGAAATTCTGCTTTTTTAGGGTATCAAAAGAATTATGAATTTTGTGGGTTTTTATATCAAAGAAGTCTTTGAGTGATAATTAACTTCTATTAAAAATCAATAAGTTTGCCCATATTTTCCCGACATTAATAAGGATATACGCATGTCGCCATATTAGCTTTGAATGTCCTTTTCAGTTGCAATCATTCGCAAGAATATATTCCTGTATAAGTAACTGACGCTCAGCGATATGGAATAATCCCCATTTCCACTATATTGCCTTTAGGTATGCATTTTATGGGAACAATGAAGACGAAATTTTCAAGTGGTATTAAAACTTAAAACGATGAACTCTTCATTTTTGTTCAACGCACTTTTAATCAACGAACTGTTGATGCAGCATCGACATCGGCAACGGCAACGGCAGCATCAACACCCACACTCAGAGCTCACAGCTCACAGTCGAACGCCTACATGGCCACGCCCACATTGGGGCAACACAATGCAGTAGGGCATCTGAAATTGGCAATTTTGCAGTATCGGCAGTTTTGTGAGCAATCAATTTCGATGCAAATGCACTTGTACTTGACGACTCAATGAATGAGGCGAGACTCTGCGGCCAGTGCAACGCGGCGTATGAGTGATGTTGGAGCCACAGCGGCTGCAACGGTGACCAAACGGCGACTAGCCACAAAAACCCGTAAAGGCAAGGGGGCTAGACTAATTCAGGTAACAGGCCACATCCTCGCTCAGAGCAACAGCCAAAGGGAAGAACCGGATACCAGTCAAATCGATAGGCATTTTATTACGTATACGCTTATCGGTAGAAAGTGTTTGCTCTTAATGACAATCGTAGGAAAAGGAAAATGTTGTTTTATTGTACTGATTGTTCCGTCTAATATATAAAGGTTAAAATTACATTAAATGAAATTAAATCATTTAATTTTTATGTAATTCAATTAATTAAATTTAAATAAAAATAACTAAACTAATCTTAAGCATCTTTGCAGGGAATTAATGCTTTCTTTGTACAATTCTATACATTTTCGTCAACAAGAATCCACAATTAAACACTCTAATTGGAATTAATATGTTTTTTTTTACTCATTTAGAACTAGAAAAAATAAATAGCTTTTATAATTCTGTGTTCATTAAGTAAACAACAAAAAACAATGACCCCGGCTAAGTTACTTGCCAGATCACAGACCAATTAAAATATTTTATAAGCCTATTATAAATAAAAATTGCAAAAAAAAAGAGAAGACAAAGGGAAACAAATTAATTTCACTCTTATTTATATTCAATTGTTTGCTGCGTGCCCCGTAAAATATGACCGCCGCTGTCTGTGTGTGCACGTGCTCTCGCGAATTGCATCAAACTTATGCGCATTCATTTCATGCCGCGCCCCATCCCGGCGACCACGCAGCAATTTAAAACGCGCTTTAACTTAATTTTTATTGTTGTCGTGATTCTCCACCACTCCCGCCGCCACCGTCAGCATCATCATCAGCAACAGCATCATCGTCCGTGGTATGTGTGGATTGCATTTTTATTTTAATTAAAAAGTCGTCATCACAAAGCGAATCGGTCGAGTCCATTCCTGCACCGATTCAAGTGGCCATCCTCCGATGCCAAATGTATTTACGGCTTCATTTTGTTTGATTGTTTATTCCCGAGTTCTTTCGCGACCCTCTGACTCTGACTCTGACTCTGACTTCGACTCCACCTCAGACTCCAGCTCCGACCCCGCAAAAGTGTTAGTAAGAGGCCAATCCCTTTCATTTACAATTATTATGAATTAAAGCGATTCCCAGTTTATAAGGCTCTACAACAAATAATAATTTGATTCGACATCGATTTTAGATAGTACCAAGGATCGGAAGAGTTACAATAAATGTAAAATATTATTTGTTAGTTAGTCACGAAATATATATTAATAATTATATATTTACTTCTGTGATTAAGTAGATATCATGACATTGCTCAGGTGGGTTTTCGGGAGAATTTTGTTTATAAATTGTAAAATTCTAAAACTTTACTAACCATCACAGTGTATATGTACATTCTACCTTATTATATTTGTATATAATATAATATATATATGTATATAATAACTTTTAAAATATATTTTAAATAATGAGATATGTGTGAATATTAATTAAATTATACATTTTGACAAGAGGGAGGCAAAGAAAGCGTGTACTCCCACAGTAGCCAAAATTCCATTGTTAATTAAATTGTAATTTTATCCTTTCTGTAATGTTTCCTTGTTATGTTTGATACTATTGTTAGTTCCTACGTTTTAAAACCATTAAATTGGTTGCTTAGCGTAAAAATAAAATTAATTATCTCTAAAAATAAAATTAATTATCTCAAAAAAAAAACTCCATTAAAAAAATATGTATTTCCTTTTTGGAAATATACAAGTCACAAAAATGACAAAAAGTAAAGAATTTATGAGCAATAGGATACAATTATTTGATGTGATAAAAATAATTATTTTCATGTAAAAACCTTAAATTCTTTATTAAACTTTTTGACTAAAGTAAAGTAAACCAAAGTAAAAAAGTAATATAAATAAAAAATAAAGCAACGGACAAGGGCAAATACAAGTTTGAACAAAAATTAATAAAAAAAAATCCTTTCACATTTCTTTTGCAAATTATAAACTTTTTAAGAACCATTAAGTTTTCCCTTGGTATGTTAAATTTTTAGCATGACAGAGGTGTAATTTTGAAATTCTGCAAGCGCCTAAAGACTCTGATGATAAAATGAGCTCCACTCAAGCTAAATTCTAACTCGGCATTAACTCAACCAGTAATTCCTCTCAACGCATGTTAAGAGCATTACTTCTAACCGAATTTCAACATTGAGCTGAAATATCCATAACATCACGAATGCTCTTTATTTTTAAACTCCACTCCACTCAATTGTTGAGCTATGTTCTACACTCAATCTCTCTTAAAGCAAACCAAGAGCATAATTTAAGTCACTCAAGGTGAGAGGATTCCAGCGAGCTCAACTCACTCACTGCGAGTGAAGTTCTCCACTCCACTCTGTACTCAGTTCCTGCAGCACTCTTTTCAGGGCCAGCTTGCAAATACGAGTGTTTCAGACACTGCCACATGCAAACGCTGAGATATAATAGCGCGAACGCGCACACTGACAGGCGCCGATGAAAGCGCAGTACGTACATGAATGCAGGTGAATAAAAAATTGAAGCAATTTGCAATGATTTATGATTTTGATAAATTTTCTTCGGGTGACTTTATTATTTTTCCTAATAATGATCTATGACAATGTGTGGCAGCGTACGAAGCATGCAGAGAGGAGTGCAAGGGTATAGGGAATATAAAAGAATATATCCAATATAGTCATAGTTTATAAAATAACAATCTTAAATTACAAATATTTCTATGTGAAGGGATAGGATTACTTTCGGGAAAAGCTTAAAAATTTTAAAAATTTAAAGAATAAACAAAATTTACATTTTTCCCAAGACTCCAAAGATCGTTTTGATCAATTTTATTTGACTAAAAATGAAAAGCTGCAGCTACACTAATACCAAAAAACACTAACAAAAGCCGTCATTAGAAACTCCCTCAATTTATTTAAATTTATTCTAAAAATGCATTTCCAAACGATAGAATATAAATGTCATCATTTTTTGTTTCAGCAAGGTCATTTTTTTAGACAGCCTCAATCTCTTATCGCCATCATGAATTTCACACATTGTTTCAGCAACAAATTTGAAGCAATAATAAATGCATTTTCATGTAATTGCCCTTGGTGCGCCCGAGCCCGCCCACTTGCCAAAAATATCAAAACTTTATTGAGGCAAAAAGTTTGGCATGTCAGCAAAAAATGTTCCATGGCAAATAACAACAACTGCTGCAGCAACAAAAACGCCATCACTACATCGCATAAATAAGGAAACATTTGAACTATAAACCAAAAACAAGAACAACTCCTAAAAACAGCGCCCAGCAACAACGCCACCAAAAAATAGCACCACGAAAACTTGCCTAGTCAGGGCGACAAATTACGGCGAAAATAACGCAGCGAAAGGCGAAAACAAAACCAAACAAACAATCTGAAAAAACACACACATAATACAACAAAAGGACGTTGTTGGTGTCTGTACAAAAAAAAAAATAAGATTCTAATCCAGGATTCATACCAAAATTTTAAATCAATAAAAAGAGACTGAATCGGGGAAAGCGATTGAATTAAACCAGAATTTTAGATTTCTATAAAACAAAAAAAAGGAAACCCGAAGCTTAAAATGCAAGACTAAATTTAAATTAAAACCACTCAACCAGAGTCCTTTCTTTAATATTTAATTTAGGGTGAATAAACATATATGTATGTAATTGGAGCAGCTATTTATTGATTTACCAGTTCACTTTAAATAATACGCAAACCAAAAAAAAAAAACTAGAAACTCTCTCTTCAGCATGTAAAACTTTAATGTTTTTATAAGACGTAACCAGAGGTAGAGATACCTTTTTCAGAGCAGTGCCAACAATAAAACCATGATGACATTTCGCCGGAACTTAACTCTACTTTGAATCCCCACCAGGACATTTGGCATGTCAACTTAATTGCCTCGAATTAACTTTCCGCTTTTGCTCTGCAAAGCCATACATAAGCAACAGCATTTTTGGAACTGGGGGCCAAGCCAAAATTCGGACAAAAGTTTGATCACATTTTTGGGCCAAAAACGACGGTGCCAGGACGCTATGTTGGCTATGTTTTCTGTTTGGCTGTGTTTTTCCCTTTTCAGCGCTGATTTATGCTGTACAATTAAATGCCAACGCAGTTGTTGGCGCTTCCTAATTTAATTAGCGACATTCAGGGGTCGCGGTGTTGCGAATAGTTTTCAAACATTTTGACTGTCTGATGTTTTTCGGGGTAAATAAGCGATTTATTCGACGCAAACAGTGCAAATGAACATGCATTTTAGGAAATATATCTTTTGAGTGCCGAAAATGAAGTGCCATGAGTGTATTCGAGGGGCTAACATTATTCGTTCTTGTTCATTTGTTAATTTGTATATAGTTTTAATTAGCGAATTCTTTTTACCTTAAAAATGTGCCATAAGATGGGTTAGTTACCCAGCTTTTGAGTTTGATTTATGGTTGCTATTTTCATGAATTTAGAAATCTAAAAAAAATCAATAAAAAGTAAGTAAACCAAATAAAATTGTTATGCTACATATTTTTTGAAGTAATAAAATAATCTGTTTTCAAGCTGCTTAAAAATTGTAAAAGAAACAAACTATATTTAAACTTCAAGTAATAACGAAGGTATTTACACTTTAGGTATTACAAATTAATGAAACATTTTAAAATGTAACATTTTCTCATTATTTCGTCAAGGTCCTTTTTTATAACGTTATCGATTCGGCATGCACACGACTCACAACTCAGTTTGGGGCAGTTTAATGAACGAATTCCAATATGCAGCCATATGCAGAAATTCATTTATTGGTCAGATTTTTTTTTAATAAAGCGCCATGCATACACAATTCGTTTTCTTACGTCAGGCGCAAACGCACGCTGGGACGCCCACAGGATCCCCCGAACACGAACACGTGTGTGTATATGGACATAAACTCAAACGCATTAAGGACTATCGTGCGTCCAACAGACACGACACGGAGCCAACGACAGCGACAACGACGTCGGCTCAGCTGCCTGGATTCGTGGGCTGATTAAAACTGATTTATTGCTTTAAATGCAATTTACATAAAAATCAGACAATAAGTTCTGCTGAACGGTACGCTTTTTTGACTTCGTAGGTTGTAAATATTCGGTGGGAGAGTGGAAATTCCCGAATAAAACCAAATGGTTTGATCGAATTTAACCCCCTCACTTCTAGCCACTCATGTGAATGTGGTTGTGGTTGTGAGCGGGGTTTTAGAACACAATTTCCATTGTAAAACCATAAAATGATACAAAATAAAAGTATATTTTTAAGTTAGTTAGAACTCCTTCCTTTCAAAATGATGTTTATGTATCTCATTGCAGGAAAGAGCTCAATAGATGAGAACTACTTGGAATAAAAAGGTTTAACAAGTGTATATTTTATAAATTAAATAAACAAATCCCATACTTTTGGCTTAACTACAGTTGCCACACACGGAACACCTAAAGTCTGTGCCTCACTTAGATTTGCAACTTGATTACAGTTACTTTTAATTATATAAATTAGCTCGGCTTCTGCTTTGTTCGATGTGCCGGCCTGCGCCCTGTGCTTCTGTGCTTCTGTGACAGCCAACAGCAGATCGCTTTCCCAAATTTTCGGCGGACTAGGGGAAGGACACCGCAGAATAAAGTGATGGCTCCTGTGGCTGGCCGCATATGTGGGCCAACTTAGTGGCAATAAGTTAAATTAGCATAAACTTAATTAGCATAAGAGTGCTGGGCCAACTGGGAGACAGATAGAGGCCAGGTGGGCGGCACTGGAGGGGCAATTCACACAGCCCCCCAATACCCCACCCCAGCCGGCAGAGCCTCTGCGCCCCCTGTGCATATTTCACAGCAAATCCGCAGCGCATTAAAAGAAAATACGTGGCGAAACGGGAAAAAATAAAATAAAATGCACAGCAAAACAATGAAAACGGAGCGAAAAGGCAGCAGCAGCAGCAGCAGCGGCGCGTCTGGGGATTGTGCCAATGAAGTAAGGACCGCACACAGTGTGGACCAGGTTGGAGGTTGGATGGCAGCAGTACGCTAAGTGACTGCTGTTACACATTTAGTCGGGGCTGATGGGATTGCCAGGCGATATGGAGGAGCAGATACGGCCAAAGCTGCAGATACGTTTACAGTTTACAGTTTACAGTTAGAGCTGAGAGCTGAGGGCTGAGAGTGGCCCGGCCGGCACTCGCATATGAACAAATGTACACGACTCCGACTCCTGGTCCCACCTGGCGCCGGGGCCCCGTCCCCCAGAGCGACCAGGAGCGCGACAAGATAAAAGCAGCCCCACTAAATCTGCTGTATGTGCGTCCAGGGACCCGGCGGGCAAGCCGGCTCAGCCAACCATCCACTGCAGTTCTCGTTCTCGTTTTCGTACCGCTTCCTTGGCAACGCTGCGTATGAGCAGTGCCCGAATCGTGGGGTGGGGCTCCCGGTGGATTTGGCAACTGGGCCTTATTGCGGTCTCCTGCATGTACAAAATAATGCGCTCAACATTTTTTCCGCTCGTTGGGTTCACTTAGACCAAATGCATTTTTATAAAATAAATAAGCGCAATCTGTGCAATGCTTTACACCATGCACTTAATTCACATTTTACCACAGAATGCTATTTATTGGCTATTAACGCGCTGCAAAAAACCGCTGTGCAACATATTTCAAAAATATTGAGTGAACTTTTAACTTTTAAGAGACCTGTCACAAGGTTGTCCATTATTTATGTAGTTGTAGTTGTGTTTAAATTAAGAGTAAAATAAATTCTTGGCAATTATCAAGCAATTATTAATGGAGAAACTTGTAGATTATTGAATATGTGTGTGTTAATTATTCTTTCTGGCATACAATATCGGTAAATGAATTAATATTCTTCTATTAAGAGAATTAAAAACGAACGTCTTAGTCTTAATAACCAATTTCTGTACGTTTTAATAGTTTAAACTAAGAGCTAAAAAAATCCCCATCAAGGGAATACTGCTGTACACAAAATGTAAAGTGCAGTTTCATGTAAAACCCAAGAAAATATAATTTATTTACTGGGTAGATTACGGTACAGTATTTTACCGACCTCCCGAAGCCCAGGGCTATCATTAATGTAAAACCATTATTTTACAATTTTGTTCTCTTATTTATATTTTCTGCTATCTGAGGCAAGCCCGAAGTGGGCCGAGTTCATTTCAGAGAACACTTTACGCGGTGCAATTTGGAGAGTTTCAGTTGCATTCGGGCACCGGCCAGCAACACATTTGGTAAGCAATAAATTGACCAAGCGGCCAACGCCATCATCTACTTTAAAAGCATTTGCCGCCGCCCAGCCACCCAATCCTACCGCTCCCCGCCCCCAATCAGGACGACCTGGTAGCGATCCGCCAGGAACCTACGGGAAACTCCTGGAGCCCGCTCTCCACGTCTTCCCTCCATTTGGCAGCCCGCAATACTCGAAGCGGCGACGACGCTAAAAAGATACCGGAAATGTTACAGGAAACAAAATGACTTAATGGCCGCGATTGCAACGGCATGGAATCGTTTCAGGCATCGTGCCGTGGTCCTTCCTCCTTGGTCCTTGGTCCATGGCCTGCTGGCCATTCATTGCAGTTGCCGAGGTCAGCATAAAAGCATAAAGGAGAGGTTATCCCTATGTGAAGGTCGCAATGCTCTTTCGCAGATCAGCCAAAAATAATTTATAGGAATTCTAGTATGGCAGAGGATTCACTGGCTCAAAGGGTCAAAACATAGTTTTATTTAATGGATTCTAGTTTCAAAGAAATATAGTTACATTTTGTGAGTTATAAAAAGAAAAAGAGTGTAAAATTAATGTGATTTCTATTCTTTTTATTTTTTATTCATTTAACTAACCAGGTCAGGCATTTAGTTGTAAGAAATACGTCTTCTTTATGTTCTCAATATATTTAAATTGAATTTATTCATTAACCGATACAAAAAGATTATGAATATTTGTTAATACCATGATTTCGCATTAAAAACAATTGTAAATGAAACAAAGCTTTGATATCGTACCGTAATATGCAGAATATAAGATAGAAAAAGAGGGACACAAATATAATATGGTAAATAAACAAAAAGTAATCTCAATATTATAATCTATACATATAATATAATATATATATTCTAACTTATCTGTAGAAATCCTTAAATGAAGTTATTTCTTTTGCAATTCTGACCTGCAGCCGATCGGTAAAATAATTTAAATTTAGTTACTGCTTCATTGTTCCGTCTAAGTAAAATAACATTTTGCTTTGGCAAGCCTTTACACTGATTCCATATGCTTATTGGGAAGCATCTATCAAATTGCTTTCGTTCAATGAGGCACACACACTCGTCCCGTCCTTTGAATCGGCCCGATGATGAGCCACGAAGTGAGCAAGGTACTGCCCAGGTCAGCTATCCGTGCCCCAACCCTTGGAAGCCGTGTAGAAGTAATTGCAGTGGCCGCATAATTATCATAAGCTAAATGGCACTGCACGCTATTGAAACGGTTTTGAGGTTTGAATTTCTTTTGAGCTGGAACATATTTCTAATTAAATTAATTAAGCGAAGCGAGAATGTGGCAAGTATGCAAGCCAATTAGTGGAAAATGCAAAATTAAATGTCTGTGCGCAGCCACAGGGAGAGAATCGAAGGCATGGAGACAGTGCAAGGGGAAGAGGGATGAGTAGCGGACTGTTTGTGCCCAGGTTCGTCCTTTCTCGTCTGCTCGTCCTGCGTCCTTCGGACTTCTTTTGTTGGCCACGCCGCCCGGACAATAATTGCGTTTAGTCATGTAAGCTTTTGTTTTGCCGTTATGCGTGTATCTGTGTGACAAAGTTAATGACAGCATAATTAAACAAAACTAACAGCAGACTAATAAAATGTTTATACTGCATGTCGCTCAAGGGCTCGTCACATCGTCACCCCCTCGCATTATGTCTGTATATATCACTACCTTTTAAGTATTCCTCGTCCGTGTGCGTCGGCGTTTGTCAAGCGACAATTAAAGTCATAATAAAAGCAAGCAGAAGACAATCATCATGCCGCCCCCTCCTCCTCCTGCTGTACACCGAAAAGGACCCGTGCATCCTCCCGCACCCCCTCACTGCCCCGTCTCCGTTTCATTTCGGTTAGTTATGCATAAAGTTCATCACAAAGGGGTATAACCTGAACGTAAACATGCCGACTGGCGAGGCGCCTTCTCGTCCTTTGTTTGGCAGGCATATAAATTTCAAAATTAAAGCAAAGTTTAACCTTTGTCTTTGGGCAAATCTGGGTGAGAGTGGGTGCCTTATGGGAATGTGTGTGATATATGTATGCCCGCATAGTGCATAACATACTTTAATTTGACAATGTTAAGCAGCTTATTCATTACATGTTCACGATTTCAAACAAGTCCTCACTTTTTAATTATTTTCCATTGGTTTATTAAAACTATAATTATATTAATTAGAATACAGGTAGGCAAATACCATTAGAGGTTTAGTCGGAGTCGGAGTAAACAGAGTTAAAGTGCTCTTCAGAATTTAATATCACCAGAGGTTCCCTTTATGCACATTTATTATATAAGAGTTATGCATTTTCCCTTTCATATTAATTTTGTAAAATATAAATACTCAACCCTACTATGAAGTGCCAGGGCCTCCTTCTCCTGAGCCCAAACTGTGGTAGGGATCAATCAATGGCATCAGCCAATCAAGAATATATAAATACGTTATTAGTCTGTAACTAATATGCCGTTGCAACCAGTATAAAAAGCGTTTTCATCCGCTTTCTTTGAAAAGTTATCCAACCCGCATGCCAAACACGGCGCTTATTGTCAGCAGTCGTGACGTAAAGCGAACAGCGGCTGTTTAAATATTAACTAATTTAATAAAATGCAGCGCACTACCAATATTGAACCGTACTATTTGCCAATGTGCAGAGGCAGAGAGCTATATAAAGGGCGGCCAGGGGAGGAGCGATGATTAGGTTATCAGTCGACCGACGATGCACTTGACCAAGCCAACACTGCTCCTGCTCGCCCTGACCATCAGCGCCGGCTATGTGGCGTCCACGCCGCATCCTAGTCTGCTCGAGGGAATCTGGGATCAGCTCGGCAAGACCGGCCAGTCCATCGTCAGCGGCCTCGTTCAGGCTGGCAAGAACGGAACGGCCATTGCCGAGGACCTCGCGGGCAGCCTGAAGAACTCCACCAGCAAGTATGTCGACCAGACGGTCCAGTTCGCCGACCAGATCGCCAGTGCCCTGCACGTGGCCGTGTCTAAGGCCCTGCAGGACTTCGGCGAAGTACTGCGGGCTAACATTGCGGCACTGAATGATGCCATCGCCCAGGTTTCCAGTCGAGTGAAGCGCCAGGCCCTCAAAGATGCCCTCGCCGGTCTGCAGGGTATCAATGCCTCCGTCAGCGATCTGGAGATTGCGCTGAAGAACATCACCGATCAGCTGGAGCAGAAGAGGGCGCAGTATGGCGCCGAAATCCGTCTGACATGGAACAACTGGGCCGCTGCTGAGTTGGAGCGCGTCGACCAGGAGACCAATGGCGATGGGGTCGAGGAGGCCCAGGAGATTCTGGACGAGCTGGAGAACCGGTATTCCGGCTATATGCACAGCTGCCTGGAGGAGCTGCAGGTGCGCCTGGCCACGTACGAGCAAGAGGTACACACGGCAGTCGCCCGCTACCAGAATGCCACCAACGATCTAGTTGCCCAAATCGAAGTCTGCCAGCAGTCCAAGACCGGACCCATCTCCTGTCGCGTTGCCATCAAGAAGGCCCTGATAGCGATCCAAACGGCTCCACAGAATCTACTTAACCTGAAGCTCAAGGGCCTTAAACTGCTGGCCATTAGCCTCGATGAAGCCGGGTGTGTGGGACAAACCCTGGCGGACTACGCCCTGGAGCAGCCGAACGTGAAGCGCCAGCTGGATGAGATCATTGAACGGTACCAGGAGCAAAGCAGTACCAGCTCATCCGAGAATGATGACAGCTCGGGATCAGATGAGGAGGCAACTACTGGGTCAGGCTCAGACTCCGAAGAGGATTCCGACTCAAACTCGGAAGAGGAGGCAAGCACTGAGTCGTAATCAGAGTATTCACATAATCACTTAAATAAACGTTAATCCTGGTGTGGGATTGGGATATAAGCAGCAAAATAAAAACCTTTTCAATGCAACAAATAGGAACAAATGTCTTCAATACTTGTTTTATTCAAGTTATTAGATGCTTTACTAGGGCAAGTATTAATGCAAAGATGGAAATATTCTGAGTTAAAACGATTTATACCTTACACCTTATTATAGGGTGGCTTTGGAGAAATACATATTCTATAGTCTTTAAAATACTCGTCGAAAATATGATTTTGAACAGCTGAACAAAAAATCATATCTTTCGTTTAATCATTATTTTAATTTCATTCCCAGTATATTTGATAGACTGACTTTCAGAAACTGATTAACTTTGTCAACAGGAAAACAACTTTTTGTGGTTTGCTTGCGTGCACAATTTCGCTGCAATTGTTGCTCTTTTAAATACAATATGTTCAATTTCAGGGCCCATAACCAGGCTTAATGATGACCAGATTCAGACCCATAATTGAAATCGAATTTAAACCTCCAGGTTTAAAATTCTTCACTTCAACTTATTTTTCTTAATTTAATTTATTATATTAATACTTGTTACTTATTCAAAATAATGTTCTTTTTCTTTAATTTTGTATCATTAGGTTAAAATGATATTGATAATAACTGCACTATATAATTAATATAATAAAGACAAATATAGCCAATGATTTAATCTTATTCTACAAAATACAACGTTAAATATATGGAAAGTTATATATAAAAAAAAGAAGTCCGCGAAGTTAAGTTTTTGATATTGTTATTAAGGGGGTTTCTACCTACGAATTTTTTTTAAATTCGATTTTTTTTTTTTATTATTATTAAACTATGGAGGATCTGAGAAATGCGCCATATATAAAGGGTTTTGTAAAATTCGCATTCTTTCATGGGTAAACGAAGCCCGAAAGATAGCCACGTTTCGCCCATTTTTCCTGTCTCTAAACGCGTTTTTCCGAAAATCGCCTTTTTTAACTTTCTGGTATCACTTCTACCAGTAATTTTCATCGAATCGAACCATTTTTTCCCCACTTCTTTATCAAACAATTCTCCGAGTACAATTTTTTTTAAGTTTGTGTTAAATTTGTACACCCTCCAACAGGTGAAAAAACATGGTCGAAAATGGAACTTTTTACAAAAAAATTATATTAAAAACAATTTTTAATTTAAAAAAAAATCGTAATCGGAGAAGCATAGCCAACGTAAAACTGAAAATAAATAAAATTATATTTTCTCATTTCATGCAATTATAAGGGTAGTTATGATACCAGAAAAATGACCCCTACAATTTTGATGACCCCAATTTGACCCCATATAAACAAAGAATGATTACCTATACACACTTCAAATTTCCAATAGTGTTAAGTTTAAAGATGTACAAAAGTAATAAAAAAAAAATTATCCATTATCTTGTACAGTTTTCTCACAATTAATTTCTGAAAATAGGCCAAAATTTCGGCCTCGTAAGTAGAAGACCCCCTTAAATTATTTTAAAATTTTTAGTTGTTAGACCGTTTTTTAAATTCTATTAGCTCCTCTTAATGTTCACTCAATTTCATTTCAGCATTTCTGGTTTCGATACCCCTTAAAAGGGGTTATTTTACTGTAAAGTTCTAAATGTATAGCTCGAAATTTATAGTTCTAAAAGTATAGTTCTAAATGAAAAGCAGACTTATATGTGGAGGAAAAGCTTTCAATCAGGACTCGAAAACCTCAAGAGGTTAACCTACATATAACAGCTTTTAAAAGCTTTCATATCTTCATGGTGTTTATCTCTGTTTAAGCTTAAAATTGTAGCATAGTCGCCTGGTATAACGAGTATACAATTTCATATCCCTCACATATTCGAAAATGGGTACTAAATTATAACGTATACGTTTAGTATAACACGTACATAGAGGTGATGCCTTGAAATCCTTATTCGAAAAAGGGGCACTTAGTTATAGCGTATACGCCCAGTATAACACAACGATTTCCCTTAGTCACGCCCAGAGTATAACATGCAGAGGATTTCCCCTTAATCCCTTATGGGAAAGGGGAACTGAATGAACCCCGTAGTTAATAAAAGCAACTCGAGAGTTTGAATTTTTATCTCAGTTAGCCTGTTCACAATTTTATTGACTTTCTTGATTTTTTTTATATGTATTTTCTTAAGAGCTATAGACTACCAGATATATATATAGTATTTAGTTTTGTATCATTATATCATTAATGTATTTAGTGTTTTTTGCTCTTTGCGCGCTAAGCAAAACAAAAAGCTTTCGAAGTTCAAAGCATTACAAATTCGTTTCAGTTGCTGTTTAACTTAAATATTATTTTAATTTTAGTTTTTATCAACTAGATGATAGCCAACTTAGATCGGAGGATTTTCCTGTGTTAAATAGCTAGCAAAGAAAATGCGTTTACATTACTAGCTGTTTATTGGGAAAATACGATTTCTTATATATAGTTTATATGTTGCTATGTATATGAGAGGCTGGCTTTATCCTCTTTTCTATTTCTATTTCATTTTTATTTTTTATTGCTTATTCTATAACACGAAACAATGGCTTTGCTTAGGAATTCTTTTGAATTTGACTTAGGAATAATTTTGCATTAGGATTACCAAAATGGAGAACGAAATCCGAAATTCGAACTTAAATGTGACCTTAATATTTCTTAAATCCTTCATTAGTTATCTATCTAGATTTTGTTGAATTTTTGCAATGTGTTTTTGGTTTTGGTTTTGATGGGAACAAATATCTTTATAAATATAAATCTTATGGCTTCCTTTTCATCCTAAATCTGCTCAGGGTGACACTGCAAAATAAAAAGTATTTAAAGGGTTATGGAAACATCACTTAAGTTAAATTCCTTGAAGTTGAGAAGAATCTGATTTGCCTCTCAAGAAATGTATTTAGGATTTTATTTATATAGAGTTTGGGTGATGTCGTTGCTTTTCTTATTTCATTAAAATCTTGCAGTATTGCTTTGGTTTTACCTGTGTGCAGCTAGCCTTCAGAAACTCCTATTTCTTCGGTGAGCAACTAAAGAATACTTAAACCGAGAGGGTCAATTCAATTGTTGAGCATCCTGCTGGCACTCTGGCCAAATAAAGCTAACGCACAACCTAAATGAACTCTCCGACCGATTGGCACGAAAACTAACCAAACTAACCGCCTAAATGTTGCCGGCCAAGTCCCTCACTCATTGGTACTCCACCCGGGCCACGGGCACCCCAAAGTCATTGACCTCGAACACGATCAGCTTCCGTTTCTTGCGGACGCTGACCGAGGGAAGGGATTGCTTATCGGCAGCCGCTGCCTTTGTGATCGGTTTGCTTCTTGGAGACTCCGTAGGATTCGACTTCTCTTGCTGATTCGATGTCACTCGTTTCGTTGTTGCCTTGCTTGTTGTCGTTGTTGTTGTTGTTGTTGTCGTTTTGGGAGTGGTTTTGGTGGGTGTGGCTGTGACCACTACCTTCTGATCTTGTGGGTCCTTTGCACCCATTTCGCGAATCTGTTGAACCAACTTTGGTTTCTCATTTGGCTTTTCCGGGGGCGTTGCCTGCTTAGCCTTGGGCTTGGGCATGGGGGGAAGAGCGGGAAGATCGCAGCGCTGGCGCAAGTGACGGTACACTGCATCCACCCGCTGCACCAGGCGATTCACATACTTGGTGGTCGTGCGGTCTACAATCGAAGGAGCCTTGATGCAGTCGTTGCCACCGAACTCACACACCTGGAAAAGGTGAAAAATATTAAATAGAAATTAAATAAATACCGGTTAATCTTTATATGAAAATATATTAAGTCAAACAGATCAAGGCTAGTATTCTAATTATTTTTTTCTTACTTTGTCTCTTTTTGGAAGTGAATAAAGAAAGTTCTGTACTCACCCGGTAGTGCTGCAAGATTGCCTCCTTGGGCGGCACATTGAGCGACCCCTTGCCCGGCGCAAACTCCCATACAAAGTGGTTGCCGGCTTCGACCACAGCCTCCGGCTTGCAAATGTA
Source organism: Drosophila bocqueti (assembly GCA_018151655.1). Lineage (NCBI taxonomy): Eukaryota > Metazoa > Arthropoda > Insecta > Diptera > Drosophilidae > Drosophila > Drosophila bocqueti. The sequence goes on along the minus strand of JAECXF010000149.1, from coordinate 1,792,613 downwards.
CTTGGACCGCTGCTTCTGGGGATGCAGCTTGTAACGCCTGAGGAGGATGACAGGATAATAAGGATGACACTCACTCTAGAGGTGTAGGATCGCGGCCAACTCACCTGCGGGTCTTGCGCTGGGTGACCAGGGAGGCGCGAACACTGGCCAGTTGATCAGTGCCACCATCAATGCCAGAACTGGCCAAGACGTCGTCCGCAAACTGAAGATAGTAGAAGGCGTTCTGGAAGGAATAGGCTCCCGTATTCCGATTGCGAAAGCGCTGATTCAAGGATCTAAACAAATACAAGAATGTATTATAGCTGGAATAAATAAATATGTTGCCTGAAATATAACTCCTAAAATCTTTCACTCTATTAAATAACGATGTCCTTATTCAGCTCTTTGAAATTTCTAATTTCTGCCCTCACCCAATGAGCTCGTTCAGCGTGTCCGAGTAGCGCGGCACAATAAACTCGTCCAGATCGACCAGAGCCAGATACTTGTACCGGAACATGGTGCGGTAGAGGCAGTCATTGAGCGCCGCAAAGAGTCCCTCCGTGCGGATCTCCTTCTGGCTGCGCATACGCAGGTTCCATGGCAAGATGCTGACCGTGGGCCTTCGGTAGTGCTCCGACGTGAGCACGCGTGGCGTAGCATTCCGGGCAGCCTCCGCCGGTAGCAGAGGTTGCAGATCATGGGCCGTTAGGTTCCCGGGCACCAGACCCTGCTGGTAGCTCTGCAGCACACAGGAGGCGTGCGGCCCCAGCGTGTGGTTGTAGAAGGTGAAGTGCGAGACACCAAGCAGGGCGTAGAACTCCAGGTACTCCATCAGGTACAGGGCCTGGTCGTAGTTGAAGTGGAACGGCTTTACGCAGACGGCAATGCGATCGGGTATGTTGTCGCCACTTGGTGGAGCCCCTCCTGCCTGAGCCGGAACCGCAGCCGGAGCCCCCTTCTTGGCAGTACCGTTTCGCGACGGATTGGCAAAGTCAACGTCCTGGTCGGTGTTGCGCAGGGTCAGCAGATTGCCCGGCGGGGCCCGCAGACGGGACACCACGCTCACGAACTGGGGCACTGTCAGAGGTGGTGCTCGCACCGGGCAGAGAATGAAACAGGCGCTGTACTTCAGATTCCAGTTCTCTCGAATGATCTGAATTAATAAATTAGGAATAGTGCAAATTATTTAAATCAAGAATTAGGTAGGTACCTATTTTATTACAATAATTAATCATTATCTTATCTGAATTCAAATTATAAACTTAAACAGACTCACCTTGACGCGAGCCATCACCGTGGCCGACTTGTATTTGGCACGTGCTGAGGAAGAGCCCGCCTCAGTGGCATTTGCGGAATTGGGACCATACCAGAACCGGCACCAGACCCGCTCCGGTCCCCGTGTCTTCGTGGCTCCCACCACTCGCACCAGACGCGCTCCTTCGCGACGATCAAAGTAGGCCGAGTAGACAAAGAACTTGAAGCGGGTGCCGTTGACAACCTGCCAGTCGCCGTCGGTGGGCCGCGTGCCAAATGGAAAATGTGGCAGTGTTTCCTCCACCTTGTCGGGCAGAACTTGGCCCCAGGGTATAAGGGGTACATTCACACCGAAAGCTCCCGCACCCATGCCGCCTCCATTGCCGCCGCCGCCGTTGAGGAGCATGCCTGCCAAGCGCTGGCCATCGGCGCCTGCGGCTTCTGTGAAATTGGAAAATGCATGAGACATGCGGCGTATACGTAATATCCCATTGTCACAAGCATTTCTTTTGTCAGCGAATCGCATTACGTTTGCCGGACAATTCGGAGTTATTGTGCGCCCCTGATTGCACTGGATATCAATCGCAGGTGAGGTACTCACCTTGAATTTTAAGTTTATTGTCACGCAGCTGTATAAAACCTAATTTATTATCACTCAAAATGCTGGCATCCAATAGATCGTAATCGTCCTGCATCGGAATGGAAGTTGTAATGGGATTTTAGTTTATTATAAATTTATTATTTTTCTCATAGAGTCAGGGACCGAGATGCTATTTTTTCAACTTGATAACTATAAATCAAAGTACCTATTAAAATTACCAAAATTTGTTTAATTACTAAAAATAAAAAAAAAGTTTTGTTTAGTTATAAAATGAAACATATTTACATCCATTAATATTTCCATATTAAATAAAATATTATTTACTTTTCCCTCCTCTCGTGTACAACATTGTTCTCTTAAAAACGTGTAACGGATTGATGCGTCTACTTTAAAATTATTCATCGAATTAAAACACAGTTAATTTTATATTCTGCTAGAATTATTCCATGGCAAAAAGAAACCAACAAAATATGCATGCTTATTATTGCAATTAGGTATTCAAATCGCCTGCAAACCAAAAAAGCACATCTTCTGTATTCCCACAGGATTCCGAGGCCGAAAACGAACGAGTTGTCCCCCATGCAACGCCCAAGCGGCCCTTGGCGACCAGATTTGCATAAGAAAACTCACCTTAACATTATCATAATCCGGCATCGAGTCGCCCATCCGTCCGCCCAAGCTGGCGCCTCCTCCGCCGCCCGCCCGCATGGCCACCATGCCGTTGTGGGTGCGCTCGTCGATCATGAAGACCTGCGGAAAAATTAAGAATTTTAATTTCTTGCCATTTGGCACAGTGGCATTCATTAGGACAGGCCAGGTGGTTCTGTAATTCTGAACTATACTAATCATTATATTTTCGTTGATAACAAGATAAGAGTCACATCAGTAGACTTCCCAGGAACCGAACATAATTGTTTATTCTGATGTTTTCCTAATACAACTTTAACATGCTAGTTAAAACAATGGAAATGTTGACATTCTTATTATTTTGGACATTAATCCCTTCGCTTAGCATCTACAATAATACAATTATTTGTCAAGGATCCAGTCTAAATGATTTTATCCCATAACTTATGTTGCTATCTTAGGAACTTTTATATATATCACTTAAAATACTTCCAAGCTTGAAATGGATTTTTATTAAGTTTTTGGTGGGAGTTACCCTTATCCGGAAATCGTCCTAAATCGCATAGAAACTGTGTAATGTAGAATATAAAATATTTGGTATCTCTTGATAGTTATTGAAGTAAACTGGCTAACATTATAATAGCAGAACCAACATAGACATAATACAGCGCGCCCAATCAAAGATCCTGCGAACTATCACTGGGGGCACCATGGTATATTCGTAACCAAAACATCCACAGGGACCTCGCAGTAAAAGATGAAGGATGAAAAACTCTCTGCCCACCCAAATCCTCTCGCAAGGGTCTTGCCTCGGGTTTCCAACTGAACCCGCCTGCAACGTACAGACCTTACAACCCAGCCATAATTTGTCTGATCCATTTTTACTGTTTCAATCTACATGACTTCTAGTTAGGTTATAGATAAGATTTAAGGCACTTATTGTTAGTCTCTATAATCAGAAGATTTAATAAATAAAAGCAAAGTATACAAAAAAAAAACATACTTCTTGCATGCCTTACTACGCGGAATACCAAACCATTATATATATGTTTGTTTAGTAATTCAATTTTTTATTTCTTTAATTTGTTAGTAATTTAAGTGATTTTAGAAATCCGATAAAACACACAATAAACCTGGCTTTTTTACTTTTAGGTAGAAAACTGTAACCACTAGACTAACCTCGGTCAGGATAATCAATCCAAAGACTGCGAAGAAGGTGATGACGATGAGGAAACTCATGCCCGAGCGCTCCCTGGTGCCCCACTGCTTCTTTCCCCGCTTCATCGTGGGTGTCAGCGAGGTGCGGCCTCCGTGGTGATGATGATGGTGTTGGTGCTGCTGCTGATGCTGATGCAACTGGTGCTGATAGCAGGCGTGGGAGTGTCCTTGCTGCCCGTAGGCCGACTGATAGTGACCCACCAACGGGGACGAGGAGCTGGCGGAGGCAACAGAACCGACGGAGCCTACGGAGCCGACGGAGCCCCCCGGGGATTGCTGCTTGTACTGGGGGGGGCTCCGGCTATTCAGCATGTTGGAGTGCAGGGAGCAGGGGATTAGTGTCTGGTCTCAAGCTAATACCTTAATCCTTTGTTCTTGGTTGGCTTTTAGGTCTTTTTGTGCAGCGAATCATTGAGGCTTATTCATACATTTATTTTCGCTTTTGTTTTTATATCGTTTTATTAACATTTTGCGCGAAAGCTTCGTTGCATTTGTGGTCTAAATTGTTTATTTGTGAATGAGATTAGCAAAACAAAAGGGTGAAAGAAGAGCGGCGGCCGGCTCAGATTGAGAGAGAAAATGGGAAAGCAGAGTGCGGAGAGAAAGCGCTCTCTTTGGGCACTTTCTTCCTGGCCAATTACAAAGGAAAAATCAATAAAATCTTTGCAACTAAACTGTAATGTATTATTTTGCGAATTGTGGCCATATCAAAGTGCAACCAGCTACGTTTTTGGCATTAATCACGTGCTGGCTAAGATTCGGCTTTAATTGCCGCATTTTCATTCATTTTCACTTAGTGTCTTGCCACAGTTGACACCTTTTCACATTCATCACCTTTTTGTAATGCCTGCTTCACTTCCTCAATGTGCAGGTGTATGTTAGTCTTGATTCTTTTTGGTAACTTATGCTATCACACTCGTGAGAAACATGGTCCTAGCTATGGTTTAGGTTAATCCTGGCCGATTTTTGTGCAATTGTGTAGCATTACAACGAAAATTTTACTCGCGTCGACAACAGCAGGAAAACAATGCGGCACAGCTGAGGAGCTCGGGACGAAGGACATGCGCACAGGACATCAGGCGCAAGCAGCTGACCCAAAATATTGCCAGACCTTTTCGAAAATCAGATAAGCAAAATCTTAAGATATCCCCATAGGCACAGAGCTGTTTTCAAATATTTGTTGTCTTTTTTTACAATTTAAACTATATTTAGTTAAAGATTAAAGCAGCATTTTATTCTTCCGACTAAAAATAAAAGGGTTGACCCAGGGGCTCTGTCTGCTTAAAGAATTCCTTCAGAGAGTTATTTGCAATTATTATTTAATTCATTTTAGAATTATTTGCTTAACTTAACTTAACTTAACCCACTAATTAATGATGCTGGAAAATACTAGGTAGGTTTAAAAATAAAACAAAAAGTAAGATATTCATTAAAAACAATAATATTAATTAACAAGAATAATAAAATATTAATAAATACATACATTACATGCATTTCCTTAGCTTTAATTACCTCAATTGGTTAGAAAATAAGTTTATTTCATAAATTTAGCTTAAAGCTTCATTCTTATAGCCACTTCTTATTTGTTCAATTTTTTAAAATTTATTTGTGGTTCTTTAAGCTTCTTAAACATGATAAAGTCCACCGGTCAGTACTCGGCGGCTTTCAGTAAGCTTTCCTGCGCTATCTTCTTCCCCTCGGCCAGGGACAGGCTGGGCGAGATATTCAGATTGACCATGGCATCAAAAATACGCTTTATTTCCTCGGTGTCGGGTGGCGCCGATATGTGTGATATGTCCTCCACTATCACACGCTCCACGAGTGCGGGATATTTCCGGGCAAGGTACATCAGGCAGGCGGCCCTCGGTGCCTGGTGCTGTTCGAGAAATAAGCGAATGCCCTCGCTGTGGTGGTGAACACTGAAATGCGGACTCTCGCCATGATTCCTGGCATCCACGGCATAGATATTCTTGGAAATCTTACCAACAAGGTCACGGCTAATGCTGCGCCAGTTCCGCTTGGAACATTATGAAATAGTAGAATTATTTGAAGTCAAATGGAGTTCTATTTTTAGAGAACACTTAGATTTAAAATGGTGTGAGGTAGTATCTTTGGCTGGGATAAAACTTAGTCCCGCCAGGGTCTCTCTACAGAAAATTTATAAAGATCTGGGACGATGTGACTAAGATGAGACGGCGGGCTGACGTGAGGTGGAGTTTGCCAGCCACCGGCTTACACTTAAAAAAAAATATGTTGATAGGGTGCAACAGAGGAAAACACCGAGTTAGCACTCATGCATGTTTGTGGCCGGAGGGCCGAGAGGGAAGGGAAGAAATATTAGAGAGTTCGCTCTCTCGACCTGCTAATTCCCCGCGGCCGGCTGTGCCAAATTGAATTCATGTTTATTTCTGAAATTTTTCCCAAGGGTCCGAAGGAGCGCCAAACTGGCTTGCACGACTGTATTTCTCTTTAATTCTTATATTTTCTCCCAATGCTGAATATTTAGATTAAATTCAATATGTATGTATATAATTTTTCCCACAAGAAATATTTCGCTATTGTTTTATTTTACATTTTTCTTTCCGTTATTTTATTTCCAGTATATTTCCGTTATTTTTATTTCCCATATTTTCCGCTAGTTTTATTTCCCATATTTTCGCTAGTTTTATTTCCTATATTTTCGCTATTTTTATTTCCAACATATTTCCGTTATTTTATTTCCATATTTTCCTATTTTCATAATTTCATAATTCCATCATTTCGTAATTTCATAATTTTCAGAGTATTTATAAATTTCGTATCGTTTCTCTCAGTGTTAGTTTACATAACCTTATATTTATTTAGAGTCGGTCTAACCGCACTCTTCGGTGACACCGCATCGCACTCACAAGGCGGTTCCACATATGGAGTGGCCTTGCCCCGCCGCTGGTCCTGGGCCAGGCATTGCCACGTCCTCCTTCGTCTCCAAAAACTCCTCCTAAGGTGGCACTCGCCGGTCCAATTGTTCAAAACTTCCGCGCACACGCGGTTTTCCGATCGCCGATCTACGTTTTCACAAGTTCACTCCGTTTTTGCATCCGCTCCGATTCACCGCTTACCCCAAACTCGTGTGCGTTAGCCTTCTAGGGTAACGGAGCGAGCTCGGGTTAGTGATGATAGTTCCGTAACTATCGTATCGTATGTGGCTACCGTAGCCTTAGTCTAATTAATGTCTATGTCTTACAGAACTAGGAATATGGATCTTATTATTTACATGTACTTATGTTATTACTTATATTATTTATTTACAGGTATGTATTTATATTATTATTTGTATTATTTATTTACATGTATTTATATTATTAGTTGTATTATTAACTATATTATTATTTATATTAGTTATTATTTATTTACATTTATCTATTATTTATTTATATTATGGTTTATATTTATTTATATTAGTTATTTACTTTTATTTAGTATTATTATTTATATTATTTATATTTATTTATATGTGAGGGACGGCCCGCCCTTCACAGACTCACATTATATCCTTCCATTAAAAAGTTCCCGACTGAGTAATCCCCACAGACTATACCACATAGAACCAGTGCCTCATTTATGGATTTACCTTTGTCTCCTTCGGCCCCGACTGGACAAAAGAAATTAGCGGAAGCAATAAAGTTTCGAAAACTTTTGAAACCCAATAAATTCCAAGTGTTGGAAATCAATTGGAAACAAATTGCAACAGACAAAAACTACGACAGATAAAAGGGAGCCAATTGATATGGGTGTGGAAATGGAATGTGTGCTTGGCTAGCTTCACATACATACGAGTACATATATGAAAATATATAAAGGTCTGCATCAATATGTGGCTACGTATTCACTCTCATTCATGGCATTCCCCTTTTCACTTGATATTTGTGCGAACATTTTCGCCAAGCAATTGTAAAGTTCGGAAAAACAAATATGCAAAGAAAGAGGTGCTCGGCACAGTTGGGACAAACACTTTTGTTTGTTTAACTTTTGTTATCGCATACTTTGGGGTACGGCCACAATGGCAAAGTAATGGCCGGAACCGGCTAAGAGAGGAGATTCGAATTTCGCACCCCAGGCTTAAAGTCCTGAGGAGCTCAGAGACAGTCCGTGCCTTCTAATGCAGGGCGCAAACGAAAGCAGGCTGGATTCAACACTGCGAAATGTAAATTATGTAAATATGTGCGGAGGCGTTGCCAAATTAATGATGAAATTACGCTTCGAAACCAAAATACTTCCCATAATCAAACTTAAATATCATTTTGTTGTTAAGATGCTGTGCATACATGTAATTGCATAAATTGTTTTGCCTGCCGAAACGAAACCAAATAGTTGAGCAAGAGCAAACAAAGTGATTGCCAACGGAGGCAAATACAAAATACAACAGCTGGAGTGGCCAGGAGGACTCCTACCCGAACCCCAGCCCCCAGCCCGGCGCTAATCCAACTCGGAGGCAAACACTCGAAGACGTCCGCTGCTGCACCTCAAGTGAGATTAAATAAAACTGCAGGAAAATTGAAATGAAAATTCGGCAGGGCAAACACAAATTCGAGACAAGTTATAGCAGCATCTATGAGATGGCTCCCTGCCGCCCCTCGCCTCGCCGCAATCCATTGCTGGCTGCCGAAAATATTTCATTTATACAGATAGACCCACTTACATATATTTGCTGGAAACTTCCACGTCGAAGTGGGTTGCGGGAGCTTAAGTTACTACCGGGCCGTCTCAGCACCTCTCCAATATTTCGCAGGCACAGACAACTTAACTTTGATGAGTTTGCAAAGTGAAATGGTGGAAGGACCGACTCACCTTACCGGCGCTGCCGCCGTGCGTACAGCGATGATTAAAATATCAAAAATAAGATCCGTCTGCAGCTAGTGGCAGGAATTGATATAAGTAGCCCAGAAAGTACTTCCAAAAACTAATAAGGCGGTACTTACACATCCAACAAAGCGTCTTATTTGAAAAGTACATTTTAAACTAGCATTAACCATCTTGGAAGAACTTATCAAAAAAGCAAGTCAAAGTGGGTCTGTTTATAAGGGAACGCTAACACTTAAATGGAAAAGGTAAACCTTTGAAAGTTATAAAACTTTAAAGGCGTTCGGAATATTTAGATAATAGTAGGATATCGATAGCCCATGTTTATTTATCATCCAACTGTATTTATTATTCACGGGGCTTATACAGTAATCACTAGAGCTTTAAAAAAATCTCTTAAAAGGTGTTAAAATTGTTAAAATTGTGTTAAAAAATTCTAAATCGTAAAATAAACAAATTTACACAGAATTTGGTACCTTAAAAATGTTATTGCAAACCTTTAGGTGCCACTTAGAAGTTTAAAAACTTAAGTGATTTCTAGTGCCCCCAAGTTAAATTTATTATTAAATTTAAAGAAAAAATCAACATCATAAAATCATTTCATTTCGTCATTTCAAAATATGTTTAAATTCCATATTTTTATTTTTAAATATTTTTAATTATAAACACAATGCATTTATAGTTGCCACAGAAATCATATCAAGTTTGAAGTCTCATAAAATCGTGTCTTGAACATTTTCACATACCAAACTCCAGGAGCTGTCTGTATCACTCCGGATAGATCAGACTATTGATTAGATAAAGATTAAACCCAACGTCTTACACTGATAGCGAGGCTTCAAACTTTTCTCCAGAGAATTAGCTTTGCCCGGCTGGCAGAACTTTTTTATGTTTCAGAAGATGGACACGCCGTCTCTCGACTTGTGGCAAACTCAGAAATCAATGAGAAGCCAACACTTGAAAGGGAAGGAGATCGGTTCAGGGTTGCGTGAAAAAGTCTTTTGATTGAATGAAAGACGAAGGAGAGTCTAGCCTTAGAGCTGAAATGCCGTGAAGAAAACTATGTAGCATGCTTCCAGGCATTTCATTAAATTCACTTCATTTTGATGCTCTCGTTATCCGTGGAAAAGGATGAGGACAATGATGTCTGGGAATGGCTTACAGCACTGCGGGCGCACATCTGCCGGATGCGCGGGTTGTTTGGTAATTTCCTTAACGGAAGTGCATGCAATTGCAAGACCATAATAGGAAGAGCCAGGATATGGCGCTTTGACTGCCGCCGGGAGTCGACCAACCAAGTTGGTTATGGTCAGTGTTCGACAGGCGGCGAGTGTGGGCTAAAAATGTACATACATATATGTATATGTGTGTAAACTACACAAAACTTTGCCACATACATTTTCTTAGATATTTGGAAACGTAAGCCAACCAATCCCGAATCCGTGGCCAATGAGTTTTGATTACTGGCCACAGAAACACTTTTGAATTGATTTAGCACTTTCTGGTTGAACACAGAAGCCACAAAGCCACACATTGCGGGATCTGACACCTCTTACGTTTCTCCATATATTAAGCCTTCTTTTTTCTTTTCCTACCATATGCATTTAATTTCGTAGTTTTAGGTCAGAATCGGCTCGGCCATTAGGCTGAGTGCCAGACGGGGGCCGGCGGAAGCTACTAAAATTCTCTGCAAATTAGTGTGAAAAGGGTGGGCAAAAGCATCAAATGCAGGGACCGCAAGTCTGAGGCTATTCCGACATAAATTCAATAGAACGATGGCAATAAGTGCATTAGCAGCATATTTCACAGATTGGCAGACACGTCGCTAGATGTGGTCCGTGGCCAGCCGAGAGGGAACCAGCCAAGCACACCAGACTACACCGGCCAGCAGCCCAGAGCAGCCCAGACAGTTGCCAAGACCAAGCAGTAAGCCACAAATTGCATGAGATCATAAATATTTCAAGCATAAAGTACAAAATATGCAAAAGTTTTCTATTTTCCTTTAACGTTCTGTTCGCCTTGGCTATTGCTATTGCCATTGCCAATGCCACGGTAGTTGGATCGGATCCAGTGCTGCCAGTTTGTGCATTTCCCCGGACAGATAGGTCCACCTTAAAGCCTTGGAAAAAATATTAGACAGAAATCTTAATATTATAATGAAACGAAAGTTGGAAAAAATCGGATACGTCTCTTGTTAATAATCTGAAAAGAAATTTATTTATTTAATGTTTATAAGTTTACTGTAAGGTTAAATAAATAAATAATTCAGCTTCAAGAAAATTACACGGAACCTGTTTTAATTTCTCAATATTTCCAATTTAAAACCAAAAAGGATTTAGAAAATATGTACAAATTTAGAATACAAATATCCCATTTGAAAATTGCTCGCTGGCATCACTCGTTGCTGCTGGCTGCTGGCTGTTGCAGTTGCCCAGATACGAGGGACGTCAAACGGAGTAAGAAAAATATATTGCTAAATTCTCGCACAGGAAACGGTTGCAGCAGCGGCAGCAACAGCCAGCGGGTGGACAGCGGACAGGACCCTTCCGTAGTCCGCAGTCCGCTGTCCGATGTCCGCAGTCCTTAGACCGGAGTGCCGAGTCCAAAAGGCCGGAGTCCCGCTGTCCGGCACGTGCACTGCCCCGAAATGGCAAACGGAAGTTCAAAAGAGCAAAGAGCATGTAACGCTATTTCGGTTCTCTTTTCTGCTTTCCCGAGTCGAATGGCCAGCGATTGCGGGCAACAAATTTGCAATAAGCAATTTTTCAATTTTCAATTTAGGCACCAAGGACAACGGCCACGGGTGGACAAGGATATGCAAAACAGCGGCCACATATCGCGCAGCCATAATTCAACAGGAGTTGTCCAAATCGATGCTCCCTCTGCACATTGGACAAATGAGCGTTTTGAAGCGGAAAACCAAAATGTCAACCAGACAAGCAATTCGTCTACACTTGGCATTAATTATACTTCATTTACACAGCCTTGTCGCCTTTTAGAGGGTATATAGAGTTATCTTTAGGTACACTTTGCGCACAAAGTTGTACCAATTAAAACAAATTAAAAAACAAAGTAATATAGTTATTAAAATTAAGCTTATAAACATATTAACTCAAATATAAGGTAGATATTTATTCTAAATTAAGAAAATCCAATTTAATTATTTATCCCCTCTATTCATTCATTTCATTTTATTATAAACAACAAGCGTAGATTTAATGATTACAGCTTATGTTTTATTTGCATCCAACGTTGACAGATCACCAGTGCCACCAGGATGAGCCACATGATGCCGGCCACATAGGGATAAATGGAAGCGGCAGCCTCCTCTGTCGTTTCGGAGTGCTTCAAAATATAGACAAAGTTCCGGTAGTTCTGCTCGCACTGGGGACAGTCCTTAAAGTCCACCTCCACAAAGTCATCCTCATAATGCTCGTCCCAGAAGAACATTTGGCCCTGAACAGGAGTCAGGACGAATCCCAGAAACTGCACCAGCAAACAGAATCGTTGGCTGCCCATGGGGGAGTCCAGACCAGTTGTGTTGCTGGTAACCACAGCTCTGGCCCTTTTATAAGCCTGTGAAACAACAATCTCGTTATACGGCCTTGCCAAATTGAGGGGAAAAAGCAATGTGATCATAGCAAATCACCAGGTTTTGCACTTTGGGCTGACGATTATAGCTTACAGACCTTGCACCTGTGCTTTGTCTTTAAATAAATAATACTCGTGGAGGAAACATTTTCTTATTCATGGAAATGTAAGTAGCCTGGAGAAGAAATTGAGTTCCAAGAACTTTTACTCAGCTACAGTCCTGATTGTTTTATTTATTATTCCGATCAGCTTACACCATATAGTGCCTTATGTCGAGTTCCCGTTCCCTCAACTTCAGATCGATCCACTGGCGGTAGAACTGAACGTTCGTGTAAATGCCCAGCAACTGGGTACCATCGCAGCGCACCGGCCTAGCCAACAGACCGGCTAGGAGGAAGCGGTCATCGCGACCAGGAAGCGGGCACATGAGAGGCACTCCGGCCATCTCAACGTCCCCGCAGACGAAGTCACCTTTGTCGCCGCCCGCGCACAGCAGTGACGCGTTGTGGGAGTGCCGCCGCCCCAGAATGGAGAGTCGCATCTTGGCCCTGCACTGATCGGGAGGCAGGACGTAGAGAGTCCATCGCTTGGGCAGGATTGCCGTACCACCGAAGTCGCTCCTTTGCCAACCGGACACATAGCACTGGCTGTAGTTGTACACCATTTTCGGAGGCGGCAAGCAAATGGGCTGGACGTTGGGACCGTGGTGAAAGGGTGAATCCTGGGCCACCAGGATCACCGCTATGTTGTGGACTAGCGGTATTTGCGTGTAGTCCGGATGCAACAATAGCTCCATCACCGATCTCTCCTGGTGCGGCTGCGGCTCCAGTTCCACGGCGGCATCCCACTCCCCGGCCACCACGCGCAAATTCTCCGATTGTTGGTTCTGCACGCAGTGAGCCGTTGTGACCACTGCCACAGGTGTGATAAGAGCACCGCTGCACAGGTAATTTTCCTTGGAGTAGATGGCCGTCAGCCAAGGAAACTCGCCAAATTTTGCCTCCTGTTGCTTATACCCCAGTGGCCTTAGATAATACCAGAGATCATGGCGACCGCCACATGTCCAGTTGTGACCTTCTCGCGGAAGTAAAGGTGTGGGAAGCTGTTGGTTATAATTAAAGATTTATAAAGTTCCGGGAAAAGTATTTTGATGAGAAAACAACATTCTCCTTTTCATTCTATTTTTATACTCACAGTATCTTGGTTATTGCAGCACTTCTCCATATAATGACAATTCTCGTCCAAAGTTGTTCGACTGCGATCCGGATAGAATTTCCCATCGACAAATAAGCCTTCGTTGCATTGCTCATAGGGCACACACTGCTTGTCCTGTCCGCAGTTTTGGAAGGCCTCTGGTGATGGTGTTATGGAGCAAAGGAGCGACAGAGCCACAACCTTAGTGAACCACCGAGCAATAGAACCCATCCCTGATCAGATGCCTTTGACTTAAGCTGAGCTGTTGGCTTAGGCTTTTATAGACCTCTTCTTGATTGGGTAAAAATAGATTTAAGTGCACCCACTGCGACCCATTAAAAAGCTATAAATAGGCAGTGGGTTGGACCCGGAGCCATTAACGTATGAAGGTGTATTAAAGAGGGGTACAATTTTAAACAAACTAATATCCCCCTAATCTTGACCAGAATTATACACTTACAACATAAAACAGAAAGTATCCTATATAAAAATCCCCTTAAAATTGACGGCCCCAATAATATAATTCTGGGTACGCCACTGCCTTGAGTAATCAAAAACTTGGTTTTGGCAATGGGTACTATAAGTCTATCCATTTGCACACTTGTTTCAAAGAATATTAAATATGCAACTGAGATTTAATAAAGACACAAAATAATTATTATAATTTTAAAATTTCATTTCCTGCTTTTAGTAATATTCAATTAATTCTTTGATATTTCACAGCTTAAAATCATTAAAAATTCCAACATAAAGTGCAACTTATGCAACCGTTAAACCCTAAACAAAGTAAGTTTAGAGTTTAAAATATATAGCTTTATAATATGAAATGTACATATGTATTTTAAAGGGATTTTTTCTCGATTTCGATTTATGTGTCTTTTGTGATATGTAAGATGTATTATTATTTTGCTTTATGTATCATTTTAATTTTGAATTATAAATTAACACAGGAATACATAAAATCTCTTTTCTGAACGAACGTATGTATATACATAAGTATAGGCACCTTAGAAAAGGAGGGTAGCCATTCTGGGCTCAATTACTTAGATGTATCTTGCCTCTGTCAGCCGACACCAACACGTATGCCCATCTATTACGGAACACTTGGATAATCCGAAGGCGGCGTTGGGGGCGGAGGATGCTATGGCTGGATTGGATCAGCTGTGCACTGGCTCGAGTTCTGCGTCATATCTTAATGCACAATCGTCGCCTAAGTGCACGTAAATTGAATAAAATTTCGACAAGTTTTAATACACAAGACATGCATACAACACTCGGAGGGAAACAAGGTGGCGACAGAGCGTCTCAACTGGAGGCAGTGTGCGGGCTGGAATGGAAATGGATTCCTTGCAGTTCGATAGACACACAACTCATGCGGAGTCCTGGGTGTGTGTGTGTGTGTGTGTACTTGGACATATTTGTTGCACTTACTTGTTTGGCTGAGATTTACGCAACTTAAACAGATTGTCAACAGGAATTGTGAAGGATGGGATGGAATGGAGCCGGCTGAAGGACGAAGGACATCAGAAGGAAGCCAGGCAAAACACGCGTCAGATGTGTAGAAAGTTAACGTGTCCTGTGTCCTGGTCCCTGCCCCTCTCCCTGTCCCTGTCACGAAACTTAATTTGTTCAATCGTGTTGCAACACTTCTGAACAGATGTTATCCTCGAGGAAATGAATTCTGTTATTGTCCGCACATAGTCATATTGTTGCAAGCTATCAAATTATACAGATTTATGAACATGTCGCGCCCACCACACACCAATCATTCCACTATTTAGCAAACCTTGGCAAATATTCAATTATTAAAAACCAAATGAAACTATTCTTCCTTTAGCATCTGAAGCTAAGGGTTATCAATTGAGAGTAAATAAATGAATTAATTAAGTGAAACAAGAAAATGTTACAAAATGTGGCATTTTTAAGTACCTGATTCATATTGACTTTCTTCGTATTTTACAACGTCGATTTACGGAAGTATTTAATGTATAATTTTATTTGATTTATTTTATGAATTTATTTTCATCATTTAATTTAGATCTGTCTTAGCTTACCTCTGGGCTTCAGAGTATTTTAAATAGTGATTGTTAAATCCAGAAATTCAAATTAAACCAAGATAAAGCCTGAATTCGTATAACCTTCGTTTAAATACGTCAACTTAAGTTTCTTTTAAATACGTCAACTAACTAATTTAAACACATTCTCTGCCTCATTTCTACTTTAAATCGAGATAACTTTTCAGGCTTTTTAGGCTCAGGTCAACACTCAATGCGAGGATTTGCTAAACCTAACTCAGTTCGAGAGCTCTCGTTTTGAGTGAGAGCGTTCGGAGTCCTTACCAATTGCATCTGAATAACTCTCTTAAATGCAATTGAGTCAGCTCAGCGGTATGTACAATGAGCGGCTAACAGAAATACCCAACAGAAACTGTAAACTCAAGTCTCGAAACCAAGCGAAGAAGATTGAGTGGTTTTTACATAGAACAGTAACAGATAATGTTAAAATATTTAGCAAATAGAACAAGAAATTATACAAACCAATTTCTTTTTGTTTTATGTTGTAATTACTTTCAGATACTGGAATTAGCAAATGCTGTACTATAATGTGTATATATTTGGGCTTTCACTAAGACACACTAAAAATATTTTGCTTTTGCACCAATTCTCAAATTTGATAAAAATAGATTAAAAACTGGCAATGTTATAATTATTTGTAATATGGTTTTTTTATAATATGGCTCCTATATATATATGGGAAATTCCATGCTGTCGCACGGGACATTTGTACATTTAAAGATAAAAAAAACAAAGACACAATTAAAGCAATTCAAATTTGGCGAGTAGGTTTAAATTATTACTCTTCCATAGCTCTATTATTGGTGAAAAAGTTGAGTTCGGCCAACTTTTCATTTTCAAGATAATTGCAAAAAACTACCGCTGTCGCACGGGACAAAAAATGGAAGTAGTTTTGTCGGCCTACCGTTCAAAGTCAAAGTTTAGCGAAACCTAAAGGAATATTTTAATGAGTCTAATTTTAAAATGTTGTGCCATCATTTATCTTAATAATGTTATTGTCTTAAAGCAAAAAGATCGTATTTTGGATTTTTTTTTTTTTTTTAATTCATAGTTATGAAATAAAATGAAAGTGTCAAATATACCTTGAGTTTTATATTCAAGGCTATACATCAAAACTTAAAGTAGACCCAGCTAAATAAAGCTACAATATTAATTACGGATTACCGATTAATTTTACGGAAATTTATTTTTTGAAGGAAAACCTATTTGGGACTTCTGGATTAATGTTATCTAAATAAATAAATTAGTAAATCAATTAATTAATAAAATTTATAAATTAATTTATCGTTTACTTAAATGTTATGTTATGTTTGCTTAATAAACAGATATGATTTTTATATAACATTATAATAATATACATACATATTACGATAAAAAAAACAAGAATGGAATCTAACTACGGCACCCCGAAGTTTGTATACCCTTGCAGCTTACATTTAGGTCATTATGAATTCACCAAATTTGATCAAATTAAAGGAAAATTATATAAAGGAATTATATAAAGCATTTATAAATATATATACCCAAAAAGTCGGTTTTAACGTTTACCTATTAAACTACATTTACAGTTTTACAGTTACAGTCTTAGATGCACAGTTTTGTATTTTCTTCTACATTAAACGATCGTATGACAGCTATATGATATAGTAAAGGTTGATTTTGATCAAATTAAAACCGAAATTCTGGAATAAAACAAAATGGCCATATCTAAATTTTTATCAAAATATGTTGAAAATTTTTTCCTCAAAATTTTCCGATTGTTCCTATGGCAGCTATATGATATAAGTAACTTCACCAATCTTGAAAAATTCAAAATTAAATTCTGAAAATATGTTGAAAATTGGCTTGATCTTCGAAGTATATGAATTGTTCTGCAAAGTTTCATTCAGATAGTTAATTTAAAACTGAGGAACTAGTTTGCGTAGAAACGGACGGACGGACAGGGCTAGATCGACTTGGCTATTGATGCTGATCAAGATTATATGTATATACTTTATAGGGTCGAAAATGTCTCCCTCCCTGCGTTGCAAACTTCTGACTAAAATTATAATACCCTGCAAGGGTATAAAAATATTAAATAATCATTACTTGGGATAAAAATAAATAAAACTTATAAAATAATGATTTATTTTCATTAATTTTTGGTTCAAAAATCAATTTAAATGTTGTATCTGTTTTCATTAATTAAAATAAATTAATAATATAAAATGAAAACAATTATTTGCACACTAAAGTATACTATTTTAGGTCGCTTTTTTATTCAAAGCCAAGTTATCATTATTTTTAGAAGGTAAATTCAAATACCAGTTTTGGCATCTCCATCGATGCGCCGCAAACTACTTACTCAATCTGATTTACCTTTTTGCAAGGGAGTAAAGATTACAACCGGACTCCCTTTGAAATAAAATAAGTCCAAGTACTTTCTATCTCATGTTACATATACTACGTTTGCTTTTATTTCAATATCAACTTGGAGGATAGCTTGAACATAAAATGGCCTACAAGCAATGGTACATTAAGATGTAATTGTATCTACTAAGAGGTTAAGGGATGACGTTAAGCACATGTCTTATGCGAATCTCATAATAGTAGCAAATTATAAAAAAAAATCAAACATTGCCAAGTTAAAGCAGCTAAAAGTAATATACATCCATTTATATTTAAAATAGTTTATATTATTAATATTATAAACGTATTTCTTGGAAGAAAGCTTTGCGCACAAATCAAGAACGTTAAGACTGTATATGGGAACCCCATAAGACATGTTTTTGTGAGGAGGAGAGCTGCTTCCTTATGCTCCAAAGACATTTTATGGAGCGTAAAATCATCAGATATCTTTTGGAGAGCCGGAGTGTAGCACTTCTGGGGATATTATTATTATGTTTAATGCTCCTGATCCTCTTCCAGT
The DNA here is from genome assembly GCA_018151655.1 of Drosophila bocqueti. Taxonomy (NCBI): domain Eukaryota; kingdom Metazoa; phylum Arthropoda; class Insecta; order Diptera; family Drosophilidae; genus Drosophila; species Drosophila bocqueti. The sequence goes on along the minus strand of JAECXF010000149.1, from coordinate 1,774,327 downwards.
CCCAGCCCCATTCCCGCCCATTCCATGCGATGTCACAGAGTGTCGTTGAAAAGGCGCTTTGCTTTGAAATTAGGATGAATCGGGCCCGGCAGAACGTGCGGCTTGAGGGCACTCTTACCGGGCAAGCGGTCAGCGTCGTACGGTAATTGGGGCGACAGCTTCAATTGGCGGTTGTAGTCGTTCTTGGTATACTCGCTGTTGCACTTGGTCATGATCCTCACGCGTTTGCCACTACCCACCGGGTGTGGAGTGGCAAACTGAGGTCGCCCCACTGGCGTCTTATTCGTAGACTTCTGCAGCAGCTTGTTGTTGGCCTGCTTCAGTTGTTGCTTGCGCGAGGGAACGAAGATTTCCTGCTCTCCATGCTCCAAGGGGGCGTCCCAGCCGTTGGCTGACTTTAGGTTTGTCTTGGGTGTTTCTTTTTCTGCCGGTCCGCCGGTCACTGTTTGGGTTTCCGGCTCAATTTTAGGCGTGGGGTCCGGAGTCTTCAACTGTTCATCCTTTTTGTGCTGCTTCGGCTGCTGCTCTTCTATTTTTGGATGGGACTGCTCATCTTTATGAGCCTTGGTCTGCTTCTCCTTCTTAGGATTTCCCTGTTCTCCCTTCTTGGTCTTCGGCTGCTCTGTTTTCTTGGCACTAAGCTGCTCGTCTTTTTTCGCTTTATTTACCTTGGGTTTGGCATCGCCCTTTTTCTTCTCTCCTTCTTGCTCATTGACATTTTCCACCACCCATGCATTGTTAATGCTGGAACGCACTTTTGCATTGTGCCTGACCTTCTTTTGCAGCTCCGGTGGCAAGGCCTTTCCAATGACATCGTCATAGTTGTGCTCGTCCACCTCCTCAAAATTGATGGACTGCAGAAGCCGCTTTCGCTTCGACTTGTTGAGCTTTTTTAATTTCCGCCCTGTTCCATAGACTTCGTCCTCCATCTTCTCGATGTCGGCCACCTTCTGTTCTACCATCTCGGCCAAAGTCTGGCCTTCCACCTTGGGCATAGTGCGCACACCCAGTGGGAACTCGCCGCCCTTATAGGTCTCAAAGATCTGGATAAGCTTGCGCAAGGCCTTGCGTCTCTTGCTGTTGAACTCGTTCGTGCGGATCAGGGTCTGCAGCTCATCAAGCACGCAATCTGCGTTAAGGGGCAGCTCTGGCATATGCACGTCCACATTGCCCGCCCGGGGATCAAGGGAAGTTGTCCGCGGGGCCTCTTCGTCCGCGTTGACTTCATCTTCTTCTTCATCAAAGCCAGAATCTAGTTTTTCAATGTCATCAATAGAGGCCGTGGGGAAACCCATAAGCTTCCAGGCATTGTACTTCTCGCTGTATTCCCGTCCCAAGTCGCTCTGATACAGCAGGTGGTACAGCACTCTTGTCCGGCACTGGGCCACCAGCTTGGGATCGCGCTGCGTGGCCACGTAGTTGACAAAGGGACGCAAGAAGATATTCACCTGGGCGGCACTGATCTCGCCATCGGCAGCCTTCGCCAGTTCCTCAAAGAATATATCCAGATAGTGCATGGTGATGCCGCGACTCTTGGGCTGCTCGGCAAGGACGGACTGCTGCATACGATTGTTGAAGGAGTTGATCAGCTCCGCTGACCACTTGCTCTGTTTGAGCAACCGCAGCGTGTACCGCAGCATGCGACGGACGAGCATTAGGAACTTATCCATGCGCCACTGATCGATGCTGAAGAACTCCTGGCACATGGTGCGCATAAATGCACTGAAGTAGGCTAAGCTGCAGGTCGTGTTGCCGCCGAAGCTATCCACCATCTGGGCCAGCTCCTCGGCCAGTTCTTCCTGGACCAGCGGCTTGTCCGACATCCACATGGTGTAGTACAGACCCTTCCAGATCCGCATGAAGTCCTCTTCGGTGAAGGGATATGAGCTGCTGGCTCGCAGCTTGAACCACTTTCGTAACTTGCGGACCTGGCGATTACGCTGGGCCACATCGTTAGAGGCGAGGGCCCGGACTATCTTCACCTCCTGGGCGACGACCAGCAGCTCCTTGGGCACCTTGGCTTGTGTTGCCGCCTCATCCTCGTCGTTCTCGATAGCCGCCGCCTCGGCGCTGCGCTTGACTGGCTTCTTGCGCGTTACCATTGTTCGGCTAATTCAACTTTAATTTGCGGAAAATTATTGTGCTGTGTGTATTGAATGCGGCCTGCACGTGTTGCAGCCAGCGTGACCGTGCGATAGCTGTGAAAGTATATCGCTTGTCGCTGAAAAATATACTAGCTTGAGTACAATATCAACGAACGGATCGATAATAAAATTCCTTTTAATCTAATATGACAAATAAAGCATAGCAAGCATAACAAAAATAATAATATAGCAGCCTGACTGTAATTGTGAATCCGCTAAGCTATAAATATTTAGAAAGAAATCTAATTCTGTCTCACTTAAAGATACTGCAAGTAAGAAATTAATACTGTCTGCTCACGAAAATACTGCAAATAGTAGATTCGCTTATCAACACTGCCGAGCAAGAGCCACTTTACAGCACTAAGCACAGCTGATAATCGGCCTGCTTTTTATTCAATTTACTTAATTTTTCACGGTAAATTTAATTAAAATACAAGTAGAAAATGCCCGTTGTGGTCGTGACCGAAGCCGAGGAATACCAGAAGCTCATAAATGCGGACAAGACGACCGTGGTCCTGTTTGCTGCCGATTGGGCCGAGCAATGTGGTCAGGTAAAAGATGCGCTGGAGGAGCTGTCCAAGATAACAGGCGACAAACTGCAATTCATCAGTCTAAATGCCGAACAACTCCCAGAGATTTCCATGAAGCATCAAGTAAGTTATCAACAGTCTTGAGTGCCCGTAGAACCCCGACTAACCAAAATAACTATTCCAGATCGAAGCTGTCCCCACAGTCATCTTCTTTGCGAAGGGCTCGGCAGTGGACCGCGTCGATGGTGTGGACATTGCCGCCATTAGTAGCAAATCTAAGAAATTGGCCGAAAGTGCTAGTAGTGCGGCGGCCACTGGTCAAACGCTGGAGGAGCGCTTGAAGGCCTTAATCAACAAGGCTCCCTTGATGATATTCATGAAGGGCGACCGGAATGGTCCGCGCTGTGGATTCTCCAAGCAACTTATTGGGATTGTAAACGAAACAAAGTAAGGCTTGGTCGTTCATTCCATTATCACATTTTTTAATTGGAAACAATTTCTGCAATAGTTTGCCGTATGAAACCTTTGACATTCTGGGCGATGAAGAGGTGCGCCAGGGCCTAAAAACTTTCTCCGACTGGCCCACGTACCCGCAGGTGTACGTAAAGGGCGAATTGATTGGCGGACTGGACATCATAAAGGAATTACTGGCTAACAATGAGCTCGAAGCAGCACTCAAGGGTTAAAACCGTCCCACTCTCCCTCAGAACACCACAAATCAGGAACAAACTTTTTTGATAGGTCTATCGAATTTTCGTATGGATTAATAAAGACGAAAAAAAAAATGAATTCGATTCTTTTTTAATATTATGTGCATATGAAGTTGTATATTTTACGTATAGCCCAATACAGCTCCTATAATTTCCCGACTTCTCTATTGCAGCAATTAATGAGTTCACCAGAACAATATGACCACCGATCGATCAGTTATGGATTGTTCTGCTGAACAAAAGGCTATTAAAAAAGGACAAACTTTTCTTCAGATATGGATTTGGGTCCTTTCAATTTTTCTAGTTTTGATCAATAAATATACTATACTTACTTATCCAAGGTGGATTTAGTGACAAATAGATTTTTCACGCGCTAACCAGTTACCAACTGCGATAGGTAAAAATAATGCAGCTGAACCAAAGACAATATTAATGCTTTAAAGTTTGATGAATAGAATTTCATAGTTTCGAATAAATTTATTTTGACATAATTTGTGACGTTTCTCCAATATCCGTACACCTATTTTCAATCGATAGTGCCATCTCTAACAGCCCCACCACCCCTAAGCCGTTTGCCTGTGACTGCCGAAAAAGGCAAGAAGAAGACACATAACAAACGAACGAACTTTTTTGCATTGTAAAAGTGGAATAAAGTAGAGTAATTCTACGCTTCTGTTAACCACACATCAGACCAAGGACGGAAAACAATGATCCCGCAGCCGCTTGAAACCACAGAATAAATATAAAACTGGTGCGTCAATCTAACGCCCCTCTAACGTCGTCATACATATTTTTCTTTGTTGTCTCTTCCACGGCTGCTGATATTAGTGTATATTATTAGTGTTGAGAATCGATCTGCTGCACAACGCACTTGCCTGGGATTCTGATCAATGCCTAAATTAATTAATTTAATTTTGTAGTCATTCATCGCGTCGGATTGGGCGGCATCATGGATCCGCAGAAAATCACCGAGTTGGCCAACCTGATGCGCCAGAACGGCGACAAAATACTAAGCTCGGAGTTTACACTGACGTTATCAGGTGGGGCATGCATGCGGGCCCTGGCTGATCCCCGCATTAGCTTACTTATTTCCTCTGTTTTTCTCCACAGGTTCCCTCTTGAGGGCGCTGAACGACTCCTTCACTTTGATTGCTGACACTGAGATCGGCGCTGGCGCTGGCTCCCATTCCCAGAATCAGGTGTCCTTTCAGGTGGTGAAATCCATCAATGCCAAGTCCAGCGTCTTCCCCGACCTGCAACTGCTGCACGACTTTGTGCAAAAAACAACGCTGCTCAAGCTCACCTACTTCCCCAGCGAGCTGCACTTTGAGGGCGCCATTGACATAGCCAAGTTTAGGGCTTTGCGGCGACTGGAAGTGCACAAAATCAATATTGGCCAGGTGGTCGGCATCCAACCGTTGCGCGGTCAGCTGCAGCATTTGATCTGCATCAAGAGCTTGTCCAGCGTGGACGACATAATCACGCGCTGTGGCGGCGATAACTCGAATGGCTTCGTGTGGAACGAGTTGCAATCGGCGGACTTCAGCTACAACAGCTTGCGCAGCGTAGACACGGCCTTGGAGTTCGCCCAGCACCTGCAGCATCTTAGCTTGAGGCACAACAAACTGACCAGCGTGGCCGCCATCAAGTGGCTGCCCCATCTGAAGACCTTGGACATAAGCTACAATTGTCTCACGCATGTTCCGCAGTTCCACATGGAAGCTTGCAAGCGGCTCCAGCTGCTAAACATCAGCAACAACTTTGTGGAAGAGCTGCTGGATGTGGCCAAGCTGGACGCATTAAACAATCTGGATTTATCGGACAACTGCTTGCTGGAGCACTCGCAGCTGCTGCCTCTAAGTGCTCTGGTTACGCTGACCATATTGAACCTACAGGGAAATCCAATGGCCTGCAATCCGAAGCATCGGCAGGCAACGGCACAGTATCTAAACAAGAACTCTGCCACCGTCAAGTTCATTCTGGACTTTGAGCCACTCTCGAAGGCAGAGAAGAGCCTGACGGGTAGTCAAAAGTGGCGCTACATTGGCTCTGTCCACAGCCATCGACTGCCCAGGAGTAGCTCCGTATCTATTAACAGCTCAAGTGCTTCAATTAACACCAGCGATGGCTCCCAGTTCTCCAGTTTCGGCTCTCAACGCTCCATCTCGATCAGGGGCAAGGACTACTCATCGGAGGCAGAGCAGTCGGAGACCATGGACACCTCGCAGACCTCTAGAAAAAGCTCTAGTCGCATTAGGACAGTCGAAATAGAGGAGCAGCCAGAGCCTGAAGATGCCATCGTTCCCAAGGCTAAAGTCGCAGCGATCAGACCAGAGAGTACATCGGATTCCTCACATTTGGAAACGAAGAAACAAATCGAAACCCTTCGTCTCACATACGGCGACGAGTGGCTAAAAACTGGCAAAGCCGAATTAATGCTAGGCATCGAGCCCACCGAGGCGGAGCGCAACGAGGCACGCCAACAGTTTAACGAGTTCTTTGGTGAGCTTTCCACCTCACCGCCGGTGGAGGTCTTCAGCTCCACGCCGACAAACACACACCAACTAAGTTCCCATATCGACAATACTCTGACGCCCATCAAGTCGGATGCGGAGGCAAACGAGTCTGCTGATAAAACTATTTACGAGACCTGCGACGAAGGTGACGAGACCAAGTATGAGAGCGCTGAAAATAACACCATTGATCCTGCGTCAACGGTGAAGAAGGAGCCGCCACCGCTGGACAAGCACACCGAGTTGCTAAATCTTTATGCGAGCAGCTCGAATACTGCTGAGGATGAAGATCCAGGTGAGTCTCGTTAGCAATCACTTCAATCTAAATGTAATATTTCATTATCCTGCAGTATCTGAGGCGGAACCTGACGAGGAGACATATATCGTTTATCATGAGCAAAAGCCCAGCGAGGCCTTGTTCCTCACCATATCCTCGAACTTTATTCGCGAAAAGGATACTTTAAGCGAACGGTCAGTGGTGACGTATTTGTGATTCGTTATTGTTATTGTGGGAGCTTTTAAGAGAGAGACAAAAGGAAGAGGGATAACTAAAAGAGAGACAAAAAGGAAGAAGAGACTTAAGGAAGAGGGACAGAAGAAAGAGAGACAAAAGGAAGAAAGACAAAAGAAAGAGAGCCAACAAAAGAGAAAGACGAAAGGACGAGGGAGAACTAAAAGAGAGACAAAAGGAAGAAGAGACTTAAGGAAGAGGGACAGAAGAAATAGCGACAAAGGAAAGAGGGAGGACTAAAAGAGAGACCAAAGGGAGAAGAGTCTTAAGGAAGAGAGACAAAAGGAAGAAAGACAAAAGAAAGAGAGACAACAAAAGAGAGTGATAAAAGGAAGAGGGAGAACTAAAAGAGAGACAAAAGGAAGAAGAGACTTAAGAAAGAGGGACAGAAGGAAGAAGAGACTTAAGGAAGAGGGACAGAAGAAAGAGACAAAAGAAAGAAAGACAAAAGAAAGAGAGACAAAAGGAAGAAAGACAAAAGAAAGAGAGCCATTAAAGACTAGTATTTCTTTTCAAATCTATGATTTTCTGTAGAGAAACCTCCAGATTTTCATTCTATCGTTGAAAAAGACGTATCTCCGGAAGTGGAATTTAAGATAAAAAATGTCTTCTTTGTTAGGACCAAAACCAAATGGAGTCTGAAAATACTGGAGTCATGTGAGCGCCTAAAATCGAACACTTTGCGAATCAACTTCGACACGATGCGAAAGGATAAACAGGAGCGAATATATTGTGTGGAGAATACGTTGTGTCAGGAGCTGGAAAAGAAACTGCGCGACATTCTCGCTCAGCGCGATCTCACCGAAATGAATATAAGCATATATCGCTGTGTGAATTGTCTAATTCAGTTTACTATTGAGCAGAAGAGCAAACGATATAAAACGGAGGGTATGGCTATGAACTATGTTTTATATACACTTTAAAACTTGATTAATCCCGTAGATTTGCGTTGTCCCGACTGCCGCAGCGTCTATGTGGCCGAGGTCACGGACTTGTCCACATCCTTGGACAAAGCATCGCTGGAAGTGGCATCAGAGCCAAAAATATCGCCAGCTATGATTGTGGAGGAAGTGGTGGCAGTGAGGCAGCAGCCTGTAATCAGCAAGGAGGATAGCAACAGCATTGGCAAGTCTTTGGCCAGTCTTTATCTTTTTCTTGATCACATTTGGAACACTTTAAAAGACTTTTTATGTGTAGTGCCAAGTTTATGGTTTCAAATGCATTTCATTCAGTTTCTGCACTTTAATATTTTTTAAGTTTATGTTTGGACATTAATACTGAGCATTTATTATTTTAATTTGTATTTCTCTCTTCTTTCTTTTGCATGCAAACACAAATCGTGAAATGGCAAATACCAAATATCTAACTTCTGTATATTTACATATTGTTCCCTTGTACTTTTCTCTCACCTACCAACCGGAAACAATAACAAAAAAAAATGGTTGTAATGTACAAAATTAATTAACACACTTTAGTGGCCAGCCAAAGCAGGGTAACGAACGCTAAAAATACACCCAAGCGTAGGATCACAATAAGAAGTTAATATGCCAATTAGTATATAATTCATTTTACTTTCTTCATTTTTGCCTAACAAAACAATTTGCATTTGGCCTTTTGTTTTTATGGTAATTATGGGAAGCAGCAGGCTAACATTCATCGATGGTTTGGAACTAACAAAAAATTGCTTAACTAGGTTTTGTCCAAATTTAACTGAAAAAGTACTTACTTTACTTAATTAAAGATCGCGAGCAATGCTGCTTCCATTAGAAAATTGCAAAAATCCAAAAAAGAAACCAAAATAAATTATTCATTAAAATTTTCTCCACTAACCCCACCAGGCTCGGCGAACTCGTTAAACGAGAGCAGTTCGTGCTCGAAGATAAGCAACTCGCAGAGCTCCTTCGACTCCAACCAGTCAGTGGTGGGTAGCTCGAACACGGATCGCGATTTGGAGTTCCGGGCCAACGAGAGCGATGTGGACATTATCTCCAATCCGAGCCAGTCCAGCATTGAGGTGCTTGATCCCAATTGTGTGCGAAGTGCCAGCCGCAAGACCTCCATGGAACCACAACTGGAAGGCGGCAGCAGCGATGGTGCGAAGATGCCATCGGAGAGTTTCATCGAGCGCGAGTTCGGAGAACTAAGGGCACAGCAGCAGGCGGCACCCCAGCACCAGCTGCAGCTACTTCGGCTCCCGCTGTGGCGCACATTCAGTTGACGGAGAGCAGCTCCTCGGGTTCCGTAACGGACAGCATATGCACCAGCTATGAGCAGCAGAGCAAGGATAAGCAGAGTTCTCAGCTCACCGAATCATTGGGAGGCAGCAGCAACACAGAGGCTCTTCCTGAGCCTTCCTCCTCCAATGGCAGCCTGTCCGGCCTAAAATCCGTCTTCCAATCAACGAATCTACTGATGTCTAGCTCGAAGAAGTTGATTGATTCAGCAGAAGCCACGCAGCCCTACAAATTCAACTATAGAAACTTCAACGAGATCGATCATCGCCTGAAACTTTACTTTTATCAGTGCAAGTTCAAAAAGCAAGGAGAGCACTTCTCGTGGCTGGCCAAGGGTTGCATCTACAATAAATCTACGCAGGCCCTGGGCCAAGGGATTGTGGTGGTGTCCACCAGTGAATTGTACCTTATGGATTCCTTTGCCCCGCCCCAAGACGATGTGTCCAAGTGGCTAAAGCAGGTTGTCTGTGTGCCTTTGGATCGGCTAATGGCCATCGAGGTGCTGCCCTGGAAAATGGGTTTGTCCTTTGCCCTAAAAGATTGGGGAATATTTGCGTTATTTCTGCACGACATGCTGAGAACAGAAAGCCTACTTCTTCACTTGCAAGGTAAGTGGAGCTACATGCAACATTTTATCTGCATGTAGCCTGAAAATGTATATTTTTTTTTAATATTAATCATTAACATAATTCTTCTCTCTCTTCATAGAACACAATCTGCCAGAGAAGTGCCAATTGAAGACCCAACCCCCAACAGACCAGTTGCCATCCTCGGTCCTCGGTGAGCCGTTAAGGATGTGTGCCTTGCTGCCGAGCTGCCAGTGGAGTTGTGACCAGCAAAAGAAAAGCTTTGTGCCCTGCTTACTTATGATCACAGAGTCGCATTTGTACCTCTCAGGGAATGGGAAATTTGCGTGGCTTTTTAGAGAGCAAAGTGCGGAGGAGGCCATACCCGAAATTAGTCTCAGCCAGCCCATGAGCAATTTGGTCGACGTGGAGCCTGCTACCGACGATAAGTATCATATCAACTTCATTGACGATACCGAAAATAAGTGCGAGATCTGGCAGTTGGACTTCGAAACCCATGACAACGCCGAGCGCTGCTTGAATGCCATCGGTCAGGGCTGGGAGAAGCTTTTTGGTGTGCCATTCCGCTACTCGGGAACGTAGCCAAGAAGGGACCAACTCTAGGCTAGACCCCTCTATGCCATCCTCCTGAATGGACTAAGCTTTATCCAATTGTTTTCTAGGCTAGGTTTTTTTAAGTATGAACAATATACGAGACATGGTGCTTACTACGAAACAAGTGTATATATGTTATTAATGAGTGTAATCTATTTTAATGTAATGATGGTTATTAATTATTAAAGCCTCTGCAATATTTACAAATTATAATGAAATACAAATGTTATCGTAGTTTAAAAATATATGGGGTAAATATTACTTGAATTTATTTATCGACCATTCCTATTAAGTATAAGTATACACACTTTTCCCTTTCCAATAACTATCTGACCTTTATTTACATTTATTACATGTGCTTTGTGCTTATACAGGGCAATATGTTTTGTGGCGTAAATTACTTATTGCCCAACTGCTCTGCAATCCAGTCCAGATGCTCCTCCTTAAATCGAGGATCCGCCATAGTCAGTGCGGTCGACTTGGAGCTGTAATAATAGAAAACCGACACTGTGGAAGAAAGGGGAAGCATTTCAGAACTCGTTTTTGGGATGATCGATAGTAGAGTATAGTAACTTACTGATGCGTTGGCTCACGGATAGAGCAATCAGACCCAGGGGCCACTGGTGGCCATCGTCGCCATCAGGCGGCTGGCTGTACTGGTACACGATCCAGAAGTGCTGGGATGCGGACAGCAGGAAGTAGATGGTTATGCTGGCCAGAAAGAGCTTGCAATGGCGCAGGATTATGTGCGAGGCGCCCACCTGGTATACGCAGGTGGAATGCAGGGCCAGTGCGAACAGAAGATATTCCGCAATGATGAGGACGTCCTGGGTGCTGCGACGACGGTAACTTGGTGCAGTCAGTACCCCCATTAAATGCAAGCGAGCGACTCTCAACTACTCACACAAAGAAGAATATAGCGGTCTGCAGGCGATTCCTTGCTAGGGAAGGTCCGAAGGCGTTAAAGAACAAGTCCACTCCCAGGAGAGCAAACTGGAACATCAGCACCCAAGAGTAACGTCGCAGGGTTAGCTTCATTGCTGCACTTTAATCCAATCGAGTTTTCAGCTTATTTCGTTGGTTGCATTTCTCCCTTAGGGTTTGAGGGGTTTGTTGTGTCCTTGATGTCCTAGTGACGTCAAAACACACCGCAGTCATGCGCCCTGCTGCCCTCTATGCCAATGGGTTATCGATAGGCTACGGTTGGAGCGGAAACGGGGGAATAACTGTTATTACAAGCTTCGATAGCGATTGCTTTGCCTATAAAAATGGAATAAAAAATAGATATTTAAATTTAATTGGAATTGCAAAATAGTTTTTTTGCTTATTTGTCTTCATCTCCGGAATGCTATTTTGTTTGATATAAGTTTTGTTATGACAATCTTAAATTTGGATTCCTTTCGATTTCTAAATAATACATTAAAAAGTTCAGAAGAAATGAATGTTTTTACTTTAGTTTTTATTCAGTATGGAAAATCTTGCAAATTAATGTTCACATTATTATTTTATTAATTACAAAAGTTGTGTTAGTTGTTATGACAATCTTAAATTTGCATTCCTTTCGATTTATAAATAATACTTTAAAAAGTTCAGAAGAAATGAATGTTTTTTACTTTAGTTTTTATTCAGTATGGAAAATCTTGCAAATTAATGTTCATATTATTATTTTATTAATTACAAAAGTTGTGTTAGTCAGAATACTAAGTTCCAAAGATCCAAAACATAAATGTTTTCTACAATATCTTTTATTATTTTTACTATATTTAGTTTTTTATACTGTCGCCCCTCTAAATCTACACAACTATTTGATGCAGATGCATTTTTTTGAAAGACAACAATAATTTTGTAATCACTCTGATTTTTTATCCCAAGAGAGAGTACTGCTTCCCTTCAGATATATTGAGCGTATTCAAATTGGTGACGTCGCCGCTGTACTCCCTGCTTGCTTCCGTGTCGTCGAAATCGCCTGTAGTACTGCTGATTCATCTCGGAGTAGAAGTTGGTGGGCAGCAGGTGAGACCAGCTCTGATCGCCTTCGGCATTGGGTTTGGGTCGCTCTAGAAACTGGAACATCGATGCGGATGTGGCTTGGGCGAAGGGAGGAAGAAGCCAGCTCACATTTAAGGTCATCAAAATGGAGGCCACTACCAGCCAGAACGTCGACATCTCGGCCACTGGCGGCAAAATGCAGCCAATGTCCGGCACTGAACACTAGGCACCACCCTACACCCTACTCCCTGCTTGTGGGGCGTCAGCAGTTTTTGGGACTTCGCCGCTGCTTCCATGTGCATTTCTTGGGCAGCTCGCTGACTCTGTAGTTCAGTGGGATCGACGATTTCGCAGTGGGCTATAAAGTTGGTTGGCTGCCGGAGTTCAACCAACAGTCAACAGCCTTCGTTCGCCACTTCAGCAGCAAGTAGAGACAGCTAGAGAACCCACCGCCATGGCATCCTTCATCGGTCAACTCCTCATCGTCGCCGCTCTGGCCATCGCCGCCGTCTCTACCGAGACCATCCAGCTGCAGCCCACCCAGGGCATCCTCATCCCGGCTCCTCTGGCCGAGAACATCCGTGTGTCGCGCTCTGCTTACGGCAGCTACGGAGCTGCTCCTGCTGCTCCAGCTTACTCGGCACCTGCTGCTCCGGCCTACTCTGCTCCCGCTGCCCCGGCTTACTCGGCACCTGCTGCCCCAGCTTACTCTGCTCCTGCTGCCCCGGCTTACTCTGCTCCCGCTGCCCCAGCCTACTCGGCACCAGCTGCTCCTGCGTACTCGGCTCCCGCTTCCATCCCATCTCCGCCGTGCCCCAAGAACTACCTGTTCAGCTGCCAGCCCTCCCTGCAGCCCGTGCCCTGCTCGGCTCCAGCTCCATCTTACGGATCTGCCGGCGCCTACTCGCAGTACGTGCCCCAGTATGCCGTTCCCTTCGTCCGGGAACTGTAAGGAGTCCAAATGCAGCTGACTGGCTTATTCCATCCTTGAATAAAGATAACCGATTATTGAAGCATAAATTTGAGTGTTTTTAGTTTGGGTGATTTCAGCAGATCTTTCTTTTTCAGCTAAGATTTTGATTCGCGTATTTTATTTGTCTTTTAATTGAAAATAAAATAGAGAATTAAATTGCGAATATATAGAAGAAAACTAGCATTAACGAATTAATAACTTTGCTTTTAAACATACATAATGACATTTTTAAAATAATACTCTTACATTTGGGTAAGCTGAAGAGCGTCTTATATTTTTAATAATTTTTAGTTAATTTTGTATAAAGAGGTTTGTGTTTTAAAGGAAATCTGATCTAGACGCTACCTCTAAGAAGGGTGGCATTAAGTTTAATTGATATACTTAGAGATCTAGACTTACACTTACGGTTGGAATATTCTGGTCCTACGGAAAATATATTATGAATTATAACAAAATACTTCTACATAATTAATGTATTAATTTGAGATTCAAAAGTAGGTAGGAAAAGGGGCTGGAACTAGACCCGTAAAGGTCAGTGCAGTATGGTTTTTACTGACACTTACACTCAGAATAAAAAATCTCTGAACTCAAGAAATGTTCCATATTTACATACATACATATTTTATTTTTTTAATTAGGAGAACAGGGACGACAATCACTCGTGCTTAACCAAAATTATACATTTACTTAATAAAAAAATTTCGAAAAAAAAATTATTAGTGTTTATAAATTGGGAAACGGAAGTTAGTCTTGATAAGGAAAAGCTCTGGATATATCATCATAAATATTTATAAATATTCGTTTCTGTCCCATAATACTAACATTACAAACATTACAAAATATATTAATAATATTTAATAATTTAATTAGGTAAAAAATATTTATGGGTATATGTATAAGTACATATGTACATATGGGAAATTCTCTGGTGTCGCATGTGACATTCGTACGCATTCAAACGAAAAAAAAACATGTGCCAAGACTTTTTTCTAATTTTACAAAATTTGAAACTTATAGCTCTTGGTTAGTACTATAATTGGGTGTTAAAGTCAATCTCGAATCATTTTTCGTTTTCAAGAAAATTACAAAAATGTAACGCACGTGAACGCAAAACAGTTCAAGCACTGATTTCAGCGAAACTTGATGAAAGATTTCAATGCAATTAATTTTAATGCATTATATATCAATTCAACTTAATAATTTATTTGAGTTGACTTAAAAATATTAAGTAGTGTTTTTTTAAAGTAAATTTTTATCGGTGTCGCACGTGACATTTTTTCCATCATACCTTTTATATTTTTTTATAATTTTTAAGTATATTAGAAGATCATATAATGCATTAAACATTTTTTTTTTATATTCCAAATATTTTTTTATTTTTAACAGTAATTTCAAACCTAACAAAATATCTCCAATAAAGTTACAAATGTTTATATATTCTTCTTATAGGACAAACTTAATTACCTAACTTAAATTATATCGTTAAAGTCAAAAAAAAAATGTTTTTAAGTGAATATGCTGTTCCAGCAGCTTTCGTCTGTTGCCCATTGCAACCAAACCAATGCATCTGACTTATTTTAGGTATGCTTCGCACATCCTTCCATTTTTCGTCTAACTTATAATATATTGACATATTATCAATTTCTACAGATGAAATAAAATAAACTTTAATGCCATTTAAATTGTTTAATGCCATTTAAATAAAGACGTCATGTTTATTATGAGTGAGTTTATCACTAATAATAGCAAACGATCGTGAAGCACCAGCAAACCAAGCTACGCAAGTAAAAATGGTTACCTGTTTGTAGCTAAAATGTGCACTTTGGACCTTGTTTTGGTGTGTCAACCGAAAATTTTCTGCAAAATCAATTTGGAGAAGGAGTTCACATGGCTTTAGGTCTTATTTTATTTTTTTTATTTCTTCAAAATATTTTTGCTGGCCCCTTTTACATAAAAATGGGTTTTAAATGATAATAGTTTACCTTCTAGTTCATTTATTAAATCTGATCAAATTGACGTTGTATTTGAACGTACTACATGATTTTCAATTTTACGCCATGGTTCCCAGTTCACTTCATCTTCCATATTATTCAAATAAGCAAGGGGAATTAGGTCTTCTTGTATTTTTCTTAAGCACTTCTTACAATGGTTTGTCATGCAGCAAACTGCATGCAGCAAACTGCTTTAAGAAATGTTTCAAAGTCGCTAGGAAAAGATGGCATAGCATTGGAGCAACTTTGCAACAGAAAATTGAAATTAGCATGATATATGCAAAAACACACATACATATTGTGCGGCATTTTATTTGTCAATTGGACATGGCGAGGTCGGCTTTTAAGGAAGGTTGGTAAGCCTACCTTTTCGCTTGGAAAATACTTCTTATATAATTCAAACGTTTCGGACACTGTCATTAGCATGAAACGCTTAGCCACCAATTTGCCCTCAACAATAATGGTGTCTTTGTTTTTGGCCTGCTTCATATTTTCATTTTGTTCATTCTTATTATACTTCTTTCCCAGAATTTCCAAAATTTGTTGTGTTTTATAAACATCGTTGGGCAACGCTCTCTCCACTTTTTTTAGTGCTTTCGCTAAAGTTTGGCAGCAACTATAAGGCTCGACTTGTTGTTGTGCGAGTGACAAATCGAACAGTTTTTGGCGCCTCTCCCGTTGTCGTATGCGATCACCTTTCCGTTTTTTTCAATTGTTTTCTTATCACCTTTAGTCATCCTTTTCCACGTCCTTCTGGCCTTCCGCATTCTTTCCATGTTTTTCAATTTATGCATTTGCATTTTTGTTTCATTATTTTTCAAATTTTCTCTCCATTGTTTGCACTTCAATTTGTTTTTTTCATTGTCTTGATTCATCTACATACATAAAAAAAAGTTATTTACAAAAAAAAAAAAAAAAAATCATTTTTACTTACCGTGTCGCACGTGACAAACTTTCAAAAAATTTCAACGTGAAAAAACCCCACTTCTATAGACTTTGAATTTTTCGGCGACGGTTATAGTTTCTGGAGAATTGCCCATATATAGAAGTTAAGATGTATTTTTCAAAATATGAAAAAAAATTTTTAAGCGATTATTTTTCTGAGTGTAGGCTGTCCAATTCATTGGATCAGATATCGTATTACAGAACCGTTTGCACTTTTCTCTTTTCTGCATTGCTTGTCAATTAGTTCGTTCATTTCTTTTCGGATGTTTCGCCATCTTTTCTTATTCTTCCGCGCCGTAATGCCAAAAACGACAATAATTTTTGGCTGGTTCAAGCATAAACTGGGCTTATGCTTCCCTATATCAGCCATTTTTTTAATGTTGAGAATCTAGGTAAATGTTACTAAGTGATTGCACCTTAATTTATAAAAGTACACAGCATAAAAGATTTATATAATCTACACATACAGAAATAAATCGAATAGTTTATTGAAGCAGTAGAAAATATCTGAACAAATACATATGTATGTTGTATGATGGTATATATATATTATTATAATATTTTATATTATTTTTCATGTAGTGTATGTGCTATGCGTCTCTAAATTTAAAAAAAAAAGATGATAATTTTAAAATAGATGATACGATTTTTAATAAAAAAAAATAATTAGCTATGTACATTGTCATGAGCCAAGTGTGTTAATTTTAAATCAACAAAGTTAAATATTCCTAAATTCTTTTTTATAATGTTAAAAGGAAAGACAAACATAAAATATATTCTTAATCAATACCAAAAACATAATCAATCAAGCCATAATTAATATAACAAAAATTTCTATATTTTAAATTCAAGAAAATTTAAGTTTTAAAAATGTTTAGATTCAACATGCTGAATTTTTTACCTAAAAACATTAGGCCTCTTAGCCCATTTGTTGCCTACAGGCAACATTGTAGGCCCCAGTTACCTAGAATTACAATATTTTTGACAATACATATTTATTTATTTTATTTTATACAATAATTATTTATTGTATTGTAAAACTAGGTGGAAAAATAAATATATAAAGTTAAGTAAATGATTTTAAAAAATATACATATATAAAGAAAGTGCATAATTTGTCTACCTGTAACTATCGAACCAGGACACCAAGGACTTTGAAATTTTCGTCAGTTCATCTTTAAATAAGGGCAAATACACATCTGTTGGAAATTTTTAATTATGGGCTGAGAGGGTTAACACAGAAAACCCTTATGTTGACTTGGGTTAGTTGCCCTAAAAATGTATGTAAAAATATCGATTTTGCAATCCCCATAATGCACATATGTACATATGTAAGGGGTTCTGGTTATATATAAAATCCAAAAACCGAATAATTGACGAAAGGTATATAATATTCTACATAAAAACCTGAAGTAAAAAATGTAAAATATTGGGAAAATCCGAAAAAGTCTCCAAAGTTTTAAAATTGATTAGCAATTTATTGGCTCCAAGATCCAAACGAAAGTTGCAGTGTATATTATAAACCCCGGCTCCCAAAAGGATTCCTTCTTGTTTTAGACATGTAATAATTATAAAAGTTCGTTATCATAAGAAATGGCAGCTATGAATATGATATAGTCGTCGGTTTTTCAAAAGCAATATTTTTTTTGTTGCTTAGTATAAATAAATAAAGCTATAAAAAATGGCCATATCTCATGAAACTACTTCCATTTTTTCAAGTCTGGTTTAATAAAAACAATTGTTTAAAATTTCTTTTTTTGAATTTTAATTTGCAATAAATATTTTTTGTACAATTTTTTATCCATAATTTTTTTATATCTCAGCAGTGGAGTTCATGGTCCGTGGTCGGGGATCAGGCGGTAGCTGCGGCGGGCCGATACTCAGTACTGGTAGCCAAAGTTCTGGGGCACGTAGGCGGCGCTGTAGAGCTGCTGCTGGGGGACGCCGTAGGTGGGGGCGATGTAAGAGGCCACCGGGGAGGAGTAGGCACCGGCGGATCCGTAGCTGGGAGCGGGAGCGCTGCATGGCACTGGGGCGAGGTTGGGCTGGCAGCTGAACAGGTAGTTCTTGGGGCAGGGAGGAGCTGGCACGCTGGCGCCGCCATAGCCGCCGGAGCTGGAGCCATAGGCAGACTTGCGGAGACGGGTCAGGTCACCGAAGCCCTGGCCCTCCAGCTCGGAGTTCTGGGTGTTCACACCGGTGGCTCCGGCGGTGGCGCTGGACGAGGCCACGTTGGTCGGGGAAGCCAGGGCGGCGGCGGCGAAGGCGATGAGGGCGATGCACACGAAGGATTTCATCTTGATGATTGGAGTTGGAGCTGGAGGCTGAAGGGAGTTGGTTTGACTGATTGTAGTTACCAAAGGTGACTGATGCCAATCCCAAGCCACCGGCTAGTTTATATAGCTGAACAATCTGTCCAGTTAGCACAAAGTGGAAGTTTAATGGCTGTAACTATTCTTCGTTTTTGTCTTAATTCTGGCTTAAATGCGCGATCAGCCCAACGCCCAAAGTATACCGCTGACATCGGTAAAACCCCATCGTCAGCTTTTTGGGGTCATCACTAAGGCAGAAAAGCGTATGGGTCTGCGAAAATATTCGACAAGTGTAAAAAATTGAGTGCATCGCACTTAAATTGTGGGTGTACAAATTATTTAAGCTATGTGGCCCAATTTCGGTGTTTCGAAATCTGTAAGGTACAACTGGAACGTGTTGAGAAGTTTAATAACGTTAAAAAAATATCAATATGCCCACATACAAAATTATACAAAGTTGAACTTTGCATCAATATATAATATGTTTATAAGAATTTTAAACATTATATAATATCAACATATATTAATTCTTTATAACATAAATACATATGGTAAACTTAAGACATCAAAACAGGTCACATAAATTATTTATTCTCTTAATATTAATTAACCGGAGAGGCCAGTAAGATAAAATTATAAATTAAAGTTAATATTTCAGGTAGTACCTGGGAATAAGTAGGAAGAATCAAACTATTTTAGCATTGGCAAGTTAGTTTTCTAGTCAAGAATAATTTTAAAACAAATGCTATATGAAATTTAAACGATTCGTTTTTATTAGATAATTATTATAATAGCATTTATAAGAACTATTCTTCAAATATAATAAAATTAAAAATTGTTCCATTTATAGTTTTAATAAAATAAATGATTAACAAGTAGACAATATTACTTATTAATATTATTTAGCTTCAGTTTATACCGTTAAGGGATTTTATTAGTATTTGCCAAACGAAAAGCTTAAATTCATTTATGAAATCAGCAAAAATATTTTAACCTGACAAATTAAAATTCCCTTAAATATGGAAAAGTCCTTGCTTATGTTTTCCCTTCTAGTTTAAATTTATAAAATGCATCAGACTTTAATAAATATTGTGCTGGACTACCAGAAAAATTCCCCGATCATATCACGGCTTGTGAGAGCTCCCCAAGCCCCAAAAATATAATTCCGCTGAAGAGGTTTGGGTTTTGCCACATCGTTGTAGATCGATTTCAGAAGCCAGCCAACTTAACTTGATTTGTCGATGCTTGGAAATGTAGTATTTTCCATGAACTTACAAAGACTATAGATAAACTTTTAATTTTGTTTCATGCTTATTCATATATTATTGTTGGTAATTATATTTTTAAATTATTTTATCATCTGTTAATTGATGAAATAATTTAATTTGTTAATATTAGAATAATATATTTAATTAATAATCTTTATTAATATACATAGTATGTAATTGTATTACATTTGTATACATTTTCTAAAAATTTAAGTTTTTTTGTATTTATCACTTAATAAGGCCAAACTTACGGGACAAAAATAGACCAACAAAGTCAGGAGGACAATAATTTCGAATTGAAAATGTTTCCCATATTTTATATAAAATAATAACTTGTATTTTACCTTGTTTTAAGTGTATATAAGGCAAATCTGTAATGCGTTGGAAAATTAATGGAAATATCTGATACACATTTTCAACCGACAAATAAATGATAAATTTATTTTATATCTTCTTGTAATTGTTTAACTCAACTCACAAATGCCCAGTTTTCATTTTTTTATGTTTTTTGGCTGCCATTAGGGAGGTCAGTAATACATTCGAACTCAAGATAAATTTATGACACATTTATTTCGTGTATATTTTTATAAATATACTCTTGGGAAATTTTCAGTCTTTTTTCTTAGTTTTATATATTTAATATTGTGCATTTTCATATGTGCTCGGTATGCGTGATAAATTTTCCAACTCAGGCCAAATATTCAGGTCGTTGGCTTGCAGCTTTGCCTCTAGGTACGGTGGCATATTTCTAGAAGAATATGTGGAAGTGCAGAGCGATTGGAATCTACAAAATGTTTAATGAAGAGAAATAATGAAATTAGATTAATTAAAAGCTTTGTGTATCTTTCTTAGCAATTTATAGAAGATTTATCAGTGATAAATAAATATTGTTATGATAATTTTTTTAATATAAAAGATGTGCAAGATTTGATTTTTATTCAAAGAATAAAACAAGTAGCTGATAAATTTATCTTACTTTAGAAAACATTACATATAAGATACTCCGTAATCTTACAATGTTTGTAATATACATTTGTATGTAATGATATCTTACTAATTTATTTATGTACTTTTCTAAACCATCCCCCAACCCTTCACCCTACGGATAAGGACTGCTTTTTAATGGAATAACCAAATAGAGATGGATAGAGGCAAGGTGTCTTTATTTATTAATATATTTTTTATTTTATTTTACTTAAAACATATCAAAAGGGCTAGATTTACTCACTTGTTGATTTTAATCAATCATAAACATATATATGTATATACATATATATATAGATACATGAATCATATATCATATATTTTATATATTTTTTTTTTTTATTGTAATAACAAATACAATTTATTTACTACAATTTTTAAAGACAGAGCAACTTATGACCTTCAGGCTATGATTTCTTAACTTGGGTTCAGTTTTATTGCTAATTTATTAAATGTAACTATGTTGTTTGGAGTGATTTCTGACAGGAGTTGGATTGGTGCAGGGATTTTGAGGGAGGTGCAAATTTTGTGTATATTGTTGCAGTCGGTGGCGATGTGTTGTACTGTTAAAGTGGCGTTGTTGCAGTTGGGGCAGACAGGATCAGGGGTCTTCTTAAATAGGTGATTATATATTCATATATACATATTCATATATATACTTGAAAAGATTAAAAAATTTTCTTAAGTAATTTTATTTTTAAATTCCTTGTTATTTCTCTCGGGAACTTAGGGCTTCTACGAGAGCCCTTTTCCAAATAACTCTATATCAGTCTCACAGAGTTCTAACGTTCCATTTTTTTCCACTTCTGGTCCGTTTTGCCTATAGACGTCATCGAATATTTGGGGAGCCGTGTTAATATGTTCAAGTTTTTATCTCGTATTAGTTTCCGTAATCAGTTTTTTCGACCGATCTGCTGATTGGCAAGATGCGGCTTATCCCAGTGGTGGGGCCGCCCCACTGGGGCGGCCATTCTCTCGTCATGGGTGGGATTCGAACCCACGACCCCGCTATTCACTACGCTACTATTATATTCAAAAACTTCCAGTAATTGGCATCCTAAATGTTAATTTATTTGTAAATGATTTATTTAAAGTATTACTTTTTTAGCCAATTTATTTCTCACTCACCTAACAACGACTGGCTTGGGGCGTCACGTCACGCATCCGAGCACGAAGAGTGTTAACGTGCAGTGTTGAAGGGGGAGTGACCACATGATAGTGCGGAAGAAACTACAGTTGATGGATAGTATGGTAGATCTACTAATTATAATACACACAAACATACTTCCTCCGACGAGTTGTAAACAGACTGCACTCACTTTCGCGTGGTCATGGTCATGGTCATTCATGAGCTCTTGACTCAGCAGAGTCCTCTATTTCTGGGTGATTTTTACATTTTACAACGCCATAGGGGAGGGAGCTTGGGCTTATGTGCAATTTGTCATGGAATTTGAATCGGAAAGTGAAAACAAAGGCGACCAACTGGCCAACATTCAGGCTGACGTCACGGACTGAGCTCAAGCGAGAACTCCGAGCCGATGAAACAAGAAACCTCCAAATGGTCCAACACATGTTGATAAATAGGTCCGGCAGAAGTGAAATTCTTTATAAATAGGCAGAGTTACATTTCTCCGTCAAATAATGCAGCTGATTAAACAAAGGAGATTATAACACCAGATTTTATTACATATGGTTTCAAGCGAAAGTAAACCTATCCACAGACTGTTATGATTGTACGGAAAAAAGTCTATAACGCAAATGTTATACATTTTTTATTCGATTACCTGAGACGGCTAATAATATTTACTGAAATGATGATTTGGGTTAAACACCTCTTGAATAATCTACCAAAGGAACGATCAGAAAATGAAAAGAACAAAAATTCGAGCTCACTTTCTTTCAATATGAATTCATCTACTATAAGTTATGGCAATTTTTTATTATTTCAGAATAATTTTATGCAAATCAAAAAGCTATGTATATATTATGGTATAATACATACTTTTTGCAAAATGTTATAAGCTAAATATACAGGTGTGGGCTGCCATAGCTATGTACTTAGGCTTTAGGCTAACTAACAGAACTTATTAATTAATGTAAACTGAAATGAAAACAATCTGTAGCAAAAGTTGCTATCATAGTGAAATCAAGCTACTCTAAAATAAAGATTTATAAAAAAAAATTAAATATAGCTTTTTAAATACGATTTTAAAATAACGTTTTACATTAAATTTCTCCTGTTAGTTCTTCTTTTCATTTGATTAAAATGGATCGCTTCCAATTGCAAACTGCAAGGGTATACAAACTACGGCATGCCGAAGTTAGATTCTTTTCTTGTTTAAAGTTTAATTTTAGTTCAAAGATTAATACCGAAAATCTTTATTCTTTTTATTTTTGCTTAACGATGCTATGGTCCATTTGTGCTTACGACATACCATACATGAAAAACTTTACATTTCTCCATTGACAGTGTTGCGCCCGAAAGAGCTCCCCAGTTTTAAATATTCGTTAAGATTTTGGAGAAAGTAAGCACTAATATTATTAGTTTTATATTAAAGTGTGGCTTCCAGTTTGAAAGGAGTAATCTGCAATTCCATATTGGTGCTGCTGTTAAGCAAATGATAGTTCTTCGTTTTCAACATATAGTACTCCTTGTGGTCCTCAGAATACTGGGGACTCTGATCACTGAAGGCTTGTGATGTTTTTTATTGATCGGACAGAATAGATTTATAGGTTCTGATGTATTTTATGTAGGGGTCTGGACTCCCAGTGAGTTTTTTTAAATCACGCAATAGGTGAAATTGATCTTTAAATTCTTTAGAGGGCGTAAATGATCATTAAGAAAAATTTAATTGGTTAAGAACGTTATCGAATTTTTCCCCGTGGGCTGGGGGCTGAAGACTCACCAATTTTGGTGCCATGAATTTATATCCCCAACTAGCGTTACTGGTAATCATAATTGTAAACTGGAGGTTCACATTCCTTACAAGGGAGTCGACAAGAATATTGTATTTTGGCTAAATGTACTTATGAGGTACATATGTAGGTCATGTTTGATAAGAAAACCAATCCCTTTTTTTCTATATAAATGTTATCTGTATCTGTATAAAGCCTGTGGATATTTAAGAATGTGTTGAGGTGGCTTTCCTGAAGACAGATTACTTTAATTTAATGTGTAAAAAGTTTTGTTTCTAATTTATGCCTTTTGAGTTTCAAATAAAAATAACAGATAATACTTTTGAGCTTAAGCATAAGACCGACAAGCAATGTCAAATAAGAAGAAAGAATTCTCAACCTATGTATTACACATAATTATGGTTTTAATTAATAAACAACTTCAAAATGTACTAAATACTGTGATGATAAAGTGATTGAAAAATAGTTTTATAATTTAGCTTTGGGAGATCTTTTAGATGAAATCAAACGAGATATGGATCGATATTTGGGTGCTTCTATTATTTTCCCCAATTCATTTCGATCTCCTCCGGATAGGAATTTTGGCTTATTGAAACTCACAAAATCCGTTCTTTTCGCGGAATCCTTTGATACCCCCTTCTGCGATCTTCAACGATCATTAAGAGGACACAAACACATATGTAGATACCATATTGAATTTTTCTTTACAGCCCAACAAAGCCAACAACGTGCGAAATCAGTAGATCATTTTTATTTACAAATTTAACGGAGACCACCGATTCCCGAGCTACAAGAGATTCTGGGCCAGGCGATAGTTGTATTCCTCGAAGAGTTCCGGGGCCACTCGATATGGCTGGTCGATCAGGGACAGGCGGATGGGCGTCTGGCACGAGGGAGTCGAATAGCTGGGCGATGCTGGAGGCGGCGGGGGTTGATAACAGCTCGGCGTGGGCGGGGGTGGTGCCTCGTAGACGGGGGCCGGTGATGGCGCCTGGATGGAGTAACCCTCGACCTTCGCCTGGCCGGCTGGCTGGGGTGCCGGTGAAGCGGACAGGTAGATAATTGGTTGGTAAACAATTTGCGGTGGCTGGGCAGCCACGTAACTTGGCTGGACCGCCTTGCCGTAACCATCGGATGCAGGCTCCGTATTGGCATAGCTGCTGGGCGCCGCCGGCTCATAGCTAACGGCAGGTGGTGCGGGCGGATCGTAAGCGGGTTCAGGAGGAGGAGGTGCGTAACTGTCTGTCGCAGGTGGTGCTGGCGGATCATAGCTAGGCGGTGGCGGGGCAGGAGCATCGTAAACAGGAGCTGGAGCGGGAGCTGGAGCAGGCGCCACATAGCCTGCATCCCCATCCCCGGGACCATTATATTCGGGATTGGGTTTGGCGTATCCGCCGTCTGGTGCGACCCCATAACCATCAGCACCTTGATAGCTTGGACTCAGTGGTGCCGCATAGTTGGCCTGAGGTTGTCCACACCCACCGCCACACTGGACGCCACAGGGACTTGTGGTCGGAAAGAGATCGGGCAGCTTCTTGAAAAGTTTCATTTGCTTGAACGGATCCAGATCCTGGAGCTGCAGCCCATTGTTGCAGTTGTTGTTCACGACGGGACTGGGCGCCACTGCGGGAGGTTGATACAACACGTTGTTGTTGTTGTTGCAGCAATTATTATTTCGCGGAAAGAGGTCGTCCCACCACTTCAGGAGCGATCGATTGGTACGCTTCAAGGATTCTTTGGGTGCCACCAAGCGACCCGTATCCACCATTTGATAGTAGAGGGCCTGACCCGGCGCCGCTATGCGATTTGAAGTGAAGCCCGCTTCCTGTGCGACGGACATGGACAGAAGAAGGGCGCCTGCCACCAGGGACAGAGTCCACGAGCTACTGCTTCCAGAGTCCAGCATTTTCCTGCGTTTGCGAAGCAACTGGTAACCTCCCGTTTTGAACTCTCAATTGCGACTAGCAACCAGAGCAGACCAGAGGGCCGATTCCAAGCGGTCAACTTAAGCTGCCCCAAATCGAGCTGGATTACAGCAAGGTCAGCATTTCGCTGTACATTCAACGGGGTATAGTACTTAGTTCACCTTTCAATTTTAGATTATTTCTTGAGTTAATACAGGTTTGCAGGTAATCCTACTGCCAGAAGTTTTCCATTTTATATTTCAAATTGTTAAAACTTTCAGAGAAATATAATTTAATTTATTTCTCTCTACTCTCTACTTTAATAATATATAATATTTAATATTTATTTATATACTGAAAGCATAGAGAGCATTGAGAGTTCTGCATGACATAG
Source organism: Drosophila bocqueti (assembly GCA_018151655.1). Classification (NCBI taxonomy): domain Eukaryota; kingdom Metazoa; phylum Arthropoda; class Insecta; order Diptera; family Drosophilidae; genus Drosophila; species Drosophila bocqueti. Next base: position 1,748,828 of record JAECXF010000149.1, on the reverse strand, counting down.
AAACTGGCGAAAAAATGGAAATGAGGAAATCTTTTTCCGAACTTTGAGTTGTGCAACACCTCAACTTCCCAGCAAAAGGTGTTCCCATTTCATAGAAACTTCAAGACCCTCACATACATAAGGCATAAGCATAAAATTCTTAAATATATTGCAACGTCTTCGAACTATCACTTGTGAATTTCCCTGATTTGTGCGTTGTTTTCTTTATTGTTTATTTTCGACTTGTTCTCTTACGTGTTCGAAATTGCTAACCACCAATGCGAGCTTAATGCTTGATTCGTGGAGCGTGGCTGGCTCTGCCTTAACGGAAGTACGGACCGGGAAAAGCAAAGAGAAAGAGATACATTGTACACATAATAATTATATACACATATATATATGTATATATCCTCGTAAAACACTTCCTAAAGTGGCTGGTCATTGGCTTACTCATCGCGGGATTGGCTTAATCATCGCGTGTCCGTTTGGTAATCGGCAAGGTTGGTCAGTATGAAAACATTTGTATGAGGAAAACTGAAATATAAATTATGGTTCGATCATTTCGACGGCATTTCCTTATCTTGATTCATTTTAACTTTGCCAGAGGCTTTTATTTTTTATACGAAGTTACAAAAATTCAATTGATTTAGAATATTTGAGCTACTTATAAAATGTGGACGATCGTTCATTTTTTATGATCGTTAAATGATATTAATTAAGCCAATGGTTTCTCTTTAGAAAAACGATGTGCATAGTTGGACTTTTGAAATATCAGTTCATTTAAAGGAAGTCTGAATTAAGTGGAACAGAAAAATTCAAAAGAATGATAAACTTCAAATTGCAAGTTTTTTATTTTATTTTTACTTTTTTTTTTAGGATTTGTGGTTGGACAGACAACATTTATGCATTCAATAGCACATCACCAAGTCGCTGATTTTTTCAGAACACTTAAACTTTAGCGCATATCAGCTATTTCTTTTTTCCTTCCACTGTCCACACGTCGACACCACATTTGGTTTTGTTGTAATAGTTTATTATTTCAGGCTTCATTTATTTCTTTGGTCAATGATTTTCTTTTTGTGGTATGTGCTCAACAGTTTAAATCGCCTACCTGCGTTACATAGACCCAGTGTGGCTCCCAATGTTGCCTCAAACTATTGAAGAAAGCTTCTTCTTCATGTCCGATCAATGGAGTGAACAGGTGGCCATCAAACTGCAATATGTTACCTCTGTGGATATTTGCCTCGGTCTTGCCCCCTCCGACGGGGGGCGGGGGGCCGGCGGTAATGTTTAATTATTATTTTTTTAAAAAAATAGCTGTTGTCGTTGTTACGAGCAAAATTTTATTAAATCTTTGCACTAATGACCTAATCGTTAAAAAATAATGAAGGGCGGGGTTAAATAATTTTAAAAATGGCAGACTTATGGAGTAGAGAATCTCGATTTTCGACACGATACAGCTTAAAATTCGTTTTGAAAATCAAAAATCAAAAATTATTTGTATTTATTGTAAGTTTAGTTTCTATTTAAACCTAAAAATTCAAATGAAATGGTGCAAAAAAAAATATAATACAGTTCAGACTCAGATTATATTTTAAATATGCTATTCCTTAACCCAGGGCGAAATTACTAACCCATTCAGCTCATCAGCTATGCAATATTGAAGCTTTTTTCATTTTCTTGAAAACTATAAATTACATTTTATTCAATTTAAGGGTTCCTTTTACAAAATTGTACGACTACAATTGCTGGAGATATCTGTGCTTCTGGGAAACGCGCCGACTGCTGCGCGTATGTTGCCGCTTGCGTTTTTCCGGCTTCAGAAGATCCGTCGCCTTGCTAACAAATTGGCCGGCGGTTATTTTTGTTGGTTGCTTCTTATCGAGATCCCCAGCCCAGGTGGTCGCCCCCAGCACATCGTCGTCAAAGTCCTCGTCTGCGTGGGAGGCATCTTCATCATCATCATCGTCCACATCGTCATCAAGGGCATCCCCCAATATGTCAACCTTCGCTGTGCTTGAAGGCGTCTGAGTGCTGGAAGACGTTGGCGCGCTTGCAGGTGTCGGAATATTGAAAGTGGCCGGAGTGCTGGAGGCGAAGTTCAACTTTCCTGATCTTTCGGTGGTTGATGTCTCCGCGACAGGTGCTGCCTCCGTAGTCGGGAAGGCGAACTCGTTCGGATTGAAGTTAAATACGCGATGGAAAAAGTTGGCATTTGGCGGCTGAGGCGTGTGAGCCGGCGCTCCCAGAATTCGATTGAAAGGATTGAACGGATTGAGGGTTCCGAATGGGCCGAAGGGACTTAGACCCATACCGAGCTGCATTCCCATGCCGAAGGGGGCGCCCACCTGTTGATCCATGCCAAATCCCTGGGACATGCCAAAGGGAGTGCCGCCCATCTGGCCGCCGGTTCCAAATGCCCCTCCAAAGGGACTCGCCACTGGGGCGGGAGTCAAGGTAAAAGGAGCGCCTAGGGTGGGAGGGGCTCTCTGCAAGAGCGTTGGTGCGGTCCGCGGCACAGAATAGTAGGGCGTCTGCTGCTGTTGCCCGTAGCACGGCATGGTTATGATGACTGGCTGGAAGCTGGGACAGGAGGTGCTATAGCTCATCCCGTTATCCGCTGGCGTCTGACATTGGAGCGGTGCAGGGGGTGCCGTGCATCCGTTGCAATTTGGCGGAGATGGGGTAACTGGACTGGACGAATCATAAGCTGGAGTTGGCGGAGGTGGAGGTGCCAGTCCTGGAGATTGGCTGTTGTACGGAGTATAGTTTGGAACACCTTGCCCCACCATAGGTTCCAACGGTGCCAGCTCCCTTCGCGTATCAGCGGGCACTGTGGCCGCCTGACTCTGTGATCCAGCCCCGGTCAGACTGCTGTAGAAAGCTCTCATCACAGGATCATTTTCGGGGTCGGATGAATGCGTTATGGGGACCCACATCATCTGGTCCTGCGGCTGACTCACTGGTCTGCGATATTGCTGGTTGAGTTCTTCCGGCCTGAAGCCCACATCGGGTACAGCGAGCACATCGCCATCAAAACCAGAACGGTGTCGACTGCTCCCAACTATCCCGATCCCGTATTCCTGGCTGGGAGGGTTTGGCGAGCCCTGATCTGTTGCAGGACCATACGGAGGGGACGCGGCCGTTGGGCCTGGGCCATTTGGAACTCCCGATGGAGCTGCTGGCGGGCTGCCAAGAGTTGGGTAAGGAACTGGCGGCAGGCCATGTGGGTGCGCTGCAGGTGCAGATGAATAGGCAGCCACGGGGGCTCCATGGAATCCGCTTTGTCCGAGAGCTGGGGCTCTCTGGGGCTGCTGAGGAAGAGGCTGAGGGTAGGACGACTGCTCCTGGTATGGCGTCGGACGGCGATGGCGATGGCGGTGGTGTTGGAAACTGATAAAAGGTGCTCTCTGCGAACTGTGGGTGAGGTTGGGAGGACCCGCCTCCAAAGGCGGGAAAGGACGGAAAGGTGTGAACGGATCCAGGCTGCGGGACAGGTTGATAATTTTCAGGAGCCGGTCGATTCTCGTCTGCCGGCCACAGACTTGGCGGGCTCCATGCCCTGGCACATGTAGACAGGCTCCTGTCCTCCTCCCTGATTCGTCACCTTCACACAGCCCTGTTGGCCGCTCTCAGTCCCGAAGTTGGCACCGCGGCACATGTAGTAGGGTTCATCCTGCGGCCCACTGGGCCTGATCTCCACACAGATCGTGGTCATGGTGCGCTTACTGCGATGCCTTGGCTCATCTGGAACGGGATTCTCCGCACCTGTGGCACCTGCAGCTAGCCAAACGGAGAGACAAATCCAAACTAGTTGCATTTTCCGGGCCTGTGGATGGGTCTCCATGATGCGGTTCCGCTCACTAACTTCCGTTTCAGCGTCGGGCAGGGCTTTTATAGTTATTGTCCGGAGCTGTGTACGGGGAGTGGAGACCAGCATTAGGGAATGGAAATGGAACTCCATCTAACACTCCCACCGATTTCTTACCCAATGTCCCAGTTCCTCGGAAGTGTCTGCTGCAATCTCTCAATCGCTTGGCTTAGTTTTCCCTGTTTCCGTACCTTCTATTGACACTTTTCGGAGCTTCTTTTGCTTGAAAATCAACTGACTGAATAAAAGGCACTGCTCCGGCGATTGGAGAACGGACCTTATGGCACGGCTCTCAGACTTAAAGGTAATACTCTTCCAGATACGGGAACTAACGAACTTTCAAGTATACTTAGTTCTTTGCTTGTACTTTATTGTTTGTAAAGAAAATAACAATTTAAAGCAAGCAAGTAAGTATTTATTCATACATTGACAAATACATAAATGCGAATACTAGATATGATAAGTTTATTGGTTTTATTATTTGTTTATTTTAAATTATTTAAATTTAAATTATTTTATAAATTTAGCTTATAAGAAACAAAAGCAACTATATATTTTTACAGTAACTATTTTAAGTAGAGCATTCTTTATTCTTTAAACACGATTTATTGTCTCTCACCTTGATTTTAGCTGAACTTAGCAATTTTTGACTAGCGATTTCGCGTGCTGGGCAGTTCAACAAACTCCTCAGGTTCCTACAAGCTATATCCACCGATTTACCAAGAGTCAGCAGTGTTTTCGTGATTGGATCACTCTAAAGAAAATGGGTGTTCAACAAAGCGGTCAGTCGGTCAATGGGTGTTAGATACCAAAGCAAAGCAAATCAGGGCAGAGAACACCCTACATACATCACGTTATATTGATGACAATATGTGATGATAATTTATATTAACTAACCTCTAAGTTTATTTTATTTTATAGATAAATATGCAAGCCCTTTTCTTAAGTATATATCCTAAATGTAGGCTACTTCTAAATGTTCACAATAATTTCTCTCAATCGCATATGCTTTTTATTTCCCCGCCCCCACACAACAAACAAAAAAAAAACCTAAACTTAAATACACTAAATACCAAAAAAAATTCCATTGTCCAAAAAGACAGAATGGACAAGGATGAACACAACTACTGGCACCTACGACCCGTTTACAACGACGATGTTCCACGCTTCCCCCCTGTAGACGTGGTGGAGCCGCTGACGGCACGGAACCTGTTCCAACTGTACTGCAACACCTTCCTCGCTGCCAACTTTGCCGAGTCGTGGGTGTTTTGGATGGACACGGCCAAGACACGGATGCAGGTGGAGGGCGAGGAGGCGAAGAAAACGGGTGCCAAGGTTCCATCTTTCCGAAGCACCATCGCGAACATGGTCAAGAACGAAGGCATCCTTTCGATATACTCCGGCTTTTCGGCTATGGTAGCCCGAAACTTTCTGTTTAATTCGGTCCGCGTCGTCCTATACGACATCTTCCGGCGCCCATTTCTCTATGTCAACGAGCGCAACGAAGAAACCCTGGGACCACACTGGGCCTTGGGCTGTGGTTTCACGGCAGGCTGCATCGCCCAGGGGCTGGCCAACCCCTTCGATATCGTCAAGATTCGGATGCAGACAGAAGGCCGCCGACGGCAGATGGGCTTTGAGCCGCGGGTGAAAAACATGGTCCAGGCCTTCGTGGACATCTACAGGCACGGTGGCCTGCCCAGCATGTGGAAGGGCGTGGGACCCAGCTGCCTGAGGGCCTGCCTCATGACAGCCGGCGACGTGGGCAGCTATGACCTGAGCAAGCGCATGCTGAAACGCCATCTGAACTTGGAGGAGGGCATCCCACTGCGATTCGGTGCCTCAATGTGCGCCGGGTTCACTGCATCCGTGCTGAGCACTCCGTCTGACGTGATCAAGTCACGGATGATGAACCAGCCCGTGGATGAAAACGGAAAGAACCTACATTATAAGAGCTCCTTGGACTGTGCTAGATTGCTGGTAAAGGAAGAGGGAGCACTGACGCTGTACAAGGGCTTCTTTCCCATCTGGTTTCGTCTCGGACCCTTCTCGGTTCTCTTCTGGCTCTCCATTGAACAGCTGCGCCAGTGGGAGGGTCAGGTGGGATTCTGAGGTGTTAAGTATTTCATAAAGGACGAAATGTGTTTTTACTTAAAATTGACTGTATTCAACAGAGTATTATACTATTACTTTATTATTATTTCGTTCTTTTTATTATTTTGTTCAAATTTAAGGTATAAATAATAAATATATACTTATTTAATTTTTAATATATTTTTGTTTATTTTCTGCTGGTTGGATATGTATATTAAATCAAAACAAGAAAGGACGCAAAGTTCGGAATGCCCAAATTTGTATACCTTCGCAGTTTGCAAAGCTAATAACTAAGCCTAAATCTATCTATTATTATTTATTATTTTATTAGGTTAATAAACCAGTTCAAGTTCAGTTAAGTTTAATGATGTAACCTCTTATAAAATTTGGTGTTTGTTAAGATTTATGTTTTTATACCCTTGCAGGGTATAATAATTTTAGTCAAAAGTTTGCAACGCAGTGAAGGAGACAATTCCGACCCTATAAAGTTTATATATTCTTAATCAGCATCAACAGCCGAGTCGATCTACATAGGCATGTCCGTCTGTCCGTCCGTTTCTACGCAAACTAGTCCTTCAGTTTTAAAGCTATCTGAATAAAACTTTGCAGATAGTCTTCTTAGCCTGTTTTTAACATCATTTTATATAATTTGAGTTATGGGCATTTTGTATTATTCTAGAATTTCGGTTTTTTATTTTATCAAGATCGGAATATATATCATATACATACTGCCAGAGGAAAATCGGAAAACTGGCGGAACATTTGTCAACATATGTATGTATTTTCATATCATTTGAGTTATGGCCATTTTGTATTGTTCTAGAATTTCGGTTTAAATTTTATCGACTACTACTACTATATCATATAGCTGCAATAGAAACGGAATTTGATTAAATTATAATGATCCAATTGTAAGCTGCAAGTGTACACACACATCGGTGTGCCGAAGTTAGCTTCCTTTCTTGTTTTTTAAATTTTGTTTATGTTATACTTTTATACGTACATATATGTATATTCATTATGTCAAATTAAAATATATATATGAATTTTGGCACTAATTTGCTTTACCAAAACTAAAACCTAAAATATGGTCACTATAGAGACTTTAAATCTATTTTAGATTATAGTTTTTTAGGTTAAGAGCGCAATTATGCGTTTAAAATTTTTTAATGTAGCATCTTTCTTATATTTTAAAATTTAATTGAAGAAAACCCTTAAAAAATTAAAAGGAGGGTTACTTTATTTTAAATAGATTGACTTGACTGTTGATACGATCAAGACCAAGTATATAGGGTCGGAAATGATAACTTCAGTGCTTTGCAATCTCCTAAATAAAATTTAAATACTCTGCTCAAGGGTAAAAAAGCACCAACAAGCGGAAATTTTGATTGCCCTTGAGCCCCAGGTAAAAGTATCAGAAAAGATATTCTCGGATATAATTTTAAATAAATCAAAATTATATTAGTAAACTATTTTTGTATGTATTCCAAGCAAATATTACATATAATTTCAATGATGAGGGAATGATTGATCTCTGTGGTTGCTTGCAGCAACCCAGTGACAAAGCCAGACACAGACAATTTTTAGACAACCAACTAGAAATTGTGGAAATATTTGCATACTTTATTGAATGAATCAAACTCGCCCGCAGCCAAGGAAATTATTATTTGCCGTTAGAGATGGAAATGAAGGCACACGCGCCTCAAATTGCGAAGTGAGCAGGGCTGCTAAAGGCCAACGGCATAGTATGTGATTAATTGCTCCGTTGATAAAAGTTGTCAAGCAGCTACAGCCTCGGCTTTAACTTTTCCCCCCGCCCCTGAAGCTCTTTCTCCGATTTATTTGGAGATCCGCCGAAACTGCCGGGACGCAAAGCCAAAGTCTGGTATTTAAAAAAAGGGAAAGTAAATGAAACTGTGCAAACGTAAGTCATTAGAAATAGGAAAACTTAAAAGAATTTTATTAAAAAAATGTATATTTTTTATTTTAATTATTAGAAAAGCCTTCCTGCTGTTTATTCGATTAAAAGTTGACGTTTTAAAACATTTTTTTTGCTAAAGAGACATGCCTGTATATATAATTACAAAAAAAATATATATAACGATTTTTTTGGTAGCTTCTTTTCAGAAAATGCCTTGGCATGTACAGATGTGGGTCAATGTTTTCTGCGAGATGCCAGACGAGCAGAAGCATACAGAACGACAATTACTCACGTCTTCTCCACTGGCAGCCGAAAGATAACGCCAACTGCAGAAAAATTAATAAATACACATTTCTTTTTTATGTATAGCATTTTCAAAAGAAATAATTGCGCCATTGCGTCAGCCGTTTTATGTGAAGATTGCGCGTCGAAAATACGAAAATAGCCAGCAGTCCGCATAGGCCAAAAATGGTAAAGAACCGAAGACTTTCAATATAAATTTAAATTTATATATGAAATAAAATATATGTATCTAGAATAGGTGCCACATTTTTACGAGGTTACAAAGACTGAAATGAAAATTCATGGTTCCATAGATTGCCCGCCCAGAAATAATGATTTGATGATTGCTTAATTTTTAATGAGGAGCATTTTCGGTTGTCTCACTCGCATTTTTTATTTCAATAGTATTAAAGTATCGAATTATATATGTTGTTGTTTTTTTTTTTATTTTTATCCATATATTTATGCGTTCAGGGGTTCCTTCTTTCTCTGTTTTCGTTTTTTTTTTCATGCTTTTACGAAAAATGTCCGGTTACGGGAAAGGGAAGAAGCGGGATCAATGGCGGGATATGGATCTCCAATGGAGAAGTAGTGTGTGAGAGCGCGAAAGAAGGCTTACAGAGACTTTGAAGTGATAGCAAAACGTAAAATAAAAAAGCCGCTTAAATATTGAATGCTGGGTAATACTCGTACGCAGTTAATTAGTAACGCTATCGTCATGTAAATGCTAAATGGCAATCTCGTCGGATTCACGCAAAGAATGGTCCTCCAGGAGCGCCGCCAGCTCAGACATAACAGAAGCTATGCTATAATGCTTATAATGCATTTAGCTGCACAATTTTTGCTAGGATGTCGATACAATGCGGAGAAGAGCGACTTGTGGCAGGAGTGAGAGAAGACGGCACGCGGGGAACACAAAATTCGGAGTGTGAACACCTATGAGTGTGGTGGCGATATCTAAGTTTTAGCTTGACAAAGTTCTCCCCATTTTCTTGTATAAAAATGTAGCAGTTTCCATGTCTTCAGTTTTCGTTTTTCCCTTCTAACCACATAAATAGAGTAAAAATAGAGCACCGGGGATGGATCTCCAAATAGTTTACATATATAAATATATATATAGGCATATTTATTTATATTGGTTGGAATTTTTTTCTGTGTGTGTTTCTGCTTTCTTTGCCTCTCTTTCCCTTCGCTTTATTTCCGTTGTTCTCTCCCTCCTCCTTTGCTGTCCGTCCGTCTGTCGAATTGAAATCTTCTCTCACTCTCTCTTAGTTTTTTTTTTCTTTTTGTATAAAACCTGCGTGTGTGTGTGTGTGTGTGTGGTTTGCATGTATAAATATACATAAAGATCTTTAAAAAATTTGCCTGCTCATTTTCAAGTATCTGATTGGTGTTGTTGTTGTTTACATTGAAAGTTTCCAAATACATTTGTTGTTGGTTCGTCTTCGATTTCGCTTAATTATGGATGGGGATGCGCTTCAGTTTTGAGTTTTCCTTTTATTCTTTTTTTTTATCGTATAAACCAAAAAGTTTTAAATATATAATAATGCAGAAATTTATAATTTTGTTGTAATTGGGTAATTATTTTTGCGTTTGACATTTTTTAGCAATTGCATTTACTCCTTCTTCAGTTTCCTCTGATGCTACACACAAAAAACCGCAAATTATCTTGTTGGCCGTTGTTGGTTTTTTCTCCATAAATTTTTAAATATTAATAATTACTTTTTTTTATGTATTTGTTATTAGTTCATTTACGGTTTCTCCTCTTATCAAATGTGTTGCTGCTGTTCTTGTTGTAGGTGCGTGTGTGTAGGTGTGTGTGTTATGTGGATGATGGGGCTGTGTTGTTGTGTTTGTGTGTTGATTTATTCTCCTAGTACCCGCAAGTAATCAGATAATCTCCAAGTTTCTCTACCACGGAAGCGGCCTGCTGGGGCTGAACGGGATCCTCATAGATGGACACAATCACGGCTGCAAAAAAATACAAAATTATACAAATTTATTAGTAATAATACAGAATATGCAATGTTAATAGGTAATTTCAATTATTTAATAATAATGATCGATACATTAAAAGCGATATTTTCGATATTTCAAATTTCGATATATCAAACTGTCAATATGTTACGATAGATAGCCATTAGGGGCACAAATTAATACGGAAGGTTAATCAGGAATTATTACGAAAATAATAATCGAAAATAAAAGCAATATTTTCGATATTAAACGATTATCAAACTGTAAAAAAAAGAGAAACTCACACCCAGAGTCATGGTTAAAAATAATTGCCTTTTTAACAAGTCTTTCCTAATATTTATTATCCAATCGATTTAAATTGATTAGACAAAAGAATCGAGTCATTCATCAACCATTAATAAAAAACAGTTTAGATTTATTTGCATTTCTTATCAATTTTTCGCTGTTGCTAGCTTGTTGGTTGTAATGAACGGTAATAACAATATATAGCTGTGGTAAAAATCAGTAGAAATCCAGTAGTCTATCCGGTTGCCGATGATGATGCTCTCAAAAGCGAGGAGAAAGCCACCGCTATCAACAGTGGAGAAATAAAATCTAACAGTATATTACAACAGCAAGAGCAGCATCGCTTCGACAGATAGAAATTATGAATAAAGAGAGCGCGCGGCGCGGGGATCCATCCGAAGCAGTCGGAGGTGAGGTGAAAACCGGACAGGCCACCACCACGACACGTCAATAACAAACCAGAACAGCACGGGCTCCAAATGAGACAAGTCTCGAGTTGAGTGGCTAATACGCACATTAATCAAATGAGTAGAAAAGTGATGGAAACCTAATTGATTGAGCGCACACCAAAAAGCAACCAGCTCTCAACTCAAATCGAAGCATGAATGGTAACAACAAAGTACGGCAGCCCGTCGTCTGAGGGTCAATAAACCGGGCCCAGCTTTGGCGCTTTTTTAGCCGATAAGCGACACACACGGTTTGAGAAAAATATATTAAAAACAACAACACCTGCGATGACCTGCTGTCAGCTCTGGGTTTGCACAATCTAATTAAAGAGGCAAAGTGCAGTGACTATACATTAAATATAAAAACAATTTTAAAGATTCAAGATAATGAAAAAATTATATGTATAAATAATAACTTATTTTAAATATGTAGAGTTTTGAAGAAGACTTCTATTAAAAATAAGCATTTAAATAAGTAATAAGCTTTCTAGAAGTCTTCTTCAAGTTACAAATTCGAAATGAGAGAAAGACTAAGCAGAGACATTTTTGTTATGCTCTTCAAATATGTACCTGCCTGCCCCCGCTGCTAGTAAGTTTCTCAAGCATAACCAAGTCATATCGAATTGCATTTACCTCTAACTCTGACGGTTAAAACGAATCATCATAAACAATGTCAATTTGCGGGCTGCCGGCGCTTCAGCAAATCTCTGCCGTCAAAAGGCAACCCGACGACATTCGGTCAGATAATAGATATTTCAAGTAGAGTGTAAAGGTGCAATTTTGTGGCAATGTACACATGTACAAATGTAGGTAGGCCCCAGGCCAGCCAACCGTTCAAATTACCCGATCAGCTGTTTTGGAGGCAGCTCAATGGCTCAACTGGCGCCCGACACACAAGCAGCGCGTGTGTTGGCCGGGTCCAAAGCAAATTGGCCACGGAGGAGGAGGAGGAGAACCAAACAGAGACACGGCCAGACAGAGACCAGTTTGGATTATTTTTACCATTTCTTGCCTATTTTCCTATTTTATGCTGCTCCTATACACTGTGTGCAACGTCATTTGCACTTGAAATGGATTATGGCAATAACCTTGAGCTTGTCGTTGCACTGGCGGAGCGGAGGGTAATGTGTGTGTGGTGTGTTGTTTTCTATTGTGTGTGTGTGTGTGTGGTGCGCAACAGTTGCCGCAAAAACTGTACAAATATGGACGCGCGGAACGGCTGACGCGTCAGCAAACACACTGGTCGTAAATGCAAACAGCAGCAACAAAAATCAAAATTAGCTTCTTGCCATTGAGGCACTGGCTATCTCTGAGGGAAGTGAGTGTGAGCGGGACAGCTCGGCACCTGCTAACAGCATTGACATGGCCAAGAAATTTTTTGTTTCCAACTAGAGATGCTGAAAAACGAAACGAAGCGACGACGCTTGTTGACCCACCAAAGTGGAGCAGCAGTAGCGACACATAAAATAATAATGATAATGGTCCCTAGTTTGCCACTCTCTTTTTTTTTCTTTTCTTCTATAATATTCCCTGTGGTGGGTTTTCGGATTAAATTCTTTGCACCAACGATAATGAGTGGTATTAAACCATTTTGTGGCTTGTATGTGTGCGTTTGCTTTTGGATTGTCGTTGTTCACACAAAGAAACAGCTGATATCCGTTATCAGGGCGGGGCAGACATCCCATCGATAAGGTGAAATGGTTACTGAAATTCGACATTTTAGGTAGTAAACTGTATTGAGAATTCTTCCTATATGCACAACAACATTTGCAAACCTAGTAGAAACTTTCCAAAACAGGAGCTACTAGCTACTGGATTAGTCATAGATGAGCCCAAGCACAATAACAAAAGCAGGAAGCCTACGGCTGGGAGGTGAATTATTCCACAGAGACTCATTAAACAGATAAGCTACAATTAATTAGATAGCTGGGCAAGGGAAATAAAATAAAAAAGAAAATGAACTGTTCCCTAAATCACAAATATCCATTGAATATTAACAATAACTATTGTACATTAATATTCAATTGATTCAAATCATTTTCTTTGAAAAGCTCAATTTTATAGGAGTCATTGATTAATTACTAATGGAATAAAATAAGTCCTAATATACAATTCCTAAAAACAATACAAAACCACTTTTGATTTAACATTTAAAATTTCACAAAAAAAAGGAACCCTGGTAGTTGATGATCGTTTTGATCAAAACATCTGGGGGACAAGGTATAATTATTATTTGGCTTATATCTCATGGTCAATGTCCTCGATTTGTCTCGTATGATTTAGACTTTTTAATACTGGTTTTAAATGGTTTTAAAGAAAATTTAAGCAGAGACGTCAAGATACCCTATTTCACTAACTATATATCAATCAATAAATATATTTTATATCATTAATATATCAAAGGACAGTACAACTTAAGCTGAGTTCGTTATGCCACGATCCTAAATATTTAAGTCTGCCGATGTCGCTATATATACCGATATACATATTATCGATTTTTCATAGGCAACAAAACTGATTTCAAAAGAGTGACTAGACTGACGTTGTAAGCTCCCCCTATATCCAAATGTCTCACCTTGTGTTGTCTTCATGCAGTGCACTCCGCTTCGGCCGAGCTTGGCGCGCACCACGCGATCTGTGCCGGACAGGTAAATGTACCGCTGGCCGGCGAGTGTTACGCCGTTGCTGGTGAGCAGGTCCTGCTGATCAAAGCCGCTAATCAGTTTAGAGAGCTCCTCCTTTGTCACCTGCAAAATATGTGAAGATGGGGTTCGAATTAGTGGGGGGGTGGCATTGCATGTGGAATGGCTTAGTGGGCTTCACGCACGCGTTTCAATCAATTTCGGTGACACTGTGCGTTTTAGTTATTACTCTGCCGTCATTTGTATGCGTCAGGGTGTGCAGCGTAGGGGATGGTTATGGGGCAGAAAAGATATTGGAGTGCCGGCGCGCCCTTTTCAGGCGCACACACAAAGCATTAATTTCTGTTAAAATATCAAAGTAATCAGCGGCGGACGGCGCAGCGGCAGCGGCAGCCCACGCAAACTCGAACCACCAACCACCAGCGAAAACCACCACCCATTTGGCCAACAGTTGGCAACAACACGCGCGGCCACATCGACGACGGCTGCCAGCCAACTCATTAACAAAAGGTGGTCGGGTCCATGCAAGTGGTGAAAAGGGATTTGAGAGGGTGAAAGTGCCAGGGGAGTGCCATTGGGCCTTTGGAGAAATTTAAAAAAGTAAAAAGGATATGGCAAAAAGTTCAACATTCAACTCGAAATATAACTCAGATCTTAGGGAACGAATTTCGCTGAGTAAGCTGGAATATTGTACGTAAACCCTGGGCAAGGATATCAAAATTTCGGCTTGAGAAGTTACTAAGCTTCGTTTCTCGTCGGCTTCGGGAAAACAAGTTTGCAAACTTGAATGTCTCGTCCGGCCAAAAAAAAAAGAGTCACACACAAGGAAAGAGGGCGATAACGAGAAATTAAAGAGAGAGGGAGAGAGTGAGTGAACGCGGGAGAGCATTCCAATGTCATTAGACTCGACCAAACCAAATGCAGAAAACAGCTGCTGCTCTTCAATGAGAGAAGGAAAATGAATTTATAAATCGAGTGTTAGTGTGATTAATCGCTACCCATTTTCTGCCCCACCAAAACGGTGACACATGCGCAGCACCACACAAAGCCGCTCAAACACAGCATCGAGAAGTTTCTATTGAGCGACGCGAGTGGGAGAAAGAAATTGTTGAAGAGAGAGAGAGGAGCCGCAAGAAGCCGGTTTGCGCGTTCAAAGTTATGTTAAATATTTAATTAAATTGGGCAGAGCAAACGTAGGCAAACATTCAAAGCAAAAAAACAACAAATGAGCAAAAACGGACATATTTTATAATATTTGCACAAAATAAAACACATCTTTGGCCTTTAATGGCGTGTTTTTATTTGGCAAGCCATTTTTTGCAAAAGGCGAATCAAGAGACAAACAAACGTCGACTTTTTGATAAGCTCCCAGAATGGTTGTTGTCGCTCTAGAGATTTCTAAAAACAGTCTGGCAAGGCTCAAAGAGCAGCTGATCAGAGCAGATCAATCGCGAAAGGAAAAAATCTGCTTTATTCACTCCGGTGAATCATGCGAATGAAAAATAAAAATCGAAAAGCTAAAATCAAAAGTAGGTAACTCAGAGGTAGTGCCAAAGGGAGAAAAATAAACAAAAGGCAGATGGGAAAGCAATAGGAGATAATTGAACGAAAGTGATACGCGTGCAGAATATGTCAAGCAATAAATAAGAGAGAGAGAGATGGGATGAAGAGGAAGAGCAGCAGCGGCGGCGACGAAGAGATGATGACGTTGACAACGGACCAAAGCGGCTTAAAAACTGAAAAAGTGAAAAATGGCTGTGGCAAGACGACTGCCAACTCATGGCTGAAATCGGTTTATAGTGCAATTGCGATATTGTTGGAAGCGTCGACAAACAAAGCAAAAGGGAGTGGCTGAAGTCGAATGAAGCGCAACAGACGGAGAGCAGGATAAAAGCACATGGAGTCAGGAGGAAGTCGCACGCACACATAAAAACACAGAGAGAGCACAACTCATTTATACAAAACCAAAAACGTGGCGCGCATATGAAATGCTCAAGAAGTTTTAGGGCGCTCTCCCATGGTGACGCGGCATCGAGATATATACATACATATATATATGTATGTGTGTGTTTCCTTCATTTCGCTTCGATAAAGAGATTTTTTGCGAACAACAACAGAAGCGGGCGGAGATAAAAAACCAACACATCATATCGACTGAGACTGATAAAGGCTACCAGCAGAGTGGGCAATCGCTCGTTCTCTTGAGCTATTCCTAGAAAAAGGGAGCGGATGTGGATGCATTATCAGGAATCGGTGTTAAAAAGTACCGAGACCAATCCACTTTTGAGACTACTGTTGATATCACATTTCCCTCCCCCTACTACCACCCGTTGTTCTGTTACCAAAAATTAAATCCGTGCTGTGACTAAGTCGGAGGAGGCATGACTCACCGAAAATCGCTAATGGCAATTTGATAGACGAGTGATTAAAACGGCTAATTGCTCTATGAAAATTAGCAATTTAGCGACAGCTCTTATCTTAGCACTAAGCTATGATTAGAAGATGAATCTCACACGATCACGCACACACACAATGCACTCTCGGGGGGTCGAATGAGAGCTGGCCTGCGCAGAGAGCAACGCTCCAGGGGGTGAACTTGGAGAGTGATTGAGCAAGAGAGGGTGGGAGTTAAGTTGCTGCTGCTGCGTTGCTCTTTATCAAACCGAAACTCGAACGAAATAATCATGGCGGCCATGCATGTGTGGCGCCTCCTTTGTGTGGGAGAGAGTGAGAGAGCGCGAGTCACACCCTTGAACTTGCGAAAATTCATTGTCAACTATGCGGCGCTTTTCCAGGGACACCGGCAGGAGGGATTGCGATTTGTTGTATCCGTACTTACCTCAAAGCCATTGGATTGGGCCCAGATGTTGCCATCGTGTCCGGCGATGCACGCCTTGGTCACGCACTGCGAGGCCAGGAGTTGGTTGTCCACATAATCTTGCCAGCTCATGGTGCTTTGTTTTTGGTGGTCGTGGGTGCGGATTAAGAGTGGATTGGTATTGGTTGGATATCGCAGGTTTACCGCACGGCGCGTCTCTTCTCTCTTTCGTTTCGGGGGTCTCACGAAATTTGCAGGGAGACAAAGGAAAATCGCTAAGCTGACGATTTTTCTTTCTCGGGGTTACTAATTTCGAACTGCAACGAGAAGGGGGAGAGACAGGTAGACATAAATTAACATTTATCGTATCGTATCGCAAATCGCAAATCGCAGAAGTGGCCAATCGTTGCCCCCCGCTATTTTCGCAAACTGTACGCTCTTCGACCAAGTTGGCTCATTCTCTTTTGGGCTTTTTCTTTACTTTGTTAGTATCGCTGATTACTGACTTTGTGACTTGACTGGGCGATAAACTAAGCGCACACTTTGCACCAGCGACAACGACGAATCGAATTTTATTCCTCCGAATAACTCACTTATACACACACACTATATAGGCACAGCCACACGACACGAACAGGCGGCGAGGGGGTAGAGACCAAAGACTGAGACAGAAACAGGGACCGTCGTACGGCAGCTCCAACGACACGTCCGACTTGCACAAAGTGAGAAATTGAAATTGACTCAATTTAATTGAGGGATTGTCGGTAGAGCTGGTCGGCGGCCACTCTCGATATATCGATACATCGAGTGCTTCGATTCGATAGCGATAGTGGGCGCAAGCTCGAGTGGAGTGGTTTTTCTGGTCACCGCCATATGATCCTGTTTCCGCTTCTTTCCCCATTGCCGGCCCCACTTCCATGTACCCAAAACAGTTACGTCGAGTTTTACCGTAAGTAACAATATCGATGTTTTATGTCCCGATATCGATTGCTTGCTATCTGGAAAAACCCGCTCAGAAACGCCGCAAGGGCACTCAATTGTGAGTCACTCTCTCAGAGCGAGAGCGAGTGCAGCCCGCCTGGAGCGTGCGTGTGTGCGAGCGAGATGGGCGTGTGCGGCGGGCCGTTATTAATCTGCCGGCTGCGGACAATGCAAATGAGTGAGAGAGAGCAGACGATGACTCAACGGGTGTTGGTGAGTGTATTATGAATCGCCTTTCCTGGCCGGCACCGAGTGTCATAAATTAAAAATAGACCTTTAATTTCAACACCTATATGTGGGCGATTTTACTTATAGTTCCGTGCTACACCAAATTTTTTCGCACAAACCGGCAGCCAAACTTTTCCCCACTTGACTTTTGCACACACATATACACACACGGACGCGACGACGCAACGCCGCCGGACATGTGTGGGTGTTGCTGCTCCACTCCATGGCGCAAAATTCCACACACCGGTCGCCTTTGTTGTCACAATTCACCTCAACAGTTGGCCAATACACTAAATTGCAGGACGATAGATTGGATTTTTCGAAAATTCCCACTTACTGTTTAAGAAATCGGCAATGAAACGAGTGACCGTATGACAAAACTCTTCAAAAGTCGAAAACTATCGAATGTCTCGATTGAGTAATCGATTTTATGCACTGGTTGCTTTGAATGGAAGGTCTGGCAACGCTGCTCGCTCAAGACCGACAGATCTGGCAATGTTTCGGAAGGCTGCCAGACTTGGATACCGTGCAATGTAATCGATAGTTTTGCACTGACAAGCTTATTGAAACAGTCTATTTTCGGAATTCGATCCATTTTACATACCAATTCGGGATTTGGCCCCATTTTATATACCGATTCGGAATTCGACCCGATTTTACCAACAGATTAGACTACACTTAACAAACCAAAGCGAGTCGCTTTGCATGCAATCGATGATTCCCCGCCAAACATCGATAAGTCGATGCCAACATCGATGTTTCTCCCTCTCGGCCCACCACTAACTCTTTTGCTTTTGGTTAACAAATCAGTAGCAGCACGTGTATAAAAAGTGCCAAAAAATTTTCAGAAAATGTTAGTATAACCATTAAATTAAGCGTTGGAGGTGTGAAAATTGGCTGGGCGAACCCGCGGTCCGTCGGTGGCGATCGGTTTCAGGCGAATTTCGGTGTGCGATAACAGAGAAAATCCGATTTGAAAATTCGGACGGTCGGAAATATGTGAAACACAAAGGAAAAAATTACACGACGGCTGTCCGCGAATGACAGACGAGACGGGAAGTGAGAGCTGGCGAGAGAGAGAGCGAGTGAGAGCGAGAGCGTGGTGGTTGTTCCATTAGCGTTCTGCTGGGTGGATTTCGTACTTCGTATGGAATACCTGAATGCAATGCTGCGAATTAAGCGAATTTATTGCTGCTGACCGATGACGAAGGCGTTTGCTCGGCGGCCATTTGCCTGCCACTTGACTCATCCGCACGACTCATGACTGGACAAACGAGCCGGACACTTCAATGCCGTTGCCGATTCTATCTTTAGTAAATTGCTACATCTTTGGCTGCCGCCACTCCCCTCCGCCTCGCTCTCTCTAGCGGCACACGCACCTTAAAGTACGCCAGTCGGCTTTGTGTCCGCTCCTACTGCCATTTTCAACCGGCTACTGCCATTTTGCGGCCTGCGGACGTTAAGCAACACTGGCTCCGCAGTTACGTGCCTAGCCCATATCGCGCGACTGCTCTCGCAGCGGCAGCAACCACTGACATTGACAAACTCGACGCTAGGGTCGTCTCGCTCGCACACACGCTCAGGGGCGGTCGCTTGCCGCTCAAAAGGCCGCCTAGCGGTCGTCGCAGCTCGCAGTCTCATTTCGTATTTTGTACGTGAAAACAGAAGCACAAACGTAACTGAAAAGCAAAAACAGATTCGTCACTCTACCGACTGGCAGGAAAACAGAGCAGGGAACTCTCAAATTCTCCATTACTCATTTGTCTAAACCGACAGCAGGAACAGAAATTGTTTGAGTGAACGGTGTTTAAGTCGTCGAAATTCCGGATATAAACCAATCTAGTCAATTTTTTATCGTTGATAATGTGAGTGCAGCTCCTGTTTCGCGGCCGACGGTTGCCAAGCGCGATTCGATGCGCTTCAACATAACCTAGAAATTGCGGCTGGAAAATTTCCAGCACTCCTCCCCCTGCGTTTCTGGAGTCTACACACTAACCAATTTCCAATTTCTCGTTTCGCAGGGATGATCGAAGTGAAATAGCTCAGGATGGTCCCGCCGGCATGGACCCCGAGGGTGTCATCGAGTCCACCTGGCATGAGGTGTACGACAACTTCGATGACATGAACTTGCGCGAGGAGCTGCTGCGCGGCATCTATGGTTACGGTTTCGAGAAGCCCTCGGCCATCCAGCAGCGCGCTATCATTCCTTGCGTGAAGGGTCGCGACGTCATTGCCCAGGCGCAGTCGGGTGAGTGTACTCTCAAATCCGTCCTCCCTCATTCCCCGCCCCCCACCGCAAATCTTTCGAGAATGTGCAATAATTGGGTATCTCCATATTTGCTTAAAAAACAAAAAAGTGACGTTGCTGACTCAGCGCTCAGCGTCTGAAATTTCTATCTGTGAGTGAGTGTTTTGCGCTCTCTTTGCTTTTCTCTTTTTACCAATCTTACTCTCTCTTCGTGCGTGCCTCAGTCTCTCTTTAGAGCGTCTTTACGCTTGCGCGCCACTTTTCGCTAGCCAGCTGCGTTTTGTGGCGCGTTTAACGGCCGCCTGGAGAGAAGAAGAAAGTTCCTGGAAAGAAAGTCATGCAGGTCAGACTTTCTACCCAGCTGTTAAGGCCGATTTCGTGCCAATTCCACCCCACCATCTACCTACAAACACAGATCTTATATCGCACTAATCCATTTTGAAGGATTCTGGGAAGGGACAAAACGAATATAAAGGGAAAGAAGAGCAGAGAAAAAGGCCTACCCTTGTTGTAGTCTGCCTGCAGCACCTGCAAATACAGAAAAACTTTTGTTTATGTTCTCATTATCGCGCGTTCTTGGAAAAGCAATAGATACTGACCCCAAAAATGATGCCTCTCCGATCTATATTTATGTTGAATTATGTATGTTGCTAACCAATTTCGTAATCTTTATTGCTCCATCACAGGAACTGGCAAGACTGCCACCTTCTCGATCGCCATCCTTCAGCAGATCGATACGTCCATTCGCGAGTGCCAGGCCCTGATCCTGGCCCCCACTCGCGAGCTGGCCACGCAGATCCAGCGCGTGGTAATGGCGCTCGGTGAGTACATGAAGGTGCACTCGCACGCCTGTATCGGCGGCACCAATGTGCGCGAGGATGCCCGCATTCTGGAGTCCGGTTGCCACGTCGTTGTGGGCACTCCCGGCCGCGTCTACGACATGATCAATCGGAAGGTGCTGCGTACTCAGTACATCAAGCTCTTTGTCCTGGACGAGGCTGACGAGATGTTGTCCCGTGGCTTCAAGGATCAGATCCAGGATGTGTTCAAGATGCTGCCACCAGATGTGCAGGTTATTCTGTTGTCCGCCACCATGCCACCGGACGTGCTCGAGGTGAGCCGTTGCTTCATGCGCGAGCCAGTTAGCATCCTGGTGAAGAAGGAGGAGCTGACCCTTGAGGGTATCAAGCAGTTCTACGTGAATGTGAAGCAGGAGAACTGGAAGTTGGGCACATTGTGCGATCTGTACGATACCCTGTCCATTACCCAGTCGGTTATCTTCTGCAACACCCGTCGCAAGGTAAGTGGCACTCTTTTCTGTGTTCATCCCCCGTATTCCCTGTTCAAGGTTCCAGATTTGTAAGGTGCCCATTTATGTTTTCAGGTGGACCAGCTGACCCAAGAGATGTCGAGCCACAACTTCACCGTCTCGGCCATGCACGGAGACATGGAGCAGCGTGATCGCGAGGTCATCATGAAACAATTCCGTTCAGGCTCATCTCGTGTCCTGATTACCACTGATTTACTGGCGCGCGGTATTGATGTGCAGCAGGTGTCGCTGGTCATTAACTATGACTTGCCCTCGAACCGTGAAAACTATATTCATAGGTACGCTGACCTGACCTGACCATTAATATCTTGGAGCAACCAGTAACCTAATGAACCTCTCTTTTCCTTTTAGAATTGGTCGCGGTGGTCGTTTCGGTCGCAAGGGTGTTGCGATCAATTTCATTACAGACGATGATCGACGAATCCTTAAGGATATTGAACAGTTCTATCACACAACCATTGAGGAAATGCCTGCTAATATTGCCGATTTGATTTAGATCTTTTTCTGTTGAGCCGCAAAAACAACTAAGAAATAAAATTCTAAATAAAAAAGTGAGTGAGCAACAAAAAAGCAAACCCCCCCAAGCATCAACTGCGGAAAATCGATAACATCCGAGCGCAAAAATTTAATAAAGTTAAATATTTATTATTCAACCACCATTCAAAAAGGCAGCAGAACAGAACAGAGCAGAGCAGAGCAGCAAACCAATCAACGATCAAGGACTAAACTAAACACACATCGCTGGCATTAACAACCGAGCAGCAGCGGCGGCAACTCCATCAACCAACATGGTACCATCAACATCTTGCGGAATCTGGGGCAACAAACATCTCGCCGAAGGCCCGCACAGAAGACCATGTAACCATTTAGTCCTTCCTTGTGTAACATCAATTTTAAAACTGCGTCGTCAACCAGCAACAACAAATATATACAAATATATACAAAAACAATTTGCATCTATCTAAAAAGAGAATATTTAAAGAAGAAAGATTCAAGGCACCACTCGCTAAAACGGGCTAACAACTACCATAAACGCAAAAGCCACAACATCTTTTTGCCACACCTTTGTTTTAGCGCTTTTTCTAGAACTATTGATAAAAAATATATTAAAAACAATACAAAAATACATATGTACACACTATGTTTAAATATACCAAGCCTAAGAGACAGAAAAAAACTAACAAACACGCCCACATCGCCAAAACATTTACGTAGAGATCAATGAGTCAGCTGGTATAGTCTATATAGACTATATGTCTATATTCTGTAGGCCATGTCGGCGGAGGTGTGGCTGAGCGATCCTGGGTTTTTGCCAGCAAAGGTTGAAATATGTACACAGAAATTATCCTAATTTAGGGACGATGGAGATTGGGCTTTTTGCGCTCATATGAAGGCTGGGTAAGAGGGGGGATCTTTTGAAATAAAGTGATTCTGATGCTACTTACTGAATGCTGCCGCACCGAGTGCTGTC
Organism: Drosophila bocqueti; assembly: GCA_018151655.1. Classification (NCBI taxonomy): domain Eukaryota; kingdom Metazoa; phylum Arthropoda; class Insecta; order Diptera; family Drosophilidae; genus Drosophila; species Drosophila bocqueti. Next base: position 1,726,255 of record JAECXF010000149.1, on the reverse strand, counting down.
AGCTTTATAAATAGCTCTTATCAATCCCGCTGGAAGCTGGATGGTTTTTTCGGTAGTCATCGAATGATTACGGAAATCGTTTGATAAGGGTCTTATAAGGATGTGCAGGTTATTAGGGTTATTTTGGCATCGTAGATGAAACCAAGGCAAAGCTGGACCAATTAAAGAGTCAATGGACTGTTTGTCAAGATGGTAAGCCAACTTTAGGTACAAGCAAAACTGACAGGAGATTTGCTTGCGGTACAGACCAAATCCGATGGCCAATTAAAAACGGTTAAGACCAAAATGGAAACCGACCAAGGCAGAAGGGCAACTGCAAGCGATACAGCCCAAAATTGATGAAGCCATAGTTGACGTCGCGCATCGCGTTATGAATAAAGTACCATCTGATTTCAATGAGATCGGTTCTATATATCTCCTTATCATTAAAAAAAATATTACCAAAATAGTACAGTTGTATCAGTTGTACAGTTTATGCTTTTTCAGTTATTTTTTGTTTCTTAAAGAGATCCTAAAAATATCACTCTGCTGAAGGTTTATGAAAATTAATAGGTAAATGTTTATTTACTAATGATTTATTATCATTATCTTAATAATAATAATATTATTATAATTATAATTTTTAAATTATTAAAATGAAAGTGCAAATTTAATTTAATTTAATCTTGATAAAGACTTTTGTTTTTCTTTAAATTTTTGGAGCTTCTATACTTGATTCCTTTACGTAGTTTGAATAGGTTGTTAATAGAACCGGAAATAATATCGATTCTATAATCGATTAGTCGATGTTTCCAAAACTTTTTAGAATGCGATGAAATGAGTTTTTTAGTTATTATATTTCATTCTATTTTATATTATACATTTTAAACATTATCATTTTTAACATTATATTTTCGATGCCATATCAAAAGTGAAAGACACCAAAAAGTTATTACTTAAAAACAAATATCCACAGATAACATGTAAATAACAATAGAATTTAAATTATTTGTGGTATAAAAAGGGCTGGAATTTTTTTTTAGGAAAAATCAAATTATTTCCAGCTCTAGTTGTGATGTTGAACAAATCGATACATCGAGCGGTTTAAAAAGTATCGATAGTAGTATCGATGTTCCTGCAGCCCTGCTAGGTGACAGCCCCTCGCCGGTTCGCGCTGACATCGACCGACCTTAAACATCTTCCGTAAACAGTAGAATCCAAGCCTTGCATCCGCGATGGGTCAAAAAGTGTCGCGCAATGACTTCGAGTGGGTGTACACGGAGGAGCCGCACGCCTCGCGGCGCAAGATCATCCTGGAGAAGTACCCGCAAATTAAGAAGCTCTTCGGGCACGACCCCAACTTCAAATGGGTTGCCGGGGCGATGGTGCTCACCCAGATCCTGGCGCTGTTCGTCGTAAAGGACCTGTCGTGGATGTGGCTGTTGGTGGCCGCCTACTGCTTCGGCGGAATCATCAATCACTCGCTAATGCTGGCTGTGCACGAGATCTCCCACAACCTGGCGTTTGGCCACAGCCGCCCGATGCACAACCGTATCCTGGGATTTATTTGCAACCTGCCCATCGGTCTGCCCATGAGTATTTCCTTCAAGAAGTACCACCTGGAACATCACCGGTACGTGCCCTTGGACGATGGGAATCCATACGATTTCATGACGTTTTCGTGGAACTGGCTCGCTCGCACACATGGGCATTTGTTATTGTTGGGGCGTAGTCAGCCGCTGCTCAGTAAACTGTGAAAATAGCCCCTTCCGCCAGCTGCCCTGCCCTTGCCCATCCCCTTTATCGTCCAATTTACCCATTTTACCGCGTGCGGGGCGCGTTGCCCAACACTACCCCCGTTCCGTCTGCGCACCTCGATAAGCTAGTGAGTCAATTTTCCATTTGTCTCCACTCCGCCCGCCTCTCGTGGAACGGTTATATTTGGTGTTGGTCATCGAGTGCGTCTGAATTGGGCCGATAAGATTATTCCTGCTTGAATTTATGGCCTATACTATTATGCCATAAGGTCGAACTTCTCAGCTTTCTTCAATTGGTCACGTAGCGCTCACTCAAGAGCCGAGCTGGTTGAGTTGAGTTGAGTCACTTTGATATCGTCCCACCGCAACGCAACTCTTTTCGCAAAATTCCCCAATTGAATTAGGCCGGAAAAACAAAATCAAATGCAGTATCTACATTTCTCAGCAATACGATGTTTATGTTTACAGTCACCCTCATTCACCCAAAGTGTACTCTAGATAAGCGCTTATCTAATCGCCCAGGTGCGATCGTTGTGGATCGTTGAATGTCGCTCAACAACAGTTCGTATGTATAAAAAGTAAGCAGGTTCAAGATTGGCTTATAATCCCCTGTTCCTCTACGTTTGGCAATGCCAATGATTTATGTTATTTAAGGGATTTGGTTAAGGGGAAGTTCTGAATTTTTCAGAGCTTATAAATAACGGTTGACTAGTAGCTATAATCGTTGAATCGAAGTTTTTGAAATTTTAGAAGAAGGCATTGATGTTTTTTGTTTCGTTACTTTTCTACATTTCAACATTTAAAAGACACTTTAAAAAGGATCTCCTGGTACAGGCACCAGATGTGAAGAATAAGCAGCATAATTTTTCCTTTAAACACATTTAATGTTTCAGTTTTTCATTAAAAACAATGGAAAACATCAATGTTTTTCCACATCTCCTAACGTACGGATTATCTCAAATAATTCGAAACTCAGACTTGCTTCTTGGGATATTAGAAAAAACGAAATTTCGATACTATATCGACTTTTAAAGCGAAAGTCGAAATATAAATCGATATTTTGATGTTGTAATATGCATATTTGCGAGAAATATATGAAATGTTTCATTTATATGTTTCAAATATAATAAACAAAAGAAAATCAAATTAATCGAATACTTTTCGATAATATCGATATTTTAATTTGATACCGAAATCGACATTTCCGATTTATTACGATTTTCCAGATCGCTATTTCTGATATTTCTCTTTCCATTGCAGTTACCAAGGTGACGAGGCTATAGACACCGACATACCCACACTGCTGGAGGCGCGCCTGTTCGACACGACGTTCGGAAAGTTCCTGTGGGTGTGCCTGCAGCCGTTCTTTTACATTTTCCGTCCATTGGTTATAAATCCGAAGCCTCCGACGCGTCTGGAAATCATCAACACCATCGTGCAGTTAACGTTTAACGCGTTGATCGTTTACTTTCTGGGTTGGAAGCCATTGGCATATTTGCTGATTGGCAGCATTCTGGCTATGGGTCTCCATCCAGTTGCCGGACACTTCATCTCGGAGCACTACATGTTCGCCAAGGGCTTCGAGACGTATTCCTATTACGGCCCATTGAACTGGATCACGTTCAATGTGGGCTACCACAACGAGCATCATGACTTCCCTGCGGTACCCGGATCCCGTCTGCCGGAGGTGAAGCGCATTGCCAAGGAGTTCTACGAGACAATGCCCCAGCACACCAGCTGGACCCGTGTTTTGTACGACTTTATCATGGACCCAGCCGTGGGCCCTTATGCCCGTGTAAAGCGTCGCCAGCGCGGTTTGGCCTCCTAGGCGATTGGATGATGATGGATGATGATATTTCAAGGTTTCCTGGCACGAATGCAATCTCAGCGTTTGACATAAAGCGACTCTATACATGTATATTGTAGTAGACACATTTACCACGCGAGGAGGATCGGAATCAAAGTGGACACCTGATAATCTCCAAAGAAGACGATTAGATAATGAAGGCACCCAGATACTCGCAACGTTTGATTTGACCAATTACGTGTATATATATATATATTATCTGGTATTAATGCTAGACTGTGAGCTTAGTTTGGATCGGTGGCGCCTGACTAAGGGAACATTTTCGAGCGCTTTAATTAATTGTTACCTCATAAGATGAAAAGCCTATTAAATCTAGTGTGTAAACTACTTGTCCTATTGTACTATTGAACTCGATTTTTCGATGCATATATTTATATATTGCTTTCAAGAACATAAATGTAAAGTCATTGCTTTAAGCGTTTTGTTTCATTTTGTGAGAATCTCTGGGATGCAATTTGGACACTACATCTGCTGCCAGGAATAACATTTTTTAACAAAAAAAATATATTGCAATAAGTCGCCCCCGACAGGTGATACATCTCTCTATAGCACGTGAAGTGATTCGCCTTCGGCAATTGGGTTGCGTGCCGCACGTCATGTGGAAATGTGGGATGTAAACGCCTATCAACTGATAATAATAATAATTGCGATAAGTCCCTATCGAATGGCACAGAAATGCGGTTATATGACTGCTATTGGAAGATAACTAGAGGGCCTTGAAAATAAACTGTTGAATCTGGAACACTTATTGATATTTATGGCAAAAAGTATTATTTCGATTAAGCTTGATTTAGCTTTAAAAAATTTTAATTTATATCATTTGGAGGGGGCCGCTCATGCAATAGGTTACTATCTTTTTGTTTTTTTTTCTTTTCAAAGCCACGTTTTAAAACGATATCTTAAGGGGGTCTTCTACTTACGAATTTTTTAAAAATTGATTTTTTTTATTTTTAAAATATAGAGGATCTGAGGAATAAAGGGTTTTGTAAAATTCGCATTCCTTCATGGGTAAACGAAGCCCGAAAGATAGCCACCTCCATACGTTTCGACCATTTCGCCTATCTTTAAACGCGTTTTCCCGAAAATCAAATTTTGTAAACTTTCTGGTATCACTTCTACCAGTAATTTTCATCGAATCGAACCAATTTATTCCCCACTTCTTTATCAAACAATTCTCTATGCTTCTCAAAGTACGATTTTTAACAAAATTTGTTTAATTTTTACACCCTCCAACAGGTGAAAAAACATGGTTGAAAATTGAACTTTTTACAAAAAAATTGATATTCTAAACAATTTTTAATTTAAAAAAAAAATCGTACTCGGAGAAGCATAGCCAACGTAAAACAGAAAATAAATAAAATTAATTTTTCTTATTTCAGGCAAGTATAAGGGTAGTTATGATACCAGAAAAATTACCCCTAAAATTGTAATGACCCCACTTTGACCCCATATAAACAACGAATGATTCGCTATACACAACACACTTAACATTTCCCGTAGTGTACAAAAGTAATACAGCAAAAATTATCTCATTATCTTATACAGTTTTCTCACAATTAATTTCTGAAAATAGGTAAAAATTTCGGCCTCCCCCTTAATAATAACCAAACTTCTAACACATTTTCTTAGAAACATTCTTAATGGTGCATCATAAGGACCTCGTTCAAGAGTTGTACATTTAATATAATTAACCGTATATCAAATCGGTTTTTCCCTCTCGATATATGTACTATATATCCCTTATGCTAATAACTATGGAATTCACGTATGGAGTTTCCAGAGCTGCCTTATGGTTCTCCGACCAATTAGTAAACAACTCGACTATCTATGCCATTTCCCATTTAAGGTAATCGCCTGAATGACTTTTCTGTTATCAGTTTGCAATAAATTTATGGCCAGGTGTTAATCTGCGCACACACCTGTGCCGGCAAGGAGATACAAATGAGTAATGACTCTAAACTGGGGTGTTTGGTGTTTCCCGTAAAAATGACTAGCCATAAATACTCCTCATTTGGAGAAAGGTGGTCGTGCTTTGGAACATAAATGTATTGTTTATTAATGAATACAAAATAATTTTTTTTTTTCAATATTCAAAATGGCGGATATCGCGAGCCTCTGCAGGCGAAACAACGTCACCTTTTGTCAAGGCTAGGGCTTCTTGTGGTTAACTGGACGGAGAAATTATTTTGAATTATTATCATATATGTAGCTGCCATAGGAATATATATATTAATTCAATTAATTTTTTCGCAACATATTTCTTAGCAACATTTTTCGCTAGCAACATTTTTCGCTAGCAACATTTTTGCTAGCAACATTGCGAGAAAGCGGAAAGTCAGAACATTTTTCTTCTTCTTCTACTTACTGCAAGGGTATTTAAACTTCGGCATGCCGAAGTTAGCTTTCTTTCTTGTTAATATTGAAAAAAAAATCATTTTGCATTCATTAATAAACAATACATTTATGTTCCAATGCACGAATTTGTAGGTCTTTTCATTTTCCCACAACAAATTCTCAAAGATTTGCTTTTATTTCGGCCAAATATATTTAAAAGAACCTTCCCTTAAATAAGTTCTACCGTGAAAGGGTAGATCTGAGGCCCAAACCCCCGATGATTCTACTGCCCGAATTTCGCTGTTCATATAAAACCCATAGTTTTTTTTAATGCTATTTATATATAATTTATTTATATTGTAGAATTACATATTTTGTGGGGGAAGGTGTGTCGTCGTGAAGGTTAATGTTTCTTTTTTACCTTTTTATTTTCTTGGGACTGTTTATTGAAATCATCGTACATTATGGACTTAAAGAAATTAAATTTTAAATCCTTAATATGTTTTTGTCGTTTTTTTTAAATATTTTTTTTTGCCTGTTATCGGATTATCTTGGGTTGTCACTTGTTTTGTTATTATACACATTAAAAACGATTTTACAAAGTGTTTTGTCGCTCTTCTGCTTTCATAACTAAAAGCCTGGGCGCTGGTTTTTGTTGTACGTTAATATTTTACCAAGATGTTTTTGCGATTTTTTTTGAGTGTTTTTCTTTATAATTTTATTTATTACATCCAAGTTAGGGTTCTAGTCAGCTTACTAATTTTAAATTAAAAATTATACATTTTCATTGTATTTTTAAATGTAAACTTAGCTTTTATATGTATGTATATATGATCGTGTTTTATTAACAGGGTTTTTTCCTTGGGTTTTCTTTTTATGTTTTTTGGGGTTTATGCTACACTTTGAAATCATTTGTTTTCAAATTCAAACATTAGGACATACAAAGAAATGTGTGTGGCGCCACGCGTAAATTATTGGAAGAATTCGTTAGTTAATTTGTTCAAGTAAACAAAGAAAATTTACATAAGTAAAAACGAAGAGTTTGGGGAAAATTTAAATATATAAATGGGGAAAAAACTCATTGTTGCGTTGTTGCGCGCGCATTGCATGTTTAACTCAAGCCGAACACAAAAAGGGAATTAAATTAACAAAAACTAAGAGTAGCAGGTAAATGGTAAGTTTAAATAATAATAATAATAAAAACGTTTAACGAACGTAAAGTGTGGCTGAAATTGTACAGAAAACAAATGTTGTTCTTTACGTTTCTGCATTTACTTCTTCAATTACTCACTTAAACTATGCTTTTTACTATGCAAAAATTCTTATTACCTTTTCTCGTTCGGCTCTTTGTATTTTCCTTTCTTTTTTTTTGTGTTGTGTTTTGTTTTGAAGTTTTGAAGAGTGTGTTTATGTGTGTGTTTTACGTTTTCGGCTGCGTAAATATATATAGCTAGATAATGGTAAATATATGTACTACAAAAACTTTCAAGTGACTTTTACTAAACTTTCATCATCGCTTTGTCTGCAAGTTTGTTTTTTTTGTTTGTTTTCCCTTTTTTTTTTAGTTGTAAAAATCATTGCGTAAAACACAAATCGGCTGTTACTGCAAAAAATCTAAAATCTATCGATGCTCTCATCTTTACCGCGCCGATTGCGCCGCTGCCCTCTGCCCCTTTCCCGGTGTCGTCGTCGTCGTCGCCGGCGTCGTCGTCGTGGCTCCTGCTGCTCCGGAGCCAAGCGCCGCCACCGCCACCGTCTTGGTGCATCGAATGCAGATGTAGTCGTCATCCGCCTTGATTTGGCTGCGTATAAGACCCACGCAGTACATGTGGAACCACTCGTTGCACCCGCCATCGCACTGCACCCAGTCCACCTCCCGCCCGGTGGGCTTGTGGCAATTCTCTGCCCGGCACTCCTCCTCGTCGTCCTCCTGGGCGGCCTGCTGCGATCGCTGGGCATGCTTCTTCTGGCCCCCACCGCCACCGGTTGTGCTGTTATTGCCGCCGCTGCCGGCGGTTCCTGTTGCCTGGCCTGGATTACTATTCCCGTTGTTGTTAGTGTTGGAGTTGTTGTTATTGTTGTTGTTGGCGGCGGTTGTTGTTGTTGAGATGCGCTTGCGTTTCTTGTGCGCGGAGCCAGGAGCAGTTGGAGTAGTGGTGCCCCCAGCAGCTCCTGCATTGGAGTTGGTATTGCCGCCATTCGCCTGCTTGTTCTCCGCATCGGCATCGGCTCCCGCCGAAGCAGACGCAGCTGGCGATGCCTTTGAGGCGTCACTCTTGCGTCCTCCGGTTGCACCCGCACCCGCACCCGCTCCCTTCTTGCCCGGCGTCTGCTTGGGCGTGTTTTGCTTCTTTCGCGGCACAGCCGAGTTGCCGCTGGTGGCATCGTTGGAGCGCCGCTTGTTCTTGTTGCGGCCATTGTTGTTATTGTTATTGTTGGCCGAGGCTGTGGCTCCTCCACCACCACCACTGTTGTTGCTGTTGCTGTTGGGACTACTGTTTTGCACGAGAAGGCTATCGTTGGAGTCCTCCGCCCCTGAGGTAGCGGCGGTCAGCGGATTTGTCGACTGCTGCGGCTGTTGCCGTTGTTGGCGCTGCAAATGGATGGCAACTCGCTCAATGGCATCCGCCTCCAGCAGGGTGGGCGGCATCGTCTCCAGGATGCGCCACAGCTCGTAGGTTTCGTCCAGGGAGACCTCCAGCAGGTCACCCTCCATCATTAGATCGAGCAGATTCTCAATTTCGCTGTCGGACAGCAGCTTTAGGAGATCGGAATTCGTCGTCGTCGGGTTAGTCGCTGAGGCGGCGGCGCTCACGGTTGTGGCAGCGGTACGGTTGTTGTGCTCATCCTCGTCGTTGCTAAACCCATCCTCAACGATACGCAGGCGACAATCGTCATCGTCGTCATCATCGTCGGCATCATCGGACTCGGTGGAACCGCTGGCATCCTTCGACAGACTGGTGCGGCGACGCGGCTTTCGCGGACTGTTGATATTGCCCACGCCGCCCTCGGATCGGCGCTTCTGCTGCTGCTGCTGGGCGAGTATCGCCTCCTGGGCGGCGCTCACATCGGGACTACTCAGCGCCTTTCGTGCCCGATCCTGCCAGTTCATCGCACGCTCCGCCAGACACCTCAGGGCCTCGTCTTCGGGCAGACGGATGGGCAGTTGCTGCAACTGGACGAGCAACGGCAGGATGGTCTCTAGGCGGGGACGCTTCGATCGCACACAGCTCGGGCAAAGCCATTTGGGGCGATTTGATGCTCCTGCTGCTCCTGTGCCGCCGCCGCCACCGTTTTGAATGCCATTTTGATTCGTCGCCGTCGATGGCACTGGGACGCAATCCTCGTGAAACCAGTCGCGACACAGCTGACAATTGTACATGAGGGCTCGGAACTCGGACTTGCACAGGCAGAAGACATCGCGCAATGGGTTCTTGGCCATGTTCTGGCGCCGCAGGTCGCGCATGTCCAGCAGCTCCTGCTCCTCGGCATTCTTGAAGCTGGCCACAATCTCCGCTGGATTTTTTTCCTTTAAAAAATCGTCCTGAAATCGAGGCTTGAGATCCGAGTCAATATTAATGGCATCCGCACGAGGCATCAGCACCTCCAGGAGCGTATAAAATGTGCCCTTCTTGAGGAAGGCACACGCCGTATTGTCCTTCCACTGGTGGGCACTGCTGAGGTGACCCTGCATCCGGCTGAGCTCCTCCAGCTTAATGGGTATGTTCAGGCCGCGTTCGATCATAGCCTCCAGCGTGTGGCAATAGGTGACGTGGTTGTTCTGCTGCAGCTGCTCAACGGCCCGCAGCCATTCGCGCGCCTTGCGCAGCGCATCTTTGAGCAGGCCATGCGACGGCACCTGACCGTTAATATCGCCGGCCGACTTGAGGAACTGCTCGATTTCGGCCAACTCGTGCTGTTGTGTCAGCCGCCGGAAATACTTGGCCGCCTGCGACTCCCAAGACTCGATATCCGCTCCAATCTGCTGAAGCTTGCGCATTTCCCTGTCCACATAGGGATCTGTGGGATCCAGATCCGCGGCTGCCATGTGCAGCAGGTTCTTCACGTCCTGGTACGTCAGCTTCGAGCTCGTCTCCCGCAATCCCTGCGACCGCTTGTACCACTTGCACTGCTTGAGTCGCTTCTGCAGCAAATCGAGCTGCTGCAGCTCAATGCGCAGCGAGCTGCCCTCGCTGATGAGCGTCTCCAGCTCACTCTCCTCCAGCACCTCCAGCGACAGTTGCAGCTGCCCGTCCGCCCGGTCCACGAACTGTTTGCCGAGCACCAGGAGTTCGCGCACCGATGCCCCCTCGTCTATGATGCAGCAGAGATTATCGATTTCCTGGACGAACAGCTCCAGCTCCTCCATGGTCAGCTTGTACTGGGCCGCTTCCTGGTTGTGATCGGAGCGGGTTCGAACCTGGAATATAATTGGATTATGGTTGGGTTTAAATTATAAGTTTTAGGTTATGTAGAATACTCTTCAAATATCGATATTATCGAAAAATATCAACTACGGATGTATATCGAAAAAGTATATAATCGAGTATATAATCGAAAGAAATTTGAGCCTAATTCTATATCGAAAACTATTGTAAAATGGTTTAAATATTAAAAATAACATAGCTATTAAATTACAAATATCAAACCATGTTGAATACAATTTAAAACATGATTACATCGATTATTATTGATCAACCTTTATAAATACCCTTGAAATATCGATATTATCGAAAAATATCAACTACAGATGTATATCGAGAAAGTATATAATATTGATATAAATATTAAGCCTAATTCTATATCGAAAACTATTGTAAAATGTTGTATATATTAAAAATAATATCGCTATTAAATGACAAATAACAAACCAAGTTGAATACAATTTAAAACATGATTACACAATATTATCAATAAACCCTTTATAAATACCCTTCAAATATCGATATTATCGAAAAATATCAACTACGAATGTATATCGAGAAAGTACATAATATCGAGAGAAATATTGAGCCTAATTATATATCGAAAACTATTGTAAAATGTTATAAATATTACAAATAATATCGCTATTTAATTAAAAATATCAAACCAAGTTGAATATAATTTCAAATATCGATATTATCGAAAAATATAAACTACTATCGAGAAAGTATATACTCCAGAGAAATATTGAGCCTAATTATATATCGAAAACTATTGTAAAATGTTATAAATATTAAAAATAGTATCGCTATTAAAGTACAAATATCAAACCAAGTTGAATACAATTTAAAACATGATTACACAATATTATCGATATATTCGATATACATCGATATATATATAAAGTTTAGACTAAATTTGGCTTCATATCCGAAATACTATACAGAATATCGATAAACTTATAATAAATCGATATTTTCTGTCATATTCGAAGAAAATTCTTTTTCTAAACCAAAGATTTACTGCATTTCAGAGAGAGATAAAAATGTGGACCCACCTTATTAATTCCCAATTGCTGGATGACTGTGACACATTTCTCAGCCTCGATAGCCGCTGCATTGAGACGGTCGATAAGCAGCGACGATGGGAATTTCTTGGTCTCGGCCTCCTTGCACAACTCCTGCAGCTCCTGCAGTGTCACCGAAGTGGGTGTTTGGGCATCTACGATGTCCCGGCAACGTGAGAGCCAACGTTCAAAGCTGTGCGCCTTCACCTTCAGCTTTTGCAGCATCAGCGGCATCTCGTCCAGGGTGTAGCGATAGATCAATGTGTGCTTCTCTGGAGCACACCCGCACAGCACTGTGTAGTGGCGCAGGCAGACAATCAGCTTCTCGTTGCACTCGCAGGCCACGGCGGAAAGGAAGCAGGTGGTATTGCATTCCTGGCAGTGACGTTCGTCATCGTTAACCAGCTCGAAGGCCCGTCGCTCGGCGCGTGTTACGCCCCACTCGAGGAGCGATTTGCGCAGCTTCTTCTCCGTATCCACCATTTCGGCCATGTCGATGTAGCAGGCGGTGGCAATGCCAAAGGTCAGCTTGGCCGGCTCCAGGGCCATCTTGCAGACGAGCTCGTCGTGCGAGAAGACGCAGAAGCGACGCAGCATGGAGTAGTGATTGACGCACTCACGTCCCATCTTCAGCCAATCGGCGGGCGCAAAGTTGACGGCCTCGGCGAAATTGTAGCCCTGATTGAAGCCGGCGTGGTAGGCGCGAGGGAAGGTGATCACGAATTCGCCGGCATGCTGATCGGTTCGGAATACTGGTACGCGGTTATTCATCAAGATGTTGGGGTTCATAATCGTCACCAGCTGATGCAGCAAGTCGGGCTGCGAGGAGAAGAGCTCGGGAGCTGCCTGCTTCATGGTCTCCTCGAATTGCTCGGCACAGGACCCGGGAACCCCGTACCATGTCTTCGGCTCTCCCCAGTGAAGGTAGTTGATCGAGTAGCTCCAATGGTCCTCGTTGTGCCAGCAGAAGGCAGCGAAGCACATGCCCACGTACATCCACGGCGCGTTCATGCCGCTAATGTCGGCGTTAATGTGTCCCAGAATCGAGTCCTCCAGCAGCGGCAGGTTGTTCAGATTCCAGCTAGACTCGGCGTACTCCTGATCGCCCGGCAGCAGATACAGAGAGCTCTTGGTGGGAAAGCCGGAGCCGTGATCCATTGTATGCAAGTCGGCGCCGTACTCAACGGTCACGTCCTCGTCGATGGAGGACACAATGCGCCAGAATTCGCGCTCCACCATCTCGGTGGGCACAAGGTGCACCGGCTTGCGGAAGTACTCCTGCTTGAATTGATCGGCCATCTGTCCAAACTGCTGCAGTGTGTATTCCCGTTCTGCCTGCTCGAAACCGAATGCTTCTTGCGGCTTGCTCACCTCCTCGACAACACAGCGCGGGCAGAGCCATTCGCCTGTGCAAAAGATCAAGAAGAAATGTTGTTATTGGGAGTAAAATTATAAATTGTAAAATAGAAACTTAATTTAATTAATAATGAATAAAATTAATTGAATAATAGCCCATTTGCGGTTCATGTTAACGTCGTGTCGGAAGTCAAACTTGATTTTTTAAGTGTATAAAAAAAAGTATTAAATACTTAAATATTGAAAGCCGAAAAAATAGTTTAAAAAAACTAATTTCCTTGTCACTTCTTCCGATTTTATTGTTTAGATGGCATTTTGTTCATAAATATTTATATTCTTCAGCTTTTCTTTCTTTAGGGGGTCTGCTACTTAGAAGTCTGAAATATTTGGCCAAACTTTTATGAAAAAATAATTTTCAGAAATTCATTGTGAGAAAAAACTGTACAAGAACTAATCGTAGGATATTTTTTTTTTTTTTTTGCGCGTTTGAACTTAAAGTGCGTAAAAAATTTATTACTTTTAGTACATCTTTAAACATAACACTATGTGAGAAATTTGAAATGTGTAATAGCCAAATTATTCAAAATTTGTTTATATGGGGTCAAAGTGGGGTTCATTACAATTTTAGGGGTAATTTTCATAAAACTACCCTTATACTTGCCTAAAACTTAAGAAAATGTAATTTTATTTATTTTCAGTTTTATTTGTTTATATGTTTTCGAGTAACCATTTTTTTTTTAATTAAAAATTGTTTTTAATATTGATTTTTTTGTAAAAGTTCAATTTTTCAACCATGTTTTTTCACCTGTTGGAAGGTGTAAAAATTAAACAAAAAATTAAAAAAAAGTACTCGGAGAAGCATAGAGAATTGTTTGATAAAGAAGTGGGGAAAAAATTGGTTCGATTCGATGAAAATTACTGGTAGAAGTGATACCAGAAAGTTTAAAAAAAGGCGATTTTCGGGAAAACGCGTTTAAAGATAGGAAAAATGGTCGAAACGTATGGAGGTGGCTATCTTTCGGGCTTCGTTTACCCATGAAGGAATGCGAATTTTACAAAACCCTTTATATGGCGTATTCCTCAGATCCTCTATATTAAAAAAAAAAAAATAGCTTTTTAAATAATTTTGTTAGTAGAAGACCCCCTTAAAATTCCCAAGTTACAATTCTGCGCCAACTTTTGGGGTCCAATCGAAAGCAGAGTTGCACTTGGCTTTTAACACAAATGATATTATGTATGCACATATATTAATATCAAGACAGCAAAAACTCATACAAGTGTAGAAATTGTAAATAGTATGGCTAACCAGATAATCATAAAAGAGATCATAAAAGATCATAAAAGATAATCGTAAGCAGAGATCATAAAAGAAAATACGCTTTACTCACCTTTTGGTATACTGGTCAGGGGTGGAAGCAGACAGAAGGTGTGATAGCTGTCGTCGCAGCCATCGCAGAGCAGCATGGATTCCTCGACGTCGCCGCGATTGCAAATGTGGCAAATGTACTTCATCAAAGGATCGACAATCAGAGCCGACGGTTCGCCGCCGAGTCCCTTCTTATGGTTGGCTCCACGCGTGTTGGCAGGACCACCACCGCCTGCAGCTGATAATGGGCCGGTGCCACCGCTATTTATGGATGCATTAAAGCTGCTAAGCAGATCTCGTTTAAACTCTTCCTTGGTCTCCGTCTTGACAAAAACTCCCGTGGCGGAGGAAGCTTTGGGCGTCGTCGTGGTGCCGCCTAGGCCACAGCTGGCGCTGGAGTTGCCAAAGCGCTTGGAGCGACGAGTGCTGTTCTCATTTGGCGGCGCAATCTGTTGCCGTGTTGGTATCTCATGTACCTTGTAGTCGGTCCCGCCACCGCCGTCCTCCAGCTTCACCGGCGTACCACCACCCACAGAAGCTCCAGAAGCTGCGGCTGTTGGCGTGGGTCCCAATACTTTGCCGGAGGTGTACACCTCAAAGGGGTGTAAGATGCGCTCATAGTGCGCCTTCAATGTGGCGCCCACGCTCTTGCTGGAAGGATATTGCATCCGATTGGCCACCTTGGCCCACTTGCGGTCCTTCGTGGTCTGCTCCATGCCGCCCTCTTCCTGCACGATGCGGTGCAGTGTGTACAGATCCAGAGCCTTGCGCTCCACCATGGGAATTTTCAGAGATGAGCCCTGCAGCTCCCAGAATTTGGCGATCTGGTCCAGGAAGTTAAGCTTGACGCGCGTCTTGGCCTCCAGCTCGTTGAGCCGCTGGACGCGCGGTGTAAAGCGCAACTTGTCCACATCAACGGCGAACGGTGGCGACCAGGAGGCCGGCGGCTGTATCTTAGCGATGCCACACTTCTCGGCTATCGATCGGATCTTGCTGATGTAGGCCAGCGGATTCTTGAACTCCTCGGTAGTGGGACGAAAGACGGGGCATTCTGGCGGAGTGTCGAAGTGGAACTCTTCGTTTTTGCCCTGGTCAAACTTGTTGCTGCTGTGCGGCTGCGTATGCACCGTCTTCTTGTGTCCGGACGGGGGCGTGGGAGTTGGATGGGGGCAGCTGTTGTGATACTTCTTGCTGGCCGACACGCTGCTGCTGGCATGGTTCATTGGTACACTGGGCATGGGCCGCTGCTCCACCACTGTCGTCGGGCCGGCTGCAGCAGCGGGCGTGATATGGCCGCCACCGGCCGCCGGGGTAACAAGACTGGAGGAGATCTCATCGCTGCTGACATTTGATTTCTTGGCGGACTCCCCACCGCTGGCTGCTCCGTGGCCGGTCGAGTTGCGAGTGCGAAGGCGACGCGCTGGAGTCACTGTCCCATTGGCGGACGCTGTGCCGCCGCCGGCGGAGGATGAGCCGCCGCTGCTGTTGGCGCCTCCGCCGATGCCGCCTGAATGGGCGGCTGTCGTATTGTCCGCCTCGGTTTTGGCGGACATGGCTTTAATGTAGGTTCAGATTCGAATTATTGCGCCCGTTTCTGAAAGGCGAGAGAGAAATAATGTTACTGGTTAGTTCGGGAGTTCGTTCACAACGGAATATAATGTTCAACGCGTTTCGGTCAGTTGGCTTTTGTTGTTATTGTTTGTTAGGGTTGAAAGCCGTCCTGTCCTGTCCATTTTATACTCAATGATATGGTAACTCTGGAAAGCCATCATCCCTTTGCAATTACACAACATTTCATGTGGAAATGAAATTATTACAGGCGAGAAACCAAAAAACATTTTCCCAAAACTTTGATAAAGAGACTACGGTTTGAAAGCTTAATTAAAATACTTTAAAATCATTACAAAAAATGGAATTAAAACTTAATCCTGAACCTAAGAGATTCGATTATTTCCGATTGTATTTGTATATTAAATTATTAGCAAGAGATTTACGCACAAACGGGTTAGAAATACAAACTCCCAGAGGCAGATTGATATCCCAGCTGTTTTGGTAGAAACAAAACCAAGTTAAACATTGACTTTTTAGTATTAAAAATTATAATTTATAAAAATATTTGAGTTTTGACTCAAAGAAAAGCATTTTTAACCATTTCGATAACAACAACATTTCTAGGAGATATTTAAGAACAAGTTAAGGGTTGATATACAGCCGGAAAATGTACAATTGTTTCTCGACCGTAGTCGGAATTTTTGAGCTTAGGAAAACCCTTTTAAATGATAAAAGAACAGCCTAATTGTTACAACAATTACTATTAAATAAAATGGCAATAGTAACTAGTATCAGACTTGTTTTACAGCTCGTATGACACACAATAAAGGCACCATAATTCGCTTGCCTGGCTCACAAGTTGACCCACTGTATGTACATCAAATTTAAATCCCCGCACACCTGTATGTGCGTTTGTATGGGTTTTATTAGTGTTGCCTGCACTCAACCCTCCTCACAGGTAAACAAACAGTAACCGAACTGCCAGGGGTCTAGGAGAGAGAGACGTATTATACGACCTATCCAATCCTGCCAGGATCGAGGAATCTTTTGGAAGAAAGGCACCTCTATTTTCTCTTTCTACACTCCTGGGGAGAGTGCAACACCTAATAGCAGTTACTGAGAATTTGTTGCATACAAAAGTGGAGCACAAGACAAGCACATCCCCGGACACGGGGAGGGATGTCGTCGCATGTGTGTATGTATAACATGGCGACCAATAAACTTACAAACTCAATATGCTCTTCACGGACTTAAGTACATCGAGCGAGTGTGCTTGTGCTGTGTGTACATTTACGTAAATGGATGAATTTTATTAAAAACAATTGGCAGCAGGACTCGTAACGCTTCACACAGAGAAAGTGAAAATAATCGACACAGAATTGAAAGCTAAAGTTGACAGAATTTGGAAAATGTATGCATGAAGTCGAGAAACGGAAACGAAGCCATCTTGAAAATCGCTGCCATGTCACCGTCGAGTTCCGGCTTAGGTTTGCAATGGGATTTTTTAGAGGCTTGTCAGCTAGACAGACAAAAGGAAGCTTTGCTGCCGCGGTGGTTGTTGTAACTCACACTCGCTCACACTGGTGCTGCACAGAGATGTGGGGCGCCGCACTCGGGGCAGCCACCACTAAGCACAGAATCAGCGGCTGAAAGGGAGTAAAGTGGGTGGGGAGTGCGGCGAGTGTGTATAGTTTTTCTATGCTTGATCAGGAAGAGCCCGCCGCTCTCTCCTAGAGATGAGCGGTGTGAGCACTGTTTTTGTGTATCAAGTGAGCAAAGTACATCGACGACGACGACGGCCACGGCAACGCGGGTAGTCAGAGCCGTCGTCGCATGCTGCGTTCGGTGCGCCGCTCGAGTTAATGTGTTCCCCCATACGACTGTTGTGCGGAGCGGAGGATTGCAATTGGGATTTATGGACTGTTACTCCTGCTCGGCTCGGCTTGGCCAACTGTCGTTTTGCGGAATCGCTATAACAGTTGACAGCGGGCACATACTGTTTGCTAGCTCTCCGGTTTATTGATCGTTCGGAAAAGCGGAGCCTAAGCCGCGAAAGCTTCTTTTATATAATTTCCATTTTCAGGCACACACACACAAATACACTCGCACGCAGCTTACACAGGCGGCACACGAACGCAGGTACACGAACGCAAACACACACACACACACACACCGCCGAACACCGAGCATGTACATAAATATGTATGGTTTTTGGCAAAATTAGCACTGAAATCTAGTTACTTTTACAATGCACACACGCACAGCACACCCACTAGAATTAGTTGCAGCTCGGGGAGCCAGCAGGAGCACCGCGTTGGCACAGCAACAGAAACAACAAAGTACTGTGATTTTTACGCATTCGAACTGCCATATTGCACATTTACAGCGGAGGGGGAGGAGCAGAGAGTGAAAAGGGGAGCGAGCTGGTTGAAAAGTAAATGCAGGCACTGTACTTTTCGAAAGTCTAGCACCACACACTGGATTCCAAAATAATATTATTATCTATTGTTCCAGGTAGAAAGATCACAATATTTTTTTTCGCTATGATGGCGACCACCACGGCAGCGACGCAACGCACTTTACAGCGCTGCCGCGGCTCTGCTGGCGTATGCAATCTGTGCACAGGATTTGATTCACTACTCGGGATAATCTGCGTTCTAGACCCACTCTCGGATACTCCCCACCTGGAGGGGGCGAAAATCTAGTAGTTTGTTGGGGCGAATTTTCACTTTTATTAGACTTTTCTTTGGCCGTCGACTGCGCTGCCAGCAGCACACATACAAACATTTTCATCAACCGAGTGCGGGGGGTTGTTTGCCATGGTGGCCATTGCAGAGGCTGCAATGTGCACTTTTCCAGCCTTCCTGGCACAGTTCTCTTGCCTGTGACCAGGTGTAGGAGTGCTTTTTGTTCGTGTTTCGCTGCTAATTAAACATTTTCAGCCATCAGAAGTTCCCCACGAAACTCACGCACACACTCACACCCTCGCACGCACATGAGCACGGGGTAAAAACTCACTGTCGTCATAGGAAATGGGGCCGCGCACGTTTGTTTAATGATCGAGATGCATCCATAAAACCACAGAGCACGACACTTCCGAGCTGGCTTATTTATTTTAATTTCTATTTATTCCTCTGATTTCTTTCTGCGATGTCTGCGTTTTTTCCGCGACCTGGCCGTTCGTTAAAAACATCGATGGCACCTATCGATAGGTCTAAACGGATGCGACATGGCCTGCGGGATTTGCTATCGAGTGCAAAATACAGAAATCGAATACCATCGACAGACATTGAATTATAATAAATAATATCGATGGCCAGGCTTTGTTCGTAGTTCGTCGACACTGAAACGAGTCGATTATCAAAATAACGGTATATGAAAAAACGGTATATTATAATTATAACTATTTATATCTAAAAAATAATCATTTTCCTTCCGACCAAAGAAATCACATTACGTTACGAAAATATTTACAACAATAACCTTTTTAATTTTTATTCCATTCTACTTGACCTTCCTGTATCACTTTATATTATACAATACGTGGTTGTATCAGACTGGTTCACTGCTTCGAGTGCGTACTGTATGCTGCGATTAGTCCGATTAATTCCATGACGCAAAACTGAAACGCGAAACTATCCGATATATCGATACAAACGACATCTCTAATGCCAATTGGCAAATAAGTGAAAAGAATCTTGGCTTTGTTGTTTCGGCCAAAGTTATTTTTTAAGGTAGCAATTCGAAAGCGATGCCCGTGCGCAAGTACCGCCGCGAGACCAGCGAAATAAGCTGCTGTCTGAAGTACCTGCTGTTTGCCAGCAATGTGATCCTTTGGCTGGCAGCCCTGGTGGTCCTCTCCGTGGGCATCTGGGCCTGGAGCGAGAAGGATATGTTCCGCAACATTACGCGCCTTCACTTCATTGCTCTCGATCCCGCCTTTGTGCTAATCATGTTAGGTGGCGTCGCCTTCCTGCTAGGCTTCCTTGGCAGCGTGGGTGCTCTCCGAGAGAATACCTGTCTCCTGGCAGGGGTGAGTATTTTGAAGATTTAGGCCTCTTCGGGACTCCGACTAATGCCCTCCTTTACCCCGTCAGTATGCAATCTTTCTGAGTGTTCTGCTCATCGCCGAGATTGGCTTCTGCGCCCTGGCTTTCGTGCTCAAGGACAAGGGCTGGGTAAGCGAAATCTCAACACATTCATATCGTACAGCTGTATTGATTTGTGTGCTGCAGATCAAGGATCAAGCCACTGAGGGCCTGAAGGCCTTTATCAGGCACTACCGCGAGGACGCAGACCAGCAGAATCTCATCGACTGGATCCAGGAGGACTGGTTGCAGTGCTGTGGCATCGACGGACCCAAGGATTGGGACAGTAACAACTATTTTAATTGCTCATCCATTGCCATTGGCAGCCGGGAGGCCTGCGGCGTGCCCTTCTCTTGCTGTCGCCGACGTCCCCAGGAGGTGATCAAAAACAAGCAGTGCGGCTACGATGTGCGCAAGGAGGGATACGTAAGTTGTTGTTCGGTTTGAGTTAAGCCAAAGCGCTGCTCCTTGTATTTCATTAAAAATGTTGTAAACGCAAGCAGCCTGTGGATAGGAATATACATGAGCGCGGATGCTTGCGCGCCGGTGAAGATTGGCTGGAGGCTCATCTGATTAGTGTAGCAGTCTGCTCTGTGAGCCTGCTTGTTCTGCAGGTGATAGATCTAAAATAATTTAAATTTAAACACGTTTTTTTAAAGAGTATTTGATGTTTATATTGCTTCCATCATTTGTTTATTATTTTTTGAACATTTAATTTTTGTAGCAGAAACGAACATAAATAAGATTACAATGACCTCAGTTAAGTTCTTCTAACAACTTATATAGAGTCAGTAGATAGGCAAACAAAAATCGTTTCTAAAATTTAAAACATTAATCCGCATATAAAATTGATAATAATAAAGTCAATCCCAAAAACTATAGGAGATAGAGAACGAATGCTGTGAAGTAAAGCCTGGCCCGGCTACTTTATGGTCGGAAATTCGACTATTGACTCCTTTTGTTCTTTAATTTATTTTCTTTTGCCTTATTTTGCATATTTTACCAGGGCATGGAACTGTCCAGAATCATTTATGAAAAGGGATGCGTCCAAGCTGGCGAAGAATGGATGGAACACAATTTAATTATTATTTCCACAGCCGTTATTGTTGTGATGTTTTTCCAGGTCTTTATTTGGACACATTTTTATTTTTTCCAATATTTTTACGGGTTGAGATTGGTGTTGGGGGTGGCGGTGTGGGGTGGCATTAATCCAATTCTCTTAGAGCTCAGCTCAAAGCACCATCTTCTAACAGGTAAAGGAACTTCATTGCAGTGCACTCACTCAAACCGTAAGAGAACACGTAAAACTAATTAGGACCGATCCAAACTGGGTCTGGGTTGTGATACTTACCCCTTCCGGAGTAATCCGGTCTAACCTAAAATAATTTACTAATCATCCTGCATGATCTGTACTTTGTTAACCTCTTTTAACCCTTTTTAATTCTTAGATCTTGGGCATATGCTTTGCTCAAAACCTGCGCGCCGATATCTACAATCAAAAATCCAAGTGGCACTGACAAATGGCCCTGGCTGTCGTTCCCACAGCACTCTAGAAATCGATCATCGGAAGCAGAGGACCTCGAGCCGGAAACTAAAACTACTCATCTACGCTTCGGTTAGTTAACTACTACTATAATACCTTATCTACTCAACAATACGCTCCTGCAATCGCCAATATACAGCCACAGCCGTAGCTATGTGTCTAACTATAGCGAACGCATTCCGTCTTCGTGGACAATGACTTACATACATACATATATTAATTAGGTTGCCAAATTGTTTGCTGTTCTTACGTCGGCTTTTCCTCTGCCCCAAAAGCCAAACAAGAGAAACAAGTGCAAAACAGTTTTATACATTTTCTATACATTTTACAAATGAAAAGAGGAGGCATACGAAAAGAAAACGAAAATTAACTCAAAATGCAACTGTGATATATTTTTTAACAAAATGTATAGAGAAACGAACATTGAAATGCAACAATTTTTAACAAATGATGAAACACTGAACACACGACGCGAAACCCATTCTTATACCGAACATAACTTCAAACCTAGCACCGCAGACGTCTGTCTTAAGTAATAATCGTTATTTTTATAATTGAAGACTAAATACCCTTTTTATGTGTGGCACAAAGAGCGATATAATAGTAAGTACTAGGAAGAGCAACTTAACTTTGGCAAGCGAAAGTTTTTATACCCATGCCAAGTCCAAATCTCGAGTCATTTGCTTTTGCTTAAGCCTTAAAAGCATAAATATTCAATTTTAAGGCATCTGTTCTTATGGCAGCAATAGTTCATAGACCCCAAGGTCATCTTCCACCTTCATAGCAGCAAATTGGGAAAGTTTAAAGTCTATAGCAGATGGGTGGACGGCTTGAAAGGGTATTCTTTAATGCATGGTTAATCACATCATATCGAGGTCAGAACCCAACAACAAAACTGACATCATAAACTAATCTCAGAGCTAGAAACGAACGTGGTATATCTGGTTTTTGTAATTCTAAGGGATTGGCCTTGTTGAACTTCTGAAAAACCACTAAGCGTCGGCTCCTTGCTTACTATTGCAGTCCCTTGCCCAAAAAGATAAGTACAGATTATATTTTTATTTTACTAGGGACTTTATCTGTCTGCAAGATTTTGAGAATCAGAAAAGAAACCGACAAAAGTAATTTATAGTATACAATGCAAGTGGTAAAAAAACCATCAGTTTGATTTGTTAAATGAGCTTGAACTACAAACAAACAAAATGTATGACTATAACATTGTAAATACATCCCTCTCTGATATAAGCCAGTTTTTTGCCGTGTGAAAATTTTAAAATGAGTTGCAAAAATCATAAAAATCGAATAGGTATTAATTACATGTTGTACAAGAGCCAGATGTGTTCGCTTTACTACCTTATTTTGTATACATAAATACCTTAACACAAGACATTTTTCGTTTTCAAAGAGAGCCCTAATATCCAATAAACTGCCATATAAAAACACCACTCTTTAGTCAGTTATTCCAGCCTTTATATCAACTTAAAAATAAACACAAATTCTCAAGACTAACTCAAACCGAAATGTGAAGATAACTTTGATAAATTGTCTTTATTTGAAAATGGTTAGAAGTGGATGATGGATGATAACCATGTATCTCAATTTTCTAATGTTTATTTACCGAAAGAAATTATTAAGGAATATGCGAAAGAAAACGATTCGACAAATGTAAAAACATAATTAACCTAAGATGATAAAATAGTAAAAGAAAAAGTCAATTGAAAGCGTGCTGCAAAACCAACGCGATTAAGTCAAGCACACTAACAACCATTTAACACTTAGTTTTAGTCATACGAATTAGAAGATGTATTAAAAGCTTAACAAAGGTTGTTGTTGATGCAAATATCAATCAAAACTGCTTCAAAATAAAGAAATAACTAAACTAATCGATCGGTTGTCATTTAAGAGGAACGTCCCCGGACTCTCCATCCAGCTGAGCCACTGCATCGAACTGCACGGCGGGTAAGTCATCGCCCGTTGCCGTCTTATTGGCCCGCTGATACTCCAGTATGACGAGCGAATTGGAGCCCACCTGCAGGACTTCGTTGGGTACATAGAGCGTGATTTGGGGACCGGCCACTGGCCAGTAGCGCCCCAGGTTGAAGCCGTTCACATAGGCCACGCCCTTGCCCCACCCAGCCATGTTCAAGTAGGTGTCGCCCACCTCCTCAACGTTAAGGGTGCCCGTATAGAGAATTGGCCCGTTCCGAAGAACGCGTTGCCTAGCCAGGAACGAGTCCAGTCTGGTCTGCTGTGTGCCTTGCCAGCGTTTAATGGTTGCTTCATCCAAGGGGAAGGCGGTGCTCCTCCAGTTCTCCAGCGGCAGATAACCGCCATTGTGCAGCTGCAGACTCACCTCGCCGAAGATGCCCTTGGTGTCGTTGGATATAAAGAAGTTCACGCGTCCTTGGTTTTCAACCAGCACCTGAAGGGTGCTGCCCCATCCCTTGCTGAGGGGCAGCGCGTAGATCTGTGCTTCGCGCGACAGTGTGCCCACCAGCTCCATGTCCACAAAGACGTGGGCGCGGTCATTGATCTGGCCTACTTTTAGCAGAGCCGGATCCAGATCCATCTCGGGCAGTTCCGTTTCGTAGAGAACAAGGCCGGAGTACAAGTCGAGTTCCTCGAAGGTCTTGGGCTTTGCTGACTCAACGGGAGCGCCCTTGGCGAGAGCTGCTCGTCCGTCCGCTGAGAGCAAGGCCAGGGACGGAGTAACCTCTACCTTACCATAAGCCAGACGCTTGGCGGGATTTAACGTAATGTCTGGCAAGGTAAGGAACTGGCCAATTGCTTCCTTTACTAGGTTGTACTTTGTGGTCACTCCTCCGGCCTCGTCCATCACAGCATCATAGTCGTAGCTTGTGATGTCAGCCGCATAGCCGAGGGCTCCGTCCAAGTTGTAATTGGCTCCGGCTGTAAATCCGAAATTGGTGCCACCAAAGAACATGTATAGGTTGACACTGGCATTGTAGCTAAGAATGGTCCTGGGAGGGCGATGAGAAGTATTTTTATAATAATAATAATAATGATAATGATCTTCATTTGATTTGTTAAACACAAAGGATTTGTTTATCAAACAAGAAATTTCCTTACTTGAGAGCATTGGCCACCTCCTGTCCATCCCGTCGTTGATTTTGCTCTTGCCAGTGAGTCAGCCAGCCAGGATAGAACTCAGAGTTGACTAATGGACCAGTGGGCTGCTGGACACGCAACATTTTCCAGATTTCGTCAATTTCATGGACTTGGGAGTGATAGAAGAGCAGAGAGATAGTTTGAAGTATACAAAAATAATTATATATATCAGTAACTGTGTTAATTGCCATTATCTTAAAGGGAAACTATAAAATTAGTGCATTTCACGAAGCTGTTAAATCACGTGTCAAGAAAAGGCAATAAAAATGTATTTAAGTATACAACGTGATTTGAAGCGTAACATTAAGTACTTCCACTCACTGCGATCTATGCCAAAGTCTGTGGTGGCAAATACATTTTCGATTTTGCCGCAACTCATCTTCTCGTTGGGAATGTCAACTGTGAAAAGCAGTGCCTTTCCGTCCACATATTTCTCCGTCTCATCTCTTAGCCAATTGAGATAGTCGTGGTCGCAGGCGTAGTCTCCGTACTCGTTTTCCACCTGCACCATAATGATCTTGCCGCCGTTCCCGACATACAGATGCTCGAGGCGTGGCATTAGCTCCGCATACCATTTGCCGACTTCGGCAATGTAGTTGGGGTCGTTGGTCCGCATTTTGATGGTCGGGTATTTGGCAAAGAGCCAGTGGGGAAGGCCTCCCTGTGGAAGAACAAAACATAGGTTGACATATATATATAATGCATTTAATTATGGTATTCCGCCACAAACTCACGTTATCCCGCTCGGCACAGATGTAGGGACCTGGACGGAGAATAATGTAAAAGTCTTCCTCTTGGGCTATCTCCAGGAACTTGACCACATCCGCTATGCCCTCCCAATTATATTCGCCATCATGTGGATTGTGTAGCGACCACTCTACGTAGCTAGTAAATAAGATGCAGTGTTTTTCAATTAAAGAAGAAATATTAATTAATACAAAAAT
The DNA here is from genome assembly GCA_018151655.1 of Drosophila bocqueti. Classification (NCBI taxonomy): domain Eukaryota; kingdom Metazoa; phylum Arthropoda; class Insecta; order Diptera; family Drosophilidae; genus Drosophila; species Drosophila bocqueti. Next base: position 1,700,850 of record JAECXF010000149.1, on the reverse strand, counting down.
TACAAAATAAATTTTAAAGAGCGCGTGCAAGGCCCAGGGAATGGGCAAGTTGTCTTCTAATTAAAATTATAGTTTTTAGACTCCCTTCAAGGGTACATTGTATATCAATTGTCCTTAACTCTGAGGCACAATATCTTTAAATACAAACCCTGTTAGTCAATTAAAACTTATTAATTAATTAAATATACAAATGTTTACTTCAAGACCACAGCTTTGTTAATGATGGTCATGAACGTGACCACATTTCGAAACAAATTTGAGCTGTATACATTTTATACAATATGTACATAGCTCTAGCTCCTAAAATCTGAACCTTGTACCTTGCGGGCATTATTAGATTTAAAAAGATTAAGTAAATTCGACTTACGTATCCAGAGCATTCAGACCAGATGCACGCATGGTGCGCAATCGACTCCGCCAGGCCTCCGGCACAGCGCGGAAGTAGTGGAACGATCCAGAGACGTAGCGGAAGGGCTTGCCGTCCAGCATAAAGGTGTTAGCTTCATGGTCGATAGTGAATCTGGGCGAGTCCTGTTGGCATTTTTATCCATCCAGTTTCATCAAGTGAATTATATTTAAGTGAATAACTTCGACTTACATCGCGGGCGTCGTCGCCAGCGCCTAGGCCGACACAAAGGCCCACGGTGAGGGCAATAACTGCGAGCACCAGACAACAGCTCAGGGCCATAGTCAGCTTTCGATTGCCCCCACAGCCGCGAAGCATTGTACTTGGTTGTCGAAAGCGTCGACCAAAAGTTCACAGAGGTTGGAGAAGGCCAAGCTTAAAGCTTTGCTAGACCTGGGTTGAACGGGGCGCCAATATTCGGAGACCGTTCTCCGGGGACGACCGAAACACAATGAATGTCAAGCGATACACTGGACACAGAGGGTTTAATGGCTAGTGGCACTTTGGACGCCTCCTTCCCGGAGGCCTGATAAGTCCACTGGCGGCTTAAGTGGCTGATAAAACTGCACATTTCTCCGGCGAATACATTCGTTGTGATACTTGCCATCAGTCAAAGTGGATGCCCAGTTTATTGGCTCTTCACATTGCCGCCATAAACAAATCATATCAAGTGTGGATTAACGCCCAACCCCCGATAAGTGTTGTTATTATTTCCAATCATTCGCTGATTACATTAATTGGGTTAGCATTGTGTTTTCCCTGTTCAGCGATATTAGTTCAGATTTAGACTTTCCAAGAAGACTGTCAGGTTCAGTGCTGAATCTTAAATGAATTCCTTTGGGTTTGAATATTTTATCTGCATTTGCTTTATTTTTACTTCAGTATCACTTACAAAATTGCAAAAATTATGCATTCTTAGGGGTATTCCTTTATAATTACCCTTCTGGGCATATTTTGACTTTTTGATTAATGTATATTGTCCGATCTATAGTTAAGTAAGTTAATTAGTGGATTAGATATTAAGTACAAGACCTTGACAGTGTCAGAGTGTGAGGTGACTCTTGGAGAGTTTCCCATAAATAACAAACAGTAAGTATGCTCTCTGACTCACCTTTCACATGTTATTTAGTTTATACATATTTCTTACAAAATAAACTAAACTCTTTATTTTATGAATTTATGTTGATGATAAAATAAAAAATGAACCATTAACTGTATTAGAAATGATCCTTTTTGAAATGGAAACAAATAATAGAAATGCTTTTTGGAATATAATTATCTTTTATCTTGGTAAAGGAAGTCATATCATATATTTTACTTAATATAAAAAAAAACAATAAAAAAGACTATGATATTATTTTGCTAACAAATAATGCTTAAAGTAATATGGAATATTTTCTTTTATTTAAACATAACATAAAGAGTTTACTTCATTTTGGTAAAAAATGTGTAGTAGCTTACGGACATGTGTAATTATTTGTGCACAGGTTAACTTATTCAAAGTAGGCTTCGGGTTGGGATTAATCAATATTTGAACTGTAACATAATGTGCTTCAGGCTGAGGTAGAGAGACAGCACTAAATTTAAGGTTGCGGAGGGTCCAGAGACAATCGGAGATAGATGCATAGATTGGGCATAGATGTATCGTTGGAAAAGTGTTTAGGGGATTATGTGGTTATAGTTAAGTACTTGAGTTGAACAGTCTTCGTAAAATACGTGCACTGTATGGAACATTTTGGATTATCTTTAAGCACGAAAAGAAAATACTTTCCGACTCATATTCCATACTCCATTCGCATGTTATGAGTCAGAATAAATAAATAAATAAATATATTTGATGCCACTTCACTTTTCGCTCATCAAGCTGAACTTGTCGGCCATCAGGGTTAGCACTTTTTCCAATTTGCTGTGACGATCCTCGGCCTTGGCAGTTGCGCCAGAACTGCCCCAAAGGAATTTCACATGGAACTCGGTGCTGCAAAGGAAAAGAGTCGAGTGTTAGGCTATTTCCTACATCTACACTTCTCTAACACCTCACCGAAATGCGTCTGACAGGAGCTCATCCAGTCTGGTGCTGGCTTCTTCAAGTATTACTTTGGCATTCTTTCGGAACAGATCCAGGTTCTTGAGGAATCCCCGTGAGGCATCCAAGTGCAAAAAATTGATGGTCATGCCAAAGTCATCAGCCTTTGACTCCCAGGGAGCTATGCAGGTGTGATATAAAGCCGGGCGATCGTCGATGTTCGAGTGGTTTATGATGTCCATGACGGGGCGATCGATTAGCAGGGCGTAGAGCAGGACATGGGGAACAGTCGTGTTGGGAGCCTGTGGATTGGAGGCCTCGTTCATGCTGATCAGCGTTGGGCGCAGCTTGGCCTCGAAGGTGAACGCGCTGTCCGTGAACTGCTGCCTCAGGATGTGCCAGGCCTGATCGAGCTTTTGGATCTGCAAGTGTATGGTGAACGGGGTAACCATTGCGTTATAGGGAACTGGCTTCTACAACACTCACCTGCTGCATGCACAGTCCCAGCATGATGGCACTGAACCCAAACAGATTCCCAAGGGCCGTCTTTGTCTCCACCGCAATCTGTATCCACTTGCTGAGGAGCTGGGCCCGGTCCAGGTCCGTTTGGCAGGTTAGTATGGTAACTGCCACCATCAGTTTGATGCACTGTGTCCGCTCGATGATATCTTCGCGAAAGAGCTTGCCATGGGGCAGCGTCAGCAGCTCGATGCCAGTGCAGCTCAGATAGTAGTCATCCTCGTTAGCCGGCTCCTCCAGGAACAGACCAATATCGATGCGGGTTATATGTTCGGCCAACAGCTTCGGACCTGTCTCCAAGAGCATCATCTTAAAGGTGTTCAAGGCATCGCCGTCCAGGGGCTTGTTCTCCACAGAGGGCAGCAGCAGAGTGCTAAAGTTCTCAAAGTCGAATTTGCTTGCCTGCAAAATAATTGATAAACATAGTTCAATTGTTAGATTTGATATAAATTATATTTTAAAATAAATATATAAATATTTGGAATGTGTTTGAGAGAATTGTCCTTCGACTAACCGTTCTTGTATCCTCAATAGCCATGGTAAAGAGCTGCTCCTCGGCAGCATACGCGTCGAATTCTGTGAAGCTCTTCAACGTCCCATTGGAGATGGAGCTGCTCATGAATCGGGGATTCTTGATGATCACTCCCCGCTGAATGCTCATCACTTCGCTGGCATCTCCCAGCGCCGAGTCTCCGGAACCGTTGCCCGAGTCCGATCCACTGGCCTGGTAGGCTAGCACCGCCGCCATTGGTTCCTTGCGCGGCTTGGGCGGTGGACTGGGCGGCCTGGAGTCAGCCGGCGGCGAGTCCATGCTGCAGTTCCTTCCAAGGCTCGAGATCCGCGCCGCCGCCTGCTGGCGCAACGTCTGGGACGCCAAGGAGCTGGGTCGCGGCAGAGAGTGCGTGGTGAACTTGCTCTCCAGATGCAGCTGCTGCTCGCTGGTGGGGTTGCACCTGGCGATGGTCTGGAACCGTGCCATCCCGTTGCCATTTCCGTTTTCCTGCAAATGCTGTTGCTCCTGCAGTTTGTTGATGTTGCTCACCACCATGGCCTGGGCGGGAGTCAGGCTCTGGGAGCGCTGCTGCTTCTTGCAGGGCAGCCGTGGCGGCGACGGAACTTCACGTCTGGTCCGTGGTGGCGAGCAGTGTGGGCTGGCCGGAGAGCCAGGCGGCTGCTGCTGCTGCGTGGGATCGAAGCGGAAGACAGCGGCATTGCCTGATCCCATCCCCACAGTGGTGCCACTATTGCCCATCGGAGAGTTAAGAGGACTCAGACCGCGAAGGCCGGCCAGCATTTGGGTGTGAAGCTGATTGCCAACGATCTTGTGGCCATAAAAGGAGAGCGGATAGGTGCGATTGCATGGGAACTGGATGAGAGCACCCGAAGCTGCTGAGATGGGCTTGCCGGAACCCACGTAAAAGGTGATGAGGTCGGGCACCGTGTCGAAGGCATCCTCCTCGAACTGGAACTGCACACGCTCATACACAGTTTCCGGTTGAAGCACCAACTGAAAGCAGAGGAACGCAAAGAAGTTGAGAAATTGTACTAACATACTTTTCGGCGGCAATCTAATCCATAATCCAGAAGTGAAGGCCTCTTATGATGTCTACAAGTTTAGATAATTGAAACCTACCTTATTGAGAACAAAGTGCAGGACAGCCGCCTTGCTCCGGCAGCTGAGCACATAATTATCCGGCTGAGAGGCGCAATCGCGGACCAGAAAGTCTCCCTCCCGCTGCACAATCTCCTCCGCGCGTTGGCGGGGCAGGGCTCCGTGGTACCAAGCATGGGAGCGCAGCTCACGAGCATCCAGGCTCAGCTCCCACTCGAGTGCCTTCTTCAAGGCAATGGCCTCCTGCTGCTCGCTTGGATTCGGATGTCCGGTGGCCAGTGGCGTGGACGCGTTGCTGCCGTTGTGTGAATCCATCTCACCGTCGCCGATCCGCCAGTGGGGGCTATTGTCCTTGCCGCGCGGTCTCAGTTCCTCGTAGCTGTTGGAAGCGGGAGAGTTAATTTCCCTTATTTTGGGTAATTTATTGCTAACAAAAGGCCAATCCCCTCACTTGCGGCCCCGAAGGAAATTTACTCCCACAGGATTTGTTCCTTGGTATATAAAGATTTTTTGTTTGAAGTTCAAGAGCAAAAAAAAATACAAATCAAAATGTAGTAAATTTAACCATTGAAAGAATGAAAGGCATAATTTAGGGCAGAATTATAAACGATATAGAACTCGTTAATTTCAAACCTTAGATACCTTCTTTCGTGCTTTCAAGTCGCTTTCAACGCTCTTTGGGTTGAATGCTTTATAATCACCTTAAAGTTGGGCTAGGATACGCCCTAACATGTTTCGTCCTCGTCCTAGCTGTTAGTTTGCATACACCGTTCGATTCAAAGCCTAAAATGTGGCATAAAACACCATCGAAAATATATATTTTTTATCACAGGCCCAGCCCTTGAACGTGAATACACTTTTTAGGCCTTCCGCCTCCTTTAGATTTCTATCGTCTAAACTCTGCGCTGCCCGAATCCGCTCTGAAAATGTAACGGCAATGCCCTCCCTTCGAGTGTCCTTACGGGGGTTGCTCACTGCGTCCTGCCTACGCCTTGCTACTCCGCCCGGTTTGTTTTGGTTTTTGCTTTCGAATTTCTACGCCGCTTTAAGTCCCTTTTGGGTGGGAAATTCTTGAAGCATGCGCAGGCTTTCCTGTTATCGATATATGTACCTTTCTATATGCCTTTGGGGAGTAGCGAAAATCGGGCAGGCAATTTGTGGCTCTAGTGGGCGGTAATATATGGTACGTATATTCATATTGGACAGGACTGTAGAATTTGAAAAAAAAAATTAAATTTTTGAAACGACAACGAACTTGGCACTTGATAAGATTACAAATCTATTTATTTTATCTTCCATAGCAAACATAATATGAAATAGAATATTTCTGTGTTAATCGGAAATATCCTATAACTTGGTACTTAATTGTCATTAAAGAGAGGCAGTTATCATTGGGTATGCTTTAAAATATAAAAAAAAAACATATTTTAAAACAAATTTAGACAACTTTTTATCAGAAAGAAAGGAAAAGGAAATAATCACAAATTAAACAAGAAAGAAAGCTAACTTCGGGACGCCGCAGTTTCAGCTTGCAATTGGATCATTATAATTTAATCCAAATCCGTTTCTATGACAGCTATATGATATCTGATAAAATTAAAACCGAAATTCTAGAATAATACAAAATGGCCAAATCTCAAATTGTATGAAAATATGTTGAAAACTGGCAAAGGTATAATTCTTTTCTTCAAAGTTTTCCGATCGTTCCTATGACAGCTATATGGATATAGTTGTCCGATCCGGACCATTCCGACTTATATGGTAGTGGAAGCATATCGAAGACTATCTGCCAAGTTTCATTCAGATAGCTTAAAAACTGAGGGACTAGTTTGCGTAGAAACGGACGGACAGACGGACATGATCTGATCTGATCTAATCAAGAATATATATACTTTATAGGGTCGGAAAAGTTTCCTTCACTGCGTTGCAAACTTCTGACTAAAAGTATGTATAATACCCTACAAGGATATGTATAAAAATGCATTTATTTTAATTAAGGTCTACTACTAGATTTGTATGTAATTTTTAAAAATCTTTCTTCAAAAACGAATCTTCCCCTAAATAAGGCCTTCTCTTATAGTTGAAGAACTATTCAGAGTAACTCATATTTTTACTCATAGCCCCGAATTACACTCACATTGTGGCTGAATCGTCAAAGGTGAGTTGCTTTAGAACCTTTCCACTTTTGGTTCTGATCACTCCGGGTCCACTGTCAGCGCTTCCCGCCATGTCGAGGGGGCTGCCTTCCCCCAAATACACCATCGGACATGAGTTCTTGCGGGTCGGGACATTGCGTGGTACACTGCTTGCTATTGGAAGATACCGCTTTCAGACTGGGAAACTTACCGATATCTTGGATTTGGACTTGCCTTCCAGGTTCATTGATTGACGCCGCTTGGCCCGCACCCCCAGCAGACTGTTGGCCATTTTCTGGCGATGAGAGCCGCGCACACCGCATTTTTTAAGGTCCTTATCCGTGATTTCCACCACATCGTCCACGATGCTGAACTCCTGCAGGTTGGCTAAGCTCAAGAAAGGTTTAGTGTAGGTTATTGGATAGATCGGAGCACCTAGTGAGATGGGTCAAACCTTCGTACTGCTGCAGATCTAGGAGATCCAGCCAATCGACTATGCTCATTCGTGAGTTGTGCACCATCACCGCCAAGTCTTCCCTCCGACGTACTGTGCTCGGGTACCGAAAGTTCCAGAGGATGCCTTTTGAAAGGTTTTGAATTATTTTAGCAAATATGGAGTGTAGCTGAGCCCTTGATTAACTCACTACTTCTTCGATTTGTCGGTTCCACGGGTCGCGGTTGAATATTGCCCATTGTGAAGCAATAGTATCTCGGATGTCACGCACAGATCCGTAAAATATAAAACTTGTATCTCTCAATAAGAACTGTATCTGTGTTCGCACTCAACCTCGCGCTGCGCTTTGCGTCAAATAACTGAACGTGAGCCACTGAAAGCCAGCTGAATACAACTGAATGGGAATAGTTTTGGGAGTGAGTGAAGACTGTATACCCTTTTATACTATATACTATAAATATTTTTTACAATAGGTATAATCTATAGAAAATATTAGCGATGTGATATATGTTATCTGTTAATATATGTATATCTAAAGCTTATATCATTCTTACCTGTGGTTTAACTTTTTTTGTTCCATTTAATTACTGACCTTAGCATTCTCCCCAGATCATAACCAAGTGTAAGTAATGCTTCAATGTCGTCGTGGATCAACCCACTGGATCAACACTTTTTGTCTAATTACTGCTCTCCGGAATGCTCTTCTCTCCCCGCTTGACCACCGACTCGATCACTTCCACTCCGTCCGCTCTAGGCGTATCGGCTTTTATCGTTGTCTTGATTAGGAGAAGGTCTCTCCGCCGTTGTCGCCGCTTCTCATATTCTGCTGATCGCAGCTATATTCCCTTAATTAATTTTTTTCCACATTGCGTTATGTACGAAAGTGGCTTTGCGTATTGATAATACTGCTGTATTCTGTGGAATTGTGAGAGGGAATTTGTTTTCTTTTTGGAAAGGCAAAGAGACACAGCGTTCTGTGCGGATAAATATTTTCCCAGCAATTTTCTTGCTTCCGATTCTTGAATCCGACAAGTTGTAGGGTTATTTACTTTGACATTTATTTTAAAATAATTTATATTTAACAAATGAAGCTTATCCATATTTCAATAATTTAATAATAATAATTTATACACATCCTCATGGCGTTTTGTATGTACCCGAAGGATACATTTGCAGAATGCATGTAAAAGTACGACTACTCGACCACATCAATTACTACGTTGTCATCGTCGTCCTCGGCCTGCTCGCTTAGCTCGCTGGAGGAGCTATCGGAGCTGTAGTCGAGGGCCTCGTGAGCATTCCCAGGTCCTGGCACCCTAGGCCCCTTGGAGCCGCCACTGCTCACTCCTGGACTGACCGCAGACGTTGGCTGTTGGTGCTGTTGGGGCTGCTTCTCCTGGCCGCTTTTCAGATTCTCCCGCGTGTGTCGCCACTTCATGCGACGGTTTTGGAACCACACCTTGACCTAATTAATGAGATAGCTAATAAGTACTTTGATTTCGACAACGAAGAATATCCAATGTTGAACTGAGAATATCTTTTCATCTGTTTTATAAAATATGGCAGAGTATTTGGTAAACATATTCCTATTCCAAATAATATTTAAAAGCTATTATCATTCTTTGTTTAAAATTGACTCCAGAAATTGACAAAAAAATTGCATTTTTTAGTCACTAAACACGAACCTGATTTCCGTTTTGGTTCAACAGCTGCACGTTTTATTCTAGCCTAAATAATAATGTTTTTGGAGATTTTTGAACATTTCTTTTTTATTATTTAGGAATTGGCTTCACCCGCTTTTTAAAAAGTATACGCCATTTTAGACACTGTTGTTCTTTTAAATTGGACTTGACACTTTCAGAAGATTAATCAAGCTTGGGTTGTTTTTTTGCATAAAGTTCGATTACCCACCTAAAATTTTACAATAAATTAAAGGCTCTAAGCAACTACAACAGTAATTTTGAAAATCGAAAAAGCAATACGTTTGAAATACCTATTGAAAAAGAAGGCATACATTAGGTATTATTATTATTTAAGGAGGGTATTTAAATCGAGGTTTCTAAACGAAGACAAAAATGTCTTAGAAAGAAATGTGTGTTTTCATTAAAAATAATGTTTTTTTTTTTGGTGTTAAAGTTTTTACTTGTTTATATTTTTTTGTACTCTTATTTCTTTGAAATAAATTATATTGTGTTCCCAAAAAGGTATGACAACGTTTTTAAAACTTTATATCAAAATTGAATGAAGGAGCAAATTACCTTTAGAGTTATGGCAATTCATTTTATTTTTGTTCCTATAGTGTATTTATTTTACGTTCGAATATAATATCACATCTTTGGCAAGATAATTTAAAGTTAGTGTAGGGGAAAATTTTATAATAATAGGACAATAGGACCCAAGGAGAAAAATTTTCTACTATTCTCTTAAATTCCGTGAAATGATCGTTTTATAGGATAAATGGCACCGTGTGACTTCTGGCTATTCGCAAAACTTAAGAGATAAATATATTTCTGATGATGATATTGATATGAAATTTGGCCCAGATCTCATTAACAGTCCTACCAACTCAAGAAAAAAATAACTTGCTCAAAATTTTAAGCCCACTATGTTTAATTTGACAGCAAATGCAAATAAAGTTGAAACCCTATTTTCCTCACCTGCGCGTCTGTGAGGTTCAGTCGAGCCGCCAGCTTGCGGCGATCTGGCTTTGTGATGTACTTTTGCTGCTGAAACTGAATCTCCAGCCCCTTTCGCTGCAGATTGGTGAAGACGGCCCGCGACCAGGAGCGCTTCCGCTTCCCATTATTGCCGCCGCCGTTGCAACCATTGTTGCCATGGCTGCCATTTTGGGGTGTGGCATCAGTGGGAGTCGTTGAAGTGTGGTCCAGGAGCTGCTGCTGCGTCTTGCCCAGAAACCGTTGTTGCTGCGTACACTGCAGGTTCTTGAGGCTGTGAAGGGGCGCCAGCAGGCCCGAGGCTGCCATCGTCGAGCTATGTTGCGAAGACTTATGTTGCTGATGGAGGTGTTGCTGGTGCTGCTGTTGGTGATGTTGATGGAAGCGGAGGAGCGCGTTCGTGGCCAGCGTGGGATATGTGGATGTGGCTGTTTCGGTGGATGAGAAAATAAATATGAATATGAAGATTACTTTCGCTTACTTAATGCAAAAAGTCACACGTATAGGAGACAGTACATATGTATTACAAATTCGAAATCTACAGCTTATTTAATTTCCTTTTTTTGTATTTATTACTTAGTAATTTTTATACTATCATTTTGATAGCAGCTAATTTAAGATATATTTTACATAATTATTCAGATTTCAGTAGCTTATTTTCCTATGTATTATTGTTGCCAAACAATATTTTTCTGTTCTTCCGCTGCCCAGTTTGCACAATCCATCGATTATTTATTTTTATAAAGCTTAGCCCATTACTTATGGGGCACATCCTCCCGGCCCTAATAGCGCAGAGTACATCCGGGGGAAATAATATATTTTTTGTTGAACAAAATTTACGAATTTCCTTATTCGCCGAAGTCGCAGTCGCAATCCCAAAACCATAATATTATTTCGCTGGTTGAAAATATGAAATTCGAATTTCCTTTGTTTGAGTAAATTATTTTGTTGAATGAAACTCACGTTGAAAATATTTAAATTAGTTTGTTTATAATAAAATTTTCACTTAATTGGAAATAATCATTGAGGCATTTTTGTGGCCGCGGGGCGAATACTTTTTGTTTACCCCACACACACGGGGAATCAGAAGAACAACAATTATCGCTAAGAGAGCGAAAATTATTTGGGGTAATCGAGCACAACATGGGGCGCACGAGGTTGAGCCGAAAGCCAAATGCTTTCTTTTGGCTAAATGTTTTTTAAATATCCGAATTCAAGCATATATAAGTTTTCAAAATCGTTGCCTTGTGGCAACTCCTAAACTAGTTTATGCACTTTTTATTGGATTTTTCCATAAAGGCTGCGCCGTGACCCATTCGCTGCTTTGTTTGTGTGCTCTCGGCATGAGTCTAATTGTCTTCGTGGAGAGCATTTTATTTACTCAAGGAAAGGAAAACACTTTACGAGTCCGACGTCTATTTACATTACAGCGGAAATGCGCTGCTGCACCGCAATTGTATCTGTATCTGCATAGAGCCTGCAAAGGTTAATAACGCCTTAATTGGGCATTTGGCATTTGGTTTGTGTCAACCGTCGGCGTTTTGTTTTAATGAGTTTTTACTGATTTTCATCACCTGCCGTAAGGTGTTGCCTCTGCACAACGCCAGCTCCTTAATTGCCTACATCGAGATCCATTTGTAAATATTGTGCGCCTTGAATGCGCCCGCAGCCCGGAAAATTTCTTAATGAGTTCTGATAATTGCGGGGCGTGATCTTAAATCACTCGTGCACCACCACCGTTGCGGATGCATCTCCGAGGGATGTGCTTGCACCGCAGGTAAACTGCTATTTTTAAGTTCGTTTCGATTTATTGGCACGCCCTGGCAGGATATTCCATATTTATGGCCGAACGAATATTTCTCGGCTCGTTCAGCCATATTGGGGTAAACTGCGAATGAACTTTCGGCTGAAGTTGAATGCTTTCGCAGAAACCATGCCTTGGGCCATCTGCTCCCGACTAGCCAAGAGTTTACTTTACGGCTTTTCGGTCAATTGATGTATTTTTATACCAAAATATTCGTAGAGTATTAAGGTGCTTGGGATTAATGTTACTGTAGTGTCGCAGAAATCGATGTGATTTTGATACCAATTCAAAGCTTTTGAGGATGCAATTAATATTGTTTAAATAAAACTGTAGAAAATATGTTTTATAGCCCTTATTCCCATATTTGATTTTTATACAACATTCGTATACATTCGAATACACCTGTATTCCTCAACTTCCTTGTATACAATTTCCCCAAGATATATTCGAGAAATTCTCCCATGAAGATCAGTGAATCGTGATTCGTTGGGCGCTAGAACGCAGCTCAAATCGGATTAACATACTTATAAATGGTTAATTAATTAGGCACACGGCGCCGGATTATTGCTCAGACAACATTTTTATATCAGGGAATCTATTTTAGCTCAGCCATCGATAGGTGAATCGATCGATCGCAGACCGAGAAAGGGGAAACAATCAAACAAACTACTCAACACCAGGCGGGACAGACAAACAGCAACACAGAATCCCGAAGAATCGGAGGGAGAGCGATAGAGCTCGGCCCGAGATTTTATGATGTGCGATGCGATAGGATCAATCCATCACAAAATGAGGAGTCTTCATAGGAGGCTGGGGCCAAGCAGGTTGGACGCGGCAGGTAGCCTCCACGAAAGGCCACCCCAGTGGGTGGCTGTGTGTAAATAGTTGGCCTTTGGCTTGGCCCCTTAAAAATACCGCTTGGCTTCCACAGACTCAATCATTCAGTTAGTCATTCGATTAGCCCATCGGGCAGCCATTCTCCGTCATTAGCCTAAACGGCACCTGCACCTCAGCCCCTCAGCGTCAGCCCCTCGTCGGTTCGAGGAGTCACAGTAGTTGGTTGGGCCTGTGGCGCCACATCTATCAGAGATCGATACCTCTCTACGGCCGTCCACCTGTGCCTGTCGCTCCCGCTGGATAGCTCCTCACATCCCATTATCATCGCTTCTTTGCCCAATCTGTACAGAAACGGAACAATTCATTACAGAGGGCAATTAGACGGATAGCTATCTGTATCTGCCCATGAATGACGGACCAATTGCTCAAGCAAATAAACAAACTTTTGCTCTCGTTACGCGCGAACATCAAGTTTATTTTCAAAGTCTGATTCTTAAGTTGTTCATAAATCGTTGTTCATTTCGGGATTTGTTATTTTTAATTTAATTTATTTAATGTGGCCACAGGATTGATGAAACCCCTTCAAAGGCAGCTTGTTTTTTTTACCAGACCGCTTGTTGATTGAGGAAATGTCGAATTTAATGCTCCTTACTAATTGCCTCATTCATTTTCACCTCGGCGAAATGTGTTTGAAAACCGTTTAAAATTGATGATAATTTTTAATAAATGCCTTCGGCGAAGTGTATGGCTGAATTTATTATTCCGCACAGTTTTTTGAATATTTTAAAGCCGGACGGGAAAAACTCAAAGGTTGCCATTATTTCTGATCCATGATAAATGTAAAATCGAAGTAACTAATTTTTCCTTAGCTTAACATAATTTTTATTGAATTTATTCTCAGATAAATTAAGAAAATTATTTAGAATTCAAAATTGTGCAGGAAAATAATTTCCTAAAGCGATTCCAATAGGTTTTCAACAAGTTGATTTGATTTATTATTTGCATTATTTTAAAAAGAAAATATAAATATTTATTTCCACGGTACCCAGAGATATTTGAACAATTTAAGTTCTTACGTCGATCTAATCATACATTTGTATGCATATATTTTTCTGTCTATACGTCCATCTGTCTATATGTCCAACATGTCTATATGTCTGCCTGTTAGATTAAAAACAATCTCAGTATTTCACTAAGGAAATAAATTTATCGTAGGTGGCAGCTTTTTGGGAGTGGACAAGTCACTTTTCTTTTGCTTAAGTTAAAGTCTTTATTTTGTATTCTCTAGAAGGCGTTCTTTTTATTAGACAAATCTAGGATATTACATTACATTTATTAATGAATAAGAATATTTTGGTACTCAAATTCAGGGTTTTTCGCGCAAAAATCTAAAGGAGAATTGGTATTCTGGGATGATCAGACATATTACTTAATGGCTTAGATAGGGGTAGTATTAAGTATGCAATTATATGGTTTAATAACCATGTAAGGGACAAAATTAATCTCCACCTAATTGATGTCTTAAATTGTATTATAGAAATGCCAAAAAAAACAAGTATGGAAACAGAAAATGCTATATTGCTTTCTCTCCTAACCAACAATCACCACCCTTTTTTGTTTATCGATAATATTTTTCAATAAAATGATGATCTTACCAAGTCGTATTCTTTTCTTTCACAATCCTCGACAATATGTTGGCACATTTCCTGCCTTCGATCCCGCCCCGTCCATCCCTTACAATCATCGAAAGTCCTCAGACAGTTAGCACCCACTTGACAAGAATTGTATATAAAACAGAATGGGAAAAGGCTCCTCATATGTTGGCCCGGGATGCGTAGAATGGTAGCAGCTTGTTAAACAATGAAAATGCTCTATTCGAAAACCAAACCGCACACAGAATATACATATTTCTCACTATTTTTCTTATAAACAAGATCAAAGTGCAGTCCATGAGAGTCGTCGTCTCCAGATATACAAAAGCAGCAGGAAGTAACGTAAATACTCGAAACATATAGAGATAGTTTGTTGTCGATTTCAACAAACGAATTGTTTTCGTCAAAACCAAGGAGCAGGGAACATTTGGCCGCTGGAATATTGCACAATATGGCCACAGATCAAGTCATAATTCCAATAAAAATACCCGATTTATAGCCATCGTTCGATTGGTCTTTATGACTTTCCTTTGGCTTCTCCAGGAATGTTTCCCTTTTTTCATAATGCCCTTGCTGGCTGGGTTTTACGATTTTTCCAATTAGGTTGGAAGGAGGCATTTTCAACCTCATAAAAATGTATTCATTTTGTACTATTTTCATCGAAAACCAGTCTTAAAAGACAAGTAAACATTTTGCCATAGTCTAGTTTTTGACAAATAGAGTAACTATACATATTTTCATAAGAGAATACTTATATGCATAAATTACTTAAACATATGTATATAATAGGTATATATTATACAATATTAAATAATAAAGCTAAGACTTGGTCACTGATGCTAACACCTCCGTAGAGTATCTTTTTGATTCCTACCTTCCCTACCTTATTTCAATATTAGTTAGAATATTATTTGTCATTTTCATAAGAACAATATAGATTATGATAGAACTCTATGAAAAGAGTATTTTGTTATGAAATATAGCATAAAGTAAATTTAATTCAGAAAAAATAATACCTACAAAATAAATTGATTTGTAAAAGTTCAAATTTAATGTTAATGTTTAATTAATATGTATAAACATTGCTTCAGTTTAGGGGAATTTATTCAAAGAATTTTGAGAGCTGGCTTCGAAAAATATAATTGTATTAAATGCAGAAAAAAAACATAAATAGGACGATATGCTGTAACAAGCCTAATAATAAATTATTTCCACAAAGCTCTTTATTACTTAGTCATTAATTAAATCAGTAAATTTAATTCAGAAAAAGGTATACAAAATAAATTCATTAATAAAAGTTCAAATTTAATGTTTTAGAGAACCATTTATACTTAAAATTTATAAACATTGCTTCAGTTTAGGCGAATTTATTGCTTTGTAATGAATTTAATGAGAGACCCAAAGAGTTTTGACAGCTGGCTTCGAAAATTTAATAGGATTAATTTAAATTAAATTTAATTTTTAATTTAATTTAATAGAACGATATGCTTTACAAACCTAGTACTAAATTATTTCCGGCAAAGCTCTTTATTTCTTAGTCATTAATTAGTTTTTTTAGCTCTTAGTTTGTTTTCTAAAGGAATTGAATTTGTTCTAAGCCAATGTTTAAAAATTAAACTATAAGCTTTAGGATAGGTTATTTGACATTGACTAAATGAAAAGAGTTTGTCCAAATTAATATAAAAACAAAATTCGCTTGTATGAATTTATATTTGCAACAATTATATACATATATGTGTCTTTGAATATTTTCTCTTAAGAAATCGTCAGAAGAGAAAAATTTGTTTTACGAAAACGGCTTTTTCTAATGGGATTGCAAAGAAATTCATGTTTACTTTCTATAAAACTCTTTAGGAGTACTCTTCTATTCCGCATTTATTGGTCTACAAGTTTTGTCTAATAATAAAAAAAACTATACTACTTTGAAGAAAATGGCAAGGCTTGTGCTAAGGAATAGCGACTTTGTGCACTTTGTGCGCTCACCATGCTCTGCTGCTCGAATAGGTGTTGGTCTCAGCACCGATTTGTAATCCATACACATTCCAGGATATAGTTTATCGAGTCCGACGTATGAGTACAGGTGCGATGTGTTTGCTGCCGCGGCTGCAGGATGCAGCAGCTGGCCGAGCTTAGGAACTTCTGCTTTTCCTTGGCTGAAGCAGCGCGGAAAAGTGCAGCAGGAGAAGGCATTACCATCGCAGCAGGCCCATGGCGCCGGTGAAGACGAAGGACTGGACTCGGAGGAGCCCAGCAAGCGATCAACGCTGAAGCTCAGCTTTACTTTGGTGGTGCTAGAGGTGGCGGGGGGCGACTTGCTGGCTGGGCCAGTGTCGGGTCTGGAGGCGAACTCTTCGGCAGGGAGGCCGCGATCACTCCTCTCGCAGGCGTTATAGTTCGCGGCGGGCGCTGGTACCTTCACCTCGCACACTTGAGTGCTGAGGTTCTCGGGCATACTCTGTTCCATGCTGGCGGCACTCTCGTGTAGTAACATTTCGTGGCTAATAGTTACATGTCAGTTTGCATCGATCACCGATCACTTCGATCACCGAAGAAGTAAATCTCACCGAGAAATTAATTTACACTTAACATGTCACTTATATGTATATGCATTTAGCCAAAGCCGTCGCTTGAAGCTGATCAGAAAACACCGAGCATCGAGTGGCCCTAAGCACCGATCCGATGAACCGCTTTGTAAGACAGCCCACACAGAACTGATCGGAACCGGCCGGGATCGATTGCCTTTGGCACACACCACACGAAATGATCGGGCGTTAGGTAAATCTCAACGAGATTGTATGTTTCCCAGTATCCTACAGTGGGCAAGAATATTACTATACGTACATGGAAAAACATTTTATAACAATTTGTAGAGCTCCCCCAACCTTTATTATCAACTTTATAATCAATAAAATGCAATTAAATCTACTAAACTGAATTAAAATTGAAAATAAATGTAGATATACAAATTAATTAATCTTTAAGCTCTTTCCCAGATCTACTTTGTCCTTTATCCCAAGAAAACTTAACGATATTATATTAAAAATAATTCCAATAACGTCAGAAACGGCTTCTATATTTCCTTGAAATCATCTTATTATCACTATGAGTATACAAATATTTTAATTTTATAATTTTTTAAAATCTTATACCCACTGTAAACCCATACGGATAGAAATCTTGGTATACAGTTCGCTTGTGTTTACACACAAACATGCCGCTGTGTCATTAGCTCGCCACAAAAATTGTTTCCTCAATCGGTGCTAAGTTTTGTTTACTGATTTTTCCATATGTTCCCGTACTCCCCACACATACACACACACACACACACAGCGAGATCGGCGAATTCCGGTTCCCTTCTGCCCACAACATGTGGAGAAGCCATGGCTCGGTGGCTGTGGCCAATGCGAGGCATCCATTCCAGTGGGCGGAGCCAGAAGCATGAGCTCGTATAGCCGATGCGGAATCTCCCTGCTAGCAGACGGATTGCGGGGCAATCAATTGAGCGATCTCCATTAACTCTATTAGTTCGCCAGTCAATACAGTGGACAGAGTTGGTGTCTGCAGATCGCCGATCTAATCACAGTTTACATTTGAAGAATTCAAAATGAGGACTGATTATCAAGATCATTGCTAAATAAAATGCTAGAAACCTGATCATTTAAATGGGTTTATAACTTTGTAAGCACGATAATTACGTTTGCATTTAATTAAAATTCAAATCAGAAGTCATGTGCACTAAATTTAAACATTTAAAAAAATGTTATAACTAATTCGTTTGAATCGTTATTTTTGATTTTTAAAATTTTAAATTTAATAACCTGATTTATTCATCTTTTTCGCTGGCTTTATTTTATTCGAAAAACTTTGGTTTTCTCATAGAAAATATACGTATTATACTATTTTTATTTTATTCATTTATTTTTATAAAAATATTAAACATATTTTTTCTATATTGAAAATATTGTATGTCTAACTAGTACGTATATGAAATAGCGAATGATTTACCAATGTAATTTATTTTGTTTTGCCATCAAAATCTGGATTTACAATAAATTTGGATTTGTAAAAAATGTTTAATTTTCATAACTAATTTTATAGCCTTTTTAACCTAATAAAAACCAATACAGCAAAGCTATTCGAATTGAAATGAAGACTATTTTTTTATTTAGTTATGGCCCCCAGATCAAATTTCAAAGTCAAACTTTTGCTTTCCGAAGTAAGCTTTATTTATTGTAAAATATGAAAGCTTTATCCTATCTATTAAACTAATGGTTCATTAAATTTCAATTTTGTAAAACTATCCTACTTTCATAAAATTAACCAACTAAGTTAAGGACTCAATAACATAACAGTGGCTATGAAAGAAGGTGCAATACAAATAAAATTATGCATTCTGAGATATCGTCTTACTTCCAAAATCCACATTGCTAGACCTTCAGTCTTGAAACTTACCAAGAATTAAGGCTTACACATTATAGATTTGAAAACTTTTCCTTTATTTCTTACCACCCACAAATACACTAAACTTACATATACCCTTGCAATTCACGGATATCGCGTGTAGGAAGGGGAAGTAGTATATGAACATTTTTAAGTGAAACTTGTGTTATATTGCGTTATTAATAGGAAGTCTGTCGTGACCGCCTTTAGCTTATGTACTTTCTGGCAGAAAACAGCTACCCCGAGGGTGTATTCGGTGCCCAAACGTCCCAGTACCGCAAGCCCACAAATTGACCCAGAAAAAATCCAATATGCAAATGCACTCCTCAGGTAAGGGAAGTGAAAACAGGAAGCACCTACTTGAAGCTTGTGACATTTCTGATGCCCTAAAATTGAAGTAAGGATATGCAGTATATCAGGATATATTGTACCTTCTGTGTTCTATATACTTATAAGGCTAAAATAACACATTGAAGTGTAATTAACAAATGTGCAATTTAGAAAAATTATAATTTTAAAGGGGTTTATTTATTAATTATATTTATCGTAATCCTATTTATATTTTGAACTTCCTGTGCATTGTTAACTAGTAGAAGGACATGGCAGAAAAGGAAGTAAATAAAACGCAATCAAACAGACACGAACACCACTCCTTATTAAGGAGAAATCGCAGGCGAAAGTTGCGGGGCAACTCAATTTAAGTTAGCCAAGGAACAGTACGTCTTACACACTGGAATGGAGTCGTTCTCGTCGTCCTCGACTATTCCGTCTCCACTGCTACGTAGTCTAGACGGAATGGAGAGTCCGGACATTTGCGAGCCGCCGCAGGAGGAAGAGGAGTTTTGCTTCAGATATCCGAGTTACATGTTTCCCGACGTGGAGTACGACAAGGAGGATGTGCCACTTCCATTTAAGGCCTCGCCGGACTCGCTGTTCAACCTGTGCGCCGCAGTCGTGGATTCCCAAGCCCGTACGGAGGTCTTCAAGTGGAGTATCAACGATGTGACGGACTGGTTGCGCAATTTCGGCTATCCTGAATATGAGGTGAGAAGTCCTGTCTCGGAGAAAGAGTCCCAAAGTATTGCAAAAATTTTAGAATCAGTTTGGTTTTCACCAATAATCCGAAGGGGCGAAAACCTAATTCAGAGCCGGCTAGAAATACCAAATTTTCGTTGTCCTGTAGAAATTCAAGTTGCACATGTGATTTTGATATCCAGATGGTCTTAACGGTCAGTATGACTGGCTGTGAAATTAAATTGCACATTAATTCCTTGGCTCTATAACCCAACATTGGAACTGTGCTCTTTTCTGAACAGGAAACCTTTCGGGAAAACTATATTGATGGCCACAAGCTGCTGAATTTGGATGCAGTATCTCTGGTGGCCCTCAATGTTAAAAATTTCGAGCATATTCGCCATCTGGGGCGAGGAATTCGAGCGCTATACCGCAAGGAGCTACAGACGGCAACGGAGACGAAGCAGCAGAGCGAAGTGTACAAAACCTTCCGGGCCCGCACCGGGCGGAGATACGAGGGATTGCGAGAGACGGAACTCCTGGGTCGTATGCACATGATTCGCTCCGTTTTTCGGGATGTCAACGACTGGGATCTCATGGAGCTGCACCTCTCCCGGACACCGGTGAGGAGGTACCGCGAGGTCATTGCTGGATCCAGGCGATACAGTCTCTACGGACCCTCTACAGCTCGCAGGGAGCCCATTATAACGGACGATGTCGATACCACAAATTGGTTTAATTTTGGAGATTGTTACTAATTGTTATTTAGTTTAAGTAGGAGTAATATCTCCACAAACATGCCTAAAAATAATACATTTTTAATGAAGTATAAATTGGCATAAAAACATATTTATTTAAAATATCATTTTGCATATACATATAATTTGAGAAATCGTTATTAAACATATTTCAATCTACTTCTAGATATGACCATTTTTGTTAGTTTTCGAATTACTGAGTTTTCTTAGGAGGTTCCTAGAAGGGACCAAAGATAAAGTAAGTAATGAAAAAAGTTGAAAATCTTCCTGTTCTATTATCCAAATTGTCAAATATAAAGGTGTTGTAGCCGTCTCTAAATTCGGATATAATCTTCGATACTTTAACAATACCTTTACCGCACATTGAATAATTTTAATATTAATTATAATTTTAATTTAACTTAAACTTTTTTAAGTAATTCAAATTATGAACAAATTATGAAAAAAATAAATACCTACCTTTATGAATATTTCGCACAAAGGCTTTTTTGGTATCCTAAGCTTGTTTCTCCACTAAATTCCATTTCTCTGACATAAACTAAGATCACTCACTTTCCCTTAACCTGACCCCCTCCCGGCTCCCGCCCCCTCCCCACAGGCTATTGATTCTGTCCAATCAGTCGACACGGCGCATTGATCACTTATCGCTCTCGGTTGTTGGCGTTCTTGTTGTTGTGGGCTGTTCGATCGCTCCGTTCCTGTTCGCGTCTGTTCACGTGTTTAAATTTATTGATTGTTCTCCTCACAAAACACGGCATGCCCAAGCCTGCCTTTTTCCTCGTCCATCGTGGAGCAATCTCGCCGAGCGGTCCGGGCTGAGTCCGGTGTCCTGCTGTTCAGCATGGGAGACGTACGTGTGGTCGGTTTAGTTATATTTCTCGACATCTTGTGTGTCCGTCGATCGGCTGGTTGGTAATACAACATAGCTGAGGCTCGAGTCGAAGCCTGAACCCCAGCTAGATGCAACCGTAGACTCTGTATTGCTGCGGTGCCACACACTGCCAATGCAAATCGTCTTCAGCCTTTATTAACTTATGCGCATTCAGATTACCTTAATAACTCGTTCCGTTAACACTTTATTATGTTCAAGGCTCGTAAATCGTTCCATCACCCCGGACGTGGTATCGAGAGTCGGGAGGGTCTGCTCTGGCCTGGCCTGTGAACCCTCACAAGTTCCCAAGTTTTCAAGACGACGTTGGCGATTATGATTTATCGCATTTTAATCAATTGAAAACGTT
Source organism: Drosophila bocqueti (assembly GCA_018151655.1). NCBI lineage: Eukaryota > Metazoa > Arthropoda > Insecta > Diptera > Drosophilidae > Drosophila > Drosophila bocqueti. The sequence continues at coordinate 1,679,283 of JAECXF010000149.1, read as the reverse complement.
TAAACGATACGCATCGATGGAAAATTATGAATGTGTGGCTGTCTTTAGGCTCCACAGTAGGCCACCAATAACAACGGCAACCAACCGGCGACGAGGCGAGCCCAAGCCCGGCCAAGATCGTCAGCATGCGTTATCCGACGCGTAACTCGTTTGTATTTCACTCCCCAAGCCTCCACAGACTCTCGGGTTACCAGGGGTCTGGAGACGGAGATCCGAAAATTTACGCGCGCCACATTGCCCACAGAACAGGAGCGGACTGTCAGGCTCAAGTAAACATTTTTAATCTGATGTCCTTCGACCCCATAGTCTTTGCGAATAATTTCTCGTCAACATCAAGATGGCAGTCGATGTATTGTCTCTATTTAAGCTACAGCCAGAATAAATCAGTTTAAAAGATGAAAAGCAAAATGTTACAGAAACAATTTTTAACCAGGAAACCACGTTAAGGCGCTGAGTATTTCTCCAATTTCTTTTAAATGAATAAAATCAAGATATAGGCACTTCATCGGATCTCTCCCGTAGAGCTTCCGATCCGGCCCTGAGCTGAGCCCGCGACATGCATACCTCGGATCAGGGATGAAATATCGCGTGCTGTGTGAGTGGACCTGGCGAGTTTCGCAGTACGACTAAGAGTCGCGACGACGGCACAGCGTCGATTATTATGATTCGAAATTGATAAGCGAAATATTTTTATCATTTCTTAAATTAACATAAACCATAAGCGATTATCACACAATAAGCGTTTCGTTTCGTTTCTTCTCTTCGCATGTTCTTGTTGTTCGCTTTTTATAAGCTTTTATGGCCGCCTCTGACCGCGTTCGAGTATAAGTTATGGCTACGGAGTGTTCAGGCCAGGATTTGAACGTAGTAAAGTGTCAATGGCGTACTGCGAATTTATGGGGATATACCTGAGGTCGAGTCAGCTGATTTTTTCAACTCGGTTTTCGGGTTACATGTAAGGATGTTTTATTTTACTCTCTTAAGGCTAAAATGGTTTGAAGCGACGCGATTGCTTGAGCAGCTCGATTTTCCGCTTGTCCTCCTCGAACTTCTTGCGCATCTCGACGATGTTTTGCATCTTGCTCTCCCGTATTTGGAAAGTGTAGAAGTTGGTCAGTTCCTTGGTCTTCTTGTCTTTGGCCATCCTATTTTCCAGTCGACCGACCACAGACTCCTTCTGCTCGAAACCGGCGTTGCGGCCCTCTTTGCCCACTGTAACCCACCCGTCGGCATCGGCCTCGCTCGTTTTTGCCGCCTCTGCAGCAGCCCGCTCCCTTTTGTCGTAGCCGACCATGTACTTGCGGATTAGCGTCTTCGTCTTTTGCGTGTCCAGAAGGTAATTGTTCTCGTACTCCTCGTGCCACAGCTCCATGCCCGTCTTGATGATGCACTCGCCGCTGCTATTGAACAGGTCGATGCTTTTCAAGGCCAACGCCTTGGCAATGCTGTTGCTCTTCTGGAAGACCACATAGGCTACTTTGAAACGGAAGGGCGGACGTGTAGCAGAGATGGGATCGGTGGTTCCTTCGTACCACTTGAGGGTCTCGTCTTTTCCAGGCTTGGCCGCGAACTCCACAACCTCAATGGTTCCCGCCTGGCTAAAGACCGTTCTCAAACTCTCCTCTGTCACGTAGGGCGGCACATTGAGCAGGAATAGTGTGCGGCCTTTGGGTTTGTTGGGGTCCATCAGCCGGATGAAGTGCTCCCGCATGTAGACGCTGTGGCAGTGCTTCGCATCGGGCGACGTGCGTAGGGGGACCACTGAGAGAGACTTTTCGTTAGTTAACATTACGGTCAGGACTTTACAGCAAGTTTACCTGTGTAGCCCTCAAGTTCAACCATTTTATTATGAGTTATTTGTTTACTAATGACGCACGTGTTGCAACTTTAATAGGGATGGGCAAAAATATGAAAATACCAGCATATCGATATTTATACGTAAAAAAAATATCGTGATGTTTTTTTTCTCAAAATATATTAAAATATTTGGTTTTTATATATTATATTGTTCTTTAGTCACTATTAGGTTTCGTTTTTATCAGGTTTGAATTTACCATTATCCATTTTTTATAGAAATCAAGCATAAAAAAGATATCGATGTATCGGTTTTCTCTCCAGTTGTAATTAATAAATTATTTTTATAAAAAGATGAAAAACATTGAAGACAAGTGTCATTCATTATGATAATGTATGATTCTTTTCTAAATGGCACTTTACATTGCGTACGCAAGTCAATGGTTTAAAACAGCGAGAAATGACTGCAGGCGCGAAAAATTTATGCAAAGAGCCATGTTCCTTCAGTCGTCTGGCAACTCCAATGCCTGAATGATTACGCATTGCCAGAGTTTTCGTTCAGAGGAGCAACTAGCGCTGCCAGTCGGCGTTAATTTAGCTATTTTTCCACTAGATGCATTTTAAATTTTCAAATTGCGCTTTTAATTCAAAAAGTAATAGAGTTTTTCACAGGGATCGTAACAATTAATTTTTTTTTAATAAAAATCATAAAATAAGAGTTAATTTTCTAATTAGTTACAGCAAATTTTAATTAATTATTATTTTCAATTTTTAAATAAAAATTTGAGAATAATTATTAATTATTTATTTATTATTATTATTTTAAAAGTTTGTTAATAACTGTTGTTTTCAATTTAAAAAAAAAAATAATTGACAAATAACTCATATTCTCAAATTTTTATTCAAAAAAAAAATGAAAATAACAGTTATTTGTCAATTTTTATTTTAAAAATTGCAAAAAAAAATTGAATCGCTTGTTATTGTACTTAAATACCATATGGGCATAAGCATAAATACATAGGTGCATTTTCATTAATGCATAAACAATATCGAAAAATAGTAAAAACGAATTCTTTTTTTGCATCTATTTTTATATTCTAATAATAGCTGTTATATTTAAATTATCTTTTCAATACATACTTAAGGGGGATACGAAAATAAAATTTTTATGAGGATTGCTAAGAAGGGATTATGTCGTTTTAAGGGAAGAAGTTAAAAACTTAAATTAACTTAAACCTTAATTAATAATCCAAAATGGTTGTTTTATTAATTTTATTGCTGTTTTTACTAATATTCAATGATTTAAATATTGACCAAATCGACCCTACGGCTTATGAAAAATCGTAACAATTTTTAAATCTATTATTATTTATATGCTAACGACTGTGTAAAAAGCGAACAAAATAATTAAGCGGCATCACCCGGGCAAAACCGAATGTTTTTTGTAAACTCTGCACGTATTTTAGTTTTCGTCCGATTTTGTCTTGCACTATGTGTCCTACACACAGTGAGTGCTTGTGTGTACCCATGCCCGTGCCCGTCAAATGGTCCGAAAACAAAAACTGTACACCACAACTACATTCTGACCCACCGCTGCCACGTGCTCCTCCATTCCCTTCACTGCCCACAGCCTGCGTTTATTTAACGGCCGCATGATGAAAGGCGGAAGTTTGTCCTGGCACGTTGCCTCCTGTCCCTGGTCCACGTCCACCGTCCGTAGTCCTGTTCCATGCGAATAGATGCTAATTAATTGAAGGCAGAACTTCAATTGTTTTAAGTTCCATTATTTGCTGGAATATGGTTTGAAATCATGTATGTAATATGATTTGAAAACCAGGAATATTAAAAAAGGGCTCTATAAAAATGTACTTATCATCGAAAATATAAATATAACACATTAAAAAATTACAAAGCAACCTCAATATGGACAAAACTCTTTCAATAATTTAGCAATCAGCATTGTTTTAACCAATAATGTAGGCCGTTAATCAAAATTCTGCAATACAGTGGCCTTAATTGCAATGACAATTGACATTATTTTTGCGAATCGGTCGCACAGGCACTGTCATCAACCCATTTCACCCATCGGGGGACCAAGGAGCTGGCTGATTGAATAATGCAATTTGAATGCGGTTTGATTTTGTAAGGCCAGTCTCAATTGTAATTAAATGTGCAAATTCAAAGCTAAAATACATGGCCTGCTAATTCGATAAACGATTTTACAGATGCTGCCCAAGTAGCTGTGAACAAGGACCTCTGGACCTATCATCAGCCTCAAAGATTAGTTGGTTAATATCCAAATTATATATAATATAATTCATATAATACCAGCTATATAAACCTGAAACAAATTTTTTATTTACAGATGATAAATTCAAAATGACAAAAAATTATATTACATATATTTGAGACATGTTCCTCTTTAAGCATAATATAAATAACACTTGTGACTTAACCATAACTTTATCATTGGCCAATGGATATCTGTAAAAAGAAGAAAAGTTTACTTTAAAAACTCGTTAAAGTAAAAAATAAAACATATACATATGTACATTAATACAACTTTTATTATGCACTTTGTGGTCAATTTCTGAAGTTTCCCGGAATCTTATAAAAAAAATGCGTACCAAACCAATTTACATAAATAAGAGGTCTGTTTTTTACAAGCCGAGCATCGGCATTAACCAAAGCTCCATAAAAAAAACGAGAATATCTTTAACTTTTTGTACGTGCACATAATTTTAAAATGCATTTCACACTTTTTAAGTATACTTGTGTAAAAATGTATAAGCCATTTTAAATTTAAAAGCGCGGCACGTGCTCCTCCATTCATCCATCGAGGGTCGAGAGTTTGTTTCCCTAATGCGAAATCCTTGACTAATTAGTACATGTTGCGGCAGCTGTGGGGCGTGACCCCACAACACCTAAACCGCAGCCTGATGCTTCAAAGATAAAAAGAATACGGATTTATTTTCATATGTATGTGTGTCGGCCTTAATTAAAATTACAAGTTGCGACTTCATTAAAAGTATTTGCTCCGCTTAGCATTCGTAATTTGCTATTTATATTTATTTTTAAAGAGAAGGTTCCTACAAGATATTGTTTCAAACTATTTTCTTGCTCTTCCCTACGGAAATTCATCTAAAATACTAGTTTATGATTTTATCCACATAAATAAATGTTAAAACAAGTCCAAAACACATTGGGCAAGCTGAGATTTCCCGCGGTCACCTGCACCAGGTGGAACTCTCGGATTTCGTCCAGTTGTGCGTGAAAACATTTCAAACTGTTTTCGTCGCACGCATGATTTATGGGCGTCCATTTTGGAAACCCCCAATTTGTGCTCTTGCCAATCAACCAATATATATTGGCCAATTCTATTGGGGTTATTTCGTCGGTGAAAATCGGAGAAAACTCTAATTGCGCGGTGACCATGAAATAGCGTCACGTGCAAGCAATTTATACAGCCAAAGCTGTTGGTACACGGTGCCTGGTTAAATCCTAAATCCTTGGAAAATAATCAAAATAAAAAAGAGAGCAGTCACATAATGCACATGTCCTCTCTGTTCGATCTGTGTATAAACCACAATACCCGCTGCAAAAAGCCCTTTCAACACATCTGCAAAGTCAGATTGTTGTTCATTAGTTTTGATTTTGACCAAAATGTGCGCAAAACGTTTCGGATTCAATAGCGACACATAAGCAGCCAGAATAACTCTCGGGCACAGCAACGTCATATGGTAATCTATGATTAATAAGAAAAACACAGTTCTATACTATTATTTTTTATAGATTATGTCTTTACGGAAATGCAAAACAAGCTCAATTACAACAAAAAACTCAGCTATAAAAAAAACGATGTAAAAGAAGGTTGGTCAAGTTGAATCTTGTATGCCCTTATTTATTTAATTTGTTTATTAAATTAGCTTTCATTGCTTGTTTTAGGATAAAGCAAGAGTATATATGGGCACATGCTGTCGACGACACTATCGCATTAAAGCAAAAAAAAGATACAATTAAACAACTCAAATTTGGCAGTATGTTTAAATTATTACTCCTCCATAGCTCTATTATTGGTGAAAAGTTGAGTGTCCAACTTTTTTTTTTTCAAGATAATTGCAAAAAACTTCCGATGTCGCACGGGACAAAAAAGGAAGTCGTTTTATCGGCCGACCGTTAAAGTCAAAGTTTAGCAAAACCTAAAGGAATATTTTAATGAGTCTAATTTTAAAATGTTGTGCCATCATTTATCTTAATAATGTTTTTGTCTTAAAGCAAAAGATAGTAACTTTTTTAAATTGACTGTATGGATGCACAGCCATGTCGCAAACGACATCTTTTTCCAGCGTACTTTCATGATGCTTTTTATATTTAAGTAAATCAGAAAAATATAAATGTCCAGATTCGTTTGGCTCTTTGCAATCTCCCAGTGATGATAAATGCAAAAGTCCAAGCATACCCCTGCTTTGGAAGTTTTTAACGAAACACAAGATGATCTTTTTTATGGTGTTTTTCATCAAAATATTCATTGGAATATTTCAAAATTTGTTTTAGAATATGATACAGGATTTCACATTTGATCAATTGGAACATTTCTTAATGGTACTATGTTAAAAATATTAATTTTAGAGCATATTTTCTGTTTTTGCTGTGGTTGACCTTCTCGTGGAATTGCCCATATACATATAGCGCATGAAGAAGTTTAACATAATATTAAAAATATCATAAACTTATATAGAATTTTTAATATCGGAAAATATTGCACTTAACATAAGGATATCAATATTATATTATTATATAATCCTTTGGTGATACTGATTAGAAGTTCAAGTATATTATACTATTTGATTCAGACACGTTTCCCCTATTTATAAAAATTATAATACCCTGAAATAGGGTATGAAGTGAAATGGTAAACTTTTCGCCTGGTCATTAGTATACCGTTGACATGCCACGCCCACTCCGATGGCGTTGCGTCGATAAGCAATCTTGTCGACAATTGACCCTGCCGGACTTACAGTCCGCATCTTGGGAAAGTTGCCCACAAAAGGTTCTTAAACTTTGCTCATTAATTATAGAAGGGAAAAAGAAAATAAATTGCGCTCAAAGAAAATTCGTCATTGAGCTTGTGGTATCGGTCGCCTTGTTGAGTTAAATTGGTTAATTCTTATTTACCAATTTATTAACCCCGGTCTTCGTCAATCAGATGCCATTAGCGATAAACAGGGTCATTCCTGGGGGCTGCAAGGGAGCCAATAGACCCCAACGAAGCTAGTATACTCTTGCAATGACCCATAATTTAATTTATATTTTGTAGGAAAATCAGAAAACAGTTCTAGTGGCACATTTTTTATGTCATTAAAAAATATACACACTAACATCCTATACCTTCAGAGTGTCCAAACATTGGAGCTTGAGACATTCGGCTGTATCGCGAACTTAGCTAAAGGTGTCCCAGTAATTTATCACTGATAACCGCTGGAGGAAACGGAAGCCCCAATGTCAGAAAAACCAATTTAAAGTAAATTAGCACAGCGCCAACTGCTCGTGATTTGTTCGGGTAAGCAACCACCACAAAATCCTGGGGGAACATGGAGGATTCTTCGCTAAGCAGAGCAGGTGCGTGTCCTTTAGGCCAAGCAAATGTGGCAACGGCTCGGCTTGGCCGAAACTTTGCACACACACATGCCGGTGTCTCTGGGGCTGCGGTCGCCGTTCATTCCCTATCAGATCACGTACGACGTACGGCTTGACAGGGGAAAGGGAGTTGGAATCGGAGTCCATGCCCGCTCTATATCCAGGCAGAAAAAACAAAAGTCCTGAGGCTGGGCGAAAATAGTGCAGACGGTGCGGTGCGCCTTGGAATTTATTGCACGTGGTAAGTTGCTTGGATGGGTTCAACTGCAGATTAGACGCCCTGATAGACACAAAATGCTTTTGCCTCCGAACTCAGCTTAAGTTTAGACATGGACGAAAAATTTATTACACGTTAACCGAAGGACGAAAGGCTTGCGAGGGCTGCGTTTTATTTGACTGAAAGTGCCTACTTTTAGACAATGAAACCTGGCTCTTGAGCTGTCCGTAAGTTGGATCTGGCGGCAGTTTGCGAAAGTTTTTAATGATGAAACATTGGAAACTATTCTGCTTAATTTCATATTTATTAGGCTAGTTCTTGTACAATATTATTAAAAATACCTGCTTGCAAATAAATCTAGATAATAAATAAATGTGCAATCATATATTTTAATTTAAAGCTTTACTGCTTCACTGATATAATGCACAACATTTGAAAGGTTTCCCCTGAGATGCCATCGCCAAGTGAGTGCAGAAATGCAGAATTCAAACACCAAACTAAAACAATTCTCTAAACTCAACTGGGACCTGGCCCCCAAAACTAAAACAAACACGAATGTCCGACAAGAGGCACCAGCGCCTGAAAAACCCCAAGGATTTGGAAGCACAATGTGTATAGAAATCTTTTAAACAATTTCGTCTCATGCTTGATTTCTTTCGCAGCTCGAGGGCGAGGACGGTTACTTAAATTTTCTTATGGTTTAACTTTTGTGATGTTTCAAGCCAGATTAACCGTGCTTACTGCCGGTCCTAGTCTGGACGCCACCACGCTCACTGATGTGACATTGTTCAGCCATAATCTACTTTCAAGTAGCCACAAGCAACACCCATGTCCATGTAATCTGTGCTGGTGCGTCCTCGTCCTCGTCCTCCTCCAGGATAAACTGTAATTTTATGCAAAAGAAAATTCACCACAGTGGCTCCTATCAAGATTATTTAGACGCCACGCTCCCTTACATATTTTATACTCTGGCGCAGAGTAATTCAATTTCAGTCAAGAGTTCACAACGCATTTAAGCAGAGAATCAAATAAATATTTATAAATTTATATATAAATAAATTAAAATTATTCTTCAGATTTGTTGTTTAAAGACTACTTTTCTAGGTGAAATTATCAAAGAAAATAATTAAAAGTTTAAAAGAACTAAACTATAACTTCATTAGTTTTAACAATAATCAACATTTAAATGTAATGAAAATAATGTAGTCCCAATTGATTCTTTGCCATCTCATCTGGAAAGTGAGGACCACTCCAAGAGTGAGGAGATCTGGCCAAGATACCACAGAAGATAGAGTACTGGGTGGCTTCGTTAACTCGGACCAGACACGTAATGCACATGCGGCATTTATTTAACTGCAAGGTGTTAATTAAATTTGGTTTTAAATGCAACTTGTCGCAGCGCCGCCCCGCTGCTGGCTGCTGCGGACTCCGGCTTGAGTTTGAGGTTTCGCTTCGTATTCAGTGAAAAATCCGCAACTAATTAGGACGCACGATTCAAGCGGCAACGAGGAGGAACGGAAACTGCACGTGGATGTCGGAGCCCCGCAAAAGGACGCGCACCGAGGGCAGGATGAGCAACTTTAAAGGGGGCAGGCATTAAGAAGGCATTGGTCAGCGCATGAAAATCTCTTTGCGGCAAGTATTTTCTTTTACAAAAAGTAGTATATGCTTTACTCGTATTTTTAATGCTGTAAAGAGGATGCTTTGCAAGATTGTATTCTCGATTCCTCGGTTAATCTGCAACTGACAATTACTTTCACTCAGTCGCTTAATAATTCAGCGACCAGTGGCCGCAATTTAGAGGCTTGGCAAACAAACTGACAAATTGTTTTCACCTATTTTCCGAAGAGCCTGCGTGCAGGTGTCAGTTTGTCACCCACATACATAGATACGAAACCTGCGAAAACTATTGATTGGCATTTGAATAATAGATGCAGATTGTGCATTACTGAACAGCCACGAGGCGACGGGGGCCAGGATACTACTATAAATGTTTCATGGACATGACGGGTGCTAGTGTTCACCTTACTTAGCTTACTCGGCGTTGCCATTGGTGGACGGAGCTCTTTGTTTGTTTATCTCAAAGATACTTGAGGCCGCACAGCGCCGCGGTGGGGACGGTCTCTGGCCAAACGAGGCGGAATGCCCGCCCGCCCAAGGGCTAAGCTAACCATTCGAAAAATTCACTCAAGCGCAAACTTTCGATGCCCCCGAATGCCGAGCATTTTCCTCCCCTGGCTCGCTTAAAATTTACATTTAATGAGGTTTAAGTTCGACCAAGGTGCGAACACAATCCGCATTTAAGGAGCTACTTCAGATGGCGGATAGGGATTTTAATGGTCGCAAATTGAAACCGAATGCAAATGGGATGCATTGCTATGAATGATTGTGATTGATTTTATTTAAATCTTCTCCCAAACTAAGAGTTTAAAATGGACTTCTCAAATAAACAAATATGATCTTTAAATCATCTTTAATTTCAAGCCATTTTTCAGACATAAATGTCACTGACTAAGCCCGCTTCCAAGTGCAAGCTCGTAAGCCTTGCTTAGACTCTGTAATCAGGACAAGCCAGGACAACTGCCGGTGGGAGCCCCCCAAACCTTACCAAACCCCATCAAGGAAAATCTCGACCGCATTTGAGCATTTTCTCTAATTAAACTGGCACGAAAGCCGCAACAGAACAGACAGAACTCACTATCCTAACGCGACACCTGTCAAAGTTTTTCCTTTTTATTTTTTGGTCTGAGGAATGAATGAAAATTCGTGTACTTGGCAGTCCTCCTGCCTGTTGATTGCTTTTTGGGGTTCCCCGCCACCTTTTTTGTCCAACTGTCACTTGCAGAGTCATTTACTTAAAGAGTCTTTCTTTTTTTTTTTTAATTAGCACTTACCTGGGAACTAAAGATCCAAATGCTTCCGCGACGATTCCAGCACCGCCTTCAGGGGAAGTACTCCTCCGCCGGGTACAGGCAGCCTACCGAGCAGGTGCAGTGAAGCAGCAGCACTCCTTTCCGTGTCAGCCTTAAGCGGAGCACTCTGGTTGCCCAATTTGCCAGCCAGCCAGCGGCTATAGGTGTGATCCGGTTCCGTGCCCCAGAACTTGTGAAACGAGACGGGCGGCTCCAAATGTAGGAGCTCCCTGGCATAGTCCTGCGGCCGCGCCTGATGCACACCCGCAGCCGGCACAGCAGGCACGCCGAGCACCTGAAGGCAGTAGCCCAAGATCATGTCGTCGGGGGCACTGGGGCTGGGACAACTGCAGCGGTCCAAGATGAGCCGCACCAAAGGCAGGCTGAGCAGGATGCCGGCTCCTCCTGTGTGATAGTTAAAGCCATCTGGCGCATGCAAGCGATAGCCGTAGCGCTGCCCCAAATAGGCGAGATCCGAGTGATTGTGGCAGCTCAGTAGGGCGCTGACGCGGGGCACACTGGTAATTGGATTGGAAACGGAAACGGAAATGGTCAGTGAGTCAACTTACCGAAATAGTATACAGAAATATTTTTAATTGAATGTGCCGTCATCCGATTAAGCCGCAAAATAAAATGAATAAACGATGTGGTTCTGGCTCAAGACGGGGCCAGTTGCCGTTAATTTGGATTTTCAGTATGGAAAATATTAAATTAGTCCTGAACCTGTCCAACTATAGCAACTCTCCTATGTTGGGGTAGTTAGACATCTAGACATATATATTTTACTATCTTAGTTTCCCTGCACTTTTTAAGGACCTACTTGGTGGTTTGTCCTATTCTATGTGTGCATCTCTGGCAAGCCTTCAAGCCAAAATCAATTAGCCACAATACTCACCTCAATAAGGTATCGTCATCGACCAGCATCAGCCAGCGTATATCGGATTGTTCGCCGATATCCCTGAGGGATAATTGTAAAATAGCCATTGTTTTGGCACAATGTCCAGTCTGCACGTTCGGTATTCCCGTGCTGATTGTCGGTATGCCGTCGTCTGTTGTGGTTTTCGGGGCACAGAGAAAGGGGAAAATCGCAGAGTCAAATCAATGAATATTCAACTACTCATCGAAGGGCAGAGCCTGGAAACTCGGGAGTGATTATGAGGGGGAGGAGCAAGCACACACAAACACACACACGCATCCTTGGTTTGGGTGTGGGTTTCGTTTGGCTATCATTCAGCCTCAGCCTCATCGTGTTTTTGTTAATTCGCTGAGAACACACAGACAGGTGCAAATATATGTACATCTGTTAAGGTTTATTTTAGCCCCGGTCCACAGACACCCCCTGACCCCAAACCGAACCTCCTTCATTCGGTTTAATTGCCCGCTCATTGTCGTCGAGGTGCTCACCTGCCACATCGCTGTAGTATCTCCGGTAGCGAGTGTCTGCTGCCCAGGTGCGCTCAATGATTGGAATGCGTTCCTTATGGAATTTTGCACAGGTTTTGATTGCGAAATATATGTGAGATCCAGTTGTGTGCACCTGTGTGGGGTAGGAAATACATACATACATATGGTTATAGGCAGGAACAGATATGGAGACGGAGAAAGATATCAAGTCGAAGTCGTGTTGAAATTTATGGCTTTTGAGGTTTCGTATACTAATTGCTCCGGGTGCTGTCCTTCGGTATTGATATCCAAAATGGTTATGGAGCTCGTTAGCATAGACTGCCTTTAAATTAAAGGCGCTTGGAAACTTGCTCTAGGTTCTTAAAAAATCTTTTGAAAAACTGATATTGATATTGATGTTGATAGTTATGAATAAATGGAATATACAAAGAATATACAAAGAACTTTTTGTCCAATAATAATTTTGTTACACAGCACATCGGGCACTGGCATTTCTAACAGGAGCCTTATGGAAATTTTCATCTTAATCAAGAACCCGTTAAAGTGATATATGAGATGCAGAATGATTCCACTACAAGAGGGGCGAATATAAACTTACACAGTGGTCCTTCCGGTCCCCTAAAGGTGTTGATGCTGACATCGGAGCATATGGCTCCTTTGGCTTTGCATACAGTGCACAGGACGGTGCACCTCCTGTCGGACTCTTCGGGGATTGTACAGGTAAGGACATGGGGCAAATGTAGGCGGCATTATTCAGAATGATTTTCTTCGACAACGCTGCTTGGCAATGATCCGGGTCGTCGTCGTCGTTGGGGCGTACATTGTCGAAAATAAAGCGAGCCAGCTCATGAGAGGCGTCGATGGAGAACTCGCTGGGACGGCTGTTGTTTTGGGCATTAAGAGCAACAATTTCTGTTAGTCTGGAAAGAAACGATTTATTATCAGTTATAAAAGGTACATTTACAATTTCATGAATAGAAAAAATCAAAATTTAAGCAGGTCTGGCTAACCAAGAGGTTTTCGCTGCAAAGATGATTTTATAAAAGGGGTTAAGAAACCAAAAATAAGAAATTACATTTTAAAAATGAAATAAGGGAACAAGAAAAAGATTTACTGTGTATGGAATTTTTAAGTAATAATATTGTTGTAAAAAATATATTACGTAATGAACATAATTTTATACCCTTGCAGGTTATTATAATTTTAGTCAGAAGTTAACAATGCAGTGAAGGAGTCCTTTCCTACCCTATAAGGTATATATATTTTTTTGATCTAGCCATGATCACGATTACGATCCAAATATTAGGAGGGAACCAATTTTAATCCCGTCGTTCTAATTTTTTAAGTAATTTGTGTTTCAAGAACGTCGGTATCTATTTTATGAAAATCGGACTTTTAACTAGCAACTGATAGTACTTCATTGCTTTTAGAATATACACATAACCCCTGAGATATTGTTTTGAACAATTTTGAAATATTTTAAATTGTATCCAAATTATTATATAATTTACATATAAAAAAAAAACATGTTCCAAACCTTCACTCTTGAAAGGACAATTTAATAAAATGCATAAAGTTAAGGATAGCTTCTTATAAATATGTAATTCTTCTTGGCAGTTTACTAGTTTTGTCTTAAATTTTAAATACTAATTACAAGAGTCTCAAACGAATGATTCTAAACTGCTATACAAACTTCGGCCTCCCAAAGTTAGCTACATTTTGTGTTCTTACATGCAGAATTGCTGCCTGCAAGCTAGGAGTCATTACCTTCTGAATAGAGGGCCCGTGAAAACAAGCCCGGCGCTGAGCATGGGATACGGGAACCATCGCGGATCCTTGTAGTGCCAGAAGTGGTGTATAATGGTGGCCTCCGAATCGTACAGGGCGTGGCCATAATAGGCGAGCTGAAGAAACCCATTGGTTCAGAGCGAAAGTCTCCTTCACTTCAGATGATGAGTTCAACTCACCTCATCGGGGTCCTGCCCACGCAGGTGCTGAAGCAGATCGCGCAATGAGGCAACATGCGTGTTGTGCTGACACCAGATGATCCATTCAGTGCTTGTACTGAGCAGCCGAGTTTGGCTTCGCAAATGAGGCAATGCGTCCAGCAGGGTCCAGTAATTGAAAAGCTCTGGCATTACATAGACCTTAACCACATAGTCGCCTAAAACGGCGTCTCCTGTCAGATTAAGTTGTTGATGCTGCTCCCTTACCCTGCCGGCCAATGTGAAGCACTCTTCCTGAGCCTGCCGCGGATACGGCGGACATGAGATTACCAGAAGGACCTCGGGGTCCGTTTTGGCACGGCAAAAGGTTAAGAAATAAAAAAGCCACAGCATGCTACGATATATACCAACATGCATTTTGAAAATATAGCTTTAGGGAGCTTAACTTCTTTGATATAATATATTCCGAATCCCGAACCAATTTAGAAATTCACTATAATTCACAGAGGCAATCCGAACACGACCGCCCTAATGAGCGTGCGAAAACGTACTGATGCAGCAGTGATTTCATTTTTGGCGCAAACCCGAAATGGTGTGAGGAGCCACGTTGGTAGACCAAGGCGCAGGCGCCTGTTTTGGAACAGAAGTTATGAATGAACCTGCTGCCAGGTGCATGCAACAGGTGTCAACCTGTGGGAAAAGAATGTTCTTCAACAAAAATGTTGTACTTAAAATTACAACATCAAGGGAAAAGATCGAACAAAACTTTAATTTTTTATTTTTATTAATTATTTATAAAAAATAAATAAATAATGCTGTCTGTCTTTGTTAGTCTACCTTTTAACCTTACAATTTTACGTCAGATTTGAATTAGCCGCGCTACAAATAGTGTTGCAAAGATACAACATTTTAGTGCTCTAGAGATGGATTTCAAATCTTTAAGGAACCTCGATTTTTGTACGACTGGAAATGTTTTTAAATTGTCATTAAATAAAAATAATAAATTCCACAAAACTATATATCGTATTTGTAAGAAATTAGCCAATAAAATGTTTATTAATAAATAATAAAATATTGAAAAATATATAATCTCAAATAAGAATATATCTTATTCCATTGAGAGACGTTTCCTTCTGAATTTCTTAATAGAACATAAACATGGTAGCCGAAAGACATGCTTAGAAAACATACAAGTGTAGTTTATTGCAGAAACAAACCTAGATATATATTAATGTAGTAAAGAACTTAGTTTAAATAATCGCATTAGCTGAAATATAAATGTTAATTTCATATATTTGTTGTGTTTACATATAGGAAACTATAAGGAATACTATTAGTGCATTGGCGATGCCAATCTGGTTGTCGTCTGCATGCTGTTGCTTCGGTTGTTTGACTTCAGCCTCAGCTCGTTGACGTGCTTGAAGAGCTGGTCCTGCTTGGAAAGCAGCTCCCGGGTGCGCTGGCAGCCGTGTTGGGCAGCGCTCAGACCCGGATTCCAGCGACAGTAGAGGCCCTTCCAGAGGCGCAGGGCCCGCACGCTGGCGATGGGGCGCAACACTAGCTCCGCCCCCTGTGTGAACGAGGGAAATAGGGGATTCAAATACTGATCCAGCGAGGAGTTGATGTGTGTCCACAACGAAGTGGTTTTGTGCTTTAGATCTGCAAGGACAATGATTCAGCAATGCATTGCAATACATCTTGAATAACGTACCTTCGGTGACCCGCTCGGCCTCCGTGTTGCAAAGGAATGTACCAAATCGGCAGGAGTACAGGTGATCCACAATGGTTATGAGGAAGTGCTCATTGAACTCAAAGGCGTTGTTAAACTGCTGACTGACCTGCCAGACGCTGTCGATGAATTGCAGGAAAACCGGCGATCGGTCGGCATCCGAGTGCTTATGGTCGCCGTGACCGACGCGTTGCTGGAATTTGTGTCCGAAAGAGAGCCACTCCTTCTCGATGAGCACCTCAAAGCCACGGACTGTGCGGTAGTGGGGATCCAGCAGCAACATGGACAGGGCCGTCAGTTGGGCCGTGCGATCCCATCCGTCCGAGCAGTGGACTACAACGGACGTGCTCATGGTCTCAACCTTGTCCACGATCCGTACGGCGCCAACCAAAATGCACCTGATGTGCTTCAGCCACAGTGTATTATCGATGGCCGTCTGCCACTTGGAGTCGTCGGTTGTGGGGAAGCAGGCCTCCTTAACCTTCCGGAGGCTCTCTCGCATCACGTGAATGTTGTGGATGTCCAGGAAATTGATTTCAACGTTCTTGTACGCGTCCTCAGACTCATAGCCGCCGCCCTTCGCCTTATTGGCAATGGCATTGGCGCTGGGACGCGCATCCATGATTGTCAGCTTGTCCGACTGGGCGTTGGCCTCCATGATATAGCTTAGATAGGTCTCATCATCGGCGTTGCGCTTGCCGCTCACTCCCACCAAGGGCTGAGAGCAACGCGTTATAGTAGCCTGCGTTCGGGGATTCATCCAGGACAGGACCGGTAGGCGACAACGCGATCGAAACTGCGCAACGCGTCGCAGGAAGTCATCGGATGCTGCCTTGGGCACAGCCCAAACTGCCGGATAACTGTCGCAAATGCTGTAGGACTCGTTCAGCTTTGTGGCCCGCCACATGTCGTTCGGAACGCCGAGACGTCGTAGTTCTGCCAGTGGCTCGTAGACGGCCCAGCCGTCCCAGCCACTGCTGGCGCCATTCACCGCACTGGCCGCTGCCGCATGGGCAAAGGCGAAGAGGCGACCGCTGTATGACAGCGGAAACGCGTTTGTTTGCAACTTCTCAAACACCGTCCGGCGAGAGTGGTTCTGCTGCTTGTGGGCAAATCGCAGGTTTCTCATGTCCTTGCAGAAGATCTCAATGCCGTACGAGTTTTCGCCTCGCGACGTGGCACCACCGATCTTCTCCACCCGGGCTATTACGCCCAGCGGTACGTCTACGACCACGGGAGGCTCCTGGTCCCGCAGCGGCAGCGAACGGAAGTACAGGCGGTAGTTCGTGATGGTTAAGGCACCGAAGACGGGGCCGCGATATGGGCACACATAGGTAACGTCGTTCTTTTGGTCCTGGTCCTCCTCACCGTCCAGATAGGCGAAGGGCGTGTCCCGAAGAGCCCCATTCTGTCCGTGCTTCGAGCCGAGCGAGCTGGACTTGGAACTGCTGTCCAGTGAATTGTTGCTGGCCGTTTTGGAGGCCAGCTTGTCGGCCAGGCTCGCGGAGGACTCCATTGCTTTGATTTAAATCGAGTGTTGTGTGTGTGGGAGCAAGTCCTCTTTGTGTTTTTCGTACAAAGAAATCCGAAATCTGCAGAAAAAACCTAGAATCACGACAAAATGCAATCAGTGTTGCCGCCTCGCCACGGCTTAAAAATACCAAAGTCAAAATACACTAAAAAAAAACGAATTATCAAATTTGAACTGTACGCCCGAGTTAGCAGCTCTGCTCGATCAGCTGTTTTCAGAATATAATGTGCACAAACAGCTGATCGCCATCCATCACATGTATACACTGCGCCTTTTATTATTATTATTTAACATTTTTGTAAATAAACCAAATAGTGCAACATGTATCTGAATTACACGCCTCGAGCGCAGTGGAAGTTCCTGCAGTATCTCATGCAAATACGACAACTGCAGTTGCTGCGGCGGCAAGTGCACATCGGTGCAAAGCCGCCTCTGCTGCCGGTGGCGTCGTTCCTGCCGGCAAATGGTCTTCATCACCTGGTCTCCGGCGAGTGTGCGGCAACAAAAAAGCTTCAGCGGAACAACTGGCATGGACAGGGACGTTGTTCTATTCTCGCGCCTAGAAGAGACGAGATCAGGCGACGAACTTTTGGACGAACTGATGGAAAATAGTGGAAAAGTAGCGATGGACGGGTCGTATTTGGTGGAGAGCATTTCGCTGCTCTGGCAGCACTACCAAGGCTTGGAGCAGCCAGGAAGAGATGCACTCACAAAGCGCGTGCTAATGGAAGTCCTGCCCCACCTCAGCCCCCACCAAATAGACCAGCTGGACATCAACGATCTGAGTCGCTGCTACCTCTACCTGCGCAAAATGCGCATAGCCAACTGCGAGCCAGCCGTCGAGGCGATCTTAACTCACGTTCTCCGCCTAATAGACAGCGCAGTAGATGGGAACGAGGTGATTCCCCTGACCGCCCTCTCCCGCCTGTCGGTGGGCATTAACTTGGAACGCGACTTCTTTACGCCCCTCGTGTGCCGGAACTTTGTGCCTCTGATGGAGGAGCACATCGCCCAGTGCCGAACCGAAGAGCAGGTGCGGCTCTTGTCCACCTGCCTCTTTCAGCTTCACATGATCGTTGACGAGCAGATGCTTCAGGACTTTAAGCAGAGAGTGACAGAGATGCTGCACAGCGGCGGCCTCAGCAGTGAAACGCCAAAAGCCTTGCTGAAGGTGCTCCACATGCTGAATATTCCGGTTTGGTCGCAGGATCACACACCGTTAATACGAGAGCTCATGCTGGCCCTGAGCCCGTGCATTCCCCACTTGGAGTCGGGTGATTTGAAGAGTGTGTGCCGGGCTTTCCTGCACCACCAGGAACCTGCCAATTTGACGCAGTCGCTCAAGGAGGCCACCGAAAAGTTACTGCAGGAGGAGAGATCGGCGGACGCTTTGTCCTGTGCCGTCCACTTCGCCACGCCCCAGCAAAGGGACGAGTACATAGACACCTTTCGGGAGCTTCTCAACTGCGAAGAGACCTGGCTCCAATCGAGTGCCAGCGGACATTTCTTCCGAGTGTTGCGCGCCCTGAAGATCTCCGACCTGCGATTGTGCAACACCTACTGGTCGGGTGTCGTGCGAGAGCTGGACTCCTGCCCGGAAGAGCAGACCCACCTGCGCTTCCTGAGGCACTGCCAGCGCTACATGAACTTCAACAACAACCTGGGCGGAACGTACCGGCATTTCACCGTCGAGCGCAAGCTGAGTCGCATGTGCATGAGTGCCATCGAGGGCGACATTGCGGGCAGACTGCCAACAAAATTCGCGCGCATGGCGGCGTTTGTGTTGGCCTACGGACAGACTCCGTTTGCGTGGAAAAAGTTCCCCAACGTCATACTGAGCAAGATGCTCTCGATGGCTCCGCAACTGGATATTCAGGATTGCTTTCTCCTTAGCCGCGGCATGCAAATAGCCAGCGAATTGAGATTTCGCCAGCATCTTCCCCCGCTGGCTGCCATGCAGCTGTCCACCATGGATAGCATACTCATCGGCTGTGCGGAGAGACATCTAGCTGGCACCGATTGCAATAATCCGCTAAATCCCAGTGACCTCAGCATGATTGTTCGAACGCTCAGCCACCGCAAAAGTAAGTTGAGAATAATTTTAACTTTAACTAAAACAAATAACGCACCATTTCTGCTTCACAGCTCTGAAGAACACTTTGGTATACAACCAAGCTCTGGTGCTCTATAAATCCCTTCATTGCAAGGACCTGAATTCCCGTGTGGTGCGGGACATGGCGTACAATTTCAACGCCTCGCACTTCTTTGTGCCCGAGCTGTTGGAGTCAATGTTCGGCTACATTTCGGAGCAGTCTGACCACGTCACCGGAGACACAGTTGAGAAGGTCTTAACTTGTTCCTATAACCTGGGCTATACGCCTGCCTCTCCCCATGTCTTGCATCATGCGGCTGAAGTACTACTCAGGCGAGTAATAATTGCTTAAAATGAATTGAATTTATACATAATTGAATCTTTATTTGCAGGGATTTTGACCAAATGAGCGGACTATCGCTCGTCCAAGCCTGCCTGGCACTGTGCTTCTACAAGTCCATACCGGAGAAGCTGATCAATAAAGTATTCTGCGTGAAGTTTATTCAGCGCATTGAAGATGAAATACAGGTCTGCTACTCCAAGGCCACCTATCCGGAGAGGGTCCTCAACCTGGTCATGCAGCTGAATCGCACAGTCTGCCTGGATTTGCCCGAGGCGAATGTGCCGTGGTTTCAGCAGAACTATGTCGAGGCTCAGATGAGCAAAAGTAAGTAAGATACTCGATGTTTACCTCCTTTTTGATTAATATTTCAAATATTTCAGAGTATGTCCGGTCCAGTAGCTTCACCACCGATGTCAAACAGCTTCTGATGAATCTGCTAAAGAATGATAATTACTTCCGCTGCAATCATACAACGCCCTACGGCTATCACATAGATTTTGTGATTCACTTCGATCGGGACAGGAAGCCGATTCCAGCCCCTCCTGCGGAGGTCACCATGTTGGATCGCATAACGAAGTAAGCAAATGAATTACTTTTTGAATTATTTAAACATACATAACCTTTGCTTATGTTCCTTTAGGGTAGCCATTCTTCTGCTAAAGTTGGATTCATTCTGTGAGAACGATTTGACTGCTTTGAGAGGGCCCGAGTCTATGAAAATGAAGCATTTGGAAATGATGGGCTACAAAGTGCTGCAGATAAATGAACATGATTGGAACTCCAAGTACATGGCGACTCAAGGAGCCAAGGAAAAGTTCCTAAAATGCTTGCTACAGATTTCCCAATAGTTATTAGGTTTAAAGCGTAGTACAAACATTTTGTTATAATTTTATTGTTAATAGTTAAGCGAAAGGTAAATGCTGAGAGCAAGACGTCATTAAATCATATTTGAAGAACTCTGACCATATTCACAACAAGTTATTATTTAGTATCAAAGGTTTATTCACGTTGTATGTCGTATACAATTTGTAGAAAAGTCATTACATTGTTCCAAGCACTTAAAGCAATTGAAGTTCTCCTCAGATACATCTGGGATTTTATTCATCCAACTGAACACACCAGTTGTAGGCATTGTTAAACATCAGCTGCCAAGGACTCGCTGCCTCACAGGCAGACACTTCAAAGTCATGTGGCACATATGGCCATTGGTACATGGCGCTACACCGTTCCGGATGCGGCATCAATGCCAAATGGCGACCGTCCGGAGAGCAGAGACCCGCAATTCCCAAGGGACTGCCATTGGGATTCAGGGGATAGCGTTCGGTGGGCTGCCCGTCATCATCCACATACTGGAGCGTCACTAGCTCCTCCGATTGCAGTTGGCCTATGAGCTTATCATCCCTAAAGGCAAATCGACCCTCACCGTGAGCCACCCAGCACCCAAGAATCAGATCCTTCATACTTTGCAGCATGATGGATCGATTCGCTGGTATCTTCACCGTAGACCAGCGGCATTCAAATCGCTGCGAACGGTTGTGGAGTAGGGCCACATCGGGATCTGAGCCCACGGTGCTGTTCGGAGCTCCCACGAAACCAATAAGCGACATTAGTTGGCAGCCATTGCAGATGCCCAGCGAGAAGACATCCGGGCGGCGCTTGAAGGCCTCAAACTGCGGCTTCAGGAGGGAACTGTGAAGAATATTGGCTGCCCAGCCCTTGGCGGAACCCAAAGTGTCCGCGTAGCTGAATCCGCCCGGAAAGATGACACCTCGATACTGGGACAGAGTGGTGGTGCCTGCATCGGAAATGTTCGTTGATTAATTTTAATAACTTTCTAGAAATTCGCTCTCTAACACTCACCCTGCAGCAGATCCGACATGGTCACATCGTGCACTTCGAAGTTCGCTCGCAACAGGCAGGACATCATCTCGCGTTCGCTATTGACACCCTCCTCCCGCAGAACGGCCACACGAATCGCAGTGGAGCAGCGCTTGAGACTGAGCTCGGCCTGTAGGTTGGCGGGGGGGCCCTTGTACTGCGGAGCCTTGCGAAACTCCAGGCTGTCGTACTCCGCCTGAGCGCATTCGGGGTTAGCCTGCAGCTTCTCCAGCTCGTAGCTGGTGCGCTCCCATTGCTGGTAGAGCAGGCGAAGGGGCTGATCCAGCAGCGTAGATGAACGCTTTTTAATTACCACTCGGGAGGCGTCGAGACCGAATCCTTTGGTTACGCCGAGATAATAGTTGGGCACCCCGGCGCCTTTGTAGATGCTGCGAATGCGGTCCAGATCTTGGGTACGCACCTCTACCACCCAGCCACACTCCTCTGCGTAGAGAAGGGCCAGCTCAGGGCGATTGAGTTTGACGGCAGCTTCATCGTAGCTCTTTAGACTGGCCAAGGGCTCCGATAGGTCAACGTCGAGGCCACTCAATCCGCCAATGGCCATCTCCACCAGGCACACAAGCAATCCTCCATCGCTGATGTCGTGTCCGGCCAGCAGGAGGCCCTTTCCCAGCAGCGTTTGGGTGGTGACAAATGCCTTGGCCAGAATATCACTCTTCGCCAGACTGGGACACTCGTTGCCCTGCTGGGCATAGGCCTGGGCCAGAGCAGAGCCGCCCAGTCGGAATTTCTCCTCCACATTTATCCAGAGCAAAGCGGTTTCGGAGCCCGAGCTGGGTCCCTTTAGGTCGGGAGTGACTTTTAGCCTCACATCCGGACAGGGGGCGTAGGTGGAAATGACCAAGGTGCCCGGGGACTTGATTGTCTCGCCACACACCTTGGCGGCCATGGATAGGGAGTCCTTGCCGCCGTCTATGGCTATGTGCAGCTCAGATAGGATCTGGCAGAGTTCCTTGCAAGCGTCAAACATCTTGGCTCCCTCGCCGGGCAGCTTCGCAGCCCACATCCAGTTGCCCGAGCACTTCACATCCGCCAGTTCGCTGATTTTGACAAAAACCAGGTTACTGAGCGCTTCGGCCACACACATCCTGGCCATGGCAGCGGGATCGAGGAGACTCTTCAGTGGCTGGGTGCCAATGGAGGAGGCGATGCCGGCGGTGCTAAAGTGCGATACGGTGGTCAGGGCATAGTCGGCCAGTGGGGCCTGGAGCGGACCCACACACTGCTGCTGTGCGATCAGTCCGCCCACGCAGCGATCCACCTTGTTGGTGAGGAAGCGCTTGCTGCCCACGGCCACCAGACTGAGGACCCTCTTTAGGGCAACATCCAAGCCCAAGTTGCTGGGCAGATCCAGACTCCTTAAAGGTGTCACCTCGCGGCTCAGCTCGTACTTCCGTTTTGGCATATCGCCCAATACGTACTTCAGTTCCAAGTCGAAGGGTGGAGGCTTCGTACTCGTACTCGAAACGCTATCCAAAGCCTTCTCCACATCCTTGGGGGCTGCTTGTTCCAACAGTGTAACACGTCCATTACCCGTCACCACGCCCACAAAGCTGATGGGGCACCGTTCGCGCCGGCAGATCTTCTCCAGCAAAGCGCGATCTTCGGCCTTGCAGAGAATGGCATTGTTTTCCTGATACTCGGCACCCCACAGCTCCAGGGCCGTTATGGTGGGATCGCCCAATTGAAACTCCTTGGAGAAGATAACGGCTCCCGCAAAGCCCGGCTCCACCAGTTCCTTTAGGACGTTACCATTGCCGCCAGCTCCCTGGTCGTGGATAGCCAAAATGGGATTCTGATCGCCCAGTTCCAGACAGGAGCGGACCACACGGTTCACCTTGTTTTCCATCTCGGCATCACCGCGTTGCACGGCATTGAAGTCCAGCTCAGCATCTCCGGATCCCTGCACCTCCACCGAGCTGGCGGCGCCACCTCCCACGCCGATCCTGTAGACGGGGCCGCCGATCTTGGCCAGCAGCTGACCGCGAACGGGGTTGAGTTTCTCTCGCATGGCGGCCGGCATGGTGCCAAGTCCGCCACTGAACATGATCGGCTTTACGTACTCATCCCGCTGACTGGCATCGGCCATGCTGTTGAGGCCATAGGATAAGGCGAAGCCGCAGATCACAGGTTCTCCGAACTTATTGCCGTAGTCCGAGGCCCCGTTGCTGGCCTCGATGAGTATCTGCAGGGGAGGCGCAAACGTCGTTGGATACTTGAAGCCCGCTGGTTCGTAGGGCTGTTCGTAACCTGGAATGTGAAGGGCGCCCACACAATAGCCAGCGGTTCCGGCAATTGGGACACCTCCTCTGCCCACACCCTGGACATCGCGAAGGCGTCCTCCGGTGCCCGTGGTGGCTCCACTAAATGGTGCCACCGCCGTGGGCATATTGTGAGTTTCAGCCGTAAAGATCAGATCAGACTCCACATTCACCCGTCGCACTGGTCCCGGAGCCACCACGGAGGACGGAACTATGGAGTCGTGCTTGAATCCAATCATGGCACTGCTGTTGTCACTGAACTTGATGGTATTGTTGGGGTTTGTGTGCGCCTGCGTGTCCATGATCATGCGAATTAGTGACTTGGGCTGCTCCTCCCCATCGATGACCATGCGTCCGCGGAAGAACCAGTGGCGAGAGTGCTCGCTGTTACTCTGAGCGCAGTCGAAGAGTTCCACTGTCGTCGGATTGCGACCGAGCTGTTTGGCGAAGAGGTCATGGTAAAAGTCCACATCATAATCGGTGAAGGCGAGGCCCAACTCCTGATTAATCCGCACCAGCGCCGGCCGTCCCTCTTCCAGGACGGGCACAAAGTGCCAGTCACTCAGCTGCGACGGCAGCTGCTCATTAAAGCTTGCCTTGGGCGTATTCTTCGCCGTGTACAGGCATTGGGTCATGCGATCCCCCAGCAGGGGGACGAACCTGGACGCCTCACGAGCTGTCGAAGCATCGCTAAAGGTCAGAAGGTAGCGCGTCGACGCCTCCATGCGCAGAACCTCCGTGTAGCCGAGATTATGGAAGATGTTCACGCAGTTCGTGGAGAACGGGGTGGAAAAGTTGAAGCGCGGTCCGATCTCCAGCAGCAACTGCCGCTCGCCCTTCGCCTGGAGAACGGGCTGCCTGGACAGGCTCTGGCCGCTGTTCATCGGTTGCTTAACCAGCCAGATTAGCAGTTCCTCCAGTGCCAGCGAGTGCTTAACTTCGGCTCCGCTGTGCTCCAGATGAAAGCAGCGTTCCATGCGTACGGAGGCCAAGCCGCCGTCCTCTGCTTGGAGGCGACGCCAGACCCTCTGTTCCTCGGCCGCGTCAAAGGCCTGCACATCGTAGTAGCGTAGGATGACCATGTCGTCGTTGGGCTGCTGCTGCAAAAAATAAATGTGGCTTGAGAATACTCGTAATCCGTGCGTGCGCCTTGCTAGACGAGTCAAGAATGATCTTGGGCTTGACAACCAAGTGGGCCGCAGCCCACGTTGGGGGTTATCAACCACAACCGCGGTTCAGGTTACAGCCGATCCGAGGGAGAGATCTGATGCAGGCAGTCGTTGCACCGCCGTCACAACTTGTTTTTGTTTTTGCTATTGCCAGCCCCTGAATCCGAGTCGCTGATAAGCCGGCGACGTAAACAAATTTTCAGTGAAAAACAGCAGATCGCGAAGAGAGGTAATGTGAATGGGAAGCTAGGGGCATATATATATGTATGTACATATGTACATATGCTTAAAAAGCCACAATTGGCGTTAACTAACCCGAATTGAAGCACAATAACAAACAGCGGCGCGCACGTGCGTTGGAGCTGAGAGCTGAGACTTGGCCAGTGCTGGGCAATAGCCAATCTCTCGCATTAACACCTAGTTGTCATGAGAGGCTTGGAAGTGAAATTAAACATAAAATGAAAATAAATAAAATCTGAAATGGCACAGAAAATATAAATAATATTAACTTAACTATTAATTTCAATAGAATTATTAAGCACCGCTGATAATCTGTTAAAAAAGTCTAACATTTTGCACAGTGCTTCACACATTTCAATTAAATTTAAAATTTCAAAATGTGTATAAATCTCAAACAACAAAGTTCCTTCACATAAATTCAACAATTATTAAAAAAAAAAGAACAAGAAAGGCGTTCAAAAGTATGCAATGATCATATTAATTTTTGATTAATAAAGAGCATAAAAAGTAGGTATTAAAATACAAAATTGCACTAATTAATAATTATAAATAAATTAAAGAAAATCGACATGTTAGAGAAAGTAAAATTTACCGAATTGAAACATAAGTTTTATGTTTTGTAAGTTATGTATCTAAGCTTCAGCTTTTTAAAAAGAGAAAAATTAAAATGTTCTGGTAAAAATGTACAGAATTTTCGACACAGCTGGTAAAACACTCCAAGCACCTGCCAGAAAGCTTTCCACTCTTTGGGAATATTTTGGTCAGCAGACAGCCGGTTTATCAGCACGTGTGCTTTTGCGAGAGTCGCGGAGGCCGATAATAAATACATATATAGCCGTATGGCAACAGCAACAAATCAATGACTGTATTCCGACGTCACGGACGGCGTCGGCCTGTGGCATTCCAATTAAAACAGACGCTAAAAGCTTTTTTCTGAATTAAATAATGTAATGTTTACTGC
The DNA here is from genome assembly GCA_018151655.1 of Drosophila bocqueti. Lineage (NCBI taxonomy): Eukaryota > Metazoa > Arthropoda > Insecta > Diptera > Drosophilidae > Drosophila > Drosophila bocqueti. The sequence continues at coordinate 1,653,148 of JAECXF010000149.1, read as the reverse complement.
AGGTTTTTCTCGATTTAGCTGCCAAAGACGCCATATCTGCGATTTAATAAAGAATTAAAAAAAAGAAAACCAAATGGTCTTGAATCGAATTTGCGGGCGAAACATCTCGTTTATTGTTCATCATGTTCTTTTTCGATTTTTACACTGCTTATATTGACTATTATTATTATTATTAATCGGCGCAAGTTTATCATCAGCTGGAGCTCCTCGAATTCTGCCTGGTAGGGATAACAACTGTGAGATCCCTATCGGTCAACATGAGTGGAACCCAAGCCACCAGCTATGACTGGGATGCGGAATATTTAAAAAGGAGCTATTATAAAATATATGTACGCATGGATTTGAGGAAACAAGTTATTACTGCTCCAGGCCTTGCTTGCTAGTTGTCGACGATATTGCCACCTTTGGTTACTTGTACTAAAACAGCGATCCGTGCGCCGCCATGTAAAATAATTAACTACTCGAAACAGCCCCGGCGCGCACTCCTTGCATCGTATTGCATCCGCAATTATGTTATGTGCATTGCCTTTGCCGCTTTGGCGGCCTGTACGCTAATCTCGTCCATGCTCTTGCGAGCACTCTCCGTCACTTCGTCGATGGAGCGACGCGTGCTGTGTATCAGTTCGTCCGTTCCCCGGGCGATTCCCTTGACTTCTGTGTTGATCAGACCAATCACCCACTCAAGGCCCTGCCGGCCCTTGCCCGCGTTAGAGCTGATGGTGGATGTCAGTAGGTCCTCCATGTAGTGGGACAGCGGGACGCCGTACACGGTCACCGTGGCCTCTTGCTTTAGTAGCGTTTTGCTCCCGTCCGCTGGATGTGGCTCATAGTAGAGAACTTCGTCGACGCTGATGTTGCGGCAGAATGTAAGGTTGTTTGTCTTTAGTACCATTTGCTTGCGCTCCGGATCCACTGTGGAGCGCTCGCTGGCGAAACACGTCTTGGCCGTGCCGATCAGCGCGTGCGTCCACTTGGGAAAGTACCATTTGGACTGAACCAGCCGATGCGTGTGCAGCACTCCGTTGACCACCTGCCGCTCGACCACGTCCGTGCCAATGATGGAGGGGGTCATCGGGTTGGGGTACTTTCTCCACGCCGCCTGCGTTACAGTCTCCCAAGGATGGTTGAATGTGTGCTCTGACGTCCAGATTTTCATTATGCAAGCGCCGTTTGTCGTCACCGTTCGGGGGGATCAAATGTCGCAGGCGAGCTAGGCTGTGGCCTGCGGGGGCAGAGGGTGGGGAAAACGAAACAGAAAGATTTAGTAATACGGTTCACGTCAAATTTTGATCAAAATGTCTGAATTATTTAATATTTCTAAGATAACTTTTAAAAAGCTGACCTTTACTCGTGTTGTGCGCAGGTAGTGATGGCAATGAATCCGATAGGCTAAAGTTATCGGCGGGGGTGGTTGGGCCAACCGAAAAGGTGGCAACACTGGCACCAATTATAAAAGCAATTCAGTGTCACCATATTTCTTATAATTTCGTTATTAGTATTTATTTACATTTAACCTTATAACTAAGTAACTGCAGTTCTCATTGTTTCTACTTCGTACAATAAATGACCACGGCCTCTAATCTGGTCCAAAGGTGCGGACGTACTTCTCGAAAGGCCGCATGTCAATTTGTTGCAGGCGGACCTGCAGAAACTCCCGGAACTTCTGCATCCCGTCGGCGTCTTCGCTTATTAGCCGCTTCTCCTCATTAATGCATTCCTCGAGCATTGCATCGTTGTCAGCGGCTCCCACTCGAGCGATTGCCTTCTCCAAACGAGCGGTGATCTGGCCAGCAATCTTGTCACTCTCGTAGTCCATGATTTTGGCCAGCGCCTTGGCCGGCGCACGTCGCTGGCCAACTTGTGCAACGTCGGCGACGGAGGGCGTGGTGAGGCTGGGTTCCACGTTCAAATTCCCTTCCTTACTGCTGGCGACGCCACCATCCATGTCTTCGTCTGGGGATTCAGTTTGCTCGATAAACTCCGTCAGCGAGGGCTCGTCAGGGTGCGTCTCAAGCTGCGTCGAGTTGTTTTGAAAGTTGGTCAAGTGGAAGACCCCATCTGTGTCGTAGAACTTGTACCCCAGCATTTCCAGGGCTATTTCCGTCAGTAGGTAAGACATTTTTGAGCGCGTTTATATTCGTTTGTTGCACGGCCAGAATAAAAACGAAGTGCAGTTGCCGATAAACGATAACGAGTGTGCGACCAGGTGTGGTAGACACTGGTAGCAACAGCTGATTACCTAGCGTCGTCAGCTTGCTTGGCCGTCCCAATAACAAATTTAACAATTTAGTAAATTTGTCGCCTTTATTTGTCCTTTGAATGCAGACCCCTAGTGCCTAGCATGAAAATCAACGAAAAGAACCTGTGCGTGTTCGCGAAGGCACCGCCCTTTGACATGGAAGGTAAGAAACAATCGAATATTCAATGTTTTACATTGGCATTAATCATTCATTTCGGCTTGCAGGCTTCCTCAACAAGCGGGGCGAGGTCAACAAGGCCTTTCAGAGGCGCTACTTTGTGCTGAAGGGAAACCTTCTCTTTTACTTCGAGTCGCGAACCGACAAAGAGCCCCTGGGACTTATCATTGTCGAGGGCTGCACCATTGAGCTGTCGAATGAGGTGGACAACTACTGCTTTGAAATAGCATTTAACGGCAATCGCACCTACATACTCTCCGCTGATAACCAGGAGAGCATGGAGACGTGGATGAAGGCTCTCACCTGCGCCGGCTATGAATACAAACGTATCATTTTGGCCGAGCTACAGCGGCAGTTGCAGGAGCTTGACGATTCCAGAAACAGTAAGACAAAGCACAGCTCGTTACAATATTAATATATTTTAATTTATCCTTGTTATCCACAGAAGTGCTTGGGAGTGCCATAGACGGGTCACAAAGTTCTGCAAAGGAAACAAGGCCAAGACCGCCGCCTAGGCGCACCAATCCTTTCAACCGGCCCGCACCTCCGCCGCCCGACACTGCGTTAAAGGGCGGCGTAGTTATGTCGCCGATGCCCTTCATAAACGGTTATTTTGGATCCAGCAACGCGCGTCTCCAGCAGGAGCAGTTAATGATGAAACAAGGTATGTATCTGTGGTGTACACCTTTCCATAACCAGATTACGGGTAATTTCCACTTACAGATGCCACCACCAACAGAAGCCCGCATGGCACCCCCAAGGCAATGCGTCGCCCCCCGCCCCCCACTCAGACAGCTACCAGCGTTTTCTACCCAAATGCGCGAGGTCCAGAAATAGTTGGCGGCGTATCTACAGTATTACCGCGCGGCCCCAACAACAACAACATTACCCGGGCCAAAACGGGCCACACAAGCAGCGCCAAGGAAGACTTCGTCCGGACCCATGAGCGTTTTCGCCAGGAACTAATGCCCGAAGTAAAGGCATATCGCGAGCGCCACAATCAGCCGCTTATCCAGTTGTGATAAAGCGGGGAGCGGCAATCCCTTGTATTACTCGCTTTGTGCTAAATCTATTCACGTTTTAAACTTACTATGTTTTAAAAACCACCTGTTTTGTTTAAATAAACAAAAACTGATTAGTGGGAATTAAAAGAGCCAATAATTTGGCGTCCTGGCAAATGAGTTTTTTTGCTGATTAAGCTTAAAAGATTCCTTTTTTTATTTGTTTTTCTGTTTGTATTGTGTGAGGGGACAGAATGCGACACTTTCTAAGAGTGCAGCTAAAACGAGACGCACTCGCTCCCTTCAAGAGGTTTGCTCTGACACTCTGTTTGTCTCTAGGAAATGATGTGTCTTGAAAACCAACCCCAACAAGGTACGTTTTCAAAGAGCCTTTGGAAAAATGCATAAACAATTATCACTCTAAATACTAACATTCTCTTTATTTAAATATTTGTTTTTGTATATGATTAAAATGCAAGATGTACTTGTTAATAGTTGCAACTGGTATTGGATTTCTTCCATGGTATACTTTTTATATGTACGTAACCTATTTGCTTAGTTTCTTTAATTTATATTTTTATTTTATTGTAGTTTATGCTTTTTGTTGCCTTTGTTCACTCATTTCGAATAAAATGCAGAATACTGTAGCTTATTAAAGAAATACAATTGGGTTTAAACACATGCATCATATAGTACGTTTTGTGTGTGTGGGATCGTTTTTAAGCCTAAAGGTGGGCGGCACAATAAATTAAAGAGAGAAGTTGGGGACAGAAACACGAAAATAAATAGGATTTATAGGGAACGAAATCATCACTAATTCGTATTCTGAGATTATCGCGTATAGATAGATAGATATAGCGAGAGTTTAGCGTAATAATAACTTTTAACTTATAGCATACGAGTTGCTGGTTTTTTTTTGTTTTGTTTTTGTTTTTCGATAAGTAGCAGCAGCGTTTCGATGATCAGTTCTCTGGGTTTCTGGTAGTTTTTTGTAGTTTTCGTGGAGCAGTATTGTTGTTCTTGGCAGCATGATTGCGCTTGAGGAAAAGCTGTCTGTCTTCGCCATCCATTTTTAATCGTCAATGTTGTACTCGGGCATCTTGTCGTACTTCTGCTTGCTGGCCTCGTGGCTGGTGTCCACGAGCAGAGCCGTGTGCGAGTATCCCATTGTCACCTGAGGTATTTTGATGTTGTCCAGCTTGGGCACCTCCTTGGGCACCGTCGAGGACTTCTGGAACTCGCCAATGCCCAGCTCCCCGAACGTGGGCGAGGCACCCCAGGCGATGAGTGTATCGTCGGCTGAAATCATTATCGACGTATTGGCACAGCCAATGTCAGTAATATTCCATCCGGATAGATCCTGCACCGGTTTGGGATACATGTTGGCCTCGCCCGTCTTCTTGTTCTGGCCAAACAGAAAGAGCAGGCCCAGTTCGTTTACGATCAGACTGAAGGTGGAACCGCAATATACACTGCGACCGCCACGACCCTGAGTATCGTAGAACTTCATTAGACGGGGCACCATCTCGTCCTTGGGCTCAGCGTGACCGAGACGCCCGAATCCGCCAAAGCCCCAGCTGTACACCCGCTTCTTGGAGTCGATGGCCACCTAAAAGAAATATGAATTTAGTGACCACAAAGAGCTTGGGTGAGGAATTTATCACTCTTACCGTGTGATTGTTGCCGCAGGCAAAGTCCACGATTTGGACACCATCCACAGGAGTCACATGGCCCTCCTTGCTCTTTTCTATATAAAGGACAACCTTTTTCGGCGACGTTTCAAAGTGGAATGAGAGCTTGTTGGCGTTCACAAAATACTTGGCGTCAGTGTTGTGGCCCAGCTGGCCGTATTCCGGCAGCCCGAAAGTGTGCAGGTTTCCCTTGATGTCCAGAATGACGGAGAACTCGGCCCCGCATCCGATGCGGATGATCGGGGGACCTCGGTAATTTATCGGCGTTGGCGAATAGATATTGGCATGGGTATTGCCCACTCCGCACTGACCGGACTTGTTCTCACCGCAGGCGTACACTGTTCCCGTGTCTGTGAGAAATAGTGTGTGGTGCCGGCCGACGGCTGCCTGTACCACGTTCAGCTGCTCCAGGGCCGGAATGATAGTTGGCTTCTCCACCAACTTAATATCCTGGCTGAGGCCAAGCTGGCCACTGGGATTGCGACCAAACCCGAGCGCCTTACGATCCATATTGATGAGAATCGTGTGGGCGGCAGCTGGTCCGCTGGCAACGTATCGATACTGCACAAGATGTGGGAAAAACTTAGAGAATTGCTCGAATATTTAGCTCGATGAATCCTTCTACCTTCTCTTCCGTAAACCGATGGAAGCTGTACAAGTTCGGTCGCACTTTTGTGACATTCTTGCGGTCCCGCTTGCCGGTCAGGTCCCACGTCACCATGCCGGCCAGCAGCAACTGCCCGGGTGTCTTCTCCAGCGTGGCCAGCAAATCTTCCGGCAGCTTACTGGGCGGATCCAGGTCGTCGTGTGGAATGAGCACCTCCATCTGGTTGGCGGCAGCAGCCGCCTGATGAGCCCCGCCGTCATCCGACTCGTCGCTGAAGTCATCTTCGTAGTCGGACTCCTTCTTCTTGGGTCGCCGCTTGTTGGGTCCGGCTCCGTTGCCACCTGCTTTGCGCTTAGCCGACATATTTTACGATTTTGTGAGTGTTGCTTGGACTGGAGTTGGTCTACACGGCTACGCGGCTGTAACGGAAGCGGGAGTTAGGGAGAATGTAGAGACCAGAACCAGAAAACTCGTACGCAGCAGAGCGTAACGCTGGCAGCAAGCCGCTCTCTCACGCGCTTGGTGGTTAAAGTGTATGTGTGTTTGTGTGTGTCGTGTGTTGGTGTGGTGGTTTTTGCAAGAAAACAAAATGAAAGCCGCTGCCGGAGTAAGCGACGCCAACAGATAGAGCGAAAGATGCTGTTTTAACAAGAAAAAAACTGAAAGGACTTGGACAGCGGCTTGGCTACTGAACACCTCCTGCGAATCCTTGGTCAGCCAGGAGCCTCCTAGCACACAAAAACCGTTTCAAACTGATAGCGTCATGTCACAGACACAAAGACATTTAAAATTTTTCGAATTATGACCACCGTTTGCCTATGCTAATATCGTCCACCCATTGCTGTGGGCTCCACATTTATCCCGGATCCATTATGGTTAATCTTGAACGCGAACTTACAGTTTGGAGGAGCGGGTTCACTATTTTTCGCAGCAAAATGGCCAATAACTAGGGTTGTTGATAATATATCAAAATATCAATATATCGATATTTTTGTCTAAAGATGAGATATTCATATCGATTTGTTTTTTGCCCAAATATCGGAATAGCGATATTTTTATTTGATATTTTTTGTCAAGACGAATACATGAATTACAATACAAAAATGTAGGAAAGAACATTTATTTGATGAAAAACTTATCCAAATGGGCTTTGGATCCCTTTTTTGACCGCGCTAGCGATGCAAGTCGATGTGTTCAAATATAAAATCGGCATTAAGAAAAACATCGAAAAACCTCATAAAACATCGCTAAAAACAACATCGATTCCCGATTCAACAAGAGCGCGCCATAGTACAAAATCGTGAATAAGTAGAAAGCACAAAAGCAATTATGTAAAACTTTTCTTTAGTTTAAATATTTTTTCATTTTAAATAAATTAAACTCATTCAATAATAAACAGTTCGAATCCCTCACAGATTGAGCATTTGGTGTTCATGATTCCGATGCAAACCCTGTACTGAACGTGGCTCGATGCTCCTCGCCCATCAATGGTTAGTTTGGAGGATTCTATATGCCCGCCTGAGTGGATGTGGATCCGGCTGAGGCTGACATCCGTCTTTACCGTCCCTTTGGCCGTTCCTGAAATGATACATCCGCCATTGGATCCATTTTCATTGAGATGTAAGTAAATGATTTATTCCTCAGTAAATTTATTTAATTTAATGTAATTGGCAGTTATAATACAATAGCTTTACTTATAATATTATTTAAAATTTGTACTCTACCAGGTACCTTCTCGTTGACTTTCTGGGCATACAAAATCTTGATGTTCCTGGTGTTCAGTTCAGCATCCTGACCGTGATACAAATATTTGATAACTTACTCTTGCAGAATGTTTGGATTCCAAAAGGCATTCTACTTCGACTACATGGCTGCCGAACGTGGCCTTTTTGTGCAAAAAAACTATTCCAAAATATTACATTAATTACCCTGCCCTTTCCCAGATCTGTAAACAATACAACTAAGATATTGTAAATTAAGAGCTCGATTTGTTGCATTCACTTTTTTAAATAACCATTATCTCTATTTTCCTTTATTAAAACTCTCAGGTTTTCCTTCAAACAAATAATTAAAGTAACTCCTAGTTACAGTCTTATAATTCTCCTTTTTTTTTTTGTAAATTTGCCAATAGAAAAGAACAAACCTCCCAACTTCAGTTCTAAGACTTTTATTAAAAAGATTAAAAACCATCAAGATTTGTAAGTTTTCATTATTTTTTATATTATTGTTTCTTTTTCTTTAACTGTAGCGTAGCAAGTCGAAATGGTTTCTCTTCTATTGTAATTTCTTTATATTTTAGGCCCTCCTGTTACATATTTTTCATTCGATCGAAAGCCTACATAGATGACTTGTTCTGAAAGAAAAAATTCAAAAGTAATATAAATATTTTTCAAAAACATTTACAATTTAGACATTTAGTGGTGGTGTTTTATTTTCCAGAATTCTACAACCTATTTCTGACCCGTGGTGGTTCTGTTGCCTCAGTCCCAAGCATGGGCGCCCATCCTGCCGGGTGAAAGCGAGAGTCCGGAGACCTAAAGCTCGCTCACAAAGCTCTCTTTGCTCCCACCGATACGGATTGCTCTCGCCAAAGACTCTTGACTTCGCAGCAGGGCTGTCGGAATATGACCGAACGTAACGCTAGATTCTGAGATAAAATCAAGCTACTTACTCCCAAAAATAAAAAGATGAATAAAAACAAAACCTGCTTAATATTGCACTTAAAATATTTAAATTAATTGGGTAACTACCCATTTGACTAAAACCTCTCTCCACTACGGAATGGGACCAAGGCATTCCTTTTTTCAAACATGTTAGATCCTGAAATAAGCTAAGCTGGCAACACTGCATGACACAGTCCTCCCGCGGTCCTGTCGACTTTTCGCCTGGCACAGTCTTCCGCCGTGGTCCTGTCGAGTAATGTGCGCCGCTGAGGAACCACTGCTGCACGCCGCGCCTTGAGTTTCGTTTTACCTTTTTTTCGCCACCCCCACCCCCCTGGACACACTCACACACACTCAAGACACCAGCAGCAGCACGGGCACGGGCACAAACACGGGGGCGCACACACTTAACAATATCAACAAAATATATTCCAAGGATGTCGACGGCCAATATTTTTTAACGCGATTTTACACGACTGCGAACTACATTTTGAAATACAAAATATTTGCTAAACGTGTTTTTGATAAATTTAACAAAAAAAAAACGACAACCTACAACCTACAACCGACAACCAACAACGGCAACAACAAAGCAGCCCAGTAAGCACAATAGATCTAACTGTAAATTACAGTGCCTTCGATTGAGACCCCTTGCCAAAAAAGCAACAGCACCGCAACAGCATCAACACGAAGCAACAACTAACGTACATATTTCATCAAGTGAAACACGGTAGGTTCTATTACGTATACGACGTGAGGGTGCCTGAGTTTGCCCGTTTTGCCTGTGTGTGTGAGTGCTGGTGTGATGTCGCACTAATTGGTATGCAACATTATTTTTGCCTTTGTCATGCCACGCATTTTTATGGTTAGTAATTATGGTGTCGCTTTTTTACATGCCTCTTGCGATGAGCTCCTCTCTGTGTGTGGCTGTGACTCGGACTGGGAGTGTGTGTGTGTGTGTGTGTGTCCGCCCATTTTCCCGCCCACGCTTTCTTCGCAGTTCCTTCGCAGAAGGCGAGAGCGAGCCAGAAACTAATTAGCGAGAGTCCTGCCCCAAAAATCCACTCCTCAAAATGAGCTTCGACCATTTCTGGTTGGGAGGGGGGGTAGCATAAAACATGCAATAAATACAACGTATAATTATTTTTCATCGCGAATATACAAAGACTTGCTCTTGCTTGCTTGCCATTGTAGCCGTCACGAATGAGCCATGGCCACCACACTCGACCTCTAACCTCCCGTCACCCCATAGTGCGCGTATAAAAGCTGCCGAAATCAATAAAAACAGACAAAAAGCAAACGGGCAAGCAAGCTGAAGCTGAAGCTAAAGCTGAAGCCGAAGCCGAAGCCTGACGTTCAAGAAAATGGGGAGCAAAGCAGACCGAGCAGAAGCAGATGGTTGTGTATCCTGTGTTTTGGCCAGGAGAGGACACCCGCCCGGCTGCGTGTATCCGTATATCGGACATTAACTCACCTGTGGCTGGCACTTTTCATATTAGCAGTAAAGCAAGCAGCAGCAACAACAATAGAAAATCCTGTCATCATCATTTCCTCTCTCTCTGTCTCCTGCGTATTCCTGCGTATTCCTGCTTGGCCTTTGCTCGCTACTGCGCGAATAAGAAAGGAAAAAATACCTTTCGTCCTGGGTTTGTCACCTCTTGTGCTTGTTGCTGGAGCTTCATCGACTTAAATTAATACATACACATTCTATTTAAAAAAAATCCCCTGTCATGGTAACAAGCTGGGCGAACCAACAGAACAGAATTTCTGATATTTAAATTGGTGTTGTTAGCGAAATTGAGAAGCAAAGCAATTGGTTCCTGGAGGACTCGTATTTTACTAGGGATATATTTCCTTTCCACAAAAGAATCAATCCAGCAAATCTGTTTGTTATTTCAAGCTTTTGTATGGGATACAATTTGTTTATTTTGTGGGAAATCTTTAAGTTTTCGAAAGCCCCATACAAAAATTTTACGAAACAAAATATTATTAAGTAAGAAAAACGTAAACGGAATTTGCAACCATAATTATGGATCCATTGTAAGGCATTGTAATATATTAATTACAGAATAGGTTAAGTTGATACAATTAGGTAACAATTAACTAATAAAAACTTCATTCGTTTGCTACCCCTATAAATTTAATTTCATACTTTTAGACGAACTTTTAAAATTTTTCAAAACCACCGATTGCAAACATTTTTAATAAATGTAATTTTGATATTAAGGATGACACAAAAACACAAAATCAATGTAGAATCAATTGGAAATGTGCCGAACATTGTGCACTTTACCGTGAAAAATTTGAAGGCGGGAAATTTTAGAGAACAGACGAAATTCCCGTCAAAATCATGACAGTTTAATAAGGATTTTTTGTAATATGCAGATCCAACTGAATCCGTCTCAACATTTGCACAGAATTTGAAATTAATTTTAATATTTTTAAAAATATTGGTACAAAATACAGAAAAGAAAAAAGATTAACATAGCCTTTGAATTGGTTTTTAATCTTCATCGATTTCTGATAACCTTCTTAAACACGCGGATGATAGGTTTTCCTATATTGACCTCATCTGCTAACTCCACAGGTCAATGGTTTTTAAGACACGATAAAAATTAAGGCATCCACAGTACGAATATGTGGCAGTATCTATAAATGTATCTGCGCCCGTGAGAGTTTGGGACAAGGTAAAAGAAACCGCTTTTAATGCATGCTAAATTAGGACTAGGCGCCAAAGTGACGAGAGCAACATGTGCACTCACACACAGTCGCATTAACATGTACATGTGTGTGGCACACACCGTCAGCCACGATTAAATTAACGCAAATTAAGCAGATTAAGCAAACGTCAGTCACATCATCAGCCGCAAACAATGGACAGGGAAAAAACCACAGCAAAAGGCAAAAGCGTTGACATCGTGCAGACACTGCGCAGGAAAGCGTTCGTCGTTTGGGGGAGGCTGCTGCCCCTTCGCTCCCTTCTGTTCTGTGTCCTTTTGTCTCCCCTCACGGTCCGCCGCCCTCCGCCAAAGCTGTCCACTCGCAAACAAATCTGATACACAGCAGCACAAAGGCCCTTCCTCCCTAAAGGACCTCCCACAAAGCATCCCAGGCCCACGCACACAAGGCGCGCTGTCTGCCATTGCCTTTTATTCATAGATGCAGCCACATAAGCGACCATGTCGTGTGTTCGCCAAGGTGACTCACTCTCAAGCGGTGGCTCATTCCACATAGCGCACTTATTCGGTTACTTGAGAGCAGAGCAGGGACAATAATATATGCTAATTTGCTTGTCCATCTGTGACAGGGGCTACAAAACCACTGCAATAGCCTTTCCTCTATAGGAATGTCCTTACTGGCAGTAAACATGATGTTAGAATTTCGTGTTTTCTAATCTATACCCAATATTTTGTATACAAAGTGTAGAAAATTATCCTTATCCCTAATTAAAATAAAATATTTGATTGACTTTTAACCTAAATTTCGAACTTGCCAGCCATTTTTTGAATGAATTTAATTGTTAATGTTTTGTGTAAATATTATATATCAAGAGAGTTTCGTGAGCTTTTTGAAGATACCTGGCGCTTATATTCACTAGATTCTTTTATCGAAACGACTATTCTGATCGATAGAATTTCAAAAAGGAACTGTTTGCAAATGTTAAACATTTTAAACAAGTTAAACCGTTCCAGGATTATAGATCTAAAATCTGCTATCTCCACGGACTAAATCGACCGCCTGATGATGCTCATATTTTTATACACAAACTTTAGTTAATGCTTTCTACTGCTTGTTATATTTTTTTTTGGTTTGATGTCGTGAGTAAAATAATTCCCATCTCTTTTTCGACCTAACTTGATTCCCTTTTAATAATAATTTGATTTGATTTGAAAACCATAACTATTGTTCCGCTAATTACCATTGCCATCGAAGTTTAAGTAATATTTGTTTGGTTCCGTTTTCGAAGTGAAGTAGGGCTGCAACAACAAAGGGTAAGCTCAATCCTTCAACGAGGCGAACCTTGCGGTTATTTGTCAAGGACGCAAAGTGCAAGGTTGCAGTGCCATTTATTCGGCCCGCACAGATGAATAGGAGGGGAAATGATGGTCAGGGCGGAATTCGAGGGCAGAGGACAGAGGGCTCAGAGGGCGGAAAGTGGAAGGCGGAAGGCGGAAGGAAGAGCAGCACTAATCTCTGAGTGCGCCTTGTTCGCATTCGTCGTACCCTCGTTGCATAAGTGTCAGTGTCAGCGTCCGTGGCCAGAGCGGTGTGCTGGCTTACGTGGGCGTGGGGCACGTGAGTGTGAGGCGAGGGCGAGTGTGCCTGTGGGTGTGCGTGTGCTTAGGTGGATGGGTGTCCTTGCTGGGAGACAAAAAGACTGATGATGATTGCATTTTGTTGCTTTGCTACTTTTTGTGTCGTGCACCACATGGCAGCAGCACCATTAGTATGAAATGAGGCGGACATACAATCGCATCGCCATCGAAGATCGTACAAATCGCATACGGACCAGGACCAGGCTACGGTTGCAGGCAGGAGAAGCATCGGTAACGGTAACGGCGACGGACTCGGGATCGGGATCGGAAGCATGAATAACAACAATCTGCAGCAGTGGTGGGAGAACTCTTACATTCGTCGCCATCATCACCTGGAGACCAGCCAGGAGCTCGACTCCGCGGAGCTGCCTTACTCCCTGTTCGAGCAAGCCAATCTGCCCACAGACAACACTGGTCCCACGCACGACTATGACTACGGAAACTTCAGCCTGGAGGGTCCGTACGATACCGTGGACTCGGAGCACGCCATCTCCTCCCTGACCCTGCTCCTGCTGGCGGTCAGCTACGGCCTAGTTGTCTTCGGCGGCGTCGTTGGAAACTCCACCTTAGTGCTGACCCTCTGCTCAGCATCGTCGGTGCGTCTGCGCAATCCCCTACTGCTCGCCGTCTGCATTGCCGACCTCCTGGTCACCGGCATCTCTGCCCCGGTCACGCTCCTCAACCTGGCCATGAACCGCCGCACCCAATCCCTGCCGCTGGTGCTTTGCAAGGTTATACACTACATACAGGTGAGTATATAAACTGAAAAAATGGAACATTCCATAAAATGATCCATCACCCATCAGGTCATGCCCGTGGCGGCCAGCACCATCTCGTTCTTCATGCTCTCCTTGGACCGTTATGCCACGGTAAAGCACCCTCGTCTGGCGCAGCTGCGACAGCGTCGCTACCTGCACGTCTCACTGGCTCTGCTCTCCTGGTTGACCTCGGCGGCCATCAGCACGCCTTTCCTGTTCGCCTACAAGATCATCGCCAAGTCGGTGGTGGTCCCAGGAGGAGGTGGTGGCAGGGGTGGAAACACCACGCCGAATCCGGTTAGCATCAGCTGCACGTCGGACCTAGGAGCCAATGCCATGTTCATGTCCTTTATCATCACCCACACCATTGCCGTGTTCGTGCTGCCGGGCGTGGGCGTGCTGCTTAACCATTACGGAGTGCGGCGCAAGCTCTGTGCTCTCTCGCTGACAGCTCGTGCAGCCCACGGAGAGCTACCGCTACCCATTCCCATCTTGCGCCGCCAGACGCACATGGTGATCGTGACCGGTTGCCCCAACGCCCAGCAGGCGGCCTGTGGAGGTCCCACCACGGCGGACGACAACTCGAACGGCAATGGAACTGGGAACGTCAGCCCAGGGGACATACAACTGCACAACCTGCAGCCCCGTCAGAATGGCTCCCTTGGATCGGCGCTCGAACCGGGCTCCTATCGCTCCAGCAACCCCATATCGCCCAGGTGAGTAGATTATATACAGGAGAGCATTTGGGCTCATTGTTGACATTCCAATATTACTATAATCACTTTGACACCCCCACCAGGGCCATGAGGGAGATTCGAGCCCATTCGCAACGGCAGCGAATCCACCGAGCGGGACGTGGACCGGCGACACCTGGAATCCCGCTGCCCCAGACGTCCACACTGCGCTCTCGCCGGCATCTGGCCAACATGCTCATCGCCTCCGCCGTGATTTTCATCGTCTGCTGGGCGCCGCATGTTTTCTGCATCTTTTACAAGAACTTGGGCTACAAGCAGCACTGCACCAAGGCCTCTGTGTACTTCAGCCTGCTCCTGGGTGAGTGCACCACACATTCAGGGATACGGCAGCAGAAGATTTAACATTAACCATTTCATTCTTGGGTCCAGGCTACTTCTACTCAGCCATCAGTCCGGTGATCTACTGGGCGCTCAACCACAACTCGCTTCGACAATCGCCCTGCGCGCCCATTATCCGCCTGCGGTCCATGCAGAACTTCCTGAGGTCGCGCTTCCGGACGCACACAGCACCGCCACCACCCTCTTCCACCAACGAGGCGGCCCTCGGGGCTTTCAACCCCAAGTTAATTAAGCTGACACCGAAACAGTATAGAGCTCAGGCCTCTTCGCATTATCTCTACTAGTGTGATACTAAGCTATACTTGATATACACATACTATATATATACATATATATAATATATATATATTTTTTACCTTTGCCTCCCTCCCTCCCTGCATCCCACTCCCGATGAAACACTAAAGAACGCTCTGGTTCCGAACTATCCGAACTTTACCCCACATGAGAGGACACTATCTAGATGTTTTAAAGGTAACCTAATGGCTGGATAGTACCTACATACATACATACATACATAGTGCAGAATACATAAGATACAGTACATAGAGCGTGCATAGATACATAGATGTGTTTACGACTTCTACTACCCTACAAACATTTACATAGCAGAGTTAGTTGACGCTTATTTACACTACGATGTTGTGCGCCTGAAGCTATGCAATATTAACACAACGGAAACCTGTCGCAACTCTTGCCTCTAACCTAAACCACGAGCAGAAATGGTCAAATAGAAAACTGAAAACTGAAAACTAAAAAAAAAAAAAACTCTTCTAGTGACTTGTTTAAAAATGTTGTTTAGTATTTTAAGCAGAAATATTGTACTATGTTCCTTCTCATAGAAAAGCAATAAGTGAACGCTTTAAGCCAAGTTAAACAAAACAAAACGAATCAAACTAAACTAAACAAAAGCCTAAAACTTTAAAACGATGTAAACCTAAACTCTAATTAACTACGAGTACATAAATACATACATACATATGTATATAAAACAAGTAAACAATACTAACAAAAAAACTTAATATAAATGTGTGCGAAAACGAAAGTGTTATAAAATAGTCTTATATAAACATACCTATAATATTTCTACGACACAATTCTTTATATTGCTAAACAGAAAAATGTTTAATATTGTTCAGAAAGTCTGAACACCATAGTGCAATTGAATTCTGCAGAAGAAAGCAGAAACCCACGGAGACTTGCGTGTTTCAGATGCGTGAACAACGACCCACACGATCAGACACAAGATCGGGTTTCATTTCCACCTTCACCGTATACCCAACACTTCTATTTTCTATACTTTTATATACTATATATACTATACTATATATATGCTCCCCAGCGGGCCACTATCTGTTTACAGCTATTGACGATTTGGTTTTTCTAAAAAATATATATTCAGAATACTTTCTTTAAAGCCATCTGAAGCAGCAGTTGTTATCGCCTTTAAATTAGTAGCTATAAAACCTTAAGCTAACTTTAAAAATAGTCATCGTTTTGTACTTTAACTAAATCTGCATTGAAACAAGAGAGAAACTTTAAAATCTATAAATACATGCTACATACTACAAGTGTTCGTTTCATTTCTTTAAACCTAAACTCCGCTTGGCTACCACAATTCTTCGGATGCGTTTAAAGCGTTTCGGCTAAAATTTACAGAGGATTCTTTTAGTATTTAATAAACGTTTTTTTCTACAATAAGATTTATTTTTTTAATATAAATTGATTTTTTTTTGCCACTTTAGTCAGAAAGCCAAATTTTTAGGAGTTTTCTCATAATTTTTTTAATCTAATTTTGAAAACCGTTTTGGCTAAAATTTACACAGGGTTCTAAGTTATCTTTTAGTACTTAAGGGGAGGTTCTTTTATATGTAATTGTCCGAAAAAAGATCAAACTTTGAGAATTTGTTGTGGGAAAATGAAAATACCTACAAAGCCGTGCTTTGGAACATAAATGTATTTTTTATTAGAGAACACAAAATAATTTTTTTTTTCAATATTCAAAATGGCGGATCTCGCGAGCCTCTGCGGAGAAAAGAACGTTACCTTTTGTCAAGGCTAGGGCTTTTCGTGGTTAACTGAAGTGAGAAATTGTTTTAAATTATTAAAGTACAAGAAATTTCGAATGACATGAACCTAATTTGAATGCAATGTAATGAAAAAAATACATAATTTCATGGAAATAAAAATAAAGTCAAATTTCTGGCTTTTTTTTCTTTGATCTTCATTTAAAATTAAACAATAAACAAAAATAAACAATTTTTTATGCCTAAGATAGGTTCATGTCATAAAAAAAGTATTTCCCACAACAAATTCTCAAAGTTTTGCTTTTATTTCGGACAAATATAGAAGAATCTTCCACTTATAAACTTTTTTTTCTATAACAAGATTTGTTTGTTCAATGGAAATTCATTTGTTGAGTACCATTTTATTACCTACGTTGGTCCCTATCCCTATCTTAGGGCGTTTTCTCAAATTTTTTTAAAGTTAATTTGATACAAATTAGGATTATGTAGAAGTTGGAAAAAAATCGGAGAGCTGAAAGCTCTACTATACATTCATTAGGCTTTAAATAAATTCAAGCTGGTGATGCCTGTAGACTAGTGTAGTCTCCAGATGCTTGGATATGAATTATAATTGCTATATCAAGGCGGCATTCTGGCTGGGGTATTCCACAGCAGCTCATAATGGCAAGGAATTGAAACTTTTGTGCATTAATTATTCATAAGAAGATGATCATAAAGCCGTTATTTAAATGACTAAACACATTCCAGGTGTTGCATAATATTTGCATGAGCAAGTAGCACCGCGCCTAGAGCGGTGTTCCCAACTCTGATAGCCAGCAGCCAGCAAGTCAGTCTATAATTGATCGTATTAGCCAAAGGTTTACATCTCAACATGGATTTCAGAACTACTCGTTTTATTTGCCTCGCGGCATTTCTGTTTCTGACTCTGCAGAACTGCAGCGCTCGAGAGTAAGTTTGATAACACACGCTAAAGGTCCTCTCTATATATAAAGTGTGCTCCTCTAGATATCAGTTTATACCAGCCCGCTGTGTGGAGCAGCCTGGAGTGGAACGGCAAATTGGCGGCCCGCTGAGTTTGTGCACTTTTCCGCCGTCGTACCAATCGCCTAGTAATGAGGATATTCAAGCGGTAATTAAGCATATAAAAAGCTTAAAATTGGATTGAGAAACGAACGCAGGGAATATTGGAGAACTTTACACTTTATATAAGCAGCAATCAAAGCAGCAATCAATAAAATTAACTATTACATTTGTATTATCAATTAATTGCTGGCGCGCTTCGCCTGCCCCGCATACTGTTGCATACGTTTCTCGATTTCGGGTCGGAAGTGACGGATAAGACCCTGTACTGGCCAGGCGGCACCGTCGCCCAGTGCACAGATGGTGTGTCCCTCGATTTGCTTCGAGATCTCCCACAGCATATCGATCTCAGCGGGTTGCGCGTCTCCCTTGACAAAGCTAAAGCAAAAAGAGATTATCATTTGTTTCCGCAATTACGTACAAAATCGCTCCTTACCGCGTCATGATCTTGTTCATCCAGCCGATACCCTCGCGGCAGGGCGTGCACTGTCCGCAGCTCTCGTGCTTGTAGAACGAGATTAGCCTGGCAATGGCCTTGATCACATCCGTCGACTTGTCCATCACAATGATGGCAGCAGTACCCAGAGAGGTCTGGGCGGCGATCAAACCATCGAAATCCATAATCACATCGTCGCAGACGTTCTTCGGTATGATGGGTGTGGAGGAGCCACCGGGAATGACGCCCAGCAGATTGTCCCAGCCACCAGTAACGCCACCGCAGTGGCGTTCAATCAGCTCCTTCAACGGTATGGACATTTCCTCCTCAACGGTGCAGGGCCTATTGACATGCCCCGAAATGTTGAAGAGCTTAGTGCCCGAGTTACGGGTACGGCCAAAGCTGGCGAACCAGGGACCACCGCGACGACAGATGCTTGGGGCCACGGCCACAGTCTCCACGTTGGTGACAGTGGTTGGGCAGCCGAAGACACCAACGTCAGCGGGGAATGGCGGCTTCAAGCGCGGCTTTCCCTGCTTGCCTTCCAACGACTCGATCAGGGCAGTCTCCTCGCCACAAATGTAGGCGCCAGCGCCACGATGCATAAACACATCAAAGTCATATCCAGTTCCGCAGGCATTCTTGCCAATCAAGCCGGCCTGGTAGGCCTCAGCGATGGCCAGCTGCATGTTGGACGCCTCGTTGTAGAACTCGCCACGAATGTAGATGTAGGCGGCCTGTGCGCCCATAGCTCGGCCGGCGATTAGGCAGCCCTCCACCAGCTTGTGTGGGTCGTGGCGCATGATCTCGCGATCCTTGCAGGTACCAGGCTCACCTGACGGCCGAAAGAAACGAACTTAGAATACATTTTTGAAAGGCGAGTTGTTTTTTTACTCACCCTCATCAGCGTTCACAACCAAGTACTTGGGGCGACCATCGCCGGGCTTGTTCATGAACGACCACTTCATGCCGCTGGGGAAGCCAGCGCCTCCGCGGCCACGCAGGCCAGACGTCTTGATCTCATTGATAATCCAGTCGGGTCCCTTCAGCACAATCTCCTTGGTCTTGTACCAGTCGCCGCGCTTCTGGGCGCCCTTCAGCCGCCAGTCGTGACGTCCATAGAGATTGGTGAAGATGCGGTCTTCATCGGCCAGAGGACCGAATTTGGTCTTGGTCTGTGGTGGTGGTGTTCCCGGTGGCGGGGCCTGGTTGCTCTGGAGCCGCTGTAGCTGCAGGCTGGCCGGCAAAGCCGCAGCTGCAATGGACAAATAAGACAGGCAGCAAATCAATAAAATGCGCAGAGCCGCCCTCTGCTATATCTTTGTTTTGCTTTGCGCAAAAATTACATAATTTGGTTGCAAGCAAACCGATTGTTTCAGCGAGTTGCAAGTTATTCTTGGCATAGCCACAACCCCAATGTACAAGCCAATGTCACTGCTAGACTCCTAAATATTGATTGTGATTGATTAAATTACCAATTTGCGGTTTATTCAACAAATTAAATCGCACAAGTGCAGACATTTTCCGAACGACTGACAGCTGAATGTGACGTTTGCGGTTGCCAGATCGTCATAATTAACAGGGGCCCTCACTCCATTTAAAAATGTATTTTTTTCTTTCATTTTTTTTGTATTACCTGTATATTTAAAAATATAAATATTGTTGTTATTCTAAATTTTTAATAATTTAAGTTACAAGAATATAACCGAAATGAGTTAGTACTCATGAGAAGTACTCCCTATATTTTTGTCTAAAAAGGCAGCCAGTGTTGCCGTACTGTAAAACAGTCCAGACAACAGCTGACAGCAACCAAATCCCACTACACTCATGAAATCTTGTTTATTTAGTTAGAAAATGGCCCAAAAATCGAGTAATGATTCAAATAATGGAACGAGAACAGAAATAGTTGATGAGACGGATGCCAGTGGTTCTACCCCCACGCTGCAGCTGCGCTTGGCCCAGCCGCGTGATGAACGCCGGGTGGTCTTTCACGCTGGAATTATTGACAACGAACATCTAAATCGGAAAAAGTCCAAATGTAATCTTTGTTTGCTCTCCTGGGTGTTAAGGCGTTGGCTAATCCATGTACACACGTATATTCCAGGTTGCTGCATATACAAAAAACCCCTGGCGTTTGGTGAGAGTTCCTCGGAAGATGACGAAGATTGCGAGCATTGTTTCGGGCATCCCGAGAAGCGAAAGAAAAACCGTAAACATAATCACAATCATGATCACGACCATGGAGATGACCACGACTCTTGCCCGAATTCGCGACTACCGGAGGAAGCATCTACATCTGCCCAGGCTGTGCAGTCGGAGAAGCCCGGCCCGCCACCAGCCGAGCCGGTTGAAGAGCCGGCAAAACCAGCTGGGAATTCGTAAGGCAAACACCAATTTAATAAAAATATTTAACAACACGAAACGAACTAGCGGCCAGCAGTGAAGAAATCTTTAACCAATAAAGCAATTGTATACGGCAGGCACAGGACTTTTGATTACGTCCATCCATATTCATCCTCAGTTCTTGGGCTTAAGCTCGAAGGACTCGCTGACATTGATGGGGATGTTGTGCTCCCTTGCCTTAGACCGTGATCGCCAGACCTTTGAGGGAGTTTTCTTTGTTAATAACATTTCAGCGAGGATAATAAACATTTGTTTGTTTACCTTGATTGTGTAGTCATCGCTGGTGGTGACCAGCATCTCGGAGTCGCGCGGATTGAAGGCCACGCTGTTTACCACATCCGAATGCTTGAACTTGGCCAAACTAATGCCATAGTACCGATCCCACAGATAGGCATGCTGATCCTCGGCACCACTGGCCACATATTCGTCGCAGACATCGAGGAATATGAAGAAGCACTCCGTGCTGGGCGTGTAGGCCTTGTGGGCACGCAGCATGTTGCCCACCCTCTTGAGTGTCATCAAATCGATGACATGGATGTCGATCTCTTGGGCGATTGGCGGCGGCTCGAGGGGATTCGTTATGACATAGTTCTTGGGCCAGGGGCGCGTGTTTACGTACAAATAGCGATGGTCAGGACTTAGAGACATGCCGATGATGTGGCCGTGCAGATCAATCACCTTGTCCACCGGATCGAAGCGATCTTTGACAGACTCATAGTCCCACCAGTCCGGATCAGTGCGCGGCGTCTGCTGTTGCTGTTGTTCGGCAGCCCGCTTGGCAGCTATTCTCTCCTTGAGCGTGGGACCCGGATCGAGCTTTTTCGGGAAATACACATTACCGATTCGCTTGAAACCGATCTGATGCGGTGTGAAGGTCTTTGAGCCCGTGGAAAATATGAGATATTTTGGTATGCTATTCTCCATTTCGTCGTATTCCTCGTGTAAATCCATTGAATCGTACTCCTCCTCGTCGTCGTCCTCATCTTCGTTTGGACCATGGACAGAGGAGACGGCTTTTCTGTATTCCTCCAGATAGTGAATGGTGGCATCACCTGGCCGCGTCCTTGAACGACGTTCGCTGATGTCTGGCAAGTAGTTTTCTTCTGGAGTGGCGCTTCTCGTTCGTCGCAGGCTGGCTGCATGGGACAAAGGGTTCCCGCTGGATTCCGGATCATATTTGGGCGGTGAGTACAGCGTCGTATTGCTAGTTTCGTCTTTGTCGTCGTCGGAGGCGGAGGCACATCGGACTAACAACGGATCATTGCTTTCATCTAGCCACGGACATCTGGCCACCATGATTGCCCGCACCGAGCTGGCATTTCGATTGTAGAATTTGTACAGTTGACTCATGATAGGCACGTGCTCAGAGTCAATCTCCTGATTGGCCTTGTTCAGCCACAGAACCGACGTGCTAACCAAGTGCGCCAGCCAATGTAAATCACCCGAGATCAGATATTGGTCACTGAACCAGGTGCCGAAAATGTCGTACGGCCGGTTGACCACCCGGCAGCGCAGATGCGACTCGGTGGCTCCCAAATAGAAGACGGCAATCTCACCGGAAGTCGACTGTGGCGATCCAAAGTGGACGCCGGAGACCAGGAGCAAGGTGTCGCTCTGGTTGAACTGTGAGTATTGGGAGTACTTCCAGCTAAACTCCTTCATGTTGTGCGCATACTTCTCCGTACACGGATGTTGAGAATTCCAGATCTGCAACAGGTGTACCAAAAGCGAATTAATGTATCGTCATTATGTATATGTATGTGGAAGCCACTCACTATCACATAGCCGTCCTTGGAGCAGGTGGCGAACATTTCGCCGTTGTGGGCAAAGCTCACATGCAGTACCTGGTGCGTGTGACCGTGGTGGTTTTCCGCCGTCGACTCCAGTCGCTGAGCCTGGACGAAGGGTATGTGCGTGGACAGACGACGATACTCCGAACGCCAGCTTTCGGCGCCCGGCTTCAGCGGGACACTGGGCGAGGCTCTGAAGTGCTCCTGGAACTTCTGACGCCACAGAAGGTCGTCGTTGGCAATGCTGTTCCACCGCCGGCAGCAGAGGCTCGCCTCGAGGAGTTCGGGCACGCTCAACTGCTCGAAGATCAAGAGGAGCGCTGGCTCCGGCAAAGCCCACCATCCGAAAGGATCAACATCGCTCTTCTCCTCCTCCGAATCGCCTTCATTTTTGTCGTTTACCAGTCGAGCCTTCTTAAGGGTCACTTCCATTGAATTTTCGAGTTGACGTCCGCTCTGGGTGTCTCCGCAATGTTTCTGCAATATTTATCAGCTGGTGTTCCCCTTCGAATAAGTCTGTGGTGTAACAACCGGTTTCTCCGACTTATTTTTTGTTGGTTCGAAATTAATATAACTTTCTCCTTTATTGTTATTGTTTTTCTTTTCTGCTTTTTGTTTTTGCTAAATCAGCTGTGCCAGCTGTAATGAGAAACAGAGTTAACAGTGAACAAACCAGAGCTGTCTCCCTCTGATACGATTATTATGGCGACAACTCTGTCATTTGTGACCATGAAAGGAGACAAAATTAATAAACAAATTAAAATTAACCTTAACCTACTTATTCTACTAATAAGGCACTTCAATTTGCTTTGACTGAAATATAAACAATAACGACTTAACATAGTGACAATGCTTGACCTCGGTGACACCTGATAAAACAGCTGTTTTATATAAATCAACATTTCGTCGTTACCTATAATGCAGAATTTAATAGAACACGAAAACAAAAAGCTTAAATATGATAAAATGTTTCAGTAACTAAACAAAAATATACAACAAAAAAAACTGAAACTTTAGTTATTTTATTTATATTAGTTTAAATAGATTTTAATAACCACTAGAGCTGGGGAAAAATCGATTCTCGAATCGATTGATCGATCTTTTTGATTTTCTCGATTCATCGATTTAGTGTTTGAGAATCGATTTCAATCGAAAATTTGTCAGAGCCGCCAATTTTGTCGCCACTACACTAAAAGAGCAGCGCGCAATAGGTAAATGTTACGTTTTACATTTTTATCTATTTATGTATATTAATATAATTATTTTACATTAATTCTAATTCTAATGTAATTCTAATGGATTCACATGCTTGAGCGATTCGCCGAAATATGTGAATGTATTTGTGAGACCCTAACATGAATCTCATTTTTTCCCACTATTATTGTTATTATTTTTTTGTTAACTGTTACAATTTTGAAAGGTGAAGAACACCAAAAAAATTAAATTGTAATCTTATGTTGTATATTTTATATTTATATTCAATTTCAGGGGGAAATTTTTTTTAATTTAGGCAATTTCGATTTTAATCGATTTTTTCTTAAACTTTTTGAAAAAATATCGATTTACTGAAAACCGATTTTTCCCCAGCACTAATAACAACAATAAATGTGCTGCTCTAAATTACCAACCTCTGTTAACTTACTAAATGTAAACAATGCGAAACAACAAGTAACAAGTACCGGCAATGCTTTTTATGTAGACTCCTTAAAACTTATATCCCTCAGAAAGTACAAAATGCCTGGAGTCGTGTTTAATCACAAACAGTGAGTTCACCAACATTACGTGAAAGATGTAACCTTCTAATTGTGCTTCCACAGCATTTGGCAGAAGCTGGTGCGCTGCAGCCACCGAACCAAATCCTACAAAAAATCTCTGGTGATTGCGTCTGCCGTGCGGACACCCAGTGCTCCCTTTAGAGGGGGGGAGCAACAGCTAGCTGGGATGATAGTCGACGAACTGGCCAAACGGACCACTGTGCCTCGTAAGGAGTTCTCCAAGCTGATCTTCTGCTCGTCGTCTAAGGATCATCTCTCCAGTGTGGCCAAGGACTTGGGCTTTAAATGCGAGACGCTCGCCCTGCAAGCCGACTTTTGCTCCATTAATGGTCTTCAGATGACACTGGACTGCCTTCAACTCGGAAACGACCAGGTGATCATCACTGGGGATACCCGGCGTCAGGTGGTGCTGCCGGAGCACGGAGTTCTGGCAAACGAACTGATGCCCGTTCAACAGCCTCAAATTCCCAAACGGTTGGTAGAGAATAACCAGACTCCGTTGGATCCGGCACCCGTCCTAGGAGCCGCCGCTCTCGCCTGGACCACCCAAGAGGCGGCACAACGCCTGCAACTACAACCACTCGCCTTGCTGCGAGAGTTTGCGGTGGATCACGAACACAACCAGGCAATGTTTCGCCTGGAGGATGGCGATCCGATCACTCCTAGTGAGATATACACCTGGAACGTGGTAACGGGAACCCAACAAGAAGTAATGCAGTGTATAATCGGTGACCTCTGTCCCAACCGCCTGTGCGTGCACGACCTTAAGCAGGTCACTGCCAGCCACCTCCTAACGCATATGGTCCACTCCCTGCCCACCGGCGGACTGGGAGCCGCGTTAATGGCCGGGTATGACGGCTCCATGTTCATGATTCTCGAAAAGCTGTAAGTTTTATTGAAACCTTCCCTGACCTCTTTTTATCTTGAATTTTATGTTCTTCAGAGCGCCAAACATAGCCCAGGTTGACGGCCTGCCTTTGCTCACACTGTACACCCGCGATCCCTGTCCCCTGTGCGACGATCTAGTCCATCGGCTGGAGCAAGAATTCGGTGGTCAGTATCGACTGCAAAAAGTTTATATCGACCGCAAGGAGAACGTTCGGTTCCTACGCCTTTTTCGGTATGACATCCCAGTCCTGTTTCTAAACGGGCAGTTCCTCTGCATGCACCAACTGAACGTGGAAGCCTTACGGGAGCGCTTGCAGATTTTGCAGGCCAAATCTTGTTATCGCGTTTAGTGCATGCCACCCTTTAGGATTTCATTAATTAATTCTGGATAAGAACCAAATTGTTATCTATATATATATTATACATTAAATACAAAATTGTAAATGCAGCTTAAAATGATGATGTTTTTTTGTAAATTTTAAAGAGATTTCTAATTGGATTTTTTTCTGGCCAGGCTCTATGTTATATTTTTCAACGTATAGGAAATCAAATAGTACACTACATATTCTGTACAAAAAATGAAATTACAATATTAAAATTAGGTTTTGAAAATATGTTTTACCAGTTGTGTTCCTTAAAAAATAAGTTACCTATTGATTGAGTTACCTATTATTGATTATTACTATGTATATTGATTTGATAAACGAGATAGAATCTCGGTTTAAACAAACTTTATCCAAGTCACAAGGCTACGAGAGATAAGGGAATGTTAATAATAATTTAATTTTAATTAATTTAATCTTAATTTTAATTTTATCAAGTTGCTAATTTCTTCGAGAAAATGGACGAAGTGTGAACACGACATGGATTTTTCGATAGTTGCCTGGTATCGATGCTATCGTTATGAATTGTCATTGAAGAAAAAAAAAAAAGAGCAGGTGTTAAAGTTTTTATTAAATTCTTACTGAATATATTAAACATAGACCTTTTTGTCTGTAAAGAAACATTATACAAAAGAAAATGGCACAAATGGACATGGAACTGAAGAAGGTGAGCGGGGGGAATAGCCGGCGTTCAGTGCTGCTGTATGCGTGCAGCGCGTGCTTGCCTCGCATTGCCTTGCCCAAGGGTTTTCTTATGGCCATCTGTTTTTCCTTTTGGCAATGCCCAGGCCTTCACCGAAATGCAGATCAACAAACTGGAGACCACGAAGAAGATCAACATGATAGACATGAAGTGCGACATGGTTAAAACAGGCAAACACAAGTACCAGCTAACGGAGAAGGGCACCAGCAGTCTGTCCGACGATACGAGGTGACTCAAACCCGAAAGACCTTTAATTGATTCTGTATTCACTTTGTATTTCTTTTGCAACAGGGTATATCAGTCCGTGGGACGCATGTTCCTGCTGACCGACGTACAGAACATGCGCGAGGATCTGAAAGCCAAGCAGGATAAGTGCGACAAGGCAATCGAACTGCTCGAGAAGAAAAAGGAATTTTTACAAAAGTCCCTCAAGGATCAGGAAGACGGTCTGAGGGAACTGGTACAGCAGCGCAAGGAGGCCGACGCCGTTGCGAAATAAAGAGCTCCATCCTGGCATTTAATCCATTCACCGCAACCCATAAAAGAATGCAAACTGCTTATTTATTTTCAATATATTTGTCCAAATTGAAATTGGCATAACTAACAAACTCGTTGCCCAGATTGCGTTCGTGCTCCGGGCGGAAGTTGCACTTGTGCACCGGAAGGCAAGTAATTAACCATGGTTCCACTACCTCGCCGGAGCAGAAGATCAGTTTGGATTCCCTGGGATCGCGCTGAAGCTTGCTGATTATCTGGGACATCTTGGCAATGCATTCCTGGGACAAAAAGGGCGGGTCGGCCACTATGAGGTCGTACTGCTTGTGGTGTTCCTTGAGATAGTCGGGATTGTTATCTATGCAATTGAAGTCGTAATACACGAAATCAGTGCCGTAAGCTCCAAATCGTTGATCGAACTCGAAGATGTTGACTAAGGAATCAGGTGGATTGCATATGATTGAGTGCCAAAGCTTAGATGTTTAGGTAGTTACCCTGATCATGGATATCTTTTATGTCCTTGTAAAGGGATGGGCAAGAAAGTAAAGCTATGCGAAAGTCCTCTCCTGAATCAGGACTTCGTTCCTCCAGAAGCTTTCTCACAACGTCCCGCACGGTATGCTTCGTTTGCGTGCTGTACCAGAACTGGCTGAGTTGCTGCAGTAGTCGCAAATCAGTATTGGGCTTTAGAATATCAATAGTTTTCTTCTTGCCCAATCTTCTTCGAAGTGTGCATCTTTGCCGGTCTTGTTTACAATGCGATCCTTTTCCTCTGCCTCGCGGCTCGAACGCTCCGCTAAGAATTCGTTAAGAATGGCCAATGTGTCGGCGGGCAGAGCGATATCGTCGTCCATTCTAATTCACAACTTCAGCACGTTCACTTAAGTTATTTAAATAAATAATTAAGCTAAAATGTGCGTTGTGATTTGGGGATGGTAACTCATAGATAGTCATATATCGATGAAAATCTTCGAGCCGTTTACACTAAAGTTCAGTTTTTAATACAAAATGTTTCCTAGAAAAGATTTGGTTGTGAAAGATATACAGGATATTTAGGATCTGAGGGCTGAGTTCTGGGACTCAAAATGTAAAAATTTGAAAATGCGGTGAAAGCGGCAGTGAACTATGTAGTTCATTTTTTGGCTCACTCTATCGAGGGAAATATCATCACTATCTTCATAGAATGAAGACTTTTTAAAATGTATTTCAAACAGTAACTATGCATCGAACATCATGTATTGCAAGAATAATAATTGACAAGAAATATTGCAAAATATCAAATAAAAATATCGCAATTTCGATATATATTGTGATATATATCATCTTTAGAAAAATATCGATATACTGATATTTTGATATATTATCAACAACCCTAAAGATTAATTTACGTGTAGCAATCTTTTTTTTTATTAATTAATACCCAAATATCGAGAGACACACACGTTGCTATCCAAGTTACACAGGTGAGTTCAATGCCGTCGTATTCACAAAATCGAATAAAAATACAGGCATTTGCAAGAACTGAGCTGAGTGAAACGCATGTTTGGTGGAGAAGGAGGAGATGTGGAAAATATCTTGCCTGGGCCAGGTCTTTCCCATCCGTCTTAGTAGCAGATCTCAGATAAAAAGTGCTAAGGACAGCGAACAGCGAATAGTCTGCCCCATTTGAGTGAAGTGTAGTGGCCAGATATGCGGGTAAACCCACTTCTCCACGTTGTGATAAGGAGGAGCAGGAGCAACAATTTCCAGAAGTCCCAAAGTTTACTTTAGCCATCAACGAAGGGCCCTGCACTTTGAGCGCTCTCCCCATTTTGCTGTGTCACAGCGATCAGGGTTTATTATTTAAAGTTCAGCCATTTTGCAGCCAGTGGCTGGCATGCTCTCGCCCCCATGCTTCTGCGTTTCACCTGCTGCTGCTGCTGTGTATGTCTGACGTGTTCCTATTTCTGCCCAATTGACCGGCCATGTGACGTCATGTACAGAATATCATCACATATCACAAAATTTTCATAAGGCTTAATTGCTGTTGGAGAGAAATTATCCAG
This sequence comes from Drosophila bocqueti, assembly GCA_018151655.1. Classification (NCBI taxonomy): domain Eukaryota; kingdom Metazoa; phylum Arthropoda; class Insecta; order Diptera; family Drosophilidae; genus Drosophila; species Drosophila bocqueti. The sequence goes on along the minus strand of JAECXF010000149.1, from coordinate 1,624,579 downwards.
CTTAGCTGGGGCTGACCCAGTTTGGTCGAAGGACCCACGAACATGCATATTCAAATCGATATACCCCGTCGTCCTGCATTTTAAATGACAGCTAATGACCCCGGACTTATCACTTAATAATGTCCAGGTACACGTACACGGGAGTGACCGCTGCGCCGTCGCTGTGTGCGGTTTGCCCAACTCCACCCCCTGCCCCAGACACACCTGCGGCTGCCACCTGTATGTGTGTGTTAACGCTTCGGGCGAATAGACCGAAAATTTCGTAACACGCATCCATTGTGGTTAGTTTATTAGTTAGCTCTTTTGCAAGTGCATTGAAATCTTTGCGGTGCGTCATAAAGTTGCTGGCACAGAAATATAAGTGGTATTGCGGAACTATTCCCCGTTAAAAAAGTTCAACCAAAAACTCATGAGCAGTTAAGATCACTTACGTACTTATATTGCCGTTTTCCCTTCTGTCATAACGATTTCTTTTCCCTGGCCATTGTATGCAAAGCTCTCCGCCTGTGTAATTGTGGCCAAAACATAATCTTGTACATTAAAACGCCTCGGCACACGCCTACCGTTCCGTTGAGCGTGTGCGCGCCGCTTGCAACTTTCCATTTGACTGGTTTAACAGCTAAGACAGCTGGAGTTTCAATTTGGCCTAAACGACAAACCCCGTGCAAGGCCCTTAAACAAATCTCGAAGAGTATCTTTCAGATATTTTAATAAACTTGTTCGTTACAATTAAATTACTTTATAGAATCTGAAAGTTTCAGTCATTTTACGAAACTTTCTAGTTTTAGTTTTACAGTTAACAGAACTTTCAACTTCCACTTACTTTTGCAGAATTTAATTAAGCACGAAACGCAGAAAAGGTGAAATATTTTAAGTGAGGCCAATTGCGAGCCCTCACATATACATCATTAGATAAGGTCGCGGTTACTTGTAGCTTTGGGTTCGGCTTATCATTGCCCTCGCATTGCCTCGATAAGAGCAGAAATTTCTGATGCGATAAGACCAAAATAAAAGTAGCCAAGTAACAATTTGTTTGTCATTTTTCATTTGCACTTATCAGAGAGAGTTCTGTATATTTTCCGCCTTATTGTGATCCGTTGATTTGAGGCTGCTTCTTGCAGATCCAATTTCAATTAGCAGGGAAATTTAAGAAAAAGTGAAATTACATTCTTAATTCTATTTCAGAACTGACCCACAACAACGAACATCTGAAGCTATAAACAAGCATCATGAGCACAGCTACGGACCAACAGCCACCGCGCGCTGACAACGCAGAGAACAGCTCGGAGAGCAGCTCCTCACAACAACAACAACAACAGCAGCAACAGCAACAGGAAGCCCCGCCGCAGCAGTCATCACAAACACAAAATGGACCGGCCAAGCTTTTGCAGCATTTCCAAACAAACCGCATCGACTCGGCACTGTGGGCCCTGCGCCTGCTGGCTATCTTTTTTACCGTCAGCTATGTACTGCCCATCTTTACGTGAGTGTTAATATATATTTCTTAATAAGTTATAATATGTAAAAACTAAGAAATGATCATTTTCAGTTCACAACAGAGTTCGTTTAGCAAGGTTTTGCTGGCCAATGCGGCCATCTCGGCGCTACGCTTGCACCAGCGAGTGCCAGCGTTCTCGTTTAGCCGCGAATTTCTCGCCCGACTGTTTGCCGAAGACTCGTGTCATTATATGATGTACTCGCTGATCTTTTTCAACATCAGGCCCTCACTGCTGGTGCTCATACCAGTGCTGCTGTACTCGGTGCTGCATGCCTCCAGCTACTCGCTCAAGCTTCTCGATGTAAGTTTTAAAACTATTTTATTTTTGTATGAATTTGTATTGATTATTGTATTTGTATTTGTATTTATATCTCTACTAGCTGATCGGTCAGAATTCGTGGTGGGGAGCCCGTTTCATCATTTCCATTGTGGAGTTCCAGGCGGCCAACATCCTGAAGGCCACGGCATTCTGTGAAATCTTCATAATGCCCTATGCCATTGTGCTGACATTTATGTGAGTGAATCTGAAGTGAATTTTTAGGAATTTCAAATATTTAATTAATTATCCTTTTCTTGATCTTTAGGAGTCACGCTGGCCTGATGACGCCCATCATCTACTATCATTACCTGGTGATGCGCTACAGCTCGCGACGCAATCCCTATCCACGCACCGCCTTCGCCGAGCTGCGCATTACCTTTGAGGCGCTGGCCGGCCGCTCGCCGCCAGCTGTGGGCAAGATAATTCGTGGAGCAATTGGATTCGTTAATCGTCTGGCGCCACAGCCCCAGCCGGCACCGGCGCAGCAGTAATAGAAGGAATAATTCTAACAACACCACCCCCCAACAACAACAACAAAAACAATCAACAATGACATCTAAATAACTTGATTGGTTATCCTTTTTATTTGTTTAGTCCTTTGCCGTATCAAGCAAAGGAAGTTTTCAGTTAGTTCTTCCCATAAAAGAAATGTTTTGGCATTTTAGTTTAAATTATAACTATTGTAATTACTGTAATTCCTGAGTATCTTTATTTCTGTTTGAATCATACACACACAACACACACACACACATTATATATTTGTCGCACACCAAGTGTGTTTTGAAGGATCAAAGCGTCGCGTATTATTATCATTAATCTCGGACAAAATTATTTAACTTAACTTATGTGTTAATTAAACTGATAATGGTAATGATGATTTACGCATATTTTTATGAATGTGTAAATGTTACTAAGGAAACTAAAAGACAGTGAACTTAATAAATGAAATCGTACAAGAAGGCGGCAAAGTCTATTTATTGGCAACAAGAAAGGTAGGTGACCGTCCTGATTTTTGAGTCTATTTAAAATCTTGCACTTTACACGCGAACCAACAGGTATACAGGTATATGTATACATAAATATACAAGCTTTTCCGTTTTGATTGTTAACATTTGCCGTAAACCTTTTTTTTTTTATATTGAAATGAAAATAAATAGCGGTTTTTAAGAAGAATGAACAATTGAAATCAATAAAATATGAATTTTATTTCACTTATTAATTCCTAAACCACAGTTTTAATTTTTTTTCTTTTTTTTAATGGTTTCTAAAACACAAAATTAAGCCAATTAGAAAAAAATACTACATAAAATATGGTAGATGATATAAATATAGAACGATTTTCATTAATGTAACCTAATTATTTTACAACAATGTAGTGCGTTTCTATTTTTATTTCCAAGGAACATTTCTTATATACATATGCGATACTGTAGTTAGCTTAGCAGATATTTTTATAAAAGCAAAGCCCTAATATAGTATTTTTAATAATGAATAATACAGTTTAATAATATTTAAATGTATGCAAAAGTCTTACCTAAAATCAACAATTATTTTTTAAAGGAATATATATCTTATTATTAATCAAATTTATATATTTATTCATAAACAAACCAAGTATGAACTCTCACCAGTAACAGTCTCATAAAAATGAATATAATATAATCTAATCTTTCCTTATGAGTAAATTACAAAAATATATATATATGTCTATATAAGAGTTCGTAATGGTTTGCATTGATTTTAATTTATAAATCTCTAAAACAATTTCTATTTTGTATTTTAATTCATACAATTCTAAAATAACAATTTCGGCTTAAAGTTTATAAATGCCAAATGGCTTTCACTTTGGCTTTTGTGGAATTAAAGAACTCTTTCGCACAGAAAATGTTTTTATATTTTAATAATATTCAAGATCAACAACTAATTTTACATCAGCAACAGCTTTCTAATTCCTCAAAATTAATAATTAAAAATAAAGGAAAACAAAATTTTTAATGCTTGCCCTGAGCTTTCAAGAAACAGAAGGTCCGCCAGAAAGTATGAAATGTTTTTTATTATCGAATGCTCGTATTGCCTTTTCATAGTTTGGCGCATTTTATATTTTATTTAAAAGAATACTGATGAAAGCAGTGAATATAAAATATTCATATTTTTCTAATGGACGTTGCACCAATTTGCAGGAAAAAAATAAAAACATTTATTTACGTAGAATGGAATATTTTCTTATTTACTAAAACAATGTTAGATGCTTTCTTAAATATATAATATAATACATTTTAAAATCATTTTCAAACCTCTCGGGACATTTAATTACCATTTATATACATGTGGATATGCATTTGAAATACTTATACTATTTACCATTTTCTTGCAGAACATTTTCCTTATTTGGAAAAGGAAAGTATTTTCCTGCTTCTATTTACCACCCCAAAACCCCGACTCGTCATGGGCGTAATTCTGTGGAAGGAGAGCAATGGCGAAAGCTTGGCTTTACAAACTTCCTCAAGTTCAATGAACTTCCTTCGCAGCGCCAACAAATTATTTGGGCTGGAGGAGAGACTCACTTTCGTTCGCAGGGAGGCGAAGTCTTTGGGGGTTGCGACTTTTTCTCAGGAGCAACTACGAAGGAGGCAGTCCGTCCGTCCAACAGCATAGTCAGTGAGCCAGTTTATGGCACGCAATGGTGTCTGTGTCGATGGCAACGTCTGCGCGTTGTAGCCATCATGGGGTTCCTGAACTTTGCCTCGAGTCAAGATTTGTTTTCTAGTTTCGAATTTTCAAAGGAGGAAATAAAATATCCCTTTATTTCTGACCGTTGTTCTCTATTTTTTATTAGATCTAATCCTGTTATGTATTTTCCAAAATGCTTTTTTGAATACAACTTTAAAATAAAAAAATAAAACTAAAAAGTTCTCAAAAATGTTTTTTTTTCTTGCATATTTACATTAAGGGGAGGTTCTTTTATATTTGGCCGAATTAAGAGCAAACTTTGAGAATTTTTTGTGGGAAAATGAAAAGACCTACAAATTCGTGCTTTGGAACATAAATGTATTGTTTATTAATGAATATAAAAATAATTTTATTTTCAATATTCAAAAAGGCGGATTCAAAATGGCGGATTTTTTTTGTAGGTCTATTCATTTTACCACAAAAAATGCTCTAAGTTTTGCTCTTATTTTGGCCAAATTTAAAAGAACCTTTCCTTAAGAAATGGTCCAATTGATCAAATTTGAAAGCCGTTATCATATTCTAACACAAATTTGGAAATATTCGAATGCAAACTCGCGCAGGAGCGATTTTTTATTATTTTTATGGAAATTAAATCATAAAAACCTTCATGAGCAGAGGAAATATGCTTGTACTTTTGCTTTCTAACATCACTGGGATATTTCAAAGAGTCAAAAGAAGCCGCATTTATGCTTTTCTGATTTAACACCAATTACTATACAGTGCTAACCAAGAGCTATAGGTTTCAATTTTTATAAAATTAAAATAAAGTCTTTGAACATGATTTTTTTCAGTTTGAATGCGTACAGAGAATTGCCCATATTTAAGCTAATGTTGTGAACACATTAAATTCGAGCAATAAATTTAAATTTCAATTGTTTAGGATGGAGTCTCCTTGGCGGCGGATATGGTATACACATAGTATATGGGTCAAGCCAGCCGAAATCGAATCCCATGGTCTGACCCCCCAATGGGAAAGAACCTTAGCAATCCTCCTCCGCCTGGGACACGCATTAAAATTTGAGCACAAAGCCAGAGTGCTGATTATGCATTTCCACCCTCGCCAACGGAGCTGCCGGAGCTGCCAAATGACATCATGACAGCCCCACCACAGAGACATAGACATAGGAACACCCAAAAAACAGTTGCACATGCTGTAATGGAAAAGCGGAATTCATTTAGATACCGAAAGCGAAAGCAGGAAAGCACAGCTGAAAATAAGCCATAGGCCTTTGGGGTTGTCCACCAGCAGCAGTCGTAAGCGCTCTCCGCCTCCGCCTCCGCCCCCGTCCTCTGTCTGGGCGGAAGAGGTCTTTGAACTCTTCACCGAATGTTGTACTGAAAATGGGTCACGACTCGAGCGTTTTCCCAAATCCAAAAATTTCCCCCTTCGTCACTCGCACTCCGCACTCCGGAGAACACAAATCAAAGGGAACCTGGGACGGGGAACCCAGCGGAGTTCGTCTCGAAGCAATTTCAAGTGCATTGCGTAGTCGCTTGGCGTTTGCGCAGCTCGAAAAAACAGCTGATAAGGGGGAATTTATTCGTCTTGGTCTTCTGCCCAACGGCAGCAGAAAGGTGGATGATTTTTGGCACTGGGTGCGTCCAGAGAGTTGGACTTCAACAGATATCACCAGATTTTTTATGATAAATATCAATCAAGGGAAGATTTTAATTAACTGAACTGAATTTTATCCCGGGTTTTTACGCCTTTAAAAAAGTATTTTTGAAGATGAAAATGTTGAAAAATAATATAGTATTCAAAAGAAATAATTTATAAATGCAAATTGGGCAAAGAGTACCAAAAAAGCAAAAATAAACTATACCAACACGTTAATTTTAAAACGAAATCAATGCAAATTCGCTAGATTGTTCCATTAAGATCTCCAAGATATAGAAGATCGATAAGAAATTGACAAATTAAAATACAGGCCAGTTTATATCGACTTGTCTGAAGATATTGATCAAGAACAGATAAACAGATGTAAATAATTTCACTTACTCAAATTGGCAAGAAGCTCTTTAATAATATAAAATATAAAAGAAGTGTACAGATTGTAAACATGAGTCCAAAATTTTTTTTGAAAACATCCCATTGCTTTAGCTTTTTAAAGTATCCAAGATCTGGGTACTTATGCTCAAGTTTATGGGGTCGGAATCGCGTCTCTCCCCTCAATTCTGTCGATTGCTACAAAGTATAAAAATGGAAAATTTATCACAACTTCTCTACTTTAGATTAAAAAGAATTGAAGCCATCCGGCATTAATTTCCCTTCTCTCAAACATAAAGTTTTGTTTGAGTTTGTTTGAGCTTAAAACTTCCCTTCGCTCAAACACACCGTTCTTTGAGTGTTTTCAGACACAAAATTCCCTCCTCTCAGACACAGTTTTTTTTTTTGAGTGGGAAATTTATTTGGGTAAAAGTTTGAGTTCGTTTTTAGTTCCATTAAAAATTTCACTCAAACTGAAAACTACGTTTGAGAGCAGGGAAATTGTTGGACAATTTCAAAGATACGTGAAGTGGAGTGGGAATTTCCACTCAGACTATTGACAATTTCCTCCCAATTGGACTTCATATGGGCATGACATAACCGGCTGTGAGTGTGTTGGGAAATGTATACACCATGTGTAGGTAGTATTGAGTGAGGGTATAGCTTTCCTTCTTGTGTTTTGCTCTCTGGGCCAGTGACCCTTGTCGACTAACGGTATCCATAGTATTAGGTAAGTGGTTCTTTGTGCATTTCCCTCTCATTCACTCCCCCAAATACATATGTATGTATATATCTGGAAATGGATTTGATCTGGTTTTTTAATTCTACCCGCAGGTCAGCTTTTTCGAGTATTCTTTAATTTGGGGGCGAGTTTGTCGTTTTTGTAAATGGAGTGAGCGTGCATAAGATCCAAATTTTGATCATTGGATAGTGTTTTCATTCGTATTTTGGTTTTCCGTATTCTATTTTCGATGTGCTTTTTGTTGTAACATTTGGGGGAGGCACTTGAGAGATGATGTGATTGGGCTTAACAATACTCTTACTAGACGGGCATAAATCTTTGCTCAAGTGGCCATTGCCGGCTCCAATCCGGTGATCTTTTCCCAGGAATGTATAGAGTTGCTTTTCCAAGAAGGTGCAGAGGAAATCTAATTGAAATGAATTTCATTATTGCTATCAAGTAGCTCCTCAATCTTTCTAACGCAGCTACAGAAATCACTGTGGATGGGAAATCGATTGGTGTGCCGTCCTCTTTCTACAACATTTAAACAAATTTACCATCTATACTTTCGGTTTTTAATTTATCAAGATCGAATTACTATTTCATATCGCTGCTACTATATCATAAACTGCAGGGGTATACAAACTTTGGTGTGCCGAAGTTAGCTTCCTTTCTTGGTTAAATTTTAAAACTAAACTATAGCCACTTTTGTAAATTTGTTATTAAAATATGGTTATGATCGCTGATGTCTAATATATTCCGTTAAGATTATTAAAATCTCGATAAGGCTATTAAGACAGCTCACGGAAATTCGAAGAAGGCAAATAACGCCCCATTTCCTTTGAGGAGAAAATTATGCGCATGTCAATGGGCCAAACCACCCTCTCACCCCTCGGACTCTCACCCCCGCCCGAGAAGGGAAATTTTAGTGTCAAGAAAGCGAAAGGAAAATGGCAAGTTCAATGAACCCGGTACCCACCCAAGGAAAAGCCAAGTCGGAAAACCCCAACACGCAGAAGCCGCGGATCCCAAACTAACCCCCTTGGAATGGTAAGGGAGGTCCTCTTTTTGGGCAGACAACTCATGCGTAGTTTGGACTTGATGCAGGGCTCGCCAAGGGGTGGCTTCAGTCAACCAAATGGTAGGAAGGTGAAACCCAGTGGGTGGCAAATGAAAACACATCTGAATAGCTAAGATAGAAGATAAACATCGTAAATGGGGCAATATAACGCGAACTGGATACGGAAATACGTGACAGATTGGTTAACTATTCGATTAAGAATCAATATAAATTTAATTGTTTAACCCTCTCAGCCCACATTTAAAATTAGCCAAGATAAGCATTTTTTTAACAGATATGTATTTGGCTTTATTCAAATATGAATTGACGAAAATTTCAAGGTCCTTGGTGTCCTGGTTCGATAGTTACAGGATGTTGCCACAAAATGTTCACAAAATTCTTGTAGACAAACTATGAACTTTTTTTTAAATTTTTTTATTTTTAAATGATTTACTTACCCCTATATATGTATAATTCCCACCTAGTTTTCAATTACAACAAATATTTATTGAATAAAATAAAAAAAATTAATTTTTATTTTACCAACACTTTTCCCGGCAACCATTTTTTTTCATACAACTGCACTTAAAACGTCTGCTAAATAAAAACGTTTGCAACTTACAAGTAACTTATTAGTTATTTTGGTTGCAGAAAACATTAAGGAAGATGTTGAAAAAAAGCGCGAAGCAAAAAAATGTATATTCCAGGTAACTGAGGCGTATTTCTACAATGTTGCCTATAGGCAACAAATGGGCTGAGAGGGTTAAAAACATAAAATATAAAAACACTCAATGTTAATTAATAGAAATAAGAAAGAAAGCTGATTTAAATTCCAAATATTGCTGAGTATTATACATATATCAACATCAATACCCAAAAGAATTCTTAACTATTACTATTGCTTGTCTTATATTTAATTGTTTTATTTTAGCCTACGAACAACCTTGACCATTCATGAGGGCTTGAGGTGCATTGACTCGGTTTCCAGGTAATTACTTTCCTACTCCGTCTCACCGACTCCGATTCCTCACAAAATGATCGAGTCCCACTGTTATTACAAACTGCACGCGCCGCCTTAATAAACGTCAGCGTCGTCTGTGTAAAATTGAAAATGCTAATCACAAATGGTAATATTTTCTATTATTTACGATGACACGGTCTATTAGCGAAAAGTAGAATTACGACAAAAATAAAATTCTCAAAAATTCGCTGAACAACTACATATTTAGCAATGTATTTACATGCATACATACATATGTACATATGTATTTATATTTATTTAAGTTTGTTTGAGTTTTTGTTAAGTTATCCATCCTTTTAAGAAATTATTTACAAAAATAACTAAAATATATTACTAAATAACTATATGAAGTAACTTATTGAACTTAAATATAATAAGGTAAACACATCTAATATAGGGGGTATAATTAGAACGTATTTAAGCTTCTAAGCACAAATATTATTTTGCAATTCAATAATCTGAAAATGTAATCATACTGATAAGGCTAATTGTAAGATGCAATGTATTATCAAGATCGGCGCCTCATTCGTAATGCCTAATATCATTTTTATTGCACGTAAAGTGCTGATGATGATGTTATTGATGTTTTGAACAGCTAACATAATAATTAATAATATGAAATAGATTCATGTGTATTTTTCATTTTCTTCTCTTAATCTTATTAATTAATTCTTTATTCAATTATTGTTTTTTATTTTAGTAAAATCGGGGCCCGGGGGTAATCAAGTGCCGGCCTCCCCCCCGCTTGACATTTCTGAAAATCTCGGACCCCTTTTGAAAGCAAAGAAGAATTTTGCATTTGCAATGTATAAGAACACCAAGCAAGAGTATAATATTGCATTCCAATAATAAATTCAAAGCTAAAATTATAGAAGATATAAGCAGTAATTGAGCAAAAGCCGTCAGAGAAGAATTAAAATATTGCTTCCTAAAATGTTGCATTTTAAATTGCATAAAAATAACATCTTAAAAATGTATACATATGTAGATCAGCAAAGATCCTTGACATTTTCAGAGTTTACCTCCCTGGATTTCCCCTTTATAAAAAAAACCAAGCATCTGAAATGTAGAAACTGGTATCACCTGGAAAGCTCAAAACAAATGCAACAACTGTCCCACTCGAGAAACGATTGTGCAAAACAACAACTTTAATCGAGTCGAGATATGAACAATACATACACATAAATATTTGTGATATTTTAGGGGTGATGATATAATTGGCGTGGGCGCGGCATTCGTTCTTCATTTTCCTTAAATAACTGTACATCCGAAAATAATCAAACTGCAAGTTGTCTTGAGATAGGAACAACTTTGTTGCTATCATACACACACACACACACACAAGGGGAGAGAAAGAGACTTCCAAGAGGAGGAGGGCGGACTCCACACTCACACAAGTGCAGGCCACGCGCAGCTGAAAAGCAAACATCGAAAAATCAGGCAACAACAAAAACTGTAAGAAAGACTGTCTAGCTATAATAAGCCTTTTAATAGTTGAGCGAGAGCGGGAGGTGCAGCAAGCGAGAGAGGGAGGTGGCACAGCAAACATGTGCATGCGATAAATGCAACGTGTAATGCGGGGAGGCTGTGCAATAGTTTTCAACAGCCTCTCGCTATACGTTTTGAAGGAGGCCGTGCATCGGTTTGCGATGCACGTGTAGGCGGTCAATGAACCGAACCAGCGAGCCACACAGATAGAGGGAGAGAGAGAGTAGCCGACAGGGCGACTGAGAGAAGTGCAGTAAAAATGTGAGAGTACTCGTACTCGTTGGCGAGAGGAAGTTGTCACTGCAGTTATTATTGACGCAGTCTGCCTACGTGCAAAATGGCAACACCGCCGCACTGAACCGCCCCCTCCCTTATCGTACCATTATCGGTGGCTGATCCGTAATACAGTGAAGCTTCATTGTCCGTCCGTATGAATATGGATAACAGATTGAATATACAATTGAATTGCTAAGCGCTTTAACAAGGCATAGTGCAACCAGGCCAATACTGCTGTGTTCGTAATGAAAATCAATTGCTTCTAAAATTATATAGAAACGATATAAATATATGTACATAGAAACGATCTTCAAAATGGTTTTATGGGTAAAACATTTATTAGATTTAATTTTGAACAGGATTTTTGCATAGTTATAGGTAAATCATTTATTAAATTTAATTTTGAACAGGATTTTTGATGTGTTTAACTTTCTAGGCCATATAAAGTATACCATATACTATCTAGGCCACAATACATTCATTTTCGTCGATATGGTGGGCAACATCACCAGGGACCCAAAACTCTCTGTTATTCCATTTTCGGGTCGTCAAAATTACCGTTGACTTTATTATGATTGCGCGTAGCACCCCAATTCTTTGTTGAGTATCACTGTGTTGATTTTTTTCGTTCAGATAAATATCCAGATATAAAGATATCCTTAGATTAAAATTATTTAAAAAGGAAAACCGAATTAATAATTTAGGAAACTAAAGTAAAATCCTATTTCGACAAAGAACAAATTTACGATGTTTTTTTTATAATTATCTAGTTAACATTTCGCTGTCAAAGGGAAAAATAAAGGAAAAAGAAGAAGAGGATACGACAATCAAAGTAACCACAGGGTTACTTTGCGCTTAATATTTACATATATCGAGTTTTAAAAAATTCTTTATTAAATTCTTTTTCTCATCCACTTTTGTTGCGATCTTTAAAAATACCCTATGTGTATCGTAACTTAATTATTTAGGAAATAAAACCTTATTTTCTTGAAGAATAATTAAATTCAACTTCAGAATCCATTTCTTTTTGCTGTTAACAATTAGCTATTGATAAGATACCTAAATACGTATTCAAAACGAAACGGGGTACAGCAGTTTGAATAAATCCACTATTGAATTCGGACCATGTAATGAATAAACCCATTTATACCGGTATATGTAAACATTTACACGTTGTAATGATAAACATATAAGTAAAGGTGTGGAAAAGAGAGGCAAGCTTGTTTTCCGTCCACAATATTTTTCTCGAGTATTTTTCATCCCGTCCCTCTGTCCACTAATAGGTCTGTTTTGCTTTTGCATCTTGGTAAACAAATTTATTGCAATCGCAATAATAGGAATTACATCAGATTGGATAAGGCTTATTGTACTTCCACCTCGAGTGCAATCAAAGTATTTGTGCGGATATATGCATATATGTATAAAAAATATACATACCTCAGTGCCATAAATTGCTTGGTGCGAGTGCAAGTGCATGTAAGTGGTTACATGAATTCCACCCAAGTTATGCAACCTCCGGGGCGATAAGCACTTTCTAGAGCCGAGTCCGGACCCTACCTACCCTATCTAATAAGGAATAATACAAAGTTGTGGTAGTCGGCACTGCACTCTATATTATCAGCATATGTAATGCCTTCACACGAGTGTTGACATTAATTTGTACAGATTCCAAATATTTGCTCTCTGATTACGTGTGCCCTTTCTTTTATAATTTCAATCGCGAATTGGGCGGCGCATTTTATTTCTGATGTTATCTATAGGCAAAGACTGCATAACAAACTAAGTCTTACGGTCACTTTTATGATATAATAACATCAGAATCCACTACAATTATTATAAATACTTACGTATCTTACTAATGTAGGCTTATTACGCCCAGCCCTTCTTTTCAAAATCTCTTTTTAATTGTATTTTTATACCCTTGCAGGGTATTATAATTTTAGTCAGACGTTTGCAACGCAGTGAAGGAGACATTTCCGACCCTATAAAGTATATATGTATGTATATTCTTGATCAGCATCAACAGCCGAGTCGATCTAGCCATGTCCGTCTGTCTGTCCGTCCGTTTCTACGCAAACTAGTCCCTCAGTTTTAAAGCAATCTGAATGAAACATTGCAGATAGTCTTCTATATGCTCTCAATACTATATATGTCGGAACGGGCTGGATCGGATAACTATTTCATATAGCTGCAATAGGAACGATCGTAAATTTTTGAGGAAAAATATTATAACTGAGATATGGCCATTTTGTATTATTCTAGAATTTCGCTTTTAATTGGATCAAGATCGGACTACTATATCATATAGCTGCCATAGGAATATGTACATACATATATCAATTAATTTATTTTGAAAGCTTTGTTGCTGCCAACATTTAGTTGTTGCCCAACATTTTTCACTGTCAACATGTTTCGCTCAACATTTATAGAATCCTTAAGTATACCAAATTTTAAATACTTACTGCAAGGGTATTTAAACTTCGGCTTGCCGAAGTTTGCTTCCTTTCTTGTTATATTTACAAAACAACTATTATATATGAATACTGCTGAGTTGATTAATTACACAATACGTTAAATATCTTTACAAAGAGCTGTAAAGCATTCAAGTGGGGCCATCTGAGACTCTTATGCCAACTCTTTGTAGAAAATAAATAATTACTAATCCCTCATCCTTTTTGAAGCTTATTTCTGTTTATTATTTCTTATTATTATTATTTCTGTTTAATATACATAGATACGGTTAGAATCTGGTCTTAGAGATGTTAATTATAAAAAGCATCGACTTTTTAAAGTTCTATAGTATGATTTCTAATCATTGACAGTTTTGGCAAGGAACTCTGATTTCAGGAACTCGCAGAGGGAGCTCCTAAAATATACATCTACAAATTCAAACATTCAACGGATGTCCTCCCACCCAGCCGAAGAAAAGATATTCGAGTTCTTGACAGACAACGCAACATCCACGCCCACAGAATCATGGCAAGTGTCGGGAAATAATGCAGATTGTGTTTATGCGATTTCATATTAATTTAATTTAAGAATGTTTTTTTTTTAATAACTTTGAAAAGTAAACCTTGAAGAGACTAAAAAAAATAATTCTTTTAAAACAAGTACAAAAAAAACATATTGAAGTACTTTGCCACCTATTTTAATAAGAGTTACATACTTCAAGTAGCGGTTCCCAATGAGGCCATATTTTATGTCAATTTTGTATTCCGGCTTATACAAATATTTACTTTAATAATTGCACGATCTAGTCATTAAATATGCAACATTCTTGCAACTGTACATTCTTAAATTTCTAGAAAACAATACGAAATTACTAATCACATATATGTACAGTAAAATATTGGTTGAAATATATTTGTCATTTTCTGTAATATTTTATGCCCTGAAAATAATACACAATTCATTTTCACGTACTCAAGAGTACACGAAATGTATGGCATGAACACGGCAACAGACACGGAGAGAGTCGTGCACACTCGTTGCATGAGCTTGCGACTACACGAGTTCTGCTTCTTGCACCTCCCCCACTGTGCATGTGCAGCATGTGTCGGAAATAGTGGCACGTCCTCGCGATGCCGTTGAAAGCTGTTGCACGGCCGCCACGCGGACTCTGCCGCTGCTTGGCTCTGACGCCGGCAGCGCTGCTCGCGTTGCCGTTGCCCTTTTTGCAACGTTGCCAGACGCCTTGGGTTTGGGGTTTTCGCTTGTGGCTCTCGGCCTCGACCGTTTCTGTTGGTGTTGGTCGTTGCCGTAGTCGCACAAGGGATGAAATGAAGCTTTAAATTATCGCACCCCCCGCCCTCCAGTCTAAGCCTTGGGCCGACTTCCTCCCCCTGATCTGCAGCAGCGCAGGAAATGCGCTCAGCGTTGCTGCAACTTTTTCTTTTGCCGCCGCCGCATCTCAGTCACGCGTCAACTGAAATTTCTTAATTTTATGAATTCGCAGAATTCTGCACCTGTATCGATAATTTATGAATAATTTTGTTGTTAATTATACACGGTGGCAGGCAAGCAAAAAGCAGGCAAGGCTTTGGGAGCCGAGTATTCTATGGTCGGGAGACGCGATTGCTGAGTTGCTTTCGATTTTAATTTTTACTAGGTAGTAAACAAAAGTTAGATTAATAAATACTTTATGTAGAAAATACTATTAGATACATACATACGTACCCAGTACCTCAACGGCGAGGCACTGGTCTATACCATTATTTCTTGGTTTATTTTTCATTTTTGTCGCTGCTCCGTTTACTTCGGGTCAATACACTCTTCTTGTAGCAACAAAGGAATGTATCAGCCCTGCTCTCGTTTCCAAATTATATTTATATATTCGACACTAACAGAATACAAGGGCGTACTAGAGTGGGTGGGAGTAAAAGGTGTCTTCGACCCCGTAAATAATAAAAAATATATTTTTGATCAGCGTAAACAACCAACTGGCCTCTTCGCCATATTTACCTATCCGCATTCAAAAACATCTCAATTTCAGAGACTACGAAAATTCAGAAGACTATCAAAGCTTAAATGTGCACTTTTAAGGGCGGTTCTTGTATTTTAAGTGAGTTTCTATAACAATATTTATGTAATAAATGTCATGATATAAAATTTATATTCTGAATATATGATATTTAATAAAATTGATTGAGCTTTACACTGAATGATAACATTTCTAGCCTTGTGAATTTTCTAAAAATAAAAATAAAAATATTATTATTAATAAAAATAATACATTAATGTCCAAAGCTGATTCTAATCCCACATAGTGCGAACCTTGGACAGTGACTGGCAACTCTTCCTGGCCCTGGTTGTCGTGGCCATCTTCTTTGTTAACAAATCTGAGGTTCGGCCAATTTCGGACGGAAACGTCATCCGGCCAGAAGCAAACGGCGATAAGAACGTATAGCTGAGAGCCCAGCGGCGACAATCCATCCGAACGTGTGCGTGTAGATATCATAATAAAAATTTTATTGAGTAAGTTGAGCGTCGATGCCAGCGAGAGCAACAACAATTGCCGAATAAGTACAACTGCGAAAACGGCGCACCTTTGCCTGTGTGAGCAGCTGCGGCAAATGCCGGCTCACAAACACACACACACACACATCCGTTCGCCGAGCGACTTTCATTCTGCACCAATGCCGCGCAGTCGGCGTCGCTGCCTCAGTCGCTGGCTCGGTCGCTGCTCTGCCGCTGTGAGCTTTGTTCTCGGCAAATTTTTCGGTTCTCGTATTTCGTATTACTCGACGAGCAGGCGACGCGTACGGACACGTTCTCCGATTAGTTAAGTTCGAGTAGCTAACGCTAAAGCTATAGCCCCTGCAAAAGGAACAAATAACCTACAGTGCGCGACATTATACCAATTGATCTCATTTGCCTTATACGGAAAAAGTAACAAAAATCATACTGAGCAACAATACTAAAGTTTAGTTCCAAACACAAGTGCAATTTTTTAACTCTGTGTGTGTGTGTGTGTGTGTGTCGTATCTTTACACTAAAGACTGACTGAGGAAAAATCAAAAAAGCAGTGTTTTCGTGGAAAAGGGCTCAGAATCAAGAAGTGCGATAACATATTCGTTCGTGAACCTTCATAAGTTATAATATCCGCTACAAACGTATGTACATACAGAAACAACCTAGGTCAATATTGTTTATAGTGGCGTGTGAATGTGCGCAAAGACAACAATGAGTGCTAGATAATAAATAGCATGCCCACACACAAACACACTTCGCACTCACACTCGTGATTAGAGCCGTTGATACATATACACGGAAATCGGAAGGCAGAGCCAGAGCGGCCGAGAGAGAGAGGGAGAGCAGCACGATTCTAAAAGCTGAAAATAATAATTTTATAATATATCGAAGGCTGCGCTGCCTCCGCTGGCAACGGCGAGTAAGCTCGGACCCGAAAGCTTAGCGACCGCGTATCGCGTATACGTACGATCGCTCGGTGCCCGATCAGCAGCTCGCTCTCTTCAGCTACGACAACGACAATAACAAACCAGAACCACTACCAGAAATCAAAAACCCGAAACAAAAAACAGTAAAAGCTGAGAAAACAGAAAAAGAAAACAGAAGTGGTCCTGTTCTAACGGCCGACGACTCAGAGTGTATTTTGTAATTGGTCATCGGCGGGCGAGTGAGAGCGAGAGAATTGTCGCAACACAATTGTGATTACGGGTACGGGCACGGCTACGGCTACGGGTCTGTTTCGCAGTTTCGGCGGAAAACACTTGCCGCTGGTCGACGCGCGTGTTTGGACGCGCGACTCCCCCAGAACAACAAGCCACTCACTCGCTAACAAGTGTTAAGCAATCGCCAAAAGAATCGCAAGCCCCCATTTGGATTACACATTGCGTTCTAAGATCAGTTTTCCAGTTACATTTTATGGTGAGTTTTGAAAAGGGTTACCTAATTTTAGGTAATTATTACACAATTTGTATGTACTTGTTTCCCAAACTATTTAGAAGCTTAATTAGAATTTTCACAACTTTTTTAATATGAAATAAAAACAAGTTCTTTTAACGAATTATATCTCTAGCTTGATCGAAGGCTTTTATATTTTGCACTCCTGATTATCAGAAGTAAATTTTATACATAACACATCGCTCTAGCCAGGGAATAAGGAATTGATTCGTTTAACAGGATAATACTTATCAGAACTAACTCTTACATATCCCTCGATTAACATTAAACTTTTGTAAACAAAGCACTATTATTTCATCTTTCATTCTTTGACAAGCTAAGCTAAACATTGTATAGTCCTCCTATTTTTATAGAATTCAAAGAAACCTTGATATAAGTTTTGAAACTACTTTTAAAATTCACAAAATTGTTGGTAAGAATAAAGGCAGTAAAATAAAAATCTAAATAAAGATTGCTTTAAAGCTTTTCTTGTAAACAATTAATAACTTTCTTAAATCTTTTATAATTATTATACATAAGTATACCTACAAAAACCCCTGTTTTAATTTATTATCATTTAATCAACACCACACCCCTTACGTCAATGATTAACTCATAAAAATATCAAAACAGATCTATAAACACACGCCATCAGGGAAAAAATCACACAGTTGTTTCACCGATTAGAATCTGGTTGGAAAGTGAAAAAGAAATTCCAGGACACACACACACCCCCTCGGTAATTGGGCCAGGTTCTCAAGCCGTAATATTGATGAGTCAATGGGCTTAAGAAACGGGGAGCTTATTGAGTCACCAAGACAATAGACCAATATTATATTGTTCTAGGTATTCGCCGATTTTGATAATGATTCGATGTTCAAGAGGGGTTTCCTACGCAGTCGTGAGTCACCGCTGACCGGGCGTGAGTCACCGTCACCCACTGGCCACTTGACGGGATCATTTAACGTAAACCTAATCTACATATGGGGTATCAACAGGTGTTCTTAACCAGAAACCAGATAGAAGTGACACGCGTGGCGCTCGCAGGACTTCGTAAAAACTCTTTATAATCATGACCACACACAAATTATTGATAACGCTCTAGGGTCAGCTCTTATTTTGCATCTTATATAATAATTACAGAACTCAATTGACTTTCATTTTGATTATAAATAAATCAGTTTAAGCCCTGTCACTTTGACCGGAAGATAAGGATCCAGTAAGACACGAGCCTTTAACATTGTAGCGGGCAAATGCAGTAAAAAAAGATATGGCAGCTTATTTTGTGTCCGAAGGTCAGTGCCAACGTCAGGCGGCGGGGAAAACTTATAAACAAACCCAAAAAGAAATCAGAAAACAACTCTAACTGGCGAATTGCAAAGAATTCATTCTTTTTTCTGTTCTAATCTATGGAACTTGATATTGAGGTATTTATATTTATGTGCACAGGAAATTGTTGTCGTGGTGGGCGCAAGAGCGAAAATACCGATTATAAAACAAAAGAAAAAACAAAAAAAACAACGTTAATGGTGATATCGCAAAAATTGGCAAGTTGATTTGATTCGCTTTTCTTTTCGGGTCGCGCTGGCTTGGGTTGTCGTAGCTGCGTTCATTCACGTTCCACCTGTTGCCACTTATCGGAGCTCGGAGCCCGGAGCCCAACGCCAACTGAGTTCCTTATCACACTCTGGCGATATTCAAATGTTCGAGTATTCGAGTGGAAAACGCTCAAGTTTATCTTGCTTCGCTTTAATGAATGGAGCCGTGCTTAAGTTATAATTCTTCATCAGGTAGGTGGTGTGATGCCCTGATATATTGGCGGAACGGGATGATAGTAAGCTGATTTATAAGCTAATAACTGGAAGGCGGAAATATAAACTTTTGATAACATACATAAGTAGCGAGCTATAGCTTGGTATAAAAATTATTCCA
Organism: Drosophila bocqueti; assembly: GCA_018151655.1. Classification (NCBI taxonomy): domain Eukaryota; kingdom Metazoa; phylum Arthropoda; class Insecta; order Diptera; family Drosophilidae; genus Drosophila; species Drosophila bocqueti. The sequence continues at coordinate 1,605,145 of JAECXF010000149.1, read as the reverse complement.
CGAAATTCGTTTTTTTTTTTCAACCATTTACAGGGAATCTTAAAAAAGTTCTAGCTAAACTCGTATCAATTTTGCTAAGGGTATCTCAAATTAGCATCTATGTTTCTGGGAATCTTGCCTTTAAAATATTCCACAAAATTACCCTTACTCGTATGAATGATCATATAATCAAAATTATATCATATGACATCGTCTATTAAGATGATGCAATTTATTCTTTTGTTAGTTGCTTATCGTCCACCCATTCATCTTTGGACCCCGTTTATGCTCGATAATTGCCTAGTCAAGTATTTTTAGTACTTTCAGCTTGGTTATTTGCAGTAAGGCAATAGCCGATATTTATTTATAGAACACAGCAACGATTTTAAGTGTTATTCGCCATCAACCAGTCAAAATATACAGTGAACTCTTGAAAAAGAGACACTCGAATATGCAGTTAACTACATTTTCAAGATTGAATAAATATTAACGAGTATTTTGAATAAAATAAAAACCATGCGTTCCTTTGTATGCCATTTTACTAGTTAAAACTCCACTGGTTTAATTGTATCGAGTGTCTACTGTAATTAAAAGTGGAAAATACAATAAAAACCTTATCAGCCTGTTCTTCGCTCTCCGTTCTCCGATTTCGCAGAGAAACACATTATTTTAGGGCACTTTTTTGCAGTCTATTCACAAATTTCCGCTTATCGGCGGCGAAGACGAAGACCAAAATCACATGACAAACTCGTGAGCACTGTGGAAGCCAGAGCCGTCAATTTATGTGCCACTGTGACCAGCCAACCCTTTGCCTACCCCAGTAATTTTCATATTGGAACGCCCCAGCAACAACGGCCGGCAGATACTTTTGCCACTTTGGATAGATATATCATTGAGGGATACAGATACATTCTGACGGCAAGCTTGCCAAGTATTTATTCTAACGCAAATGCTTAATTCGGGGGGAAATGGGAGGGAATGAGGCAAAAAAGCCGGTTCGCAGACATGCGTAAAATCCAAGCCACTGGTGTGCGTGCCTTTGTATCCGTTTCTTGGTGTGGTGTGCGCCAAAAAGTTCTGTATCTGTAGAAGCAGAAGCACCCTCCCCCGCAGCACCGGCCTCTGGCGCATCTAAAAATCCACCATATTTTTTGGGGAATTTGTTATTGTTGCTGTCGTTCTGGGACGTTATTTAGAATTGTTTTTATTGTTGCTGTTGCTATCGGTTGTTTGTTTATCAAGGTATCTTTGATATATTGTATAATCGCTTGTATGTCTGTAAGTTTGTCCATACATATATACAAAATGGTTGTCCATATTGCCTCTCTCGCTCTCCTTCTTGCTCCCCAATTAGCTGTTTCTTTTTTTTTTTTAATTCTTTTATAAATAAAAACGTTTGACCTTGGTTAACAATACGTTTGAATATCTGTTTCTGTTTTGTTCTGCTTCTTTTAGTTTAATGACTCGATGTGATCTAGAGAGGAATTCTAAGCAATTTTAATAATATCTGCATAAACTTTAAGTATAGGCTTATTTTTCTAGTTTATTCTTTTAAATTAATAAATAATAAAATAACTAAATCAAGCTCTAAAAATTCTATGATTATAAAGATCGTAACATCGACTTTGTAAACTTGGAAGCTAATTTGATCGCACGTTAGCAGAGTATGATCTCGTTCTCTTTCAATTCAACTGCAAAAAATGGCGTCTTGCCTTTTGTATCCGATATATGTAGCTAATGCGATAAAAGTATATAAATATTTATGTATATGTACATACGTGCATTCATTTACTCGGGAAGCCCTATATGAACAAAGTGCGCCCTCTGCCAGCGTTTGCAGCTGCAGCTCTCTGTATATTTGAAAGCGCATTGCAAAAGTGTTTGTGTCCTTTGGCTTGCAATATCCATACGAACATACATACATATGTAGGTACAGCAACAACAAATTGTTTGCCAAGTTCAAGGACAAGGCTGTGGCAGGCAACGCGTCACTTTGACGCTGCTCGATGTTTCTGCTGCACTCTGCTGCAAGCTCCCTTTGCCACTCTCGCTCTCGCCCTGTTATGCTTTTATTTAATTTCCAACTTTTTGGCTGTACAGAGCTTCGATTGAAGGCCCGTATTTTTTTCCCTCTCTCCGAAATTCAAGTTCAAGGCGGCGTGACGCTAATGCCGTCTCTTTCTGGCGCGAAATTAGCATTCACTCACTAAAAATGCGAGTGTGTGTTGCTATTCATTTTCTCAGCATCATTCCCATCATCTCTCCCGGACTGCATTATTCTGTTATTGAGTAACGAAGGCCAGCAGCCGCACAGCCAGTAATTTTGCTAAATTAGCGAATCAGCCGATAACATTTTGCTGCTTACCTTTGGTCAGTGATTTTTTTTTTTTAACAAAACGGAATAATTCTAACATTTTCATGCTTTTTCTTCGGGGCTAGTGGTCGCAGACAACCTGTCAAACGTGTTTTGCCAAAAAATACCACATTTGTACATACATAAATCGTTCTGTGCTTGCTATCTGCAAGATACTTGTCCTGCTTGCTTAATTCTGTGCGATCAACAGCGAAACAAAATATACGGACGAGTGAATTCGGAAATGAACATGAGTGGTTCACTTTATTCACTTATTCATTGGGTTCTTGTCCATGCTAGACTTCATTTTAGTGATTGTATCTAAATCTACATGGATTTAAAAAATATATAAAATATTAATTAAAAGCTTTTAATTATAACTTTTAAATTTTATTTCTTGTAAAAAAACAACTCGTTATTTCCCAATTTGACTGAAGTTTTTTCAGTGTTATTATTTTGTTCTCAACCGTACTTTATTTATTCCCAAGGAAGTGTTTGTCCGGCTAAAATTAAATTCACGGCGGAAATGCATTTTAAAAGCCGAAAATTGAACCAATTTCGCGGAAACACGCCCTTCTACCATATATTGTACATATCACCGGAAGCTTTTGAAAAACTCGTTTCCAGCCAGAAAGAAAGATTCCCAAAACCAACGAAAGGCCAAAGGCACTGGCGGCACTCCCCCCTAAAAAGTTAACCCGAGTCCAAGTGACTGATTATAATTAATTTTAAGGCGCCGTAAAAATGTATTTCGATATTGTTCGAGAACAAAAAGTAATGTAAGGTTTATTCAATATACCCCCAGAGAGGGAGAGAAAGAAATTCGGGACATAAAAAAAGAAACACTTGTGCATGCTGCCCCTTTGTTGCTCTGCTGCTGCTGCTGGTTGTCTCTTTTTTCGCCTTTATTACTTATTGTATTTGCTTTTGGAGTTTCCAAAAAAAATTTATGTATTGAGAGTGGCTGGTGTTGTTGCCGTTGCCCCTGCTGCGATCGCAGCACACACACACTGAGGCCCTCAATTCTTCTTTCTTCTCTTTACACTTTTCGAGAAAAGTATCGTTGCGAGCTTTTTTCGAAGTTCGTTGACCCTTTTGTTGGATTGAGGTTGGTTGTACTGCGCGCCGACGACGACGTCGCCACTGCCGCTTAACGATGGCGGTCGTTTCTGGATGAGTATTGTAATTAATGCAAAAGAGCCATATTTGGCCTTTCTGTAACTTCTTCGGGCTCTCAGATTGAATGCAATCTCCTCTTCAAGGGCTCGAAAAAAGTATGCAATGCGAAATTGGCAGTAAGCAAGCAAACACACACACACACATCGATTTCCGACTGCAACGTCTACTGCAGCGCCAGCGCAGGCAGCGGCTGCGACAGCGCTGCACTCTCACACTCGCGCATTCATTCGTTCTCATTGTTGTCTTGAACTTGAACTACACGTGGAGGGCGTGCACGAGTTTTTGACAGCCTCGTCGCGCTGCTGTACGAGGCGTTGCCATAAGGAGGCCGTGCCTCGGTTTTCGACAGCCTCACAATCAATGCGCGTGCTGACTCGCTCACCCACCCACCCTCTCTCTTTGACAGTCGCTCTCTCTCTCTCTCGCTGTGTTGCTCTCTGCAGTGAGTAAGCGGTGACTGGTGCAACAGCAGCAACAACACCACAGCGAGTGTGGGTGTGGGGGGTGGAATGTCAAACGAAAGGGAAGGTGCTCTTGCTGCGCCATTTATGTACATACAGATGTCAGTATGTATGTATGTATGAATAAGATGTTGCCAGAGAAGTGAAACACGTCATGGGGGTTGCTGCACACGACTCTTTAATACTCGCAATGTTTTTACCGCAAGTATTTAATTTCGCCAACTAGCGCAACACTAGCTAGAAATATTACGCCATATTTGGTACTTTACGTATTATATCATTTGCACGCGCTGTATCTCTACGCCGCCAAATTCCCCCAACCCGCCACCGAACCCAGAACTGCGTCATTAGCAGTATGAGTGTGTGTGTGTATGCGTTCTCGCTCAACTGTAACTCGCTGACAGCGGTCTGTCTTTTTCGCTTTTTGACCTAGGCTAACCGCACCGCTGCCGCCGCCCCACGCAAAATGTGCGTGCTCCTTGGCGTAGACGTTGACGTCCGCTGAGACAGCGGCAGCGGCAGAGCAGCACGAGCTTGGACGACTTGTCTAGACCTTCGCAATATAGATTTGTATTTAAAAAGCAAACTATAGTTTTTGGGATTCTGAACCCAAAGAAAATATTTCGATGAATCATGATTGTTTGCCAAATATCAGAATAAAACAGGACTGCCCCCGATGATCTCAGCTAATGGTGAAACTATTTGCTAGAAAGACTCATTATGAATATCGCTGACTTTTTATATTAGAATAATATGTAATAATCAAAATCGCAATGGAATTTTCCGCCAAGTTATTTGCCTTTCCCTAAACCGAAATTGCGATCATAGGTTGCCTTGAGGAATTTCCAACACGCTTTAATTTCAATAGTAAACGTATCTTATCGCTTTTAATAATTCTTGTACGGGTTTCCTGTTTTGACAAATATTAGACGGTTAGGGGAGCTTAGCTTTACACGTCCATACTTAAAAAGTAATTAATGAAATGGATACCAACATGGTATCCAATGTTGGGAAATATAAAAGGTTGATATATGTATGTATGTATTCCATGTCCTCTCAAGTCCTCAAGCAACTCTTAAATTAAATAAATAAAATGGTCACATTTATTTAAATGTCGGACTTAAGGTCTCCTGTTAGGGTTGCTGTTTTACAATACTTTGCCTAGACCTAGGAGCAGTGGATACTCTAGATATCAGACCGAAAATAACACCGAAATAACAAAAAATCTTGCAAAGAGAAAAGCTTACACTGTGCCTGTGCCTATATTTAAATGTTCATTGACCCTCAAGAAAGTCCACGAAAGAAGACGCCAACAGCGAGCACACCGAACCCAAAGCACCACCGAACTACTGCATAAATCGGTGTGGATCTGGGCAAGGTAAAGTAGAGTTGAGTGCGAGCTGGAGATATGGGAGGTGAATTGAGTTGTTTATGAAAGCTTAAGTGGATGGATGGGCTATATGTACATAGGAAGGGGAGGATGTTATACTCGGAGCATAGAATATATCTTCTTCAGCTAAAAAAACATATCAAATTTGATCAGAGATCCCCTTACTATCACCCCACCCACACCAAGTTCAAATAACTCTATTAATTAATGATATGCCAAGAACAGAAATTGGTGAATATTCCCCAAGTGGAACCAACCTCACTGATCTATCCAAACATGATCTCGATCTCGATCTCTAACCACTCTACCAGAGACCAGTTTTCGAGTAGTTTCCGAGTCGTTTCTGAGCTATCCCAACAAAATAACGGTGATTCGACTTATCCATCGTGCTTTGCTCTCGGAAATCACCACGATCATTGACCGAACACCGAGCACCGAGCACGGCCATGCTTTTGACCTCATAATAGACAAATGTGTGGTGTTTTCCCCCAAAAAAACATTTCATTTTTCGTTGTCCGTCGTCCGTCGTCGTCGCCATACCTTCAGAAACTTTTTAGTTGGGTAGCCCCGGAGGAGAACGCGTCCGAAGCAAACGTTGGATCCGCGCTGCTCTCACTTCTTCGCCTTCACAATAACAACACTCACACAGAAATAGTTTTTGTGTCGAATGTTAATGAACTTTTGTGCTAGTTTAACGCTCTGACGAATAAACATCGGGAACAAGCCGAAAAAGTTTTTTGAACTTGCCTTCTTCACGGAAAAATTGTATTTTAACATTTGTGATTCCCATTTCCCTTCTGTGTTTTGTATAGTCGGGAATAGTTTAGGGTTGGGTTATATTTTAGATTGAGCTTGTTATATGTAGAAGCGTGGAATAAATAAACATATATTACAGTCAATGCTGCATGTCTTGTTGGAAGTTAAATTATACAAATATATGTTTGAACTTTGATTTGAGTAAACAATTGTTTTACTATATATCTGTTTTTATAATTACAATGCAGAATAATTATACAAGCTTTCAGAATCCATAACACTCCAAGTTGGTTATGGAAGCTTATCTTTAACAGCGATTACTGGCTATATTTATATTAGTTCGGAAATGCCTGGGGATATATACATACAGAAATATATTCATTTATCTCTATGGATTCAAATATCATACTCGTCATGACTAACAAAGTGCCACAAATATAACCCCGATAAGAATGGGCTTTACTCTGTTCCGACTGCCGTGCAAAGGGAATTTATGGGGTACGGTACGGTATAAGTTCCCTTATCTAGAGTTGCAAACCACTCAAACGGAAAGTCACTCGAACAATTTCCTGCTCAAACGTTTTCCAAATTGGAGAATTTCCCCATTGAGGGAAATTTTCAGATCGAATGGTGGTTGGTTTTCCCATGCCGCCGCCCGCCGCCAGCTCCTTCATGGGTTTGAGGCCGATTTTTTGACAACTCACCCACCAGTCTCCGTTGTACCATCGAACACACAGAACCTCGTGTGTGCGGCGGCGATGTAAAAGTTTTTCCGTAACTCTGCGACTCTGCGACTTGTAATTCGTGTGTTGTGTTGTGCGTAAATAAATGTGTGTGTGTACGCTCGAAAATGACCGATTTCTCAATGAACGATATCTTGAGATCGTTTAGAAAAATGCGCATGAATAAGGGGTCGGGTCAATGCGGTCACCACCACCAATACCACAACCATCATCAGCAGCAGCAGCAGCAGCATCATCATCGTCACCAGCAGCCTCCGCAGAATATCCAGGCCTATCAGCACACCTACCCCGTGCAACAGTCGAAGGATTTGAAGAAAATCATCAAAATCATCAAGAAGAATCTGATCAAGGAGAAGATCACGCGGCAAATGAAAATTCTTGTCTGAATTCGAGAACTGAATCAATATAAATGCTAAGACTGCTGCCCATACATAGATGTAGATAACTCCCAGGGACTGACAATGTTCTCCTAAAGTCTGATTTTGCAATCCAAATCGATTAATCAGCCTAGTATATAGTTTTAGAAACAGAAGATCTCAAACAACTTGAGGAAATGTTTACAATACTCCTTGCCACGGGACTTTAACCAATCAAAACGATAAATTATTGAGTTTATCCAGAGGAAACAAGATGACTGAGAGTAGGAATAATGCCAAGACTTGGACGACCAAGCAAATATGGCTCAAGGATGTCCTCAACAAATCCGGCACTGAACTGATGGATATATCCAAGACCAAGACTAAAGGGGGACCCCCCAAGAAACCGCCTGCAAAAGGTAACTAACAGAGAATGTTTTTCCGGAAAAGTCCATGCAAACGACGACGACGGCCCCCTCTTAACTTGACGCCATTTTGTTTTGGTATACGGAAAATTGGGCTTTGGGGGGAGGTTTTTGGGGGTTTATGCCAGCTTAAGTGTGAGAGCAAAGGAGAAAGGGAGAGAGAGAGAGAAGGGAAGGGAAAAGAAAAGCCGGTTGGAAAGCTCTCGTTTGGGTTGGGTGAAAATCCCTTAAAGGGAAATTTTTGTAATTCAGAAACTGCGTAGCGTAGCTGTCAATGAATTGCCTCCCCTTATTCCCTTGACTCGCGATGCCTTCTCTTCCGCAAGTTTGTTTCCTTTTCCCGGAAAACTCCGGCCGGCAATAACAGAAAGTGCGTAGTAGTAAAAATTCCCGGGGTGGGTTTTCCATTCCCTCCTCTACCCCTTTGGCCGAGGCTTTTCCACCCAACCACCCGTCGTATCTAACTTTCGATGTTTGCTGGGGGTTTCTAGCTGTTTGTGGTTCTTTTTTCGTGACGCAGGATCATGGATCAGGTTAACCTGCAAGGCAGGTGAGGTGTCTTCTATTAAGCCATATTGTACATATATTACGTCATAGTTAAGGGAGCATTTGGAGGATTCAATTCAAGTTTCTTGCTTAAGGGCTTCTTCTACTTACGAGGCCGAAATTTTTGTCTATTTTCAGAAATTAATTGTGAGAAAACTGTATAAGATAATGAGATAATTTTTTTTGTATTACTTTTGTACATCTTTAAACTTAACACCATGGAAAATTTGAAGTGTGTATAGCCAAGTTTTTTTTGTTTATATGGGGTCAAAGTGGGGTCATCAAAATTTTAGGGGTCATTTTTCTGGTATCATAACTACCCTTCAACTTGCCTGAATTGAGAAAAAATTATTTTATTTATTTTCAGTTTTACGTTGGCTAAGCTTCTCCGAGTACGATTTTTTTTAAATTAAAAATTGTTTTTAATATAAATTTTGTTGTAAAAAGTTCAATTTTTAACCATGTTTTTTTACCTTTTGAAGGGTGTAAAAATTAAAAAAAAAAATAAAATAAAAAAATCGTACTCGGAGAAGCATAGAGAATTGTTTGATAATGAAGTGAGGAAAAAAATGGTTCGATTCGAAGTAAATTACTGGTAGAAGTGATACCAGAAAGTTAAAACAAGTTGATTTTCGGGAAAACGAGTTTAAAGATAGGAAAAATGGTCGAGAGGAATGGAGGTTGCTATCTTTCAAGCTTCGTTTACCCATAAAGGAATGCGAATTTTACAAAACCCTTTATATGGCGTATTCCCTAGATCCTCTATATTTTAAAAATAAAATTAAATTAAAATTAAGACCCCCTTAAAGCTAGTTTTTAAAGCAAGCGTTATTTGTTGTTTTATTTGATTTACAGCATTGTCTGACTTTGATTTTCCTCTCCCTCATTTCAGATTCAGACGCAACCAACATGGTTTACTATCCCGCTAATCAATTGCTGATCAAAACGGAGCAGCCCAGTCAGGCGCAGTTCTGTCTCCAGGTGCCGCCTCCGCTGACGGCAATGACCACCAGCGCGGCAGGCATGGTGGCCTCCTCCGGCGGTCACCCGGAGCACTACGAACTCCTCCAGACACCGCAGCAGCGACAGCTGCAGCTCCAACAGCAGCAGCAGCAGCAGCATCATCGCCAGGAGCAGCAGCAACAATTCGTCAGCTACCAGCTGACCATCCAGCAGCAGCAGCAACAGCAGCAACATGAAAGTATTACAACGTCCGCCTCCCCAACGGCGGCTCAGAGGATCAAGACAGAGCCACCGGTCACTGGATTCCCGGCCACATCGACGGCGGCGCTGCCGACGACGACGACGCAACAGCGCAAACCTGCCGCCAACAAGCCACAGTTCAAGTGCGAGCAATGCGGCATGACCTTTGGCAGCAAGTCGGCCCACACCTCGCACACCAAGTCGCACGCCAAGAACGCCGAGCTGTCGTTGAACGGCGGCTTGGGTGGCGCCGGCGTCGTGTCCTCCTCGTCCTCCTCCCCGGCCATCGAGCTAAACGAGGCGGGTCTACCGGTGGGCATACCCAAGAGTCCGACCATCAAGCCGCTGGCCAATGTGGCTGCCGGAGCCGATCCCTACCAGTGCAATGTGTGCCAGAAGACCTTCGCCGTGCCCGCCAGGCTGGTAAGTGTCTGCGTAAGCCTAAGCATTCCTGGCATCAATTAACTAACTCATTTCTCTTCTCCCTCCGTCAGATCCGCCATTACCGCACCCACACCGGCGAACGACCCTTCGAGTGCGAGTTCTGTCACAAGCTCTTCAGCGTCAAGGAGAACCTGCAGGTTCACCGACGCATCCACACCAAAGAGCGTCCCTACAAGTGCGACGTGTGCGGGCGGGCCTTCGAGCACTCCGGGAAGCTGCATCGCCACATGCGCATCCATACCGGCGAGCGGCCGCATAAGTGCTCCGTGTGCGAGAAGACATTCATCCAGTCCGGCCAACTGGTGATCCACATGCGCACGCACACCGGCGAGAAGCCGTACAAGTGCCCGGAGCCCGGCTGTGGCAAGGGCTTCACCTGCTCCAAGCAGCTCAAGGTGCACTCGCGCACGCACACCGGCGAGAAGCCCTACCATTGCGACATCTGCTTTCGGGACTTTGGCTACAACCACGTGCTGAAGCTGCACCGCGTCCAGCACTACGGTTCCAAGTGCTACAAGTGCACCATCTGTGACGAGACCTTTAAGAACAAGAAGGAGATGGAGGCCCACATCAAGGGCCACGCCAACGAGATACCCGACGACGATGTGGAGGCAGCGACGGCAGCAGCAGCTTCCACGCCAGCATCATCAACAGGCTCTTCCTCGGCCGGTTCTCCGTCCTCGCAGGGCAGCAGCAACTCGGAGAGCAGCAATAACTCGCCTCCAGGATCTCCGCCGGCCACGAAAAAGGCTCGTCAGCCGCGCCAGCCACGTGGAGCTAAAGCAGCGGCAGCTGCAGCTGCAGCATCGGCGGCCTCCGCTTCGCCACTCTCGCCCAGTTCCCTCAGCTCCACGTACTCGCCATCGGCCAGCAGCCTGGCCTCGCCGCCGCCCACCTCGGCCCATTATCTGAACGGGCACGTGGAACCGGATGCTCGGAGTCGGGACAGTGGAGTGGCGAGTGCCCAGCCCAGCACAGCGCACATCAGTTATGCTGAAGAGGAGCTGCCCACGGACCTGAGCATGCAGCAACAGCAGCAGGGTCAGGTGCCACCGCCGAGCCAGGTGAAGAGCAGCTATTACCCAGAGCAGCCTCCCAATCTCCTGGAGCTCCAGCCCCATGCTGCTGCCCCTGGCCTCACAATCAATCCAGCCCTGCTCGAGGCGGCCAACATGGCGCGTCGCCATCATCACGATCACAATGGTGAGCACCAGGTGGTGCAGGATGAGGACGTGCACGCCGCCGCCTGGCAAATGATGCAGCTGCGCCGTGGTCATGCGGCCTCGCCTCCCCCCCAACCGCAACCGCAACAGGAGCAGGAGATGCCCCCACAGATGCTGCAACAGCAACAGCAACAGCCCACGCTGCACGTCAGTGACCTGGCGGCAAACTACGATGACACCCACGAGGCCACCGTGCTGATTGAGCACTTCAAGCGGGGCGATCTGGCACGTCATGGACTGCACAAGGGATATGCTCCGGTGCCAAAGTACGAGTAAGTAACCAAAAAATGAATTAAATGAAGGAAACTAAACTAAACTCTCTTATTTTATTTTTGCTTACAGATCCGCCCTGCCCAATCCGGACATTGTGCGCCGCGTGGAGGCTGCCATTGGACTGCGTTCGAGTACGGAGTCGCCCGAGAGGAGTTCCTCGCCGGAGAGCGATTCGCTGATGATGGCAGATCGGAATGTGATGACCCTGCCGTTGCGCAAACGCAAGCACTACATGAACAAGGGCGACGGCGGCAGCGGCGGCCAGGTGGAGGCGATGGGATCTGGCGGGGAGGAGGCAGTCGCCGCCTCGTCTAGCCTCACCGACTCAGCCGGCGGCGCAGGGGACGGGAGCACCGGATCGGGATCGGGGTCCAAGGTGATGAGGATGAGCTCGGTTATCCAATTCGCAAAGGCCTCGTAGATGGGTCCCCCGTCCGGTCGTTCCACCCAACAACCAGCATAAAGACTGTCCAAACAAATTTTAACTGAAATTAGTTTTAGTTACTTCTTTCGAGGTTCGAGGTTGGGCCTAAGAAAGCGAGTGAGAGAGTGAGAGGATTTTTTAGCAGCAAAAGAAAAAATGCCAAAAGTATTATAAAAAAAAGAGAGAAAATTTGTTTTTAAAAATTACCTTTGCCTTACCTTAATGATTTTTAATGATTTTAATGAAAAACTCAAGTTTTCTTGAATCGATATGATTTTTTAAAATATGAAATTATACCTTGTAAATGTTTTTTTAAATTTTATTTGGAAGATATATACTTGTGTATATATTCCCCCTGTGTTGTCGCTTTTAGTCAAATTGGAACGATTGGCATTATAATAATGGGTATTAAGCATTTGCATCACTAACTTTACTTAATGGAGACCCAACCGTAAACCGTACACAATAATAATAAACTACGTTCATTAATCAATGCGCATAATAATGAATGAAATAACGTATGTAAGGCCATATTGGCATTTAATATATATACAACATACATACTATATATGATAACTAAACACTTATTTATTACTGAAATGAGAACCCTGCTCGCCAAACTTCCTCCTCTTCCCCGCCACCATCAATCAATCAACAACATCATCTATCTGCCATTTGATATGCATTTTATATTTTATATACGAAACATACACTACAAACCAAGTCATTGAAAAGTAAAAAACATAAAAAACATAAAAAACAAATACAAAATCAGAAGCGGTAATCATAAATATAAAATTTTACAATACGGAGAATATTGAACTGATAAGCAAGAAGCAACAACAAGATAACAATTAAAATTATAGGCGTCGAAGCATAATAATTTTTTGTAAACGCTATGTTAATATATAAGTTAATATTTAGGCCTAAATTGTAGCATCAAATATTGAACGAAAAATGCAAATGAAATATGAAATTCAATAAAAAGAAAATGTGTAATAATCTCTACATATAAAAAAAAGAATTGCTGACATCTTTTGGGGGAACGATTAACGCGTGACCAGGAACATCGATAATTGTTGATGTTTTATAAGTGCTTTGGATACTCTAGGAAACGAAAGTCAAGCCGCATCTCTACTACTCTTCTATTAAAGCAACGAGACTTAGCTTACGATGCTTCATTGTCCTAGACGATCGTTCTTGCGTTTAGCATAAAAATAACCATCGAAAGATAGCAAATGGGTTCGACTCCACTCTTCCGAGATTACAAAAACAAATCTTGTGTGATTTCTGACGCAGATGAAGACCACATTTCCCACTCCCACATTCGTATACATTCAACTTGAAAAACGTATATCAAGATTTTAGGTATTTTTACTATAAACTTAAACTCGATTGTCATGATGCCAATATCGATTTTGGGCAGTATATCATGTCCCCAACGCTGTTTTAAAGTTGTTCTATTGGCCAGTAAACAACCTAACTTAGCTTAAGCTACATCCTACCTTAATTCGGTGCAGAAACTGAAGAATTTAGGAATTTGTTTTGGTAAGCTTAGATATTAAGGGAATATATAAAAATCTTACACGCACCCGATATTGAATTCGGTACCTCCAGAGTCAGATCTACCACACAGATCTTGCCCCACAAATTAAAGGGGTCTTCTACTTAAGTAGAATTTTTTTAAGTTCGATTTTTTTAGTTATATTAAAATATAGAGGATCTGAGGAATACGCCATATAAAGGGTTTTGTAAAATTCGCATTCCTTCATGGGTAAACGAAGCCCGAAAGATAGCCACCTCCATACGTTTCGACCATTTTTCCTATCTTTAAACTCGTTTTCCCGAAAATCACCTTTTTTAAACTTTCTGGTATCACTTCTACCAGTACCTTTCATCGAATCGAAACAATTCTCTATGCTTCTCCGAGTACGTTTTTTTTTTTTAAGCATTTTTTGATTAATTTTTACATCCTCCAACAGATAAAAAAAACGTGGTTGAAAAATGAACTTTTTTAAATTTATATTAAATACAATTTTTAATTTAAAAAAAAAATCGGAGAAGCATAGCCAACGTAAAGCTGAAAATAAATAAAATAAATTACTCTCACTTCATACAAGTATAAGGGTAGTTATGATACCGGAAAAATGACCCCTAAAATTTTGATGACCCCACTTTGACCCCATATAAACAAAGAATGATCAGCTATACACAGAGTTCCAATAGTGTTAAGTTTAAAGATGTACAAAAGTAATAAAAAGAAAATTATCTCATTATATTGTACAGTTTTCTCACAATTAATTTCTGAAAATGGGCAAAAATTTCGTCCTTGTAAGTAGAAGACGCCCTTAAACGTTCAGTGTACATATTAGTTGAAATATTGAAATTTCGATTCTTCACTTATGCCGCTCGTCGAGAAAGAAGCATTAAAAATAAACTAAACTAAAAAGATTTGAATTTGATTTATTTTAAGTCACATCCTTCAAAGTTTCGAACATATTCAGTGTCAAAAAAATGACGATTCTGTGTCCGTGATCATCCAACAAGCAGCACAAGAAATGCCGATCCTTACCTGCCACATTGGCTTACTTCTTGTCTACCGCAGAAGAATGATAAAGACTTTACTCGCAGTTTCCTGGATTATGTATTAAATCATTTTTTCCCATTACATTGTGTCCCCATTTTATAATTAACTACTTTGTAGGGGTTTCTTTATAAATCATTCATTTGTGACTATACTGTTCCATAACTCTGGTAACAATCTTTTTTTATTATTATAAAAAGGATTCTACATATATTTAATTTGACTTAAAGAACCGGTACGCCGTGTCCTTAAACCTGTTCCTTCTTTTAAATAATTTTTAAACGGGAAAAGGAAAGCAAGGGAACCAAGGGAACCATGTACAAATGACGACCTAGAGAGGGCTATAGAGAGAGATAAGAAAATTATGGTACAACTATGCGATAATTGCATTTAGTATAAGAGATAAGGCAGCCGGCACAAACAATACCCTTAAATTAATTAACAAATGAGTAAGTCGGGGAAGGGGCGGGGCGGAGACAAAGAAACTAAACCGAGTTTACAAACTAATAATGCAAATTGATGAATCGTGTTTTGTTGCCACGAGACTGCATCGTCATCATCATCACCAGCATCAGATTCCAACGTAGGAGCACAGCACAAATACGGCAAAAATCATGACGACAATGAAGACAATGGCAACCCAGGCGGGAATCGTACCTGCAGAAGATCGGAAAGAGAAGATTAGAAATGTTTTCCTTTCCGTCATTTTACAGATTCCTCGCTTACGCCTTTGGGGCAAACTGTGGATGCAAACTTTGTTGTCCACCGAAATGGACAGCACCGCTGCCTCCGTGTCGCTGCTGATGGGCGGTCCCTCCTCATTGGTGATGGGCAGGAACTGAAGACCCGTCACGAACATGGAGTGTGCATGGGGAATGTGGAGCACGCGCTGCAGAAGGGAAATGTGAGTACTCAAAAGAAAGATAATATTTCCGAGTCCGAGGCTCACCTGCAAACTGAATGCTATGTACATAGAAACGCTGCCCGAGAACATCGTGCCAACGGCCACAAATCGCCCGTCATCCCGGACCGCCAGCGACGACAGACTCTCGTCGATGGCCACAGCCTGGCGTAACTCGCCGCTGGTGCATTCCCAATGCTGCAGGAATCCACGCTGCTTTCCCACCTTGCCCAATGGATTGGCGATGGTGAAGAGGCGGTATTGATCCTTTTGCGCCTCGACAGTTCCGTAGCGGCAACGCTTGAACAGGTACTTGGCCCCCTCGGGTGTTTGCCACTGCAGCTTGTGCTGCAGTTTTCCGCTGCCGAGATCCCACACCAGACCCTGACCGTCCTTGGAGATGCTGGCAATGCGCTTGCTGTCGGGACTAAAATCCAGGTCATCGATTTCCTTGGTGTGCGCCGCCAGCTCGGCGGCCAGAGTCATTTGCGGGAAAGTCCAAACACGCAGCTTTCCATCGGTGCCGCCGGTGGCCATTAAGCGACCGTTGCCGCTTATGCGGACCACACGTTGCAGCGGCTCGGCGCTCTTTAGGAAATCCGTTTGCACCACATCCGCCGCCTGAATGTCGAAGCGCAGACGCTGGAACTGTCGCAGAATTTCAGCGGCTGAGGCGGCGGCCGGTTTATGGCCGTTGCCGACTGGCTCCACGCCCGAGTGTACGTTGCGCTGTCGCACATTTCCGTTTTCGTGCGGCCGCTCAGTGGGCGCCGGCTTTCCGTCCACGATCCCATTGCCGTTGCCATCCTCCTCGGACTCGACACGTGGCTGGACATAGTACATCTGACAGTGAGCCTCCTGCCCGGCGCACAGATAGCCCCTCCGGCCGCCGTTTCTCACGGCAAAGTTCATGACCACATTGGCGCCGGTCTCGTGGCGCAGCACCTCCTCCGCACAGAAGTGGCTGCCGTTGTGATACAGCTCGTATATTTCCTGCAAGAGAGTCAGAGTCATTAAAAAACGAGTGCCAAGCGAGTGCTTTTGGGTATCCTTACAAAGCCGTTCGCCACGCCAGTCTTGCTGGAGCCGCCGCCACCGGCCACCAGGATGTGGCGGCTGGTCAGCATATCCACGGCATACAGGGGGAAGTTTACACGGGCCAGCAGGCCGTCGCTGGCACGGCGACGGGTGGGGGCCATTATTATCAATAATGGATAACAATCGACCGGACGACAACGGACGGGGACTCGACTTTTATCAGCTCAGACTGGGGCGCTGCAGGCACATCTAACTGGGTCGAGGCACTGACAAAGTCCGGCTATCGCTGGCTGGGCGCTGCTGTGGGGCCTCTCAGTGGACACTGCTCCTCATCGTCTGATCCACTCAAGGGACTTCAAGGTGTCGGTTTTTCGTGAATTTACTCAAAAATCCACGTACTCAAGCTTGGAGATTGTTGGTATATCGATAGTTTTTTAAAGATGATAATTCATCTTACGAACATCGAATTACGATATTTTTATTTGCTAATTTTTGAGAATTTTGGCCGAGCTGCAAGGGGAAAGTAATTCATTAGAAGAAAAGTTTTTGTCGATTGCTAATTTACTTTTATTTAATTTATTTATTTAGCTTAAAACCTCATGAACGCACGGTCCGGCATCGCTGGTTGCTCATGACCGAAAAGTCTGGCACGCTTATAAAAATCCGAAACGTTGCCAGACTTGAGGTCACGAGCAATCAGTGATGCCAGTGAGTAAAATCGATTACAAAATCGTGCTTTAACATTGATATATCGTCACTCAATTAATTTTAAATATCGGGGGATACCATCCCTAATTTTGCGTTAAACTTATAAAATGGCTTAAGTCATTGATAATAAAAACTTTTACTTATGCATATATTATTTTTATTATTGAAAACTTAACGCGTAATTAAAATTACGCAACATTTTTATTATATTATAATTTGTATTGGTAAAATGGAGATACGTAAACCGATCCTCCATGAATAGAAATATATCATATAATTTATAAATATTATTATTATAATAATGAACATTTTCTAAAATTTTAATAATTATTATTGTTAATAAATCTTATAAATTTGGTTTGATTAGTCTGATTCATTATATCAGTGACTAATATTGTCATTTATTTTCTCGAGTGTAGAGCTAATAATAAATTGCAACAAAGAAAACAAGAGAAGAAAGAAATGATTCAATTGGGTTATGTAGACCTGGCGTGATTTTCGGCGCCTCAGAACCGGCTTGCGGACTAACTGCCGTTCAGTTTAAAATTGTCATTTGAATTGCAACCGCCAAAAGGCAACAAACAAACATATCGACAGCTGTTATATTTCCACTTCGAAAGCGCAGCTTCCCAGCAACAACAAAGCACAGCTGGTGTCCACCGACCGCGACGTACATATGAACATACTTATGTACAGATAAATACACTGATAAAAAATCTCTACATTCAAGAATTTTCATAAATGTTGTTTTATAATATTAGACCAAATAATTTAAATAATTCCATTTTATAAAATAAAAAATTAGCCTATAAATATTAAATCTACATATAGTAATGTCGAAATGTTATATATTTTTGTTTATTATTTGTTGTAAATAAAACATTATTATTTAATTTAGAATGTAAAAAACTTAAATTTAGAGTAATTCTTCTATTAATTAATAATTGACAAGATCGGAAAACGATTGTTTGGTGACCAAACATTTTAAATGTAGATCCTTTTTTCTTTCAGTGTAGGTCGGTACATAATAACGTACTTGTGTATGTACGCTTACATCGCTGCTTCGGTTTCCTTTCTGCTTTGTGTTGTTTCCTGGCGCATTTGTGTTTTTTCATCGACGCGATCACAACGCTGGCCGAAGATCTGTTGAATTTAACGATTCGTTTTATTTCATTTAAAAACTTTAAAGCTTGTGTTCCTGTGTTCTATTTTGTTATTTACAATAAGCACTGCAGTCAGCTATCAGTGAGAGCATTTTATTTGTCAGTAAGTGTGTTTAAACTTAAGGTTGAAATCTGGTTTGTGCCGGTGCATGATCCCTTTTTTTTCGCCCACTGCGCACTGCGCAGTTGCCAAACAACTGTAACTCCGAGTTTTTCTTGTCTCTGCTGGTTTTTGCCCTTGCACTTTCTTACTGTTCTTTTTTTTCTGTAAAGCGCTCAATATGATTGTGTGTTCTCCGTGGGTTTATTGCGCTCCTTATTGGAGTGATGCTTTTGTTTGCTTGCACATATGTCATACATATATGTAAATACATATGTGTATGTTCGCCTGGTCCTCTGTAAGGGAAAACGCAGGGGAGACTTAGGGCATGCTAATTCTGTGAAACAGCTTGTTGCAAATTCCATACATACGTACATACATATGTACATATTTATGTATGTGCATATGTACATAACATGTACTTACAAATGAGATAGAAATCATAGAATTGAATAAAAAATACTAGGATATCTCTTGTCCTCTCAATATTTAATAATAACTTAATCAAGTTAGGTGTACATCATTCGCTATACAATTTAATCAAAAATACTTATTTTTTAAAGATATTAATTTAATTTAATATTTTAAATATTTATTATTATTTGAAATTGGATTTTTTACTTTTAAAGTGCAGTGTAAAGTGTATGGTTAATTATAATATTTAAATAATTTAATTTAAATAACAAATATTTAATAATAAAAAAAATCACAAAACACAAAAGGAAACAGAAAGGGGCTTCCTTAACTACATAAGTATGTACATACATGTATGTATGTATTTTCATAATTAATTTTCGCTCCAAGGGTATAGCGTCCTATAACATTCCATGAAGAAAGCCTGAAAGATGACAAAGAGAAAGAAAGAAAGAAGAGAATAAATTTTAGTTATGGCATCTTGGGGTTCTATTTGCCATTAGTTTCAATCACCATAAAGAAATCAATGTAGAGATGATGCATAAATTTGCTAACTGTGTACATATGTATGTATGTACATATGTGACCCACTCAGGTGGCTAAAGGTCGTAAATTAACTTAAACAAGAATTCAATTTATTTAAATTTATTGTACATTCTTACATATGTACATACATCTGTATGTAATCTTTTAGCGGTTTTTGTAAAAGCTGGTCGATCGAAGCTGTTAAAGAACAAATTTAAAAATGATTATTTAATTATATATATATGTTATATATTTTAAAAATAAAAATTTTCCTTGTGTCTTTTTTCTATTCTTTTCAGAGACTTTATGTGATATTTCTCAATTTTCTTACGTATTCTATTCCATCTGCGAAAATAACAATAAAAATGGTTAACAAAACTATTAACGCCGAAGGTATGTTTTACTATCTGCTCTTACTATATTTTGATATTTATTTTAAATTGTTTTCTGGCTCTCTATAATTTACACAAAATCCAAATAAGGTGTTTACCAGATATAAATGAATATTTTTTAGTTTAAATTATGAATAATTGGGAAGAAATTAATTAAAATTAAGTACTAAAATCATAATTTAGTGAGATTTAGTAATATAAATACTGCCATGCAAAGAATTATTACTCTATTTTAATAGGTTATATATTATTACTTATGTTAGTTTATTAAATATTTATTGTTTATTAAATATTTTATCTGTAAAGTTTTTTAGAAATATTGTATTTTTGCTATGGTTTAACCCGCAAGGTATTTACCTCCAAATTCCTTTTTATTAATTTTGTGTCAATCAAAATACGGATCTAAAATAAATGGCTCAATACCTTGACCGGAAGCACTCTTTTGCAATGATGTCTTACAAATGTCGAGTATTTGTTGTTAATTCTTTCAGTTTTCAGTTATTGCAATGCAGGCAGCAAAGGCCGCAATTTGCGGCTTGTGGCAATGGAGAATCGATTTTGTTAAAAGCTAGAGAACAATTGCTTTTACCGCCACACCACCAACAGCGGTCAGTGGACCTTTCATATCACTCGACTGCCTTCCTCGGTGTCCTTTTCTTTACAAGTCGCCTGGAACGCTGCAGTACAACTTTTTCCCCACTTACAAACTAACGCTGTCAGACCAGGACAGACATACATATATATATAAAACGAGTTAATAAACGTCAGTTGTAGTCGCACAGCACTCGTAGTATATACAACTGCAAAGTGCAGTAAAGAAAAATCGTTATTATTATATATAATTCAATGTAACGGTGGGGAATGGTAAAGAATGAAAAGGAGTCCTGCTGCTTGTAGGATTTAAATATAATAATAATTAGATTGGATATATATTTGTTTATACATATTTAAATCAGTTTTTTTTCAAGACAACTAAGAAATGCAAATTAAATTCTCGTATGGCTTAAATTTGTGAGCCTAAATCGACTCGTCTGTTGATGTGGCCTATATTTAATAGGACCTAAGATATTTTCTTTTCTGATTTTCCAGTTTCCTTTCAAAATGTACCTTTTGGAAGTGTATAAAAAGAAGTCAGAGCCACAAACTGTGTAGGCAAACAACGCTTTTTGCAAAAGTTTATTGAACTGGAAGTTGAGCGCGCGTAGGCTCCTTCTGTGGAAAGAGGAAGCTTGGACATGCCGAATGTTAATATAAAATAATTTATAATTATTCCATAACGGCATCAGTAAGGGAATACTTTAATAAAGTATCTTCTTCAGACTAACATGATTTGGTCCAGATGTTTCTATCTCTGGAGCCCAAGAAATAATGTTATGAAGGAGCTGTCTTTTCCCACACGAGTTCATGCGAAACATGCAATAAAAATCAATCAGCAAAGAAAAGGCAAACAACATACTTCCCCCGCATAGCTCTTTCAGCAAACATATGTTGCGGAATAAACTGGGGCTAAACTGACAAATATTCACATTGCATGCCTTCGATAATTATGGGTGCCGCATATGCATGCATGCATTAGTAGGCAGTGCAAAAGAGTTTCTGCGAAACTTTCATTCAAGTGGACATTTTGTGGTGCAGTTGCTGGTACTTGTCGTTAGGCATACACACCCCTTTGTTGTGGTCATATACATATTATATATACATATGTATATAAAACTAACATATAAAACTTAGCATGAGTGCTATTGGGCTCTGTGTTGAGAATGTGTTTTTCATTATGGATGTTGTTCATTGCTTGTTTGAATCACTTTGCAAAGATTGGAGTTCTTTTTACTTAAATATATCATATTTTATGAATTGTAGGTTAACTCGTGGGGTAACTGATATAAAATTAAATCTTATATGGTAAATATACACGAAAAGTTTTCTTTTCAAGACGATTGGGGAAAAATAAGCAGCTTAAGGATAAGTCTTCCGATTTTTAGCTAAATCAGGTATATTATTCTCAAGTCCCTATTAAAACGGATTGTTTATACAGCAACTAAAATATATAGTTTGCCGGCCACAGACATATCATATAATATTATATGATATTTTGGACCCCAACCTGTATATTTGCGCATTATCGGTTAAAAGCACAAGTGCCTTTTTGGGGTTGAAGGGGAGTTTATGCGTTTTCCCCTCTGAAAGCCCCAGTTCCCTTTCTTTACTTTTGGCAATGCATTAATAATGATGTGTGGGCACCAAGCACGGTATGGAACGCATATCACGTAATGGGTCACGTGTTTACAAGCAGTTGCGTTGGCCGATAGCTGGTCTTGAAACTAAGATTACACAAAATACTATTAGGTGGTGGCTATTTCTTTCTAAGTAAATAAAGGTTCTATGCTATTTGAAAAGTTTTTAAAGATTTTAAAAATATTTTAAAATCCACTATAGCTTTGGAAATCTATTTCAAACGCAATGGTGTCGACCCTAAAACAGGGTAACTGCTCGGCGAATAGCCACAGAACTTGGATGGTCAACTGTAGTGCAGACGAAGAAGGTGGAACATTAAAGAACTTTTATGGCCAGAGTTTCTATAGCTGAGAATACTTTACTGCTTGCTGAATTCTTTCCGCCTTTCTGTTTCCGGACATGTCCTGCATCTTCAACTGAAATCTCTTGAGGATGTTGATTTTTTATTCATACCTATAGGTGTGTAAAATGGTGTCGAAGTCCCCAACCTCTAGCCCCTCATAGTTAAAGTTGTCCGTTTCCGGGCTGCGCTTTCGCCGGATGTACGGCACAACAATCCACAGGAACTACACACCGGCAACCCTTAGCAAAACTAAGCCTAAGTCCTAACAAAATAAACAAACAAGAAGCGTAATAATTTCAATTAAACTGGCAAAGCTTCTTATTTTATTAAATTTGTAGCTTGTTATGTTCTAGTTTATGTGGCGTGTAGTGAGGAGGTGAAAGTGAAGGACATTGGAATTAAGGGAGTGCTGATAAGATGATTTTAGTACTTGAGCGCAGTCAGTTTGAATGTGTAAAATGTATAAAAACCGAGAGTTTTTCGTGACTTTTTATAATGGCTAGAAATTTTGGGATAATATTATTATTAATTTGGGGAATAAATTAAAAACAAAAAAATAATTTTTATAAAATATATGTAAGTCTTTAAGGAGCAACTTCCAGCTTAATCCTAAACACTACGACAGAACCGATTTCACTTTGATATACAAAATTCTAAAAGGAACTACTGTTTTTAGTAGAGAAATATTCAAATAAAATTTATTGAAACCTGAATAGGCAAACAATAAAAAGGCAAAAAATAAATGAATACATTTTAAAAATCCTTGATTAATCGTGGATGAAATGTTGATGAATCGTGGATGAATTGTTGATTAATCGTGGATGAATTGTTGATGAATCGTTGATGAATTGTTGATGAATCGTTGATGAATTGTTGATAAATCGTTGATGAATTTTTGATTCATTTTTAGTATAAATGTTGATGAATTTTTGGTTTAAAGTGTTGATGAATTGTTAATGACTGGTACTGCAGGGTATGCTGGTTGGTACTTGTACTTGCAGTATAATCGAACTTCAACCGCTGCTCTGTTGTTCATTTTGCTTAGCTCCTTGTACGAAAGGGGGCTGGAAATCCGATCTGGGAGGTTAGTAGGTGCACTTCTCCTGGGGGTTGTCGGTATCATTTCGCAACGACAAGACTACAAACACGAAGACGTCTTACACAGTGGGGTATTTGACCCCAAATGTTTGGATAAATTCCACGAAATCAAACACATAAAAAATATGTAATTTGTATTAAAAGGTTAACCTGGCAAAATATGTTGGCATTTAATGAAAAGGAGCAACACATTGTTTGTTGTACTTGCCTTTTCTTACATATGTAAATCTCCAATATTTAAGTTATTCTAAAACTTAAGGCGAGTTATATAATATATTTAAAACAAATAATACAACAAAACTCACGATTACAGAAAGTTCAACAAAACTTCTTATAACGAATAATAATCCTTATTCACAGTGTTCCGCCTTTTTTTTGGGGTCCAACTGCGCCACTGTGCAACGGTGAAGATTGTTTTTAGTCAACATTGTCTGGAGGGTGGTTATGGGTGTAGGAAGGCTCTGACTGTGAGTCATACAAAAAGAACTTGACGAAAAAAGTCTGCAACAGGCATCGAAAATATACCTGCACATACAAGTATGTACCTGTATGAAGGCAATGGAGGGTTGGCTTTTATTTAAAACGAAAAAAACTTTAAAAAATATTATAATTATAATACTTATTTAAATCCTAAACAGAAAATATTATATGATTTTGTAATATATCCATTACGTTGGCTATGAGTGTTAGAGATATACTATATAATGGCTTAAATGAGATATTTGATTTAGGTTTGATAGTATTTCGGATTGGTTAGGTATCTCATAAACCTTTTAATCAGTTACTTGATTAATTGTACAGGTTTTGCATAAAGACGTTCAATCTTCTAGCGGAATTCATATGATTCATATTATTTGGTTTATAACGGAAATGTGAATATCAAATTTGCCTAATTTACCGATGTAATACCTTGACAGGAAGCTTGCAAAGCACTGAATGAAGTAGAAACCGATAAGATCATCAGACATCTTAATCTGGCAAAGGCTAGAAAATAAGAGTATACCGATAAAAAGAAATGTTAAAATGAATTTAGGATATTTTTCAAAAATGTAAATACATATATCTAAAATTTCGATATAACAAAGTTTACAAGATTTTCGATATGATATTAATAAGGGTATATCATATCAAAATATTCCACTCGATATATGTAAGTATGTACATATCCCCAATGTAAATTCATTGTTCTATGAAATCATTAATCATTCTTTCAAATAACTGCGATTAAATGTTATTAAAAGAGATCAAATACTGTCTACTATAATTTTTAGACAATGACTTTAGGATCAGATCTAAGCAAATTAGGCCGTTTAATATTTATTATTATTGCAGGAGCATTTTAAATGTGTGTTTCCTTGTATTTGACCCATCATTTTGTTGTTGTCTAAACCAAACCAGAAATGGAGGGACAAAAGCAATTCCCGGCAGGCCTCTTCGTTGGGCCTCTCTCTGCCTCTTCGCCTATTTTACTCTCCCTCTTTTGGGCCATATTGTGACTCATCGGTGGCTCCAAGTGCGGTTTGTTCAGCTGGCGCCGTTCTGCTATTCAAATTGCCGCTCTATATCCTTGTCCCCTTTCCGTGTCCTGGGTGCTAGCGGAACCCGACGCGTCGCCAGCTTCACACTCCGGTCTTCTGACTCCGGACGAGTGTTGCCAACATTTTGGGCCGTAGAAAAGCTATGCTAGCTCTTAAAATAAACTAGTAGAGTAAACAACAAAAAATGAGGCTGAAATTAAAAGTTTCAGCGTAAATTCCATGTTAAACGGAATTTAAATGTGACATTGTAATGTATAGAAAATGTTTTTAAAAAGCTTAAATTGCGAAAATTTGTCCAACATTGTAAAATGCATCTAGTTTTTGTTATCTGCTTTTAGTGGGAAAACATCTAAATTGGCAACACTGCACCGGACTCCCAATTCGCTTTTGCTGTGTTTTCGGCTTTTGGCTGCTTTTTGAGTCATCGCCATTTTATTTATTGTTCTTTGACAGCTGCTCTGCTTCTCTCTCTCTTCAGCAGTGACTTTCTCTCAGACATTTTTAGTGTGTCTCATTTAATTGCAGTTAATAGTTTTTCGATATTCGAAAACGTATTTCGAATCTCTCTCACTTGTCTGTCTGCGGCATTGCCAGATGCAAGTTGTTGTTCCTTAACCAACATTAAACGATTAATGCAAGTGTCAAGCATTTTAAACTTTAAATCTTTTTCTTATGATGTTTTAGAATTAAAATTATCAAGTTGGGCAAGAGTTACATATATTTATATATTTAAGTGTTTCGTTTATAAATAATGTATTCGAAAGTTTTAAAATAGATTGAAATCAAATTTGTACACATTTTAAAGTCAGGATTAAGCTTTGCATACAATAAATAATAATAATTAATAAACACCAATATGGCTGAAATTAAAATAGTCACAGGAATAAAATAAAGTTGTTGATAAAAAAGAATATTTAGAGATATATAGAGTACGACTAGTATTCCAATCGTTAAAATTGGAAATATTGCTGCATAACTTGTCAAACTCAATATTTTAGTCATAAAGTTTGGTAACGAGTGATTATTATATTCGTTTTATGAAATAATTCGATAAAATTTGTTTGTTATCCTTTGTGACGTTCAAAAACATAATTTTTCCCCATTTGTTTGAATTTTTTGCGACCTGCTTCTGGGGTAAGGTGCAAATAGTCCGGTATTATGAAATCAGCCGGTTATATTCAATGCACTTTTTGCTCTCTCACTCTCCAGCTCCCACACTCTCTTGTCTTTCGAGCTGCTCCCCATTTTCGCACTGCGCAGTCGTCGAAATTCGAAATCGGCTTTATCGAAATAAGTAAATTGTAGAAATAACCAAGACATGTAACTTGAGGCCAAATGAGAGGTTTAAAAGAAGACGGTGAATGGGAATAGGAATATTATACAACCCATTGAGAATTTTAGATTTGATTTGTGGTCAAGTTTAGAATTTTCTTTACTTTTTTTGTTTGGCTGCCTGTCGAATATCGAATGTCAACCCCTAAAATAACAGTAATGCTCCCCACATTCTGCGACTCTCTCTCTCTCTCTTTGAGTTGCCTTTCGCTTCTGGCCTACCGCCCCCGTTGCGGGGCTTGTCCTTTTTGTATGTGCTTTTTGTCCTTGCCTTGAGACGGCGCTGACGCTCACGTCGGCGCAGCGATGGAGCCGGAGCCAGAGCCATGGTTGCCAGTCGTTCGCGTACTGTTGAAAAATTAACATCGACATCATTTAGTTGGTCTTTGTCGTTCGCTGCGTTCGTTTCATTTCGTCGGTGCCTTGATCCATTTTGAAAGGGATTTCGTTGAGAACAACAACAACAACAACAAGTAGTCACAGCTAAATCAACACAAATCAATTACGCCGCGTAAAACAAGAATCCAAGAATCGATAACTGCTGAATTGCTAACGAGTTTTATATTCATAAATATACAGCAATACAGCAGCAAGTGGTTGCCCCGCCCCCCAAAGTCCGAGTTGAAACGCAAAATTAACATCCGTGTGCAACTTCTAATTTGATTGAAAAAGCAACGCCAACAATTAATCCACACATATCCCAGCCATCCACTTCACCAGTTTCTCACTACAACTTACTTAGTCAAAGAAAGAAAACAGAGCTCATCATCATGCTGATTGGATTAGTTCGCGACTCGGTTATGCAGTGCTTCTGCCATACGTGCCGAGCCCCCGGTATTCTGCCAGCAGGTGAGCACTCAGCATCCCGCTTTTTGAATTTGCAACTTGGTAACAGTTTGAGCCCGAAATAGTTCAACTAAAATTATCAACAATTTTAATTTTTCTGTGTAGAATTTATTCTTTACGTACTTTTATTTGTACTTGACTTTAATTTTTGTGTTATAATTACAATATTAATGTTTTACAAGGCATATCTGCTTATTTTACGTCTTATTTTCTATACTTTTTTATTCATTTGTATTTACATATCCTTGCAAGGAAAAGGTCACGCAATTTCGTTTTGTTGTTGTTTATTAAGGGTCACCCAAAAGTCATGGTCAACTCATTCTACTCTGTTTCTAGTGAATATATCAACCAACTGAACGGGGTATACCCCGTTCGTTGGCAATCAACATTTTGTTACTCCTTTTCTCCTTGCTCTTTGGCAAATGTTTTTTAGCATATCCTTGCCTGGTACAAAGGTTTTTCCTTTACACCTAAATTTGTGTTTGTTTTACTCTAGCTTTAGTGTTTGTTCAGTAACAAAACTGTCAATTGGCTCCAATTGGTTGGTTTCAAAGTTTTTCATTAAAAATTAAATAAAGAAGGTGGGGGGTTTCACTACTACAAACCATCATATTTCATCTTGTTTTTCTGTGATCTTATTTGTCAGACTTTTATGGATATTACCCATTTCACATTAACATCTCAAACAATTCATTAATCATTCAGAGCTCACTCTACAGCCTGCCTGGGGATAAATTAAGTCATCGGTGAATCAGTAATATGTAATATACACATCTATGACAGACGAAGACACAATCTCGCTTGGAAAACAGCTAGACAGAAATCACTGTGGGTCAAAAATAATGCTACAAAATTGTTTTCAATCAAAAATAGTTTTCTTAATTCATTTGGAACCGGAAATTGGGTATTTTTGACACCTTTTAACATGATCTAAAATCCATTTACATTTTAGTAATGGGACTAAAAAAGTAGATCTGAAGCACCAGAAAGTAGGCAATAATAAATTTTTGCCCCACCATCCGCGACTAGACTATTTTGGTATTTGACTTGCGTTGTTACCCGGCGTGTACATCGCATGGGGCGCCAGTCAGCCGGCAACGATGAGTCACCATCCAAAGTCGGAGCTGGAGTCTACGAGTTCGACTTATATAGGCATGAAATTGAAGTGTATACGTCACACATTCATAGCTGAAAGAAAGCTCTCTCCTTGCTGCACTTATTGCGTTTGGAATGTCTTAATAAGGAGCCCATTCAATAATGCTCGGATTTCCCCACTTATATATTTATTTTATTGGAATATTAAAGCTCCAGTAATCGCCGCAAACAATCGCAACCACACACTCGTACATTTTAAGCGATACGATTGCGCAATATGCACACGGACCAGCGAACACACAAGCAAAGTGACGACAAAGGACGGCATTTATTGATTTATTAACCGCCTCTTATATAAAAACGGGAAAAAAATGTGAGCCCATAGACAAACCGAAGTGCTGTTACCCTTGCAACACAAATAAAATGATACGGTTCGTTTCTATGACAGCTATATGTTTTAGAAACAAAGAACCGGAGTTTTATATTAATTAATAATAAACATTGAAACATGTTAACTAGTTAGCTTAAATAATACAAAACGGGAATTATGCAACAAACATTTTTAAAACATTACCATTACAGATGTGTGATGCTAATGTTTATTCTCCCAGAAAAGGGTATCAATGAAAAGCGACAAGTAGAGAGCAGCGTCGCGTTAGTAGAAAAAGAAAATGCGATAAATTGAGAGTTTGGCTATTATTTTGATGTAGGCGATGGGACATCGCAAATTAAGGTAACTTGGTACCTTGGAACTGTAATTATATATAAAGTGCACAAGCCTCGTACTATACCAATTACGATAAACGTTTTCTGAATTACAATAAAATATGCACGCGAAACTGTAGTTTTCAAGGGTTTTTCTTTTATCAAATAAATCAAGACTCTAATAGAACACAAACTTGAGAATTTCTGGTTTACACTTCACACTGTGCTTACGATTAATGTTTGACTTCTAGTGTTAAATTTTATGGCCTATAATATTATTTATTTTTGTGGCTAGTTAATGAGGGGCACTCATATCTTCATTGAATAAAAGCATATATATTTAATTTCCAGAACCAGTGCGAGTTTAAACCCAAAAGCAAGCCGTGTCCATGGCTTTCAGCATTCAGATCCTGGCAACAATATGTCAAATAAATCACATTAAATTCTCACATGTGTCAAGTTGAGTTGATTTGTCACTCCGGAAATCATTGTCCTCTCTGCACTGCAATTTATCTTTATTAAGATATATGTACATATGTATGTATGTGTATACAATCTTCAAAAAGCCATTGCAAAAAAACAAATGAAATTTGACTTCAGAGCCTTTAATAAAAATGTATGTAATACGGTTGACGGTTGCTTGACGTCTGAAAATGGCTATAATAGCTCCTTCGGTTAGTAATTACTTTTATCATACTACGTTTTATGGGAACTAGAAACCGTTCGTGTTCTCACACATTAATTTTAAAACCGTGACCTCTTCTGGGCCTTTATTGAATTGCCACCAAAAGTAAAATTTCCTTTTTGGCAAAGTTCCAGTAGAATTTGTGCAATACATATAAAACAAGAAAGGAAGCTAACTTCGACACACCGAAGTTTGTATACCCTTGCAGCTTACAATTGGATAATTATAATTTAATCCAATTCCGTTCCTATGGATGCGTATGATATAGTATTCCGATCTTGATCAAATTAAAACCGGAATTCTAGAATAATATCTCAAATTATATGAAAATATGTTAAAAATTGGCAAAGTTATAATTTTTTCATCAAAATTTTCAGATTTTTCCTTTGGCAGCTATAATATAGTAGGCCGATCCAGCTCGTTCCGACAATATAGTAGTGAGAGCATATAGAAGACTATCTGCAAAGTTTTATTCAAATAGCTTTAAAACTGGGGGACTAGTTTGCGTAGAAACGGACAGACGGACATGGCTAGATCGACTCGGCTGTTGATGCTTTATAGGGTCGGAAATGTTGCAAACTTCTGACTAAAATTATAATACCCTGCAAGGGTATAAAAACGGGATTCCCCCTAATTTCCTTTCAGCACATGGCTTGCTTTCCGCTGCCAACAAATTGAAGTAGCAGCAGCCAAAAACAGAATTTTTTTAATAGCAATTTCGCAGCCGGGAAATCAAATTTTCCAAACCAAAGGCGAAAGAGGTAAGAAGAAAGAGTTAAAAAGGGGGTGATATAGAAGGTTAAGTGTTTTCCTTCACGAAATAGGGGAGAAATGTGCTGGTGTGCCGTGCCCCCTGCTTCTGTGACAATTAGTGGCATCGCGAGTGCAGACCGAATAAGAAATCAAGAGAAATCAAGGGTTCTGACTAATGATGAAAGGCTTGAGGTGAGGTAGAAGTATCGTAGAAAGGAATTAAAAACGAAATCATGAAACCAAGGAGGGCCGATGATAAATGGATTCATGTGCCCTCAAGGTCAATAGTCAGAATTAAGAGAAAGTAAATTCCTTAATTCGTTTCGGCAGTTGAAAAACTATATAGTTAACGTTACTTAAAACTAATACGTTTCATTAAAAACATGTTTAGAAAGTCTTAAATAAATTTCTCAGCTTAAGCAAAACAAATTTGTCAATTTTTGTACCTACATTATTATGTAAAGGTTCATATTTGCACAAAAAACGCTGCATAGCGTCTAGTCTTTGAGTTCATTAAACTCGTGCATCCTCCCTTTTGTATTCTCCCATCAAAACGTTTTCATTGCTCGTGCACAATAGTATTGGAGCCATGTTTTCCCCCAGCACTCTAAAGATTTTCCATAGAGATTAAGTCTGGGAACTGTGTCCTTATCCATGAATGTTAACTCTTTGGTGTTTTTTCTCCTAGAAGGTTTAAGATTTCAGCATAGACATATTGATCCATTATTGATTTGGTTTGATGTATTGCAAGATTGCAAACTACAGCAGTTTGGATTTATTATCTAGGCTTCAACTACACCATCTATCCTTATTTTGATTAGACTTAACATTTTTCAGACTTTTACAACTTATTTGGTCATTGTTGGCTAAGACTCTCTGGGAAAACTGTGTACTTTGGTACTTTGGTACTGCCCACATCCATCAACTTGCCCCAGAAAACGTAATCTTATTTAGTTAGTTTCTTTCTGTATTCTTGGCAGAGCTGCGAGCAACTTTTTAACTCGGTTTGCGGGATATATGTTGATCACACGGCTGCTCCCGCAGCAGCAGCTTCCTCTGGGTGCTAGTATATTATGTGGGGACAGTCTGTCACGTACTGGGTAACATTTTTCCATATTATCCCAGCACCAGTAGGCTCCTGCGCTTCCTTTGTTTCTCCGCAGGCGGCGCCTTGTGCATGTGGCTCACGTAACAGACGCATACATAACGAAACTTAATTTTCATTTATTTTGTTGGTTTCCCCAAGCCTTCTGTCTCCGCTTTGACAAATTTCAAATTTCCGCGAGTGAAAGCCAATATATCGGACTTGAACTTTTGTGTTTTCTTGAATATTTCCATGCACATCTATGGTACATATATGTTTGTACTTATAATGTGTAGCAAGATTGGCCAATAAAGGAATTGGGCAGAGAAGGCATCCCCCTGGCTATGTGTCATCATCAGTCAATCAAACGTTTCGGAGGAGTGAGAGTTCAAGGGAATATTAAACTCATTGTATACTTAACTTTTGCCTGGTATTTTGTGTATTATGGGAGACTATTATTGAGACACTAAATGGGTCTTGTCCTTGGATGTCAGTTCACCTGATGTGTTGTTTAAGCTCTGATATGGGTAGAGATATTCTACAGACAAAACGTGTTTATTTTTCGGAGTTTCTCAGGGACTCTGCCTGTGTTCCCTTAGCATCCTACGTGATTCACCGTCTGTTCCCTTAATTCAATTTTCTTTCAACTCTCTAGCATCCCCGTTTGTAGACATTTCCCTTTTATAGCATTCGTCTCATGGTCGAGTTTATTATTTCGCATTTTTTCCTGCCTTTGCTTGGGCGTAAATTGCATTAACACCATGTTTTTTATACTTTTGGGAAAGAAAATATGGTATTCGTACCGTAATGGCAGCCAACCTTAGTTGGGTTAGTTAGTTCCCATCAAATGTCAAATGTTTTATCTTCTCCTCTCGCTGGCGGCTGTTAAATAATTCATACATGCTTTCCACTTTCATTACGACGCCCCCCCCTTTGCCATGACAAGCCAGAAATTAAACACTTCAACAATGACACTGACGTTCGCATATGGCGCTCGTTTGTTCCACGTTTGTACCATGTAGTGATGCGATGGTGGTGGCACTGGCACGAAGCCTGGCCTCAGGATAAATGCCTGATGGCTGCACTTTTACCCCCTCGAATGCTAAATTGCAAAACACATTTTGTTCTGTGAAATATTTTTAGATAAGTCACGTTCTCAGATCACGGCTTACTTTAGGATTCTGTTCTGATCTGAAAAATGAAATTAATAAAAATGTTTTACTCTCCAATGAATTTATTTTTCATTGCATACTTTTCTGCTGGTAGCAGGTTGAGCTCTTTGGCTGTCTTTTCAACATTTTGTGCAACATGATTTTCCTCTATTTTGGTATCATTGTATCCTCAAAAAGAAGAAAAAAGAAGAGTCTTTCGGTCATGAAATGTTGATGCACCTAAGTGGCTCTAATGGCGCCCGAAACTTAAAGCTTTAGCATCCTCATTCCTCACTTTGCATTATCTTTTGAGAAACCACTTTCAATGTAATTAGCATAAAAGCTTTTACGCATAAAGGACACTCGGCAGATTGCCTTTTTCATACTGTTTAAAAGAGTTTTAATAAAAATTAAATGTTATGGTACGAACTATTTTGGCTTATCCTCGGTTTGTGGTTCCCCATTCAGCAAACGAATAAAAATAAAGAAACAAGCTAAGGGAAAACAAAAAGCAACCATCAACAGCTGTTTAAAATGAGTATCCGCCGTTTGTGAAATGATTTTCCATTAACCCTTTTTCTTATCACCCTTAACACATTTTGCAGATGCAGACGGGTTTTTAAGCATTATTCATTTGCGGTGTGGAAAGTATTCCTGCTCCAAATATATTGTATAATTTGAGTTATTTATATATTTGAGTTATTTTTTGTTTGAATATTTCCTTCTCTTTGGCTTTTTTTGTTTTTGCTTTGTTTCCATAGAAAAATTTCAAACTGTTACCAAATTGAATGCTCTTTTATAATATATTCTTTACAATAACCTTATCTATATTCTATACTTTCTTTCTTAACTTCCTCAACCTCGAATTATTCTGATAGTCTCAAGAAGATCTGCGCCAATCAAGAAAAATAATAAAATCCGCTCTAAGCAGCCGCGACTCATCAAAAAGGTCAAATTTATAAGTAAGTATGAATTGCGAAAATTATATGTTAATTTTATGGACTGAAAGGAAAAATACAACGATGCAGCTCTTTTTGTGAAGAAAGTTTAAGAAAGCTGGTTTGAAGTTGCGCAAAAAGTCCTTGAAAATTTTATTTTACTTGTTTTTTATTTTTGAAAATTCAGGATATAAAATTCGAATTTTACTTATGAAAAAACTAGACTATAGTTTAACAAAGGGACTAAGAAAGTCAATATATAACGTTATATAACGATATTTTCCAATGTTTTATTTATTAACATATAATTATTTATATGTTAACTCAGATATTTGTCTCCCTAGGTGTAAACAATAAAATCTCAGCTTACGGAAAATATTTTAAAAATATTTTAACACGTATACGCCCGGTGTTCCCGGGGGGAACTGATGCAGGAGTCGAGGGCTTTGGCCAAGTCTACTTCGTTATCCCTGACGCCG
This sequence comes from Drosophila bocqueti, assembly GCA_018151655.1. NCBI lineage: Eukaryota > Metazoa > Arthropoda > Insecta > Diptera > Drosophilidae > Drosophila > Drosophila bocqueti. The sequence continues at coordinate 1,571,283 of JAECXF010000149.1, read as the reverse complement.
TCCAGACGATTTTGACATTTTATTACCACACAAAAGCCAGCAACAAATGAAACGCACACAAAAACATCAAATAAGAGGGTGGGTGGAATGACTCAATTTGGTCCTTCGGGTGCCGTCGGCTGTGTCGTGGTACCACGTTTTAGTTTTCGCCGCTTACTTTTTCACCTGCCTTGAAATTCTTTTCTTTTTTCAGAAATTATATATTATGTCCCTTGTCCCTTCAGTGTTGTCTGCTCTCAGAGCACGTATTGCCTATCAGACAGTTTCAATGCCTTATTAGATCTAATCAAGAGACCAAACTTTGTGGACGAAGGTCAGATGTGCGTTATAAATAAAGTGGACCCACTGGATTTTAGCTAGGAAGGAATTAAAATAGTCCATCCCAGGGGAAAAAATCGATTATTTGTATATATTTTAAACAGTAACTGTGTATTTCGAGTTGTTTTCCTAAAATTCTTGCATTAAGTGTGGAATTTAATTGAAAATAACACAATAACGCATTCTATGTTGAGCTTCAGCAACAGAAATGTTCTGACAGCAACAGAAAATATTTGTATTTCGAGTGCTGGAACTTGTATTTGTCTGGAATTGTTGGTTCCGTGTAGCCGGGAGGCAAAAACTCTCTGTGCTCGAACCCCCGAAACTTCAATTATGCATTAAGAGTGCCAATGGGTACGTAGGAAATGGGAAACAAGGAAAGCAGGGAATAGTTTGGTCTAAAAAGCTTGCCATGCTCGGGCAGACAAATTATCCAAGCCATGGCAGGATAGGATGTTTGTGCCCCCTCGTAACCACCACTTGAACAGCTCAGGATTACTGGACGCTGGTCTGGTCCCTGGTCTATCGGCATTTGCATATGCTAAACATGGCAATGCAGGAGGCAAATATGGCATACCAAAAATATAGCAAATTGCTTTGCCTTGCCGCTGAGTTTGCTCTTATTATATGAAAATTTGCTAAACGCCAATTGAATGGTAATAATATTGCCACTGTGGGAGGCGTGTTGTGGGCCAGGCTGATGAAATTATCTATGCTAATGCTTATTAGAGATTTTCCCCGAATAATACGAATAAAGTCAGTGTTTTTGTAGCTTTAGTGAAAGGCCTGCATATTGTTTATATTGTTTACTATTTAAAGTCTCTCTTCTTAAACTACAGAATGTTTTTGCTGACTTTAAAAGTTATTTCTAATACAAAGTGTGAGCTCCTATCCTCGCTATTATTTCACACGCACGGAAATGGCCTCTTCCTGCTGATATCTCATCCAAGTGAGCTGTCCTGCAGTCTATGTGTGTGTTACCGCAAAATTGCATTGCGGTTGGTCTAAGCCCAGAGGAACATAATTCTGCATATATAGCTAAAGGGCAGGACACCATCTGCATTCTCCCTTGTTCCCAGCCTTAGAATCCCACCTCGTGCCTCTGTGTGGTGATGGTAAATATTTCCATTGAACGTATGATTTTCACACATTTTCCTTCTTTTGAAAAGCGGTTGCTGGTCTGGTTGGCGCTACCCCCTTCTGACAGCTACATATTCTCCCTTAAGCCTTAGATCCTGCTTCGTTGTTAAGCGTTGTTACTGCCGATTTGCTGCACTCAGAAAAAACACTGAAACATTTAAAGGAATTATCCCTTTTATTTAGTTAAATCTAATGATAGACTATATGTAGAGTTTGCGTTAAGGCAAGTCTACCATTAGCTGAGCTCATTCGTCATCGAAAATCCGCCGGAAGTATGAAGCATTCGATTTGCGGCAATATCAACGTGCGGCGCCACATTGACGAACGTTTCCACTATAAGGCTTCATAGTTTCAGGTTTAATTACCACCGACAATCCACCACACCCCTGGGCACGCACACAATCTGCCCTGGCTGTCCGGCGCTCTGGGGGAGGTTTTATACTTCACCTGCATGTTGGCGGCTAATAAACTAAATTGCTATTGGCCATAAAACAATCTTGGAACCAAGGGGGGACGGACACACACACAGCTCAGAGGACTACAGGAGAGGACCTTCAGGCGTAGTCACAGGGGCTTTACAACTGACTTTAACCATCGGCGATGACAACCATAACAAAAAGGGCATCAACAATGGCAACAAACGCCGGACCAACAAACTAATTTAAACGCTTATAAAACAAAAACAAAAAAAAAGTGATCCCGAGGCGTAACTAAAAAGCACTGGATATATCGACAGTTTAGACCGGATCTCTGCTGTCTGAGCCCGGGTAGTTATCCTGTCTAATGAAAACTGCAATTTTTCAATCACTGGTGTTACCTATAGATTGAAGATACTTTAATAACACTTGTGTTTATCTCACTGATATTTATACAAAACGTCTTTAGAGGACTATAATATAATGTTACAACGCTGACAGCTCTAGTTGAGAGTTTCGACGCAACTAGTGATGATGAGATGATGATCAAGAATATATTATATACTTCCAGATTGTAGAGAAGTTTTGTGAACATATTTTTTGTCTTTGTGTAAGACATTTTACGGTAATTTACAAACATTTCTAGCCTCTCTGCAATGTCCTCCGACCTCCCCAAGCATTTCATCTTTATTTCCTTTGTGTATCCACCAAAACCGGCGACACATTCAACAGAAATTAAGTTTTCAGTCTCGGGGCGTAGCTCGTGTGAATTCCTTTAAGCTTTCACATTTCCCATTTTCCTTTTTTTTTTCCCCCCCCCTTTACTTCCGCCTCCTGGCAGAGGGAAAAACAAGAAGAGCATGTAAATGGATGCTATTGTTCCGTTTTCTTCATTTAGACGCCCTCTTAGTATGCTTAAATTTGTTACTCTGCTTTGCGTATCCTTCTCCGTTTTGTCCTTAATAATGCCCCACACGTGCTTACACTCGTCAGAAATAATTCTGTACTTCTGTACGAAATGCGGGCTGCTTTGTTGCTAATTTCGTTTCAACTGCTGAATGCAGGAAATAATACAACTTGCTTACTTGTGTTCTTTGCACTGTTGTTTGGTTTAATACTGTTATTAGCTGCCAGCATTGCGAACTATGCGCTGTGAGGCGAATGGGGCGGATTTCCCCCTGTAAACAGGATTGTTTGCCCAGCCCGCAAGTTTGTTGGCTTCGCTTGTGGTTACAACGAGGGCATTGACGTTGTTGTGCCAAGATAAAGCACCAATTTTAAAGGAATTTCGTTGATTTTTAGGAAATGTTTGTTTGATGAAGTTAAAAGAATGACTTAAACCTAGATGAGATAGTGCATTGCCTTCAGAAAGTATGCAATGGATTTTGGATTGAGTTTAGCAGAGTCCCCATTAAACCCAAAACCACCTTCATAATATAAACATAATTGCTATTTCCATTGATCAACAATAAATCATCGCTTTCGAGGGCTCACTTAACGTCGTTTACCATCCATCTAAATCCAGAGAAGAGCCTGCAAGTAAGTGTGAAATGGAGCAACTGCGCAAACTATTGGAAAATCAATAGTGCTATGACCTTTTCCATAAAAACTATTTCAAGTATGTATGCATTTACAGCCAAGCTGCTGGTTGGTGGATGTAGTTGTAAAGCGCATAAGCCGAATTTCCAAGGAGAAATACTACTGCAGTGCTGGCGAATAACTTGAATTTGTTTTTAGGCCTTCGACTGACTTTTCATGTTGGCAGGTTTTTATCGCAAAAATAAACACTTTACGAGACTACGTCGTTTGCAGTTGTCGAACCGGACGGATATACCTGCACCTACATACTTACAGATATATGTATGTACGCTACCTTTTACCGATTTGATTATGTCTATCCTGAGTCAGGACTTGCTGCGCGGTCACGTGTAGAAAGGCAATGCAATAAAGGTGGCTTAAATCGGGATGAGGTTTCCTCTGCCATTTGGTTACGTAGCTGTCTAGAGCGGAAGAGGCCACAGGCAAAAAAAAACCCCATAGACAATGAATGTTTTTCCTGTAAAAATAATTTAATCTAAGTAGATTCTTTTAAGATACATAATATAAGATATTTAATCTAATAAAGTAGATTCTTGTAAGATACATACATAAGATACATACGATATACCACCTAAGACGCCACTCAAGTTACACCTTAAAAAAAAATTTATAAATGGAGGGACACGTCGACCCATTACATTTGACACTTGCCGAGTACAAAGAATATTTTTAATTACTGTGTAGAGTATCCAATTTATCTCCTCCTCTCTTTTGGCTTATCTTGCTAATTATTAACTAAAGATCTAAGAAAGTTTACCCCTAACGGCTGCCGAAAATCAATGAAAACTGCAAAACAAGGCGCTGTTAATGGAGCTAGTTATATGTAATAACCTTTTTCTCACGTTTTTTTTTGTTTAATGTATTAATTATAAAGAAAAAATAGACTGGTAAGCAACTTATATTACAATGCGATCTAAATTCAACAGTATTTGTACATAATTATAGTACATACATATACATTGACTGAAGTAAACATTTCTCCTCACGTTGAATTGGCGTTGAATTTCTATAAACAAAAGTGTTTGATAGCAAAGAGCTTCCATATCTCTAACACGATTAATGCTGTTTATTTGTACTGTTCGTCACATTTTTTTTATGGGTATTCTTAAAATCGGTATACATTATCTTTCTTTTACTTTTCTGTCTTTGAAAACGCCAACAAATATAGATCCCCCTGATCTTATTTGTGTCAAGTAAAGGATTGGTTTCAAACAATTTATTATTGTTTATATGAAATATTGACTTGAACACGTTTTGTTTCAATACAACGACATTTTCTAAATAATTCTCATCCCCTCATTAATTTTTTTTCCAAACCGTGATATATACTTAGCTGTTTGTGTAGATTGGCTTTTTGTAAGTAGGCTAACTCTTCCGATTTTCTTGAGCCTAGAATTTTCAATCTCTTCCAGTCATTTTGGCCATGTTGTTGTTCTCAACTGGCAACCGAATGCAATTAAGCGCCACAAGTCGGCTCACTCCGAGGCGAGGCAGACAAAAAGGGCTGAGGGATTTTTTTTTGCTGGACAGACGTAAAACTGTCGCCGGAAACTAGCAAAAACAAGAACGAGTTACCCTAAAAGCGACAGCAGCCACCGTTTGATATTGGCTTGCAGCGCATGCCAAAAAGGACACGCTACGCGACAAAAATTGAAACTACATTTAGTTAGGACAACAACGTCGAACGTTGCAGGAAGAACGGCCCAAGGCATTCATGATTCATTTTTTGTGTCGCTTGGATGTAGTTCGTTGTCGGCATCACAGTTGCAAAGTCCTTCACTTCGCTCAGTTCAGTTTAGTGGCAGAAGGAAAAAAATCCAAAGAGTTAAAAGGATTTAACAATTTGTCAGTTTAATTCGGCACTAAATAAGCACTGTTTCCGGTTTTCCAGTAATCCAAAATGGTGGCCATCACTTTGAACTTATGTACTTTGAATAGTAAGTAAACTCGTTAACCAGACATCGATTTAACGGATATATATAATAATGGTCTATGTTTCATTGCGGCTGGAGGAATTTGCAAAGCAAATTTTCTTCGTTAGCACATTTTAATGAAACCTTCGAGCCAACATTCAGAGCTTGCGTGGTACGACCAATAAAGTTTTTCTGCCTTCTCGGAGATAATGAGGTGGAAGTCGGCCTGGCACCACGCCCATGCATCCCCTTCTACGACAACATCGAAACTGCTGACTCAGACGAATAAAGCAATTAAATATAAATTAAAATGCTTTTATGAAAATTATGCAAGTAGCAACAGAAGAAAACTCTTATAGTTTTTGCTCCTACGGGCGCATTAAACTTTTAACAACAAGTTTTTATGTTAAAATATGAACTCAGTTAGTTGTAGTAGTAGTTATTAATGAAGTACTTAAGCTTTAATGTAGCCCTAAACATCCATAAGTACATGTTTTTAGAAGAGGACTTATTCCAAACCGTTTCGTTCTTAATAAAAATTAATTATGAACCTAAAATCTTACCCTGTTTAAAGGTAATCCTTTATAAAAAATCTAGACTTGCAACAACAATTATAATTTTATTTACACCTATGTTCATACATAATTACATAAAATGTTCACCCTTTTGATTCGTGAGGTGTATTAAATTTCCTTATTTAACTACCCCCAAAGGAGTAATTTTGGAAGCTATTCCCAACCAAATGCCAGTTTGATCTGAATTGGCCCACATTATGGTCAGGATTTTTAATTAAAAAATGCGAAATGTCAATGGGTTATATTATTTCCGGCTTTGTGAGCAAGTGGCAAAATCCTCTTTCTTGCTTTCTCTTCCGGAAAAAGGTGTAAATATTTTAATTGAGGTCAACAATTTGCGTGTTTGGGGTGTCTGAATGTGGGCAAATTTTATGTTGCTGCTCATACAGGTACTCATAAAGAACTAAATAATATACTAAATTTATGAAATGTACCCTGTTATGTACGTTTGATGTACAAAAGGTTCATAAATCCTTTGAACAAATGGAGGCGAAGTTTTTAGTAAGCACGATGGTATGAAAATTTTATATATGTATGTATCCACAATACGAAAATTTTAAATTTAAAAATTCAGTGTTTCCATTTGGCATACATTTTGAATTTTCCAAGTGGAAAAGTACTTGTTTTGACCAGTTGCATAATCTGCTACATTAATCCCAGAAACGACGAGAAATCAAATGTGTATTTATAAAATGCGAGTATAAATCAAGGCACATATGTATGTATCTCGCAATAAAAACCCCTAACTTAGAACTAATTACTTGATTGCAATTTCCAATTTAATAAAAAAATATATACAGAATTTCTAAAGAATTTATTTTTATTTTGAAATTGTTTAATGATTTGAAATCTATTTCATTTTTATTAAGTTGTATAAACATTATGCATTCATAATCTTTAGCTAACAAAAAGTTTTCAAGGCAACTTGTTTTATTAATCAGGCTTTGAAAGAAATCCCACTATTCGATATATAACAATCTAAAAAATATCGACGTGTAGACTCCCTAATTTTTCGCAAGTAGAAAACAACTGAGTTGGCAGCGCCACTGTCAAGAAAATACGAACCTGTGCGCCCGGCAAAAAAGTTTTCCGAACGACGCGGAGTCTAATTTCTGTTAATTGAAGAACATATTTATAGCTTATTGATTTAACGTTTATTCCGAGACATGTAAGTTAAATAAATACAACTTCAAATGTAGTTTAAAAGGCAGGGCAAGGGCTTTCGCTCTCTTGCCGGCTTTATGTCGCTTTTTTTTTTTTTCGTAAATGTGTGAATAAACGCATCGCATTTCGTAAACACGGAACTTCTATGAAAAGTTATCCGTTTTCTGTAGTTTTGATTGTAATATTGTGCATATTATTCTTGCAAAGATTACCGGATTACAACCGGCACATGTTCTTCAGCTCTTCTTGCTAAAATTTGTCGCCTACGCTTATTTCGATTTCTTCGGGATAGCTTCCTAAACCTGTACTTGTCCTTCCCTCCCCCAGCGAGATGGCCAGCTTGCTGCAAGTTCCTCCAGAGCGCCACTTCGGGTACCAGTGCCGCTGCTGCTCGGTGGTGAACTTTTCGGGCCGCCGCTATAGCTGCCCAGTGTGCCCAGAGTACAACTTGTGCGGCGATTGCTTTGACGCCAATCTTCTACCGGAAGTTCCCGATCACCTGTACTACCATCCGCTTAAGGTGTACTATACCCGCGCCGCTTTCCAGCTGTACTTCGAGGGCGATGCAGAGCCCTATTCCGCCGACAACCCCTCGCTGCAGAGCTTCAAGTGTGCTCTGTGCGAGGTCCGAGGCCTAACAGGCGCCGCCCTGTACACGCATATATTGGAGGCTCATCGCTCCCATTCGGACTACAACGACTACATCGATCTGATAGACGCCTATAACCAGACTGAGCGCATGATTGCCCCTGCCGCCTATAACCAGACTGAGCGCATGACTGCCCCTGCTGCCGCCTTGCAGCAGGACGAGGAGCTGCGAGAGAACCGTGCCATGGCTGAGTTTCTATTGCCGTCGGCGGGGCGTACAGGGCGCACGACGACGACGACCCTGTCCCGCAGGGGCGAAGACGGCTTGAACCTGGCTCAGCTGCTGGTGCATCTGAAAATGCTTAACCTAACCTCCCCCGAGTTTCCCATTCGCTCCGAGGATATCCTGAAGCGGGCTCATTCGCTGCGAGCCCAGCAGAGGGGGGGTCAGGAGCTTGTAAAGGTTGCCGATAGATTTGTCAGTCTAATTGAGCATGAGGTGGCCGCCGGTCTTTCCGAGCGTCGCATGCGTCTTGGTGGCGGTTCGTCTGGACGCTTGCTTCAGCGGAACGGGGCAATGACAATGTTGCACAGTGCCAACAGTGCAACAGCGGGAATGCGTTTCTCTGCCACACCCTCGAGGACCTCGAGTCGCTCACAGATCCTTAACCGTTTGCGCGGATTGGATTCCATGGTTGGAATCGAAGACTTTGTGCTGCCGGGCGTGGGGGCAACTGGCAAATATCGCCAGGCCCTCTTGGCATCGAAGCCGCCGAAGGTTTCTCAGGATACCGAAGATCATCAGGAGCAAAATACAGCCGTTGATAAGAGCCGCTTCCTCTGCTCACAATTCATGGTTGAAAATAAGCCCCCAAACCGCAGCCTTGACGGCCACTCGGAGCAAAAGGCGAACTTCGTTGAGGCCATACTCTGCTCAATGTTGGCGGACGAAGAGCTCTGTTCATTGCCATTCCAGCCTCTTACCGTAAATGCTATAGATAAAGAAAGCCTGAAAGAAGCGGAGCGTCAGAAGGAATTAAATATCGTTCCTTGGAAACCACAAGAAAAGCCAATACCACCGCAGCCATATATGAATGATATGGTACGTTTTTACAAGGCCCTTGACGAGTTCAAGGCCAACATGGAGAATTCGTTCAAAGACCCTTCGACGGAGCTAGATAATAGTGGTGAAAACAATGATCAATTGTCAATCATGGAAGTCCCTTTGGACTCAAATAGTGACGGTGACGGTGACGGTAGTGGTATGCAGGGAAACGAGAATGAATCGGCTTCGTCGGATGTCTCCCCAGGCAACCAAGAACCCACTGAGTCGGACTCTGAGCTTTTGGAAATAACCATGGCCAGTATCATTCAGGGCATCGATGCCATCATCGACGAAGATGGAGGTTTCTAAAGCCGAAGGATCATGCGCAGTAAAGAACAAAAAGAGGCATTTATTTATAATTAAAATAATTATAATAAAAATAAACAAATGGTGCCAAAACAACAAAAACTATTTAGAAATGTGCCTTAAACTTAGCTTCTGGGGAAAATTGATTTGTAGGATATAAGAAAGGTCGATCTCACATTTTTTGAAATCAAGTTACCAGAGCTTTTCCAATTCAAACAGCCGGTGCTCTGCTCTGTTTATATTATCAAAAGTTTCCGATATTGGAGTTGTTACAAAAAGCTAGCCAGCAAAAAAGAAATATTTTTCCGAGTCTTCCAGTTTTTTTTTTGTTTACTTGCAACGCGTCTCGTGCACTGTTTTTGAGCGAAATGACTTCAAATTCTCAGGCGTTGCAACTGAAGTGCCTGGGCTGCTTGGCCAACGAAAACTTGGGTCGCCGATACGAGTGCTGTGTGTGCGGACCGGAGGTCATCTATTGCGGCCCCTGCTTCGACGAAGGCCGCAACAGTCCGTCGCACAAGCACAAGTACTATCATCCCATGAAGGCCATATACAGTGAGGCATATTTCGAACTCTTCTTCAGCGGCGAAATTCTGGTGAATGGTGAAGCTCCGCAGAGCTACAAGTGCCCCTTCTGCGACGAGATGGGCTTCACCGCCGAGGAGTTGCAGGTGCACGTGGCAGCGAAGCACTGCGAGCATGCCGATGGCCCTGCCCTGCAGGCCATTTTGGAGGCCATGAACCGGCCGGCGGCGACAGCGGGCAAGGCTGAGTTGGTGGGCAGTGTTGAGGATTTGGCGGGGGAAGACAATAAGGGTGAGTGTGCAAAACTGCAATGGGGGCAGGGGCAGTTTTCGTCTCCTGTCAGGGTCAGAGGAATCGAAAATATATCTGGGAATGTATTTTCGTGTTCTTGAGGCAATGCAAAATGGAGAAAACTCTGATAATAAATATTAACCTGTATCCTTTTATACTATTTAGATAATATAATTTTATTTAAAATAAGGTTATGCTTTCCAAGACACAAATGTTAAAGTTGGAAAGTACCTAAACTTCTAAGCAAAATGTTTATATTTTCTAAGATAAATTTTCCTATTTCCTATTTTCCACAAATATATTTTTTATGGGTCTCCTTCTGCCCTTTGTTGGAAACCTCGTGACTAATATCTTCATACCCTCTAAAAAAAACTGCAAAGATGACGTCACTGAGCTAAGGGTAAAAACCAGAGACCAGAGACCGTCCACCCTCAACCGCAACTATCCAAGGCGGGGCACCCCATTGCACAAATATTGAATTACTGTAACGCAAGTCCCCCTCTTTCTCTTTCTTTTCGCCACACAGCCACTGAAATTCGCTGCCAGGAGAAGTCCCGTGGAGGCCTGAGCTATGAGGTCATCCTGGCCGAACCGGCACCCAATGTGGCCGTTCCTAAGCGTCCGGTCACCCCCGGCAAGAACGTCAGCGTTGAGGAGATTGAGCAAAAGCTAAAGGCGGCCGAAGAGCGTCGCATCGTAAGTATATCTCTCTCTATATATATAAATAGGAATCTCAAAACAGTTTTGCATCTTATAATAAATAACAAAATATCATCTTATGTTCTCTTTCGTCGCAGTCACTGGAGGCCAAGAAGATGGCCGATATTTCGAATAAGCTGGCCAAGGTTGAGGAGGCCACTCGCAAGAAGGATGAAATCACTAATGAGTTCATTACTCAGACCAAGGAGCAGCTGGAGTCCAAAATGGAACAGCATGTGGAGAAGAGAGAAGCCATTATTAGCGATCTGAAGGAAAAACTAAAGGTATGTATGTCGTATTTTGTTTACCTCTTCTGCCATTCCAAAAAGTACTTTCGTTTTGCCGCAGATCCATGCCCAGGAGATTGAGAAGACGCGTGAAACTTTGGAGCAGCAGAAGGCCAATGAGCAAAAGGCTATCGAGGAGAAGTTAAAAATCGCCCAGTCGCTGCGCGATGAGAATATCAAGAAAATGTTGGATCGTCTAAAGGAGCATGTGAGTGTCTGCGAAAAAGATCGTTGTTAATTAACACTTGAACAGAATATCTCTATATCAACGACAATCACTGTTTCTTTTCTGGAAAGGTTATTTTCGCAATTCATTTATTTGTTTGAAAGCAAAATGGGCTCCATTCCTCGGACCACTTTATATTCATAAGCCGTTATACATTTAAAGCACCCCACCTAATTTTTGTTTTTGCTATTTTAATTTAGAAAGGTAGCAAATTCAAACAAATTGAAGTTTTTACAGTAATTACAGTAATCAAAATTAAACTTAAACTTAACTTAAAACGGTCTTTCCTACGGCAGGTTTAAGAAATAGAAGCGGACCACTATTTTTATAAAATATTGTATCAGCAAGGAATAACAAAAATATTGCTCTATCAATACGGTTTCGATATTTGACTTTAAATTGATTCTTAAACCTTCCAATTAGTGTGCGAAAAATCAATTGTATTATTTGAATAGATTAGAAAAAGAGGCGAATAACATTTTTAGATATTATTCTATAATACTTTTCATATTTTACGATGCTAGTAGGAAAACTGAAAGAAAGATGGACAGATGGACATAGATTTAAGGGGGTCTTCTACTTACGAGGCCGAAATTTTAGCCTATTTTCAAAAATTAATTGTGAGAAAACTGTATAAGATAATAAGATAAGTTTTTTATATTACTTTTGTAATTCTTTAAACTTAATTCTCTGGGAAAATTTAAGTGTTTATAGCGAATCCTTCGTTGCTTATATGGGGTCAAAATGGGGTCATCCAAATTTTAGGGGTAATTTTTCTGGTATCATAACTACCCTTCAACTTGCCTGAATTGAGAAAAATTAATTTCATTTATTTTCAGTTTTACGTAAGCTATGCTTCTCCGAGTTCGATTTTTTAAAATTAAAAATGGTTTTTAATATACATTTTTTGTAAAAAGTTCCATTTTCAACTATGTTTTTTCACCTGTTGAAGGGTGTAAAAATTAAACAAAAATTTTTTTATAAAAAAACGTACTCGGAGAAGCATAGAAAATTGTTTGATAAAAAAGTGGGGAAAAAATTGGTTCGATTCGATGAAAAATTTTAAAAATGCGATTTTCGGGAAAACGAGTTTAAAGATAGGAAAAATGGTCGAAACGTATGGAGGTGGCTATCTTTCGGGCTTCGTTTACCCATGAAGGAATGCGAATTTTACAAAACCCTTTATATGGCGTATTCCTCAGATCCTCTACATTTTAAAAATAAAATAATAAAAAAAATCTCTTTTTAAAAATTTCGTAAGTAGAAGACCCCCCTAAATATATATACAAAATAGATAAACATACTTCAAGAAAGTTAAACCTTTTTCTTTGACCAACTTCATTATTATAAAATAAATGTGCGTGTATATTCTAGATGTTAATATTTGTGTTTGATCTCATGTACATATCATTTATTTGGTTTCATTTCTCTTATATCCTCTCATTTAGAACACAATCAAAATTGCCGAAATCAAATCGCAAAACGATCAATTGGAATGTCAAAAGCTCGAGGAGAAGGCACGCCTCTATGAGAACAAATTGTTCGCCGCCGAACTGAAGCGTGAACAGGAATTACAGAAAAAAATTGAAAAAGTTCAAAAACTAGTACGTTTTCGTCTACAAATTCAGCCTTAATTGGACTAGCGCATTAATTAGCAGACGATTAGAATTAGCAGCTACAAACTAATTCCCACCTTACACTCTCTCTTTTATCTTTGCAGGAGCGTCGTGCCGAGTTGGTGCGCCAGAACAAGGCCCAGGCCCAGGATGTGGACGGCCAGCAGAGCCCCATTGCCTCCTCCGGTTAGAGAGAGCAGGCGGCCCCGAGAGCCATGCAGAGCATGGATCGACATTACTACTAATGCAAAATAAAAGCAACTACGACAAAAACAACAGCAACAACAACCACACTGCATACACAAAAACATATTTCCCAAAAAAAAAAAACAACAAAAAATAACAAAAAAACATTTAAGCAGAAACCAATAAGCTTCAACAAATTTCAAGTATTATAAAAGAGAGAATTGGAAAGGCGACGAGAGAGTGGAATGGCTCAAGACTCCGACAAGCGTGGTGCTGGGAGTCACGAACATCAAAAGGAACAGCAACCAAAACTATTGCATACTGCAAATTAATGCAAAATACATTTATTAATGGAAATTTACACTAAACACAAAAGAAAAAGAGGGCCTGGTGAAAAAAAATCAAGAGCCGGCCATTTAATATTTTTTATTCGCTTTCAATTGAACGCCATTTCCTTTTGTCCATTTGAAGTTACTAAGTTTTATGCTTTCTCATTTTAAAATTTGCAGTTTATTTTTGCATTATTGATCGACGCTCGATGTGAGTGTATTTTTTGAATAATTTGCGAGAAACCCCAAAAAGCCATGTAATTGCCTCTTTAAATTGTAGTTGGATTGCTTTTGCAAGAAAATATTTTGTCAACGGATCTTTCACTTATATATGAAGTATATGTATAATTTAATTTATTAATTTTCACAAAATAAACAGAATAACAATCAAAAAAATGCAAACGTAACGTATATATTTTTAATGTGTTCGCATTTTGTATCTACATATAAATGCATAAGTGTCAAGCTGAGGAAATACATAAGAAATGCTTATAAATTAAATAAAAACATAACAATTGAATACAAGATACTAAACACAGGAGACATTTTTGTTTTATTTATAAAAAAGCATTAAGAATTAGACATTAATATTAACAAACAAAACACGATACAATAAAAATACTTACAAACATATTCATATATTCATAAAATATATGAAAATGCATATTTTGTCTAACGTCAAGTATTTAGAAAAAGGTGAGGGAGGCGAGGTGTTTTGGCCTCGGTATTTATGGGTTAATTCAAAATTAGTGGGGAATAAGTTGAAGAACAACAAGCAAGACGAACATTTAGACAAAATTTTTGGCGCAAGACCTGGGAAGCTCTTCCGTTTTTATTTCACCACCGAAGACTCTGCCAGGTTAGCTTAAGCTTATATAAATCTTAAACCGTATAAATTGTGTATTCGCGTAAAACTACATACATATGGCTACTACAAATGAATAAACCCACGCAAGTTGCTCTCCCAATAAAATATAATATGGCATTCGCAACACAACACAACTCTACACGCACAGGCACCAACAACTACCCAAGATATGTGAAAGCTTTCCCCAAAAACATTTAAGAAAAGAACAAAAAAAAAGGTAAACCATTGCAAGGAATCAATACAATTGATAAAATGCTTCGATATTTACTCAATTTACTATGTATTTATATATATAATCAAACGCAATATTTAAGTCGATGGAAACTTTTGTATGCAAAATGAAAACGTTTGTGTTTACATTTATCACATCGATGTTCGCGATACATAACCCAGAAACATTCGATTGCTTACGAAACATGATTTCTAAGTTGCTTGCATAACATTAAGATTACATAAGCAACCAACAAATAATTGATCATATAAGCAAGCAAAAACTCTTATAATAAATGTATAATAAAACTGCATAATACAAATAAATGAGATATTTATAATTGGTATATAAATCAATTGCGATTTTTCTTTTTGCTAATTTGACTTTTAACTGCAAATTTATGGTTTCATTTCATGAATTGTGGGGAAATAATGTGCAAAAACATGTGCGTGTGCGACAACAATTTCTTCTGTGTAGAGATTGGTTTTTAACTTGCACTTTACCTGGAACTCGGGGAACCTGATTGGGTTTCCTAGCGGCCCGTGGTATTCTGAAAGCAGAAATATCAGGGGAGGGAGGGAGTCCGAGCATAGTACTCCCCATTAACAGAAATGATCTATAACTTTGTTCTGCGAGATATGTCAAGTCCTTATGATTTTAGATTTACGATTTTCATACAGCTGTCAAGGGATCGATTTATAGAAATCATTAAGAAAAAAATAAATTTAGCTTCATTGTTTTGGAACATATTCTCATTTTTATACCGTAAAATAGCACTTACAGGTATGCTATAGAAACGTTCCAAAATTAATAATTAAAATTGTAATTTATAAAATACTACAAACATACAAAAATGATTATTTATTTATATAAATCCAACTTATACATATAAAAAAATCGTTTAAAATAACGTTATCTTTTATCTGTATAAGAGATACTGAAAAACTGATACTGAAACTGAAAAATAAATTTGAATTGTTTTACTAGCGGTACAGTGTTAAAGTTATGGTATTTTCCGGAAAAGGAAAGCAAGGTCACACTGCCCTTGATAAATTTCAACGGAATGTGAATTAGAGTTGTCGGATATTTTACAAAATATCGTATCGATAACATTTTTTTATGAAAATAAAAAATGATAATAAAATATCACTAAAAGCTTATTGTTTATTTATTTATTATTCATTTCATTTATTCATTTATTACACATAAATAAAGTCATAGAATTCCAATTTTTTTTTTAATTTTTTACACAATTTAACTATGCATGGAAATTTTGGTAATGTTTTTCAATGTTTTTTTTTTTAATGCCGATGTTATATTTTGAAAATATCGACACTAACTTTCATGTATTGTAATTAATGTATTGACAAAAAATAACAAATAAAAATATCGCAATAACGCTATTTGGGCAAACAAGAAGAAAATGTCGATATGTATTTATATTTTGATATATTATCAACATCGATGTATCGATGTTTCCTGCACCTCTATTATCAACAACCCTATTGTGAATCACAAAATAAAAATTAAGCAAAAAGTGCACAACAGACAACACACGCCCACTTTAGACACACGACACCATGGCCGCCACCCTCAAGCCATACCTGACCGCCGTGCGCCACTCACTGACGGCGGCAATGTGCCTGCAGGACTTTCCCTCCCAGGTGGTAGAGCGACACAACAAGCCGGAGGTGGAGATCTGCTCCAGCAAGGAGCTTGTTCTCACGCCCGTCGTCGTGTCCCGGAACGAGCGCGAAAAGGTGCTGATCGAGCCCTCCATCAACTCGGTGCGCGTTAGCATCGCGGTGAAGCAGGCGGACGAGATCGAGCGCATCCTGTGCCACAAGTTCACGCGATTCATGATGCGCCGCGCCGAATCCTTTATCATTCTGCGGCGCAAGCCCATCGAGGGGTACGACATCAGCTTCCTGATCACCAACTTCCACACGGAGCAGATGTACAAGCACAAGCTGGTCGACTTTGTCATTAGCTTCATGGAGGAGATCGACAAGGAGATTAGCGAGATGAAGCTGGCAGTCAACGCCAGGGCTCGCACCTGTGCCGAGGAGTTCCTCAAGCGCTTCTAGGTGAGTCCTTCCGGCCTGCCGAAGATACTTACTAAAACTCAAATGTCAATTTCAGGTCAATGGGCAGCTTGCTACGACGCATTTAGTATTTCCATATCGGATTCAAGAATAAAGACGGCTTTTTTATTATGTATTTTACCCGAAATGAATTTTGCTCAATTGGGAGCACTTGGGCCGACCCACCACATTATCACTGCGTTCTCATAAATCACTTCCCGATCCGAACGCAGCTTATCCTCTTCCAGAGGCATTTGCGCCTCCTCAACAGTGGCCGCCGTGCCGTTCATGGTTATATCGTCGGTTGACTCGTTACCGATGAAGTGATACTGACCCGAACCGGTGGCTAGAATTGGCAAAATCGGATTCAAAGCGATTCCGTTGCAACAATCGGTGTGCAGAGGCAGTGAGGTTGCTTCTTTGCCACCACCAAGATCCCATATATTGAGGGCACCTTTCGTGTCGCCGCTAAGCAGCCAACTGTGACCGGCCGTGAAGTCGAACTGGATGCGCTGGTTGGTGTCCACGTTGCGCTGGAACTCGGCCACGGGTGACTTGTAGTTTCGCATATCCCATTGCAGCAGTTTGCCGCATTTCCGTGCTCCGCTGAAGAGATACACCTCCCCGGACGCACCCTCAGAGTATCGCAGCTGGGTGATGCCGCCCTTGTGGCCACCTAAGGTGAAAAGCGGACCCTGCTTGGGGCTGCAGCGGAGGTCAAAGTGTTGGATGTAGCCGTGCCAGTTGCCGCAGGTCAGGGTGTTCGGACTTTCGCTGGTTTGAGCCATGCACGAGATGGCAAACTTGACGGGATAATCGTCGCAGACTCGGCCGGGCCTGGAAAAGCGTCAATGGTTCATGATTAAAAGGTGCAAGATGTCTTTGTTGCATGGCGCTGCTTACCTGCTCGTATCGAAAATCTTGATGCAGCGCTTGTAGCCCGCAAAGATCCGCTGCCCGTCGGCGGAGAAGGCCAGCGAGATGGCCGCCATGACTTCGTCAACGGCGTCATACCCACTGTAGCTGCATCGCAACGTCCCATTGAAGGCATCCCACATGTGGATCGGCTCGTGTTGGCGCGTGGCCAGCCAGCTTAAGGCGAAAGGAATTGTTATTTAATAATATTGGGATTATCCGTGGCTGCTGCACTACTCACAAGCAGGATTCAGGCTGCTGGCTATTCATGTGTGGGTACCAGACACAGTCGTAGACCGTGCCGCCCTCGGGCACGTGCACCGCAGACTGCAGTTTCGTCAGATCGCGTGCCGTCGACTGCATCGTTGGTGTGGAGTAGAGATCGGCGGGAAGCTCCATAACATGCATGCCGTCAAGATGCACCGGCACTAGTAGGCACGTTCCATCTGGGGACCAGTAGCAGCCTTTGGTGTAATGCTGTGCATCTGCGGACGAGGTCCAGCAGCGCCGCCCCAGCTCGATGATTCTGCTATGAAAATACTCAATGGGAGGAGGAGGAGCTGCCTCTGACTCAACTAGAACTTCAGCCTGCTCATCCGCCGCGTCTGCAGTCGTCGTCGGTATATATGATGTCGTGAGCTCCAATGTGTCCTCTATGGCGATGATGTTATCACTCTCATCTTCTTCATTGTCGTCTTCCAGAGAGGTCTCCGCCAACACGCTCGTCCCCATGGCTTTCGTTGTGTTTATGGATGCGATGGTCGCCTGTAGCTGCAGTTTTAGTTTCTCCGCTTCCGAGAGAGGTATACTCAGCTTGGGCATCGAAGTGTCCACGCTTGAAGTGACCATCGTGCTGCTGAAGCTTACGTTGTGATTAAGCAGCGACGCCGACATATCGTGATCCTCCTCCATGTCGCACATGCTGGTGCTTAGATTTGGTTCTGAATGTTTTGCCATGGAGGAGCTTGGTTGTCCTCTTTTCTGGCAGTGTAATTTCTTAATACCTTCTTTGGGTTGTTGCAAAAATTCTTGATTATACTGTATATTCTTCGTTTGTTTACCTCAAAACTTTAAATTGGCGATAGTGTGCCCGCTGTTTACTAGAAAATGCGCATATTTTAGCCTTAATTTACTGGGCACACTGCAACCCTCGAAACCGTAGAGTCTGGCAACGCCTCTCGAGACGTTGCGCTGCCACACCTTTGAGGTCTTGGTTGAGGTCGTTATCGATGTTATCGATGAGCAGGCGGCTTAAGGCAGTTATATTCAAACATCTGCATGTGCCCTAATATTATTAATATTAATATTTATGCCTGTTGAAGTTGATATGGGCTATTCTCTGGAAATTACAACCGCGGCAAAAACCACAAAAAATGCTCTAAAATTAATATTTGTAACATAGTAACTTTAAGAAATGTTTCAATAGATCAAATTTAAAAGCCTTTATCATATTTTTAAATAAATTTCGAAATATTTGATGGAAAACCACTCAAAATTGTTGTTGTTTTGATGAAAATCTTAAAGCAGAGGATCTATGCTTGTTCTATTTTATCATCACGAATCTGAAAGTCAGAGGATCATTTATGCTCGAACTTATGCATCACTAAAACTGGGAAAATGCAAGCCGTGCGACACCGATAAAAATTTGCTTAAAAAGCTACTTAATATTTTTAATCAAATCAAATAAATTATTACGTTGAATTGATATATCAATACATATAATACGATTAATTGCATTAAAGTCTTTCATCAAGTTTCGCTGAAATCAGTGCTTGAACTGGTTTGCGAAAAATTCACTTCCGTCTGTGTCACGTTCGAACTCGATACTAATTTTTTTTAATTATCTTGAAAACGAACAATTGTTCGAGATTGACCTTAACACCAATTATAGTGCATACCCAAGAGCTATAAGTTCCAAATTTGGTAAATCTTGGGGACATGTTTTTTTTTGAATGCGTACGAATGTCTACGTGCGATACCAGAGAATTGCTCATATCCAAATAGTTTTATAATTTAAAATTGTTTAATTAAGCATTTATTTAATAATAATTAAATATTTTTTTTATATTAAATATTTATTCTTATTTAAAAAAATGAAAATTCAATTATTTATTCTACACATATATTTAAATGGAATTCAAAGGCTACAACTAAAAGTGCAAGCCACTAGGATAGCTAGCAGCAGTATGTGCTCAGTAATGGAAATTCCCGATGCCTGGCTTAGTGCCCTCCGCTCCAACTGGTAAAACATAGCAGAGACGCTAAGGGGCAGGGCTACCTGCTGCTCGGAAACTTCGAACTCCAGGTCATGCCTGTGGCCCAGTACTATTCGTGCGCTCTCCAGTACTCGTTGATGAGGGGCTGCCCCGTCAAGCAAAGCCAGATCTGCGACATGGAATTCGTATCTGACGCTCAAGAACATATTTCGACAGGTCAGGCTCTGCTGGACATCATCGTAAACTCCCAGCACCGATGGCGGAGTTTCATTGGGCTTCTCAGGGGTAGTGCAGCTGCAAGGGCAACCACTTTTCCGGCTGGGGTCTACCTAGCTGCGAGACGAACACCTGACCCACCTCCTCCAGGGAGCTGCAATTGTAGGGTAATAGCTGGCTCCATATTCGGGATTGTAAATTGTCACAGAAATCAGTGTGGTTGGCATTTTGCTGGAGAAGGGGCACTGCTTGGTGGAGCTGGCACTGTTTTACAATATCCACACCCAGGCGTAGGACTTCTTTCTGGTCTGGCGTAGATTGGCAGGACATTTCTCGAAACTTCCGTGTGAGCAGGGGCAGCCAGTGAAAGTCCTCCAAATTCTGCGGCGTATTAAAGTAGCTTAATTGCTTCTGCTCCTCGCTGTTGTTCTGCGGCAAAATTCTGGAGACGATTACGGGCGAACCCGGCAAGTATCCCAGTGGACTCGAAGTGGGCTTAGCATGTGACTCATTTTGAGCAATAAAATTCACTTTATACTGCAGCCACAGGGGTTCGTTGACATCCCCCGCAAAGGGTTCGCCTTCAATCAAGACTTTGACGAGTATGATATTCGTGAAATTGTGGGTCACCTGAATTTCCACCTTCTCCGCCAAGATGTCCACTTGCGTATCATTTTCCCGCTCTAGGCAATGGAATTTTCCGTCCTCCGCCTTTTGACATACTTCAATTGCTAGACCCTCCAAATCCCGCTCGTCTCTGTCATGGGGTTTGGGCAACATCTCATGAGTGGCGGTGAGATTCAGGATGCTCCAAATACTCTGTTGCAGCTGTAAAGAGTTCCTCATCAGACAGTTGCTGCTCATTGGCTGCAAGTGTCGAATGGACTGTTTTAGTAGGCAATGCGGGCCGTCATACGCTGTGGGCAGGTCGAAGGTGGTCAGTTGCTTGTCCTCTGAATGCAGTAATTGCAATGCCTGCCTGAATTTGTAATGAGACTCCGGAGATGGTGTCTGCCCGGGGGAGTCGGTTTCGTAGGCTCTCAAAAGGTCCGGCCATCTCCGATAATGCGAAGCATCAAAATCTGTGATCAGCGGCGGAGTCTTGGCGGGTTTTGTGTTGCTGCGAAAGACACACAGCCACCCGTCGTTGATCTGGCAGGTGGGCAGGCCGTGGGTGTACTGAAAGTCCTCGAGCCTAGACTGAAGCAGTGGCAGACCCGCGTCCGAGTGGCAATCGAAGACCCGACGAGTCTCGGGCGGGCAGTCACGGTCACAGCAGCAGTTCAAATCGCACTTGCTCGACTGCAGATCGCAGGAGCAGTAGTATTGTGGGTTTCTCCCTAAAATCAGCGTATGGCTAGGAGCCTCGGTGGCATTCAGGGGCTGTACTTCCGCCTTCGGAGCCGATGTTGTGGTTGTTGCTGGTGCTTCTGTGGCCCTGGGGCGAGGTGGAAAGACGTTTCCAGCTGTGCTGGCCACCTCGGGCAACGGACTGACGGAGCTGCCAGTGTCACTGCCGGCGGCAATCGTGGTAGTTGGAAAATCCGTAGTTGTGGGGGGCACTGTTGATGTTGGATTTGCTACGTGTGAAATTCCTATTTTAAGTGAAAGTGCCGGTAATGTGGCCAGGCACAGCATGGCTATAAGCAAGAGTCTCTTCATGGCTACTTGAACTCCACGCCGTAGTCCTCAAACTTCCGAAAGATTAAGCTCAGGTCAACGATTACTTTTCCAGAGCTAAGGGTGTGCAGCTTGTAACTAAAGATCAAACAGAAGAGTCAGGAAATGAAGTAGATAGAGTTCACGACTTACCGCTCGACTCCCGAGTACAGCAGATCCGTCTTGCTAAGGGCAGCTCCTCCGCCTCCGAATTGTTCCCGGATCGATTGCCACCAGCCGTTGGGCGCTACTTTCCAGGTGCTGATCTCGAGGCGATGTGAGCCGGGCGTGGTCGGCACGTGGACAAAACCGTATCCCACCGGCCAGGACTGCTGCAAAACGTTGACAGCGTACACCTCCACCAGCAGCCGGGGCCAGCCGAGGACGGATGCCGCACTCAGGTGGATGTCCAGCGGCTGGGCAAAGTCAGAGCAGTTCTGCAGCCGGTGCGAGCCCACGTGACTCTGACCCTGCACCTCGCCCTGAACTAGGCGCCAGGCGTTACCTTCCGAGAGAGAGAGAGAGAATCAGGAGAACGCGCTTTGTGGCCAGGTGCATTGTGCCCTACTTACCGCTCTGCAGACTCCACTTGCAGTACAGGTGCGGCTCGGCGAAGTCAACTGCTTTCAATATCTGTCCGATTATGTGCACCTCCGCCATCAATTCATCAAGTTTGATGCCCAAATGGTACCTTCTAGCCGAATTGGTTTGGATTGACAGCCAGCCTGAAGTTTTCCGTTTGTTGTTTTGGCTGTTTTGGCACCTGCCCGTTGGCAACGTAACCGGACAACAGGGGCTGGGGCTGCCAACTCAACCGGTGCAAGAACTGGTTCAAAGGGTGGTGGTGGCACTAGGACATAAATTTCTTGTGTCATTAATAATTTCTACAGAGACACAATAACCTCGTAATAGCCTGATATTGATATATAATCAAAATGATATAATATTATTAGTTCTATTTCCGGTTACACCTTTAAAATATTGTCATTTACTATAAAATGACAAGAGAATGACATGTATAGCACAAGTTTAGTCATTTAATTTGATTTAAAAACATTTTACACTTAGATAATAAAATAAGTAGGAAAACTACATTAGATGTCCGGTTCCAGCGCTTCGTTTAAATGCGTTTTCAGGGGCCTAAAACAAAAACGATATAAAAATATTGCAGCAATTAAGAACATATAAATATATATATAATATACGAGTTTGATTTCTAAGCGCCTCAGTTTGAAACATCGGTTTGGAACTCGACTAGCTGTTGAGTGCGAGCGTGATGGAGACAGAATGACATTCATTAAAGTTATGTAAAAATATTAATCTACTAACTCATTATAATTTTAGTCAGAAGATTGCAACACAGGAATCCCTTCCGACCCTCATATATCATATATATTTTTGATCAGCATCAACAGCCGAGTTAATCTAGGCGTGTTTAGACATTATTTTATTTTTAAAATTTCATTAAAATTATTAAAAATTGATCAAAATTTTAATACAAAATGCATGCCTTTTAACTCGATTTCAAATTCGGCCACCCGATCCAATTGCAAACTGCAAGTGTATATAAACTTCGGCTTCCCGAAGATAGCTTCTTTACTTGTTGGTTTATTTCATTTTGACTAGTTTCATCTGTAAAAGTAACTATTTATAGTTTAGATACAGCTAGATATCACTGAACTGTATATATCGTAAAGTTTCTAGTAAATACTGTTGCTTACATCATTTTATTGTATCAGTTTTTTAATTTTTAATTCTTAGAAAAGACTATTAATAATTTAAACTAAAAAATTTTTGAAATGTAGCACAGCACCATGAAACTAGTCCACAGAATTCACTTCAGGGAAAACCAGGGGTCTTCCTTCACCTGCGGAATATTGTATCGAATCTTGACGGGCGCAAGAATATGCATGATCATGTGTTTGCACTCGCTGGAGGCTGATGGCGTCTTCGGGAAGACCAGCGATTGGTTAATGCGTTTCAGCAAGATGTGCACATTGGAGCCGTCGTAGGGTAGACGTCCAAACACCATCGCATAGCAGACGACGCCACTGGCCCATATGTCCGACATGAAGGGATCATAGGCCACGCCTGATAGGATCAAAGGATAATGCTTCATCCCTAAAGAAGGCGGAAAACTTACCCTTCAGAATCTCGGGGCTGGCATAGGCATAGCTGCCGCAGAAGGTCTTCGAAAGGATCACTTGGTTGTCCGAAGTTCTGGTGTCCTTGCGCGCAAACCCAAAGTCAATGAGTTTTAGGTTCCAGTTCTCGTCCAACAGCAGGTTCTCGCATTTGATGTCGCGATGCACTACACCCTTGCTGTGGATGTACTCCACTGCGCTCATGAGCTGCTTAAACAGCGACCGCGACTGCGGCTCATCCAGGAACTTCCGTTCCCGCACATAGTCCAGAAGAGTTCCATTCTCTGCCAGCTGCATAATCAGGTAAACCCTATGGAAGACGTTTAATTACGGAGCAGGCAACAGAGTAAAACATGCAATAGGGATTAAGAAGTAGAGCAGACTTTGGTACTAGACCATTATCATCGTTCAAGAGGTATCTGACGGGGAGGTCTTTGCTTCTTTTAAAGGACATAAGACAGACTCACCTGTGACTGGTCTCGATGCTCTGGTAAAAGGTGATCAGATTCTCATGGTGTAGACCCTTCACTGCTTCGATCTCGCGTGGCAGGAACTTCTGCGTGTACTCCGATGGAGCCTTGACCTTCGAGATGATTTTCACTGCCACCCGCTTGCCATATTCCTCGGAGAAACCGATCTTGACCTTGGCGTAGTTCCCTGTGCCAATCACTTTGCCCAGAATGATGCCATGCTCCTCGAGAATAGTTTTCTGCGGCTTCGCCTTGTCGTCGGGCTTGGATATGGTCGCAGTAGCTGACGACGTCCTTGCTTGCGGCCGGTCGGCAAAGGTATATACCTTCTGTTCCTGGCGACGACCCGAGTTCTGGTCAGTGACGAGGTCTTGAGATGAGCTGGCTCCGATGACTAGCGAAGAACGTGGTGTTTTAGTGATGCTTTCGTTGAGTTACAGTATTTACCTTCGCCTTCGGGTTTTCGCTTTGGCGCTGCCGCCATTTAATGGGGTACAAATATTGATACTCCGCAACTCCGCCAGTGTGCAGCTATTATTTCAAAAGGATGCCGTGCCCAAAAATCATTAAAAGAAAAGCATATTCTAAATTGTTTAATTTTGAAAGAGCCTCAATAAAACTAGTCTGACATTTTGTGAGAAACACGAATTTGGAGATTTTCAGCATTCAAATTAATCTTAAAACTTTTTTGAGAAAAATGTAATACAAAAAAACGGCATTTATTTTTCTTTACCATTGAAGACGACTTTTAAAAAGGAGGGTCGATATGGGGTCAACAGAAAGTTGGCGCGGATCTTTATGGGTCATTCATTTGTTGTTTTTTCATGTCGTTTGCTTTTAAAAGTCTGAGCATTTCCGCTTATTGCGACGCACTTCAATAGCAATTTAATTAAAAACTTAAATCCTTCTCTTCTCACATCAACACAAAAGTAAGCGAATAAATATATAGGTATATATAGTACAGATATGGCAAACACAATAGCATCGAAGACTTAAGGTTATTGTTTGGTTTATTTGTAAATATGTCCTTAGAAGTATTTGTTTTATACTTAACAAATAATGTTTAATTTTATATGCATTGTTTATTTAATAACATAATATTCATATTTTCTACATAAGTGTTTTAAAAATAAGCTTTCTTAATGACACCTTTTAAGCTAACAGTATGAGAGGGACAAATTAAACACGTTAGACTTATAAAAGAGAACACAAAATTGGTCAAAACAACAAATATATTTATTAATATTATTATTAGCGTGATAATGTCTGATATTACTTTATAAGTTGTTAATCATTAAAGCTTGCTCCAGTGCTATTCCTTTAGCGGCAACTGTACATTCAAGTGAATCCACTTTGTACATATGTTCGTCTGAAAATAATGAATAATAATACCCTTGCTGAGAGTATTTTACGTTTTGTTTTAAGCAGAAGTTTGCACTGCAGTGAAATGGGATTCCTTTAGCTACCCAGCCATGCCTGTATGTCTATACTTTTAGTTGATGTCGCACCATTGTCGAACCAAGATTAAAAAAAATAGCAGAATTTATTTTACCAACCATTTCGTGAAATACTTTCAAACGTGGGTGCATCAACTTTTCCGTGTATTCCCGTATTATTATATTCTTTTTGATAGCATTGTATTTTTTATAAGATTGCGAAATTCCCAAAAAAGAGCATTGGCAAGGCTGCAAATGAATGAAAGACAATTTTTAATAATTTCACTCACCCCTCGGCTACCGCTGCCATCATTGGTTATTAAAAGTTGTTTACGTTGTTGGTGTTCTGATGTTCTGTTGCGGAACAGAAACAGTTTTATATATTGTTATTATTACTATACACCGTACAGTGCGGCTCTGCACAAGAGCTGTGAACTCATTTAATTAAAATAAATGCCACAAAAAATAAATGTGCGGGAATGCGTTCCCCGTTGCCACAGATTTCCCCATTCCCCCGGGCATGGCAGTAAAAAAAGTCAGTGAAAAATGGACTGAAAAAATAAAAAAAAAACGTATTATTCAGCAATGGCGGCGCGACTTAGCGAACTTTTAGCAATTTGCACACAAAATTAAACAACCTCCGAGTTAAGGGGGAAATTTGCAAATTATAATTATTTTATACCTGGACCGAAAAGGTAAATTTGCCTTTCACTCCACAATACGCGGCGCTGAAGAGCCTTCCATAAGCTAACACACTTTCGTGGCTGTAAAAGGCACTGCCGGCGTCGGTGGTCTAGATGAGCTCCATCATCACGGAGATTCGCAGGACTGGCAAAAAGGAAATCGTGTAACAAGCGCTAGAGGCGCGGCACTGGGCCACCACCAATTAAGGCTTACAACTTTCAATTAAAAACTTTGCAGCGCATTGAAAAATGCAGAAGAGTGACAGGTAAGGACGCAGGAAAACTCTGTGGAGCTTTACTTGCATGCTGTGTGAAGGAAAATCTCGATCGGGATCGGGATTATCGGTTGGAAAAATGTATGTTTATTTTAATTTATTTATTTTGTAAATTTAAACTTTCAAAAATATTTTTTATTTATCTAAAAAATAGTCTATGCAAATGATTTTTACGGAATACTTGATCATGTATCCTGCAAAATTGGGCCTACTTTCACAGGATATCAAAAAAGGGGAGCAAAGGCGCGGTAATTCGTACCTGAGGCTACTTTTTTTTTGCAGGTTCCGCGTGCCTTGACTCTCGGAGCAGCCATGGTAATGTCTCGCCATTACCTTGATTTCACAATATCCTTGCACATCCTGTCCGAAGCACTGGCGGCACCGCTCGCCGGCCCGAGGCTTGTACTCCGAAAATCTGCACGGCAAATGTCAAAATTGTTTGTGGCAGTTGCCACCGCAGCTGCGTTGCCTGCCAGCGGAAATGCCGCTGCACTGGACACAGAGATACAGGGACTCAAGGACCCTCCGCGCCCCACCACCCACTGTGCATCGCCAGTTGTGGCAAAAGCAGAACTGACAAAACAGCAAAAATGACAACTGAAATATGCGATGCTGGGCGAAATGAGGAGGAGAAAGGACCGTCAGAAAGGAGCGCCGGCAGGATCTGCGTTGTCCCGTGGACCCTGAGCTGACTGCAAGCTCAGAGCTCTGGCATTGTGGTTTGCGTCACATTGGGTCTTCATCAGGATGCAAGCGCCACTAAAGGTGGACGCATTATGAGTATCGTGATCTGCAATGAATGCTGCGCAAAAAAGGTGACTGGGTCAGTGTATTTTCCGTAGGATGTTTCCCATCTGCTGGCACATTACTTCTCTGCCAGCTGTAGCTTTCGACACTGTCAGTTCAAGCCTGCACGGGAACGATAAAGGATATCCCTGCTGCAATTCTTCTTGACTTATCCAGTCGGACCTGCCATCCGCCCCGTTTTCTCGCATTGTGCAGCCTCTTTACATTTATTGTCGTGCTTCTGCATAATAAAGCAAAGTCCATTGTTGTGGTCAGTTCTGGTTTCATCCGAGCAGGCCAACATGTGTATGGAGTGGCAATTGCAGGGTTAATATTCGCTTAAAGACATTACATGTAATGATGGAGTTGAGGCATCTTATAAATGTACATTTATTTCTCTCTATTTACATATACATTTATTTCTCTCTATTTACTTTACCTTCATTTTTCGACAAGATTTATTCGCGATTCACACTCCCGATGCCCATAGTTTTCCCCATGAATCGCTCTGTCTGGACATATCCCGATCATACGGTATTGAACCAATTTTTAATTGAAAATTAATTGAAATAACAATTGCAATGGCTCCCATTTATACAACTGTAGGCTGTCCCTCCGACATCTCTATTTCCATCATCATAATTCCTTTGGTGAATTTATTCCAATTCCGTATGATGCAATTTCAATTGGCATTTATGCACTCACAAATATGTACATATGTTGTTTGCCTGTTTGTCGACATAATTTGTAATGGGTTAATGCAAACCAAAAATGCATTTATCAGTCATGCGAGTGCCTTCTGTACTTGAAGCTCGAAATCAATTAATACTCAATTGTAATTTACGAAGCTTTCGAATCGAACAACGAGTGCTGACATAAATTAGCCAGAGACAGAGCACTAATTTAATTAAGTGGATTTGCAAATTAGTTGAACGTTATTAGTTGGAATTGAAACTTGTGAGTGGGTGGCTCTTCAACTATAACACATATACCTTGTATTACAGATGTAATGCACTTTCTATAGAGTTTTAGGGACATACATAAAGAACAAAAAAGATTTTTATTGTCCTTAAATAATATTAAATAAAGGCAAGGCATGGTTGTAAATAAAAATTAAAAATTATCTTGTTAGATTAAATATATATAGAAATATATGTATATATATCTATCTCCAACGATGTCACCTGAGCGCCAAGGCAACACATTTAGTGGCCTCTTCGCTTCCAGCTGTATTCTGGGCCTACTTTGTCAACTGAGCATTCTTCATTTTCAAATCAAATTAACTGACTTTCATTTCAGTAAAAAGGAAAAAAATATACATATATTCGACTCCCTTACGAGTCGTGCTGACTTGTTTTGGATTTCCATTTTTTGTCGGCTGAAAATGTACTTTTGTCGCCATTTTCTTTTGGGTAATTCGAAGCCCGTATCGGCAACAAGGACTCCATCGCCTGCATCACCATCTCGGAATTGTTGAAGAGGGAAACGAAACTGTGCAGGAACAGGAGCTGCCACTGGTGGGGGCATCTCGAACGGCAACCAGCTCAGGTCCTTTGAAATACATTTGACAGGGCATTATGTTTCACAGGCGGCTGCTGCTGCTGGATGCCAGGACCTTCCGTCATAAAAATGATTTTTATTAAAATTCGGTAACAATTACAGCGTGGAGTGGGGGAAGTGGTGCTAGGCTTCGTGGAGGTAAATTTACCTGAAGACGCTTCACTTGCTTAGCACTTATAATGCCTGTTCCTTCTGGAGTGAGTTCCCTTTGCCTTGCATATGACCCCGCATTGAACAACATAAATAATTCCTTCTGTATTGGAACCGCTTTTTTCCGTTGCTTTGTTGTATTTTTAAATCCTAAGAGGACAAAGCACTTAGCACTTACCTTTTTGAAAGTATTCTTTCTAAGAGTGTTTCCCCATAAAGTCTTAAATTTTATCATATATTGTATGTTATTATATTATATTTTATAATTTAAGTTTTTAAGTTTTTTAGGTTGTGGCTTACAATTGATCTGCATTCTGTGTCCGCTGAAGCCTACTGGCCATATATTTAGTTACCACATCAATCGAAAGAGCACAAACAGAAACAGGTATTCCCCGACGGGCCTACAAGGACTTCCCTCTTCTCCTCAATTCGTCTCTGTTTGAATTCTTCCTTTCGGATCCCCCAGCTGATGTTGCTGTATTGTTAGCATATTTTATGCAATGACAATGGCTTTGGCCTCGCCACTGTTGGTAGTTTATAAATCATTTGAGATAAGCTGCTGCACAACGTGCAGCACCTGATGTCTTTTTGAGAGGATGCCGACCCCATGCCGGCAACACGATTCACCCACCACAGCCCACTCCACGGTCCACTCTGCTCCTGCTCCCCGCTATTACCCAAGCTCTTTCCTGGCACTGGCCACGATGGAGTCTTGTATGTTCAAAACTGCAGACAGCGACTGAATGGGTACAAAAACTGGAAAAGGTACGGCCGTGTCCAGGGGGAGGGAGAGAACATAACAAAATTGAAAAACAAATTGCAAAAAGAAAAATAAAACGTAAGCAAAATGAGAGCTTTTATATGAAGAAGTGGAAATACCCTTCGGAGTATATTTTTCACCCATTCCAGAGTGAAGTTAGGTTTCTGTCTTATTAACAGAAATTAGATTTATAATATTATGTTTGTTTTGTTTTTGAAAATGTATAATGTGCAGGAATCTAATTACTTACAAGATGTTTATTCACTTTTAAATTAAGTTTCTCATTATAATAGTATTTTCAAAGTTTATTTAGTAAGAAAAACAGCGCGAGTTCAGAATCTTTAATTATTAATTAATCCTACAAAAACAAAAATAATTCTGTAACAAAAAACAATATTAATGCACAACGAGTTTAAGCATAAATGTAATAATATAGATATAATTTTTTCTACTGACAATGTCACAAACGTAATAACTAACCGGCAATACCTTCCCTCTAAGAAATCGGCAGTAAAAATTGTTTGCGGTGTGTCGTAGAGCAAAAATATAAAAATGTAAATAGCATAAAATGAAAGCGTGCAACGGTAGCACTTTTCCAATACCCATATGAGGCACGTGGGGTTCGGAACCCATCACCCAAGGAAGGATGGCCCTCGGAGGCGTGGGCGTATGGGTGCCAGTGCCAGTGCCAGTGCCAATGCCATCACAGATCTCCTTCGTCATGACTGCGCCACACCGCAGAGTTCAAGCTGTTTAGCTTTCATGTGACAAAGTAAATTTCAATATATTGAAATTGTTATTTAAGTAGAGTGCACGTGGAGTCAGCGGCAACTACCAGCTGTTGTCAACCCCTCCAAGTCGCCCAGCCCTCTTCCGCCCTGGTCCCTTGGCTTCCTGTAAATAGTGTCATAAATAAATTGCCGTGATTTATGTGCCAGCCACCAGAGATAGAGAGCCCTGGAAGGGGTAAGAGGCAGGGGGAATAATGACAACAATAACAACAAAGTCATGCTAACAAATTGCATTTTAAAATGCAACCCAAGCGATTTCCTAACAAAACCATGGAGTACAGTTGCCGCAGCATATCGGAGGAGGCAGGACATCAGCGGAGCCAATATGGCGGCGCACAGCTGACTAGGAGCCTTCCGATAGAGCATGGTATGTGAGAGGAGAAGGCGGGAGCAGCTGTAGGTCCCAGGCCCGTTCAACGATTTAATTACAAAATAAAGTAATTTTTTATTGAATAACCGCCAAAATTGATGGAAAATCGATTCGGCAACTGACCGCCCACATATACATGCACTGACAGAAAATATATATTTAAGCAACTATAAATATTGCACAGTATCCTTTGTCATAACCAGAACTAAATATTCCTGTATGAGCTTTTGAGTAAAACTTATTACACTTCAAAGTGATTTTTTGCTAAACTACTTGTAAATTTATATACACAAATTTATAATGGGTTTTTAAGTATATATCCTCCGGCTAAAACCGATGGCTCCATTGACTAGATTTTTGGTCAAAGATGCACGCTAAGAAATAAAGTTTTGATTCTTTCCTTGAAAATAAGATATTTTCTCTTAGATTCTCTTAGATTTATTTTCAACTTAAGAAATGCGTGGTCGCAGCAGAGAGGAGGAATTTAGTATCTGCAAAACAGTGTCTCACTCAAACGGGCAAACTATTTTCTTATTTTATTTTACGCGTTATTTAAAAATATATTATTTAAAAAAGCCCAACAATTTTCTTATCAAATTAGTGATAATACTTTCTTCACCGAATCTTATTTTTACGCCAATGCATTTGAGGAATTGTCAGAAAATAGTGCCAAAATTTGCTATACTGTCGTTGTTCTCTTTAAGATATATAACTTTACCCATGCAATTGTTAGTAAGTAACACGTATTGCCTTTGAACCTATTTTAAATTTTTAGTACTGAAACCCATACTACTGCAAATATGATAATGTACGATATACATATTTTTCAAAGTTTTAGTTTGGATTATAATAAAAAAAATAAAAATATTAGTGATAGTATATTCTTCAAACCTGACTTATTTTTATTAATTAATATTATTAATATTTTTTTGTGTGTACTCAGTTTTTAGTGTGCAGTGTTATGGCTTAAAAACTAATCGATTTTCAGATTCGGTTTGGTGAAAACCAGCGTCCAGTTTCTCAACGTCAATGCTAATATACGTCTGGCTCAATTTTTTAAATGCGTGATTTTATAAGAATTTCCAAGAAGACACAATACGTCTTTTTATTAAGAAAATTCAATTTCAGTTTCTATTAGGTTAACTATTATTTCTTTTACATTTCTCTTTGTCCTACCCACTGCTTTTCCTGGACTTTATTTTTAAATTACAGTTGCCTGTTTCGATTAGCCTATGGTATTTGCAATTGCATCATCGATTTAATTACAAATTAATTGCTTTATCATTGGCAACCGATTGCCCGTCATTCAGAGCAGACACTGCGATGGCATGGCCTCAATGTGCCATGCCACAAGCCCACACCAGGCCAGCACCCGCCAGCACTCTGATTTCCATGGACACCACCCATTTGACTAAAGCCTTGGTCAAGTCATCAAGCGAATCGCTGGCAGCTGCCGTTTATTTTTACATTTCGCGTTGGGGCTGCATTACTTTGTAATTATTTCGCAAATGGTTTGTTTGCATATTGATTACAGCTGCAAAAAGCCAAGCACTGGTCACCCTGTCCACCCAGACTCGCCCCCCCCAGGTCCGGGCTGGTCAGTAGCCACAGAGCATGGCGAAGGCGTGTGCACTGGCAGGCACTGGCCACGAGCCCTTCACCAATCCCCGCCAACTTCCAGAATGTGCTCTTTCAATTATCGCGAAATTAAGTATATATATATGATTCCTTAACTGCAATGATAAAGAATCGAAAATAAATACGATTGATATATGAACCATTTGTGATTTATTATTATTTTTCAGTTTCTATGAATGTATTTACCCAGAATAACGCGAAGAACTTATGTTTGTATATTAAAATTTGTCCAAATTGAGTATTATGTGTTATATTAGATATATCTGACTTAGATATATCTAACTTAGGTATATTTGTTATTTCTGTCCTTACTCCGGCAGCATTCTATGAAACTACCACTGTCTACTTTTGGTTACTCGGTGTCATTTGTAATTTTATGTTTTATTATATTTTCATGCAACCACCTCCATGTACTCAGGACAAAGCAACTGATGGAATAGTGGCAGCTACCTCTATTTTGCGCTTAGTTTCATGCAACGTCTTCGAAGGCTATTCCCCACTGTGGGCAAACCGTAAGTTTTTTGTTAAATGCATTATATTTTAAATTAGTCAAAAGTTGTAAGTTAAAATGAAACTTCAGAGTTTGCAAAAAATGGAATAACAACTTATACTATGTAGTATTTCCCATTTTTATTTATAGCTTCACTTATAGTTTTCCTACGAGCTAAATCAAAGACCAACTGATTTTATACGAAATACTACAAAATGTGAGCAAAATTTTACCCATTCCATATTGCAATACTCCTATTGAGCCCTTTTTATGTCCTCAGGAAGAATGACCTCACAAGGATCCTTTGTCATCGCTGCTGCTGTCGGTGTGGCTACTGGCCAATGCAATTGGCGGTGCAAATTCCATTATACGTAAATTTGCCACTGCGCAGACCAGGCAATTTCCCCTGATTTAATTTTAGTAGCAAAGCAACCACAAAGAGACGGGTGGCAATATGAGTGGCGAGTAGTGGTTCTGAAAGTAAATCAAACTGGCAAGCTAGAACGGAAAATGAATGTAATAAGGGGCCAGGATTTTTGATAATTTTCTTCTTGCAACAAAGATATTTTAGGAGTAACTAAGGCAACTTAAATGGCTAACTGATATGTGGAGTAAGTAAATAAAAAGAATTAACTAATTTATGCGTATGATCTCTGTTTTATATTTTGTATTTTCTTTTACAACATTTATTTTTAAAATGGACCTGAGTAATTAGATTGTAGAGTCTGGAAGTGCGCGTTTAAGATCTATTACTAGTGGCTTTTCTACTAGTAGCTTTCTTCCTTGTGACTTTATTACTTGTAGCTTTCTTACTTGTAGCTTTCTTACTTGTAGCTTTCTTACTTGTAGCTTTCTTATTTTTTAATTTTCAGTATGTCCATGACATGCTTACTTAACTTAGGAGCCATGGACTTGGGTTTCATCGTTTAAGTCCAATCGAAAAACAGCCTCAGAACGAGTCAGCGCTGTCTACCTTGTGGACCTGCCTGTAATAAGCGTGCCTGTAACCAACTGCTGCATATATTTGGTAATGCAATTTGAAAAACAGCTTCAGGTGAATATAAAGACATTGGTTTTATCGGTTTCTCTAGTCCATCTCCTAACAAAAATCTCAGAATGTCACAAATTAAGAGAACCCCTAAGACCTCTAGGAAAGAGACGTTGGAAAAGACTTCACAGCTGTCTTTGAAGCCAAGATCAACGGCAAAGGCCGCTGAGGTTCAAAGTGCAAATAGCGGGAGTTTTGTGTACAGCCCGAAGCCCAAGGTCGAAGGCCCCGCGAAGCGGCCTTGCCCAGTGCGAAAGCAGTCGGGCAGGAAGGCAAAGGAGCAGCGAACCATTGAGAGTTTCCGGAACATCGACTTCTTCGGTGATCGCGATTCGAACCAGTTACTGACGGTCCAGAACCTTGAGTTTCCGGACGCGAACATCGCGCGCACTGAGCTGAGCAAGCGCGACGAGTGCGGCAAGAATGTGGTCCGAGGCAGGGGCCGGGACTTTGGCAGTACGAGCAATTCCCACTTCAGAGACGGCGTGGAGACCGTTAAGATGAAAGAGACCAGCTGTTCCTCGACTAGTAAGACGCTCAAAACGCAGACTGACAGCCAACAGCGGCAAAGCTGGAAGCCGATAGTGATTGGTGCGCCGGGCTCAGAGGAGCTGGTGGACTCGGCACACGAGCCCTCCACCCATCCGCCCAACTTCCAGGGCGACGAGTGGAACCGGCCGTGCTCGGCCAGCTTTGTGGCTGGAGCACAGCGGGCCCGCATGGGTCGCTGTCCGAAGGACTATGAGCTGCTGGCCAAACTGACGTCGGCGCGAAAGAAGTTCTTCCTCACGCAGGACCCGCGCAAGCTCCACTGCCTGATTAATCCAGTGGCTCTGCGCCACAAGCCGCTGACGAAGGAGGAGGAATTCACCCTGATCGGCAATCTAGTCAAGCATGGCGACAATCTCTGCGCCAGCACCGGCTCGGAGACCTCCGAGACGCACATCTGCGAGGTTATTGACCTGCAGAACCCGGTGGGCCTGGACTTCCACGGCATGGACTACAAGACGACATACGAGCAGGACGAGATTGAGCAGCAGAATGCCCTGACCTTCTGGCGCGTCCAGCGGTACATGGCGCGCCGCAAGGTGAAGAAGAACACGAAGGTAAATGTGGAGCAGGAGCTCAAGGAGGAGCGGCTGGCGGTGCCTCGACGCTTCAACACCACGATCAAGGATGTGCCGCCGGAGGAGCGGTCGTCGGCGAGATCTGAGCGCCTCGTATACTTGTACCGCAGTCCGGACAAGCCGGTCAACAAGCGCAAGATCGAGGAGGAGGGTCGGCGCCGGGCGGCACGCTACAAGGACATCTACTTGCGAAAGAAGCAGCGCGAGGAGGAGGAAGACCAAGAGCGCCGCAAGCAGGAAGTGGCCATCAAAGAAATCCAGGGCCGAACCGTGGCCGAGAAGGACCTTCGCGACGACGTCGCCGTCATCGACGACGCCATTGAGCGCAGCTTCCGGAAGCATGTCGAGCTCAAGCCCATCATCCGCAAGCGAAAGGTCTTTCCCAAAACGCTGACGGAGACGGAGCGCCTGAAAGCGATCATGCACCGCGAAGACTGTGTGCGCCGCGACAAGGCCAGGGTCACCCAGCAGTTCTACCTGGAGCGTACTGGGAATCTGAAGTACCTACCGGACGCGGAGCAGAAGCTGCGCTGCGACGAGAGCATCGAGGGCAGCGTGGGCTCCACGCCCAGCGAACAGAGCAGCGATGACGAGGACTACCTGCAGGTGGGAAAAATGGGCGACAAGTTCCAGCTGCGCGGCTTCCACTTTAAGCACGGCGATGGGCTCCGCGGAAAGCTGCATCGACACCAAATTATGAAAGGACAGCGCACGGTGAAGGGCTGCCTGACGCGGGACGAGTGGCTGAATCAGTTGGTGCCCCACAAGGAGCCTATTAAGCTGGACGTCGAGCGTGGGATAATTAAGGTGTGTAACCAGAACTCTAATCCCTAAAGGGGAACTCTGAGCTTAAATGCTAAATTTTGTGTAAATTGTCTACAGGTTCTCGATCCTGACGATCCCAACCTGGACCTATTCCCCCCCGAGCCGCTGCTCATGAGGCGGCGCGAGCGCCAGAGCGCCGTGAGGGAGTTTATCGATCAGCGCTTGGGTCTCCATTACCACCGCCGGCACCGCAAGAACCTGAAGCTCGTCAAGCCGAAGCCGGCCTACAACGTGCGCAAGTTCAATCTCATCCGCTACGTGTTTCCCGAGAAGGTTCTGGTGCCCGATGACCGAGTGCCGGTCGAGGAGATGGAGGTGCTAGACTCCACCAAAGTCAACACAACGCTCGAGTACCTTAACCTCAAGCAGGAATTGGCCAAGTCCAAGCGGCATAAGAAGAAGCTGGCCCGCATGCAATTGCTTGGCCTGCCCTGCATCGAGAAGGAGCAGTTGCGGTTGGCTGATCCATGTCTGGCGCCGGAGGAGGAAATAGATGTGGATTGGGTGCCAGTTCCTGAGCCTCCATACGACGAGAAGCCGGCCGAGGGCGAGGCCGAGGCCGCGAGCGAGTCCAAGGAGCGCTTAGAGGCCGGTTGCGACAGAGCTCCAACAGGTCTTCAAGGCTTCACTCGATCTCCACCTAGTCTTCACGGCTTCACTCGATCTTCGGCCACTCAGCGGCCCACTTCTGCCGCCATGGTCAACACTCGTGGACGATTCAACGCTGGTGGTGGGAGCCAGCCTGCGCGCTATCGGGGAAACATGCCGGCACCCAAGGAACGTGAGAAGACCCTGACGATACACCCTCGACGAAAGCGCGACTACGCCGCCGAGCGTATTCCATCGGCCATTTTCAATGAGGTCCTAAAGACGTCCACAGTGCCACTGCTAGAGCAGCCGGAACCGGAGAAGCTCCGGTTCGCTAATGTGCGGACCAAGAAGCGTCCGTATACGGACCTATTTGAGGCACGTCACCACCACGACCACTGGTCGCCGACCCAGGTGAAGAATGTGCATGTGCAGTACCAGCCGAAGACCGTGGTCCCAGAAATCACCAAGGAGGCCAAAAAGCCACCGAAACCGGTGTTCAAGTTCGAAAGGGCTAATCCGCCCAGCAGCAAGTATGTGGACAAGGACCTGACCATGCCCAGCTATGACTTTGAGCAGATGATAGCCGACCACTTGGCCGTCACCCGCACCGACAACAAGGAGGCTGCCGGCGAAGTGGTGCATAACCTCTGTCACCCCTACGACTTTGTCTTCCACTCCCGGGACCCAGAGGAGCTGGCGAAGCTGGACTTTCCCGGACGAAAGCAGTACCAAGACCTATTGCGAGAGACCCGCGAGGCCATTTACGAGACGAAGGACATAGACCCGGGCGAGGAGCGGCTGTTGGTGGACCGGCGCGCTGTCGTCGCCGATCTAGAGGAGGATCTTAAGAGCATCGAGAACTGCCTGAGCTCCTTGAGCAGCTCGACTTGCACGGATCTATCAAACGACAGCGGCAGCTACATGGTGATCGGGGACAAGACCAAGTTGCCCCTGGACTACATCCGGAAGCCGTTGGTGCCGTTTGAGGAGATGCGACGCGGCCGCTTTCACGCCGCTGTGATTGACGTGGAGGCAGAGGACGAGGATCCCTATCGCATGCTTCCCTTTTCGGGCCAGCACAAGGAGCAGGCCGACATGCTGGGACCCAAGGATACGTTTTTTACCTTCAGCACGCGCCTGCGAAACACCCTTCGCCTCCGTCTAGAGGTGCCAGTGCCGGACGTGCGCAATACTCTCCTAGGACCCGGGACCCACAAGTACTACGGGGCTGTGATCACAGACCTCGATGAGAACTACATCGAGGAACTGAAGAGTCGCGCGACCATCAAACCGTTCAAGTTCAAGACGAGCATTCAGCTCCTGAAGGACGCCATGCGGCTGAAATACGAGTCCCTGCTGATTCAGGGCCAAATGGTGCGCACCAAGATCTACGACCGGATGAACGAGCGCCACTGGGTGGACATGAAGAACACGAAGAGTCTGTACGAGGCCCTCTTCGCCAAGTGGCAGAAGAAGGAGTACAACGCGTCCATGACGATGGTCTACCAGGTGAAGTCCTACTACGAGACAACGGACAAGCTGAAGCAGGAGTATCGCGAACTGGAGCGCGAGCTAATGATGCTCAACATGGACATTGTGTTCATCGAGGGCCACTGGATCCGATGCATCATGCTGCAGAATTTCCACTACCTGATGGGGGACCAGGACTGGCGCGCTGAGCACGACTGGATACACTTGGTGCCGAAATCGGAGCGTCAAGGCAGCGAAGTTGAGGGATCCGAGGAGCAGGAGCCGGAGGCGCCGGAAGATTGGGACGAGGAGGACATGGAGCTAGAGCCGTACGACATATCCATTGCAAAGCGATCTATTGTTAATATCCGTGTGCGGGACAAGGACGATGCCTGGGCCATTCGCGCATTCTACTATGACGTTTACATGCAGAAGACCCACCCGATCCTACAGGTGTTCCCCGATGCAGAGGCCTTCCTGCAGGGCCTCGAAAACCTGAAGACAAAGACCTTCATGCTGCTGCTGGAGATGCACTTCACGCTCTCCATCCACACCGAGCTGCAGGGCCGCCTGGAGACCTTCGTCGATTGGTGCACCAAGGACCTAAAGGAGAAGCAGGAGTACGTCGCTCGCAAGTCGGCCAAGAAGTTCTTCATGGAGGACCGTGCCATGGATATGGAGAACAAGGTCCACGAGTATCTGGGACAGCCGATTGAGGACACCATTTCGGACGAGGACTATAACAAGCATCGTGCGGTGCTGGCTGAGGTGTGGCGTCGCGTGGTCCCCGACTCAGTGCGGGGCACAAGCGACGTCCTGCCCAGCACCACCGACATGGTGGCCGCCATTAGCGATGTGGTCATGGAGATTCTGGCCAAGTTCGAGCACCTGGACATTGAGAAGGTCCGGTCCTTGGAGTCCGCGATGCGCAAGCGGCGACGCTACCACGAGAAGTTATCGGCCCAGGCGTACCAGGTGGAGCGTCGCATTGAAATGGAGATGAAAAAGGTACGCAAGAATCTCGAGCCGCCCTACAAGAAGCCCAAGCGCGAGGGCCGTCTGCCCAGGCTCTACCTCAAGAAGAGGGTCGTTCCGGAGAAGAAGGAGCAGATCGTTATCTCCGAGCACACCAAGAACTTTGTGAGGGCCTTCAAGGAGGACGGCTACAGCGTCGAACAAAACACGCACACGTCCCTGGTGACTGCGGACAACATGCAGGAGCAGATCGTGCCCTTTTACTTTGACCACTTCCTCAAGATCAATGGCTACACGCCCAACTATAACTTTAGGACCAATGTGGACATGCGCGACGGCAACGAGTTGAATCGCCTGAAGGTGCGGGAGGTCCTACCGGATGTCATGTACCGGCTAGATGTACTGGAGGCGACGCAAAAGAAAATCATGGAGGAGAATATCCAGCGCAACCCGAAGATGTACGAGAATGTCATTTGATATTGAGGCTCAGGTTCCACAACAACACCGCCAAACAGAGTTAGAATAACACATAATACTATCCAAGTTGACGAGCTTTCCTGTTTACTAAATTTATAGTGGCAATGAATCTAATAAATAAAATAAAATCTACTTAAGGCTTATGATATACTCCAATTCTATACAGAGTAAATATCAGTTATTTCTTTTCATCTGGGCCTACTCTGTAAAAGTTTGTTTTTAGATTTTCCAACTTTCAGTTCCCTCTTATTCTTTATGAAATCTGACGAACTTTGCCCGAGAAGCTTTCACTTTAGGCGCAGCTGACGCTTTTCCCTTTTTCTCTCTAAACTTACTCCTCTCCAACTACCTTCTGGCTGCAGAGTTTCCCTGGAATGTTGTCCTCGCAGCGCCGTTCTGCTTGTTTGCCTTGACAGCAGCTGCAGCGGTAATTTTCATTTTCTACCTGATGTCCTACTTCACCGCCACCTAAATAGCACTCCCCCTTTTCATTTTGCTTTTGCGGGGCATAAAACTAGCTTTTCTGTTTTATTTGCACATAAATCACTAAAGTTTTTTCTATTTTTTACCATCTCCCTTGCCTTGTATGGATGGGCTGACTGAGTAGATGTACATACGCTGCGAAACGCTGTAATTCGTGTCACTGCCAGATGTCCTTGGCGAGGCATTCACTTACCTTTCTTCAATTCGGTTATTTTGTCTGTATTAGGATTCTTCGGAAAACCGCATTGTATTGCTACACTTTTAAAGCGAATTTCACACAAAGGCAAATCACAGCCACGTTTCCCGACCTTCAGTAGTCCGTACCCCGAATCCATTAGCAGCTAATGAAGCATTAAAAAGTGACAAAAATAAAGGCAGGGGGATATTCTTAACGCCATATTTCGAAGGAGCTCAAAAAGCACAGCGTGGAGTGGAACAGAAAAATAAAGTAGAGAGCCGAGCGGAATAAAGGAAAAGCTGAGCGCACAAAGTGAAAAATGCGTCAGGCTGGAGCGATGGATGACTGGATGAGTGTCCTTCCAGGGCACTGCGGCGGAGTGGTGGAAGGCGCGCTGAAATATAAAGGAATCACGAATTAAATACCTTTTAGCAATTAATCTGCTTAGCTAATGGACGTTTTCTGTGTAGATCCAACGACATCTGCCGGCGCGGAGCATTGGGGGAGGGTTTACATTAGGCTTACGGGCCGGCTGACCAGTCAATGGAATCCCCATCGAATGGCTACTCTATGCGATGGCCGTCTAATTCATTCAATAAACGCGCCGCGCCGCTATTGATTCCAGCTGAATCCAGGATAAACACCATCCATCGAATGGCCTGTCTGTCCGGCTGATTGCCGAGCTCTAGCCGCTTGTAGGTTTGCCTTTTGA
Source organism: Drosophila bocqueti (assembly GCA_018151655.1). Classification (NCBI taxonomy): domain Eukaryota; kingdom Metazoa; phylum Arthropoda; class Insecta; order Diptera; family Drosophilidae; genus Drosophila; species Drosophila bocqueti. The sequence goes on along the minus strand of JAECXF010000149.1, from coordinate 1,530,392 downwards.
CCGTAGAACTGCCATGCAGTTTCATTTATCTATTGGCTCTTTTTAATTGACGACGCCAGTTGATTTTTAATTTCACTTTAGATTCCATCACATTTGATTTGATTTTATTAAGACCACTCTACGTAATTAAGCTATACACGACGAAGTTCAGGGCTTACTTAAGTAAAGCAGACACTCCTCGTACTTAGACATGGGTCAGGCCAGAGGCCGTATAAACTTTAAGATGCATACCGCCATGCTGTTTTTAGAACTTTTTCGGATTCTCTTGAATACTGTAATGATAGAACAGAGAGCGTGGACTTGAGTCAGTGCAAAAAAAAAAATATATTAATTATGGTATTTCGAATGTATGCGTTACCCATCTTAGTCATTAGCTGGTGTTTCGTCAGCCTTTAAGGCTAATTAAAGATTTTAATATATTTAAGCAAGTGCTTTTATTTAAGCCGTAGAACCACTTTTTACAAGATAAGCAGCTTGTAAACAGAGTTCGATGAATTCCGTAAATGCTTTAATACATTAAAATTAGAAACAATAGATCAAAATTATTATGCAAGTTGTGCCCGTTTGCACCATGAACAGTTTTAGTCTTAAAAGTATTAATATAATTCTTAAATTAGTATTTTAAAATATTATTAAGACCCTTTTTCAGATTCTTAGATATACACTTTATTTTAAAATTATATATTTAGGAAACATAAGAAACTTGTACTTTCAATAGTCACAATATTGTCCAAGTGTAAGTCCAATGAGATATGGTTCGAGGGTTGCAATTGATGTGTCTAATATCTCCCATTTCTCTCCGTAAACCTTTAAATTATCAGTCGAACTGGTTTCCCCGTTAGATAGGAGTATTCAGTTTTTGTTTTAAGTAAGCGAACAAGTAGTCCTTGGTTTTCTATTCAGCCCCAAATTCTACATGACTGTGAACGGTGCCAGGAATATTCAGTTCATTTCCAAATTCCAGAGCGAGCACAGCTTCTAGCTCAGTACAAAAACATTAAAAGTACATATTTTTCTATAAACAGTTATTTCGGTTAGTTTTAAGCATAAAGTGAAAAATATCCATTTAGAAAAAAGAAAAACACTTATTTCGGTTAATTTTAAGCATAAAGTGAAAAATATCCATTAAGAAAAAAGTGTAGTTAAACAATCTGTGAGTATCTGTACACAACAGCAACGAAAGTTAGAAAAACAGTAGCCAACTCGTCACTAAACAAAGGGTAAGCTAGTTTCGTATACTCTTATTTAACAATAACAGCAAGAACCTTTTTTTTTTTTTTTATCCGGAAAGTTCACAAGGGGTTTCCAAGGTTTACACAATCAAGCAACCAAATAAAGAAACTGATCAAATAACAAAGAACGGCCAGCAACTTACACTTCCACTCAATGAAAGGTATCTGGGAATCTCTGTCCAGCTCAAAGATCTCTCTATATAAACTCAATTCAGTCCAAACTCTCTATTCAACTCTACATTGTCATTGTAAGGATTAGAGCGATTGAAATTTTTGCTTTTCTCATATAATGCCTGCCTTCCAGATCCTCTATGGTGGGTTTACTGCCGAAGTCCTCGCTCCTTGGTTCTCAAATCCTGAAAGTCTTCCTGATACTCCACAAGATAGCCTGTTTCAGTCTTCCTGATCCTCTAATGGAGGTTTAAAGCAACTGGGATCCTCGGACCTCAAATCTGGCAGGACATCCTGATACTCCACCGGAGATTAAAGGGAATGGGATCCTAGATTCCGAAGTGCTGGATGTTTTCCTGGTACTCCACAGGAGGTGAATTGATGATTGCATCACCTAGGCTTCAGGCAGGGTAAGATTAAGCCCTTTCTTTTCAAGAAATATCTTAATTTATATCACATTTCAGCGTTTTCGAATTCATTCGTAGGATTCCAATTCATATAAAAGGAAGTTCATCAAAACGGACACTGACATGCACAGCAAGATTTAATCAAGATTAAATCAAATAATAGTAACAAATTTATTATAATAAAAATACACTCTACACCTAAAAAAGTGGTTTATTAATTTAATAATTTGGACTATCCTAACATCTTACCCTGTCTGATTTTAGGATAAGTTATATTTATATTCCTATTTTCATATGGCTCAAACGCTATCTGGCCAAAGAAAAACTAGCTGCCCGTAGTTTTATCGAAAAAAAGCGTAGGAATTCCAAAGTTTTTCCCCTGGATGTAATCAATTTCAGTCCTTTTACTTTTCCCTATCGCTTTACCATTACATGTATTTTTGCCTGACGTGTGTTCATTTGTAACATTTGCAGGGCTCCTGCTGTTTTATTTATGTGGCAGGTTATCATATATTTTATGCCATTATATATTGAACATATACTTATGTTGCATAACATCCGGGTCAGACCCAGGCCGGCGTGGCAGACTCTGGCTCGGGCAGAGTCGCATAATGATAAATCATGCGTCGGCCTCACACTCGTTGCGGCTGTCATAAACAAGAACATTTGATTGAAATGATGCTTCGGGTGCCAACCAGGGGACTCGCAGGAGGGGCTGTTCACCTGACACATTCTTCCGTCGCAGACTCCCTCCGGTTGATTCTTTTCTGCCCCCGTCCATTAAAGTTTCTCCACTTGCCAGTCAAATGATTCAGATAAGTGAAATTAACTTTTTGCCATTTCAATTATTTTCATTTCTCCCTTTGTTGTGTAATGGTTTGGCCAACTCGCATGCCTGGGCTTATTATTTTATTAAACCTGACTGTCAATCAGCAGCCTGCCACGCCCACTGCGACGTTGTCTCTTTAAAAAATGGGGTTTTGATGGTAAAGAAAAGCCTTTTCCGCAGAAATATCGTCCACCAGTTCAATGATATAAATAACAAACTAAATCAATTGCGATAAACATAAATATCGGACTGCAGTAGTAGGGGATAATGAGACTATTTTTAAAATAAGTCAATGCCCAATGCTAATGCTGTTTTCGGAGGTTGCCATCTTTACCAAGTTCTTAATTTACCAAGTGAAGACATATTATTTTTCCGAGGTATCATACAGTCTGACTTTTGTATTGGCTTGTAACTCACCAGTTCTTGACTCTTTCTTTCAGTGGGAACCCTATAACTTCAATATTCTACTTATCAACTTCAATAACAGCTTTAATACATATGTACATAGCAGGTCTATTAGTAAGATTTTAAAATATTAAATATTTTTACAAAAGTGTGCAGATTATTGTTGAAGTTAATAAATACGTAGTTAATTCACACACAGACAAAAATGTAGGTCAACCAGCTTTCAGTTCTTTTAAGTTCTGTTTATTGGCAATCAATCAGTGGGTGCAATTTTTATTATTGGTAATAATAATTATAATATAACAGTAATGAGTAACATAAAAATGCTACAAACTATGTTTTATAGAATTGAAAATAGGTTTATTATTTCTAGCTACATACAACTGATTTTAGTCAGTTATTGTTTAACTTACAGAATATCCCTTGATTATTAAATATATTTTTTAGGGATTCAAATATCTTTATAGCTTATGTAGTTGAAAAAAAATATATGCCACTTTTATGTTGATAAATAAAATATTTATTTTTAGGGATTCGAATATCTTTATAGCTTATGTAGTTGAAAAATAAATAAATGCAACTTTTATGTTGATAGTGGTATGAGGAGGAGACATTTAAAAAATCTCTACTTTCTTTAGATATTTTTAAACTGATATTTTATTAGGATTTTATATATGAAATAGCAGATAAAGTAAATTAAATAAATGTTTGAATCATACGACTTTCAAAATTAAGGGCTCATATATTTGATTAAATACTTTAATACGATTGGAAGGATATCCCATTTTTGATCAGTGTACTCCGCCTGCCTGGGCATTATTCATTTCGTTTTATTTTTGGTCGAATACTTTATTAAAGTGAAAATGAAATGAAATAAAATATTTGGCTCTTGATATATGTACATTCAGAAATTCCCGATTTTTATGATGCAACAGGATTGGGATCGGAGGTGGGTTATTGTAACATTCAGTCTGTGACTGACTGCCCTCACATACGGGCATAAATATATAGTACACGCGTTCGTGTGGGTGAGCAGTGCGTTGGTTATTAAATAAATTGACTGACTGACACACACGCGCGCACACAGAGCCGCAATTGTCCAGTCAGTCACATCTGAGTCGAGTCGAGATCTGGCACTGGATGTGTTCCTGGACCTGGCTATTTCATCATGTCATGAAAATTGTATGGAAATTTAATTGAAAACATAAGCCAAGGATAACAGGCCAAAAAGGACAGGCAATCACACACCCGCCGCTCGCCTACCGAGCAAAATGGCGGCCAGGACGAGCTTAACAACTATGGCCGCCAGCTGTCCCATCTCCGGCGCCCCGCCACTCCGGCACTCCCTCCGGCCCTGCTCATTGTTGCCTGGCGTGCACAGGAAGTGTACGAAATGATATAAATAAATAAACAAACTACAAGATAAAGCTATTTGCAATTTGATTGTCAATTTCCATGAGCGCTAGGACGGCAGGCGGGGTCGGAGGGCCTGGCTGTGGGAAAAGTTGAGTCGGGATTGTCAGGATGTTTCCGCCGCAAAAACGAAACTTTTTCCCTGCGAGTTTCGGTTCATCTGTCAGTGGTTGAAGTCACATACTCATTGATGCAGTCAATCAAATTTCATAAGTGATTTTTGTTCTGCCAAGGAAACTTCGTTGCCATTCTGTTCATTTTCATTTACATTTTTCGGTTGATTGCCTCGACTGCCGCTCCCTCGCTCCCAGTGCCGTCCACTTCGATTTGGCATGCGAATTTCCTCCAAGTCAAAGTTTAATTGAATTTGATTATTGTTTTTATTTATATTTTCCCCATTGAATTCTCTAGTCCAACATTTTCCGCACAATTAAGGCCTGGCGCCAATTTATAAAAGACTTTTGGATCCCTCCACCCACTGCAGCCACTACCATTTACAAGCCACCCCACTCGGCACTCATCCTAAAGATCCACTTCAAAAGCTAGCGGCCTCGTCGACCCATCGGTAGCCGCTGGAAAAAGAGAAACCTAATTAAAAACCGCTTAATCCTGCAAAAACTCAGTGGCCATGTGCTAATTTCATAATCCAAATAAAGTTTCAATTAATTTGGCCAACGAAAATTTATTTTTTCAACCCCCTATTATTTTACCAAAGCCTTTAAGGCTAATTTATAATCTAGCTGCTGTTTATGTACCAGAACACCAAGCTAAATGTAAATTATTGCATACTCAGAGATTTCAGAGAACTACCACTAAGCATATATAAATCCAAATTATTTTTTTAATCTTGAAAATTATTTTATATACATATAGTTATAACGTTTGGCCCGTTCGTTTCAACAAGAGTTCTAGAACTAAAATAAATTAATATAATATAACTAAACATTATTAATTTAGTATTAAGACGTATCCATATGTTAATGTAAGAAACGAAAAGTAAATATATTCCAAATCCTCCAAAACAATAGCAATAGCAACAACAGTAAACTCATTATTAAACAAAGCGTAGGCTAGTTTCGTATACTCTTATTTTTTCAGATTTGCATATACACCATTTTACAACAAGAGAAAACAAGTAGTCAAATCATGATCTAACTCGAGATACATCCCAAAAAATTACACAGCCAGAGATCAAATTCCAGCAGAAGAAGGAAGTTAATAATCAACACGCGCACAGTGAAATGAACAGCAACATTTAAAAAAATCAAATAATAATATAACAAGAACAAGAAGAACAACAATAAAAAGATCAAGAAAAAGAACAACAATAAAAGGATCAAGAAGAAGAACAACAACAAACAAGAACAACAATAACAAACGAGAACAACATCAACAAACGAGAACAGCATTAACAGCAAGCGAGAACACAACAACAAACGATAACGATAACAACAACAAACGAGAACGAGAACAACAAACGAGATCGAGAACAAAAGAGAACGAGAACAACCACGAGAACGAGAACAAACAACGAGAACAAGAACAAACAACGAACGTGAATAACGAAAACCTAGAATAACAAAAAACTAGAATAACGAACAATGAGAATAACGATCACCGAGAATAATGAACAACTAGAATAACGAAAAACTAGAATAACGAAAAACTAGAATAACGAAAAACTAGAATAACGAACAACTAGAATAACGAATAACTAGAATAACGAACAACTAGAATAACGAACAACTAGAATAACGAACAATGAGAATAACGAACAAAGAGAATAACGAACAACGAGAACAATTACAATAAAAATACACCTACACCTAAAAAGATTTCATTTGTTTTTTCTTGGTCAGTATTTATGCTTATTTAAAAAGCCTTTCAAAAATAGAAAGTAATATTAAATTCTGCGAAATTCGAACAGTTCCCTTCCGCTTAAAAGTATCTTCAGACTGTCTGCGCCTTCAACCAGAAATGTCTCTGGACTGGACTCATATCGTCTAAGTGATAGCGACTTGTGGTTAGGGCTGACAGTTGCCGTTAGCCATTTGCCCGTCTGCTGCATTTTGCCTTTGCAGCTCGGCAGGCCAACTTAATAAATGGCTGACATTTGGGGCGTCCGTCTCGCCGCCCCCCCTTGCCGCTGCAGCCCGGCTTTTCCAGCGTTTTTCCAGCTTTTGTTTCGTTATATAGCGTTACATTCTGCGGGCACTGCTCCCACACACTGGTCGGTCCACGCGAGCGTTTACAAATAATTCCACTGGCTTCCGGTCCCCCGGCGCACTCTGGCTGTCAGCAGCCAAAAAGTATGCTCATATATTAAAAAGGATTCCCTTGGTCTCGAGAGTGACTGCCGCCCGACTGCCCCCACTGTTTAATAACCAAAACCCAACGCAAATACCGAACCGGGTCCTGTGCGGGGAGAATTTGTTACGCTCTCGGGCGAGAGAATTACCGTGGACCCACATTTCTTTTATTTATCGGTTGGCGCGACGCGGTCTGGACTATGCATCGCAGTTATATAAAAAATCGCACATCCGACCAAACACTCGCATCATACAAATATATATTTATGTATATCCCTCACTCAGATCCGTTTAGCTCGGTCGCATTTCCGCTGCAACTTTTTGCCCTTCGATTTTTTTGAGTCGTCCTTTCATGAAACATTTTTCGCTCTGGGGAAACTGGTGGAGCTGGCGGGAGAGTGGCTGCTGCTCTTTGGACTTACGAAATATGCTCGAGTGGTTTATAATTTTTGCTGCCAAACATTTTTTTGCCGGTCTGTCGGTCGATGTCGGTGCAGTGGGGTTAATGCCATGCCACATGAGTTCAGGCCGGGATGCGTTTCGGGTTCGGAATAGCCGTTGTTGAAACGAGTTGACAATTGGCGGGTCGAAAGGGCCGTCATTTGTCTGCGTACCCGGCTTGGGATTTATGTCCGCAGACATCGGCGATGGTGGAGTATCATCTATGGAGGTATTTAAATTTCCAAGTGCTTTTTAATTAAGCGTAACGGGGGGTTTCCTTCATGCGTAGAAGAATTATGATGATACACAGTTCCCAAAAGGTTGGCGGACGAAAATGTGTCATTTCTATGTTTTATGTAAAGTATTTATGTACTAAAATGAATATTATTATTTAATTATTTTTTTATGTAATGAATTTCAAAGATTTATAAAGGGTCAGCAATTCTTATTTAAAAAAACAATAACAGATAATTAATACTTGAGATATTATTGGGGTGCTTCATTATGTATTTATGTCTATATTTCATAAATTTGAGAGATATTTAAAGGTTCATTAATTCTTATTACGAAAACGAAAAAACACTAAGAGACAAATAATATTTGAGGATATATAGTATTTAAGGATTTACCAACGAAAAACATAACTTTAGATTTCAATCATTAATATTTGCAACTCTGCTGGCTACAATGAAGCTTCTGTTTATTTTCAAACTAATTTCAACTGAGCCACAACTTGTGTTACTAGTAAATTCCTTAACGCGAGAGGACCAAACCATTTTCCTCACCAAAGACGCAAAAGACCAAAGATTTCGAATTAAAAATCAAGTTAGTGCAGGACTAATTCTAAAGAAATCGCATGCATTACAGACACTTTGCTTGTTTGGCCATTTCCAAGTACAGTACTTCATTTTCTTCAGCAACCTGTTCTGCAAAAAATTCCACAATTTATATTTCTACAAAAATAATAATGTCAAGCGAGTCGTTGCTCTTCACTAACCAACCAGCGACCGTCACAGCCAGGAGTATTCAGGACGTAGCATCGTAAAAATACAAACATTAAAAGTCCATTACCGTTGCATACTTTTCAACAGAAACGCGATACTTGCCCCGGCCCTCGCCCCAGTCGCTACCTCTCCTCTCTGGCTCGAATTTGAATACATACATTTATTTGACAATTTCAGTTTATTTTTGTGAGTGCCCCGGCCGACCTAACACAACTCATGAACGAATTTGTTGGAATGTTACGTATACGCCTCGGCGTCCGAAATGTATTTTTGCTCGCTCTGCAGATGTGCACATGATTGGCGCTTTCATTCGCTACGTCGCAAAAATTTTGGGAATTTTAAAAAAATGTTATGTTGTGTTTTGGGGGTTTCCAAAACTTTGTGCTTGCAAAAAAAGGCAAGCAAAGTTAGGGGAAATGTTCCACCTGCAGCTCAATTAATTTTGTTGACTAACTATATGTAAATAAACTAAAAGCTGGGATTTCACTTCATCTGAGAGTTGATTTTGTTTAAATAACAGTAAACACATTTGAGTAACTGCCTTCTGAGGCAGCAAGTTTTAATCAAATTAGCCATTTCAAGTACTACAGTCTGTTCTTTTTTTGTTATTATTAATTGAATTGAAAAGGCAATCGCATTTGAATAATGAGTTTTCTAGTTGAACTGCCATTTTAATTCTATAAAGAACTTTTTTGAAATGATATATAAATATGTGTATATTAGCCCCTTAGCACGCCCACACATGAATTTTGAAAAGAACATTCTCTTTAACCCCTCATTCCGAGTGGACCGAGTTAAGAGCTCGTAACAGAAAACTGTGTCAAATATGCACGCCTGCCATTTTTGGCACGAAACCCCTTTCGCCGGGATTTAATATCCCCTTCAAATTAGTTCGCATTTTAAATTGCCAGCTGCCTAAAAACGTAACAAAAGCCAGGGAAACGGCAAGGCAATTTGCGTTTGCGACCTCAGCGCTGATTATGACGACGACCAGGGCACATTAATGCTGATGAGATGTTGCCGCTAAGTAGCATTCCCAGAACCCATTTCGTTCTCACTCCCACACTCGTAGTGCCACTCCCACCCCGGCTCCTATTTCCATTCCCAGGTGCCAGGTAAGCCAAGAGCAAAAGCTAGGAGGAAATGGGGCACGGGTGACCCCCGCGAAACAAAAAGAATCTTAGCGGTTGCCAGGGCAGCGCCAAATTCTCTCAACTGACTCCCTCTGACTCTCTCTTGACTTTCCAATTAAATATGCACATTCTCATTAAAAGTTTGCGCCATTAATAAACGCCAACAGGGATGTTATTTAATACGGTTAAAAAGCACGACACACGTGTGGAGTGGGCGCTGGGAGCGTCTCCACTCCTGCTCGCGTGGCAGGAATCCGAGGCGGTGTGGGGTTCGCTCGCACACTGCATTAAATTAAACATTCAGACGTGTTTAAGGGAGCTGGGAGCTTGGTCCTGCCACCGCCCACCGCCCACCTGCCTGCCTTCTTTTGGTTGGAACAAAGCTCATAAAATTTGCAAATGTAAATAATTTTCTTAACGAAATTTCCACGTTTCTGCCGTCTGGCTGTCTGCAGGACCTTTAGGTCCTGGTGTCCTGGACCACATTAAAGCTCGTCACTGCCTGGCTGCAAATTTGTCAACTGACAGGGCACATAGAACAAGACACGACACATATGGCCACTGCCCTCCCCGCCCGGCATAAATAATAAATAATTGAAAATGTCTCACGGGAATTTTCGCTGCTTTGGCTTCGTGTGAACTTTGCCTGCCAACAACTTGTCCCTAATATTAGAGCAGGCCAAAACCGTGTCGTCGTGGGCGGGATGTACTCTATACACGCGCTGGGTACTTCCACCAACTGCTGCCGGGTGATTCACGGCCAAAAACGACTTAAGTATCTGTTGCTGCCAGTACCCATTCCGATATGAAAATTCCGACTCTGTGCGGTATCTGGGCGGTGCTCCTTTGGTGTAATTTCTGATTCGATAAGATAAGGTCGGTGTTGCAGCTCACGTAAACAATTAGCTAATATAAAAATCAGATTTCCCTTAATAAATTGCCTGGCTCTGTTTACATTACTCGGACAAGCTCTTCGCGCTCTGGAAGGGCCTCTGAAGTTCGATGTATTCTCGGTTCAACTGCGTGCTATTTAGCCCCATATATACTATACACGTATACATACATACTTAGAAGGTAGTTTTTCCCAAACCGTACTGAAGTCAAGCACATTAATTGCATACAACTAGGCGCTTTGATGGCAAAATGTTGACAGCTCGCTTTCTTGGCTTAGTCTGTACTTTCGCCGTTGGCTGCCTCGGTTTCTTGGTCAATTCCAGCGGGAAATTAAAGTAAAAGTACGCTTTTTAGCCTCAGACATATCGTGTACAGCGCCACGCACTTCAGCCCCGGTCCCGGCCATCATGGATTTGCTCAGATGTTGGGGGCGAAATTGAGGCTCATTATGTATTTATGTCAATTTCTGGCTCCCCACTATACCGGGTGTGTGGTGTTGGTGTTGGCTGGGCCGCAATGACATGTAAAACCTTTTTGCGGAGCCTACGAGTGTGTCTTCGGGGGAGTCCCCGTGGTTGGGAGCTCCCCTTGCCTACCTGGCCAACAAGCATTTAATGACTTTGGCTTGCTCTCTTCTGGGACGCATTTAGCGTGTAAATTCCACAGTACACTGTACAGTGTACATTCCGGGGCCGTTACAATTTTTACTCCTTCAGCAATCGTAAAGGCGTATGTGCGGCGGGCCTGTGCGCATATTTCAGTTATTTTTATTTCGGTGTTACTTTTTATGCACTCGCACAGGCACACCTCCACGTATGGACACGTTTCTTACCGGCTTTATGGGTTGCATGTTTTTTACATTCTCGACGATGCTGAGCGGAGTGTCTTGGGGATGCGGGACGGCTTTTGGGTTCGGATATGGCCAAGGGATTTGCTTTGTGTGCCTCCAAAATGCTGATGACTCCAAACGAGAGAGGATGATAAAAATAAGTTTTTATATGGATTGTTCACGGCCTGACATAAATCATAACCTTTCCATATGGCCAATGTCGTTTGCCAAACGCAAATCAAGCAGTTATGCCTCGAACACTGCAGGAGATGGAATTTATCTTTTATGGAATAAACTAAGAGACTGAAGGACTCAGAAAGGTATTGAAAAGCGAGCCAATACCAATATAAGCAACATACTATTTATAATTATTTGTAGTTATTATAGAATTTTAGATCGCTGTAGTAGATCTCAACCCTATTTCTAATCCAATTTAAATTTGAAATATTATGTGTATACCTAAACTTCTACTTTTGACAATCTTTTACGGAATAATATTCATATTGAATATTGAAGAAATTTATATTTAATTTAAAGCCCTTAATGCCCTCAACATCCTAATTACCGTGTCCGTGGTTCTTGCTGCCCCAGAGCTCACCGTGCGCTCCTTCCCCAACCCTGTCATATCTTAGCGATTAATTAATGTCACTGACATTTGTCAAGTGGAGTTTCATAATTTGCGCCTACCTCCCCTTTCCATCCTTTCTACGGATAGACGACAACATTAGTTTCAATAATAAATTAACCTGGAACTCAAACACGTCTGCTTATCGTGCTGCCATGTTAGTCCGAGTCGCTTGCAAAGCCTCTGTACTCTACTCATTCCATCAAGAAAACAAGTAAGAAAGCTGTTACCTAAAATTTTTCACCTGCGATTTGAGTAAAATTACGATTTCGGCGATTCAAATAACCTTAAGCACAAATCTTCTCAAGACTCTTCTAAATGATTACTCAAATCGACTTTACAAATGAAATGGAAATAGGAGAATACGAAGAAGTCGTATATTGGATCAAAATCAAGATTAGAAATTCGACTAACAATCTGATCCGAGTTTGAGTGCGAGCGAGGTGGATTTGGAAGAACTTTATATTGTAATAACTTCCATCTTCATCAATCCGTACATAAGCTTAAATCAAATTTATAGTTATTTATTGTTTTCCCGATCTTCCTTTTTACTTGTAACCTACTGTTACTCGGTATACAAATTAAATTTATAATTTTAACAGGAATGGAAGCTAACTTCGGCAAGCCAAAGTTTGTATATCCTTGCAGCTTAGGCCCCATTTACACTAGGCTGCGTTTTTGCGTTTTTGCGTCTCAGAGCAAACGTAGTTTTTTTTACATAGTTTTTGTATAGGGGCCTAGAGGTGGGAAAAAGTTGCGTCCAAGTTGCGTTCAAGTTACGTTTGTATCGATAACACCTGTGTATTTCGATAACAACTCAATATTCGGACTATCGTACAAGTTTCACCACCAAATAAAAATCAAAACCTAGTAACTGACGGTTTGAGCAGTGCACTCTTGGGGACTTCTGGTCGGCACTTCTGGATCTGTGGACAAAGAATATGACAGAATTCAGTGAGTTCTGAAGAACTCCCACATATACAGAAAGATAAAATATAATTCAAATCGGGATCGATGCTAGCCGACCGCTTGGATGGACCTCTTTCAAGAATCGCAATATGGCGTTTTAAAAAACCGCGTAAAAACCCTTTTTTTAATTAAAAAATATTTTAAAATTAATGTACAAAATAATTATTTAATAATGGTTCCAAAAAGAACATTTAGACCCAGGCGTGCCCAATGCGCTTTCGTTTGTATTTCCTATCCAAGTTTCTTGAACAGGTTGCCTCCAATATCATCAAATTCTTTAACGGATATTGTTATTCACTTTTTGGTGAGGGATCCTGGTGGATACTCGCAACCAAAATCCTGCATATTATTGGGTGCGCCAGAGACTCGCTATAGTGCGGTATTCCGTAGAGGATCCCAAGCAGTAGGTGACAATCCCAATTCTCTTCTCCAAAGAAAAAGACACCGCAGACAAATCCATGGCCTTCGTCTTGGTTACTTCATTTTACTCCACGGCTGATAAAATCAGGCTTTCGTCGTTGTTCAAAGTGCTCATTTTCGTCAATTTTTGTTTACTTTTTCAATAAATGCTGACAGCTGTCAAAAACAGACGCAATAACGCAATAGAAACACACATTCTACGTTATGGCGTTTCCTTCGATATCGATAGGTAACGCACGATAGTGTAAATAGGCTATTACAATTGAATCATTCACCAAACTAAACTACATTTACAGATTTGCAATTAAAATTTTAGACTCACAGTTTTGTATTTTCACCCGCATTAATATTAAGATTGTAATTTTAGAATAATACCTACAAAATGACCATATCTCTAATTATACGAAATTATGTTGAAAACTAGCTAAGTTATAATTTTTTTCCTCAAAAATTCCGATCGTTCCTATGGCAGCTATATGATATAGATGTCCGCAAGGGTTACGTATTAATAAACCTCAAATTCTAATTTATACCTCCACTATTATACCTTAATATGCAGATCCAGTCTGGTAAAATATTACCTATAATTTAAATTTTTTTGAGAATAAAATAATAATAATAAACTTAGTGGGCTAATGGGATACACATATACATAAGTCCCACATAGCTCAAAAATACTCAAAAATATCAGTTACTGCAAATAATGAGTCCCATCAGCAGACCCGAGCAATGGATGATCAAGGCGGATGCCAAGTGTAGAGATCTGCTTGGCAGTAATGCACCGAATGATTACCATACCTCGGCTTTCTATAAGGATGTGGATTTGATGACTCCTGAAGACTGCCAGAAGCTGAAGCGGAAACTGCACTGGGAATGGGAGGTGCCGGACATGGTAACTGCCATCCTGGCCGTTGCTGCCATTGTTGTCCTTTTAATTCTATTTATGTGCGGAGTGAAGTGCCGACCCAGAACAAACACCGATAGTGTTAGGCAGCAGCCCGTACAGCAGGAAGGTCCACCAGTAACACCTCAGGATAAAAGGAAAAGGAAGTTCAACTTCAAGAAGTGGGTCCATAGAAGATTTCGATCCTGTTTTTTGCAGTCTGAGGAGCAGGCACGAAGGGACCAGCTTAAGAGCGAGAAACAGGTAGCTGTCCACAAGGAGCACAGCCAACGGAAACTCGCTGCGTGGACCAAGGCACGGGAGCAGAATGCGCAGAGGAAAAAGGAGAAGCTTGAGCGAAGAAGAGCAAAAGAATATGATCGAATGCAAAAAAGTCAACAAAAAGGTTAAACACTTATTGTAAGCCAACATGTTAGTTAATCAAAGTCACCTTTACTATGTTTTAGTATATTTTAAAAATCGAATAAATTATATACCGTTTTCTATATGAGTTGTAGCATCATGTAGTACTCTTAGATAATAGAACCAAGTGTATGCAGAAGATTCTACGTATCTGTCGGATGGCATTTCCGGTAACTTTTCAGTAACGTGCTTCGTTATGTTTTTTTAATGAGTCATACTGGCATTAAACTCATTAAAACTTAATATTAGTAATGACAAATATATAAACATTAAAAAAATTCTCTATAATCTTCAGCACATCTAAAATGCTTGTCAATCAATACAATCCACCTTTTGCAAATACAGAAGAGTAATTAGGCGCCATTGTGTTACTGAGTCTGTCGCTTGCAGGCTGATTCCGAGAATGTGTGAATGTTAAAGCGGAAGCAACATTTTTATATTGGCTTCAATGTTTTTGCTAAACAGTTTGCCGACTTCCGGTTCCGGGCGCCGAGCCAGAAGGCAAACCCAAGGTCTCCCTACTTTCCGTTTTTTTGTTGGCAGAGAAATCATTAAACTGATTTATATTCCGTTTGATTTAAGCTCCGGAGTAGCCTGACTCCGCTTTATTTTGCCAACTGAACTTGAGTTCAAGCTGTGTAAAAGGGTCGCAGCCCTGACTAAGCCCGAAATTCGATAATTCAAGTCAATTTCGCATCTGTCGGGTTCGTTCAAGGGTTAGGGATTCTTTTTGCTTTCCGTATTTTTGTCTTTTGTTTGTTTGTCTTTTTCACCGACAAGTCAAGTGTAAAATAATGTCGGCAAAACACTTTCGCAACATTTTTCAACATTTTTAGTATATATAGTTATGTATGGTATGTATAAATATTTAAATGGGTACATTGAAGTTGATGTATTAAGATTTGATCACAAGAAAATAAATTAATAAATCAGAGGACGGCCGAAGAAAAATGTTAGAGAGTACAAATTATTTAAAAGTTATAAACTGTATATCATGGACATTCAATTAATATGTTTATATTTTTTCTTAAAAAAATCCTGACTTAATATTCATTCACCTTAATTCGGTCCTATGACGTGATTCCTTACCCAGTTTGTTCCAAAACCACTTCGCCGTTTTCCTTTTCAAATTACAATTTCATTTCGTTGAAATATTTATTCCATCTTCATTTTTATAGTTGCTATAGAGTGTGATTTTATTGTGGATAATATGCATCGCCTTTTCTAGGTTATCATTGGTTATTATATTTTTTTCATATCGACGGCAGATGTGGTATTTGAATCATTTTCGGTAAAGTTTGGCAGAAATAAGTTATAATTTGAAATCAATAGCTTTATAAGAGTGTTAATCTTTACTGCAGTACCTTCATTCTTTCCCATCCTTATCAAGTAATCTGTTTTTCCAGAAAGGACTACGGATGTCCTTGCTTATTAACAAAGACTCATCCAAGCTTGGTGTACTCTTCATGCAAAGCATAAATATTTCTTAGTCAGCTTAGTTCATAACTAATTAATAATGAGAATAATACGCAAGGGCTCAATTTTGTTTCAGCAACTACGACTTACGACTTTCTTACTTCTTTTGGAATTAATTAATACTTAAAATATTTTATATTCAGTTTTTTATATGGTCAACTTACGAAGTTATTGACTTCTGTATTTGTATCTCATGTGATATGGCTTACAATTACATACAACGGATTCCGGCACACAATTGATATGAGATCGTCATGTACTTGTATCATTATCAATATTAAATGCGGTTTCGTGTACATGATGGAATCGTGTACAGTTCGATTCTACTACATTGGTTGTTGTCGACAGTCAGCTGTTTCTACCCGGCACTCGTGGAGTAAAAGGGTATACCAGTTTGAATACAATGAATATTACAGGGAGTAGCAGCAATTTCAACCCTATTGATATATTATATAATCTACAAATCAAAGGACATATTATACTTAGATGACATCTTTTTTACCGTTGATCATATATATCGATAACCTTTAAACTGAACATTGAAATTGCATATTAACATTTACATCCAATAATAAAATTCTGAGAATAAAACTAAAGGTTTTTACATATTTATTAGTATTATTTAAACTATGAAATGTCGCTTACTCTTATTATTTCACGCAAGACATAGATGCCAAATATATACAGTTGAAATCAAGGCCTGCCTATTTGTTGCTGGGCACGCCAGCTATGTACGCTATGCATTGAATGCCTTTGTGCACCTGCAGTATGCATCTAATTAATTAAACAATTGTAAATTCCTTTGATAAATTAACGTCACCAGGCCTGACCGAACACAAACACGCATGATAGTACATCGAGAAGGAGGGAACTTGAGTTCTGGGGGTTGGCCGGAAGGGAGCCGGAACCCCTTCCGACATTGTTGGCCGATACTGAACATTTAGCGTGAATTTTGCTACTAGCCATGTTATTTGTATGTGACGAACTCTACTGAAATCTTATGATCAATGAAAGGAAATGGGAAACGTGTCCCCGAAATTCCCCGTGTTTCCAGTTTCGACGTGCGCAAACAATTAAAGAAATTAAAATCTTTGAGGCAGGCACCTAACTGTATCCAAGAGATAGTGCAAGCCATCAAATCAGCATCCCAGCCAAAATCAAGGTCGCCGTCAAAGGCACAGTGAGTGCCCCTTTTATATATCAGAAATACTGATAAGACCAGTCAATGGTACATATCATCCGAAAGAGGCTTTCATATAAAAGCTAGCGATACTTGCGAAACAATCATTCGAGCCCAGTACTCCCTACGAGTCTAACGCAGCTCCAAATAGCCACACGAAGGAATAGCTGCCAACAGAATGAACGGTGCGATAGGTATGGACCCAAGGACTTCGGACCCGCCAGGTCGAACCTAGATTAACCCGTCTTCCTCTTGCAGTACTTGCCTGTGTCGCCATTTTGGTGGCCAGCACCAGTGCTGCCAGTGTGCAGCCCACTGTGAAGACAATCAACAATCAGCTCTACAGGCGTTATGTGTGCGCTCACAAGCCTGACGGATTCCGAGCCCTCGTCCCGGGAAGTTGCTCCCAGTACTACGAGTGTCAGTCCGCAGTGGCCCTTGTAAACACTTGCTCCCGCTTCTTCGACGCCAAGGTTCAGGGATGTGTCAACTATAACACAGGCTGCATTGAGGTTCAGTCAGCATCTTCGGTTGGGGCAGTTGCCGGAGATTCTGGAGTAGCAGCACCCTGTGCCGACTCAACGACTACTACTTGCGCTCCCGGAGCAGCTACAACTACGACATCCTGTGCTCCTGGTGTTGTTGAGACAACGACAACCTGCGGTCCCACACCAGTTGAGACTACAACAACCTGTGCTCCAGCTGAGACTACAACAACGTGCACTCCATCGGCTTCGCAGACTACAACAACCTGTGCTCCAGCCGCAAGTGAGACAACAACAACGTGCACTCCATCGACTTCGCAGACTACAACAACCTGTGCTCCAGCCGCAAGTGAGACTACAACAACGTGCACTCCAGCGCCAGCTCAGACTACAACAACCTGTGCTCCAGCTGAGACTACAACAACGTGCACTCCATCGGCTTCGCAGACTACAACAACCTGTGCTCCAGCCGCAAGTGAGACAACAACAACGTGCACTCCATCGACTTCGAAGACTACAACAACCTGTGCTCCAGCCGCAAGTGAGACTACAACAACGTGTACTCCAGCGCCAGCTCAGACTACAACAACCTGTGCTCCAGCCGCAAGTGAGACTACAACAACGTGCACTCCAGCGCCAGCTCAGACTACAACAACCTGTGCTCCAGCTGAGACTACAACAACGTGCACTCCAGCGGCTACTCAGACTACAACAACCTGTGCTCCAGCTGAGACTACAACAACGTCCACTCCAGCGCCAGCTCAGACTACAACAACCTGTGCTCCAGCCCCAGTAGAGACTACAACTACGTGCACTCCAGCGCCAGTTCAGACTACAACAACCTGCGCTCCAGCTGAGACTACAACAACGTGCACTCCAGCGGCTACTCAGACTACAACAACCTGTGCTCCAACCCCAGTTGAAACTACAACAACGTGCACTCCAGCCCCAGCTCAGACTACAACAACCTGCGCTCCAGCTGAGACTACAACAACGTGCACTCCAGCGGCTACTCAGACTACAACAACCTGTGCTCCAGCCGCAAGTGAGACTACAACAACGTGTACTCCAGCACCAGCTGAGACTACAACAACGTGCACTCCAGCCCCAGCTCAGACTACAACAACCTGTGCTCCAGCCGCAAGTGAGACTACAACAACGTGCACTCCAGCGCCAGCTCAGACTACAACAACCTGTGCTCCAACCCCAGTTGAGACTACAACAACCTGCTCTCCAGCAGCTACTCAGAGTACAACAACCTGCTCTCCAGCAGCTACTCAGACAACAACAACCTGCAGCCCGGCTGAGACTACAACAACTTGCAGCCCGGCTGAGACTACAACAACCTGCAGCCCGGCTGAGACTACAACAACTTGCAGCCCGGCTGAGACTACAACAACCTGTGGCCCGGCTGAGACTACGACAACCTGTGGTCCTGAGGTAACCACTGCCTGCAGCGGAAGCTCCGCCGCTAAGGCTCAGGTCTCCTCCGTGAAGGTCCGCCCAGCTAGACCCATCCGACCAGCCAAAGCACCCCTGGCGGAGGCCGCGCATCTGGCTGCTCCTCAGGCTCAGGAACTGAGCATTGCCACCTACACCAAGTATGTGTGCCGTAATAAGCCCGACGGTTTTATGTTGGCTTCGCTGAAGAGCTGCTCCGACTATTACGTTTGCCGCTACGGAAAGCCACTGCAGGTAAGCTGCGGCAGCAAGTACTTCAATGCGCTCAAGGGAATCTGCGATCTGCCCGAGAACACCCGCTGCGTGCAGCCCCAGGCCTAAGGAAAGAAGATAAGCTCATAATGATCGACATCGCTGATAAACCACAATTGGTTTGATCAGCAGACCCCACCTTGACTTGTGAGTCCGATCGTTTTAAAATATACTTTATACAATGTTTTAATATATGCAAAAGCTAATACAAGCTATAAATGTTCAAATGAGTTTACTTCAATTTTGGAAAAGGGTGTTACTACTACGAATTTGATTCTGATATCACTGCGGTCTCGGAGGAGACTGAAAAGTATCCATCATTCGGACCTTCCTAGCAGGATGTTTTCATTCCTACACATTACTTAATCCTTTTTTTCCACATACAATAATAAAGTTACCCTACAAATTGGTTAAAACAAGGTTAGTGCACCTAAATAAGAGATCCTCTTGGTATTAGATGCAATTGCCCGATATCAGCGCCCTTTCGTTTACCTGTGGAGGAGTCCTTTAACCAAGTTTATATCCTCGAGAGGTCCCTATGATCCAACGCTTTCTTCGCAGCTGTATTTCTATTTTCCTTTTGAGCATGTTGGTTCATTTCTTTAAAGGGATTCGTAACGTTTTTAGCATGGATATCCAGGACGTTCTGAAGAGTTTTAATAGGAAGGTGCGGCTGTGAGACGGTGGGCTATCCTCATATGCCACGAGACAGCCAGTGCTGGACTTAGATACCCTGTCGTATCAGGACGCCAGTCCATGTTACTTTCTCAACTAATTTAATTTTACCCTTATTGATCGACGCAATCCGTAGTTCTTTAACTAAGGCGACTTGGAAGGCCCTTACTTTAGATTAGAGACTCGGTGATATAAACGAAAACTTGCTCCTCTTGAACCTTATTAGGCGATGATCTTCTTGATTTGTCGATATCCTCTGCATGCAACTTGTATTACTAGTTACCCATAAGTAATGGTACTCTTGCCCTTTGCGTATCAGGTACTAAACTCGTTCCATATATAAAACCAATGTCTGGCAACAATATTTGACTCAGTCACCTGGGCTTTCGACTCCTTTTAGTCCCCCACATCCCATTAAAGTCAAAATCTGGACCCAAAAGCAATGTGATACACAGCAGGCACCAAAGCTGACCACAATGCGCTTTAAGGCTTATCGAAGAGCTGGACCCTGCTGGGAAAAGTGGAGACAGTTTTGGCCTCAGATTAGATACCGATGTCTGTGCCAACCCATAAAATGCCTGCTTAATCCCTAAGGCTGTGCCTTTCCGCTGCTGTGCCGGCTGCTTACCGAAGGCTCATGTGCCTCTCCGCTTAGCGAAGGAGTTGCGTTAAATTAAAAACGTCAAGTCGACATACCAGAAAGAGTTTTCATGGCTCTGGAGTGACTGTAAAAACTCGTAAATAACGCGACACATCGCAAAGCAACAGAGGATGCCAAACTTTCTCTAGGCATGACTTTCGGTTTTCATTTAGACTGCGTAGGCGGCAAGGAGGGAGAACTCGTAGCCGGAAGCCATTTGCCGAGACATGTTTGCAAATGGCAAGTACACAGGTTCACGCGATGAAAGGAGAGATGCCTACTGGCTTTCCCAAACGAACAGACACGCTAAGACCTCTGATTCCCAAGAGCCGTTAAAGGCTTAGGCGACAAATTTGCTCATGGCTGGGATCATTTCGAGGCTCCAATGAGTTTTCCCCCTGACCCCCTGAGAAAGCACACAAATTTACTAGGCATTAGGTTTGCTCCAAATTTTAATGAGTACCATGGATATGACTGCGTAATCAAATTTCACTCCTTCCAAATGCTTATAACGGACCCACCTGCAAAGAAAATGAAATATAGTTAATGTACGAGATTACCCAGCCTTCAAGCTGTGCACATTGCAAATTTCGAAAGGGCCGACATTCCCGCATTTAGGCCCTGCCAATGGGGGGCTTTAAATTGGATGCTGGCCTCATACGCACTGCAGGCGGCCGAATGCCAAACGGCAGTTCAAACAAACAAAGACCGAAACACGAAAAATTTTGTAATAAAGCCAACACACACGGCAGTCCCCATCCTCGGATGCCGCTTTTCTCTTGGCAACGGCACCCGACGCCGGGTGAGGCCTCTGAAATGAAATCAGCTTTTTCCCCCTTTGCACCTGCACACTCGCAAAACTGATGCGACTTTCCTCTCTTCGGCTCAAGAATTCAAATTAGAGTTTTGTTTACAATCGAGCCGAACAATCGAAGCCGGCGCGCCGTCTCTTTGTGCAGTTATTGAATTGCGATAACCCTCCGCTCCAGCATCCACGGGAAGCGGATGAAATTTTTATTGCCTCCCCCTCGATTCCCAAGAATATTTCACTCACCTGGGGTTATGGCTGATGTGTTCCTTAAATCCTTCTGAAGCCTAGCAGGTGTACAGACCGTAGGGCCAACAGGCAGGGCCGCACGGCCCGCAGCCCTTGGGGCCGCCGCAGCACGAGTAGCTGCAGGGTCCCAGCGACAGGGCGCACGGTCCGCACCACGGGCCGCACCATGGTCCGCAGGGTCCCGAAGGACCATAGCCATAGGGCCCACAGCCAAAGCCAAAGCTGCCACACATGATGGGTTCGTTTGGTGCCTTAAAGCAAATTTTGTTACATTTTTAACATCAAAGTTACTATCACAAAGGGTTCCTCGAACACTCACCAAAACTCCACGGATAAAGAAAAGCGTTAGGTAGAAATTTTGTTGGAAGAATTTTGGAAATGAATTTTTAGTTAGAAACTTTCAGTCCTAGATGACACGACCTGAGAGCTCCAGATAAAAATTACTACTGAATTGTTTAAAAATGTAGGTTCCTATCCTTTCCTCAGTTTGAAGTTTCCATCCCCGCCTACTTCGAAAGAAATGTTCTACTAAATATAAAGTTAAATATTATTTTTAATGTGTCACAGAAACGTAAACATTCCAACAGAGTTCCTGGAATAAATATATTGGGCTATAAATATACATAATTGATAATGGAAATGCCTTCAAATACATTTTTAAGCACCGCCTGAAATAATACTAAATGCGACTTAAAGCTCGAAAAACTCGAAAAGCAGCTACGTTTGCTGTTAATGGGCGAACAACATTTTGGGTAGCGGCATTAAACTCGAATAATTAGCCAAAGGGCTTCCCAGTTGAGGCAGTTGAAGGAGTTGAGCGGGGAAGCCGCCGCAGATCCCATAAAAATCAACGAGTCGAAAGTGCGAAATTAAATTATATAATAACGAAATTGGGTCTTTAAATTTCCGAAATATAAACCGATGCCGGCTAAGGAGAAGTCGGCTAAAGCTCCAATTAAAGCAAACTCCGAGGCGGCGGTTGAGGGTTCAACGAGCTCAGATTCGTTGGGATGAGGGTAACAGCTGCCGGGATCTCCACTCTCTGGGGATAAATTAGTGGTTTTGCCCTCTAATATAGTCATCGGGCCGAATGCCTCAGCCATTTGTCATCGCCACCCTCGGCGCCATCCCTTGCCGCACTGATTTAATATTTATTTTATTAATACGAAATTAACATAAAAAATTTGTCAAAATATTCTGACACTTGGCATTGGTATGCACCGCCTTCTCGAGGGTTGCAACTGGGACTTCACCTTTCTGGGGGGTGGCTTGTTATTATTTTGACACTTGCCAAACAATTGGCATGCGAAATGAAAACCCAGCTGCCTTAAAGAACAACAACTCCAGCAGCCAAGACGCGGCGGCGCTGAACGAAAATTTTATTATGGAATTTCGTAAATTAAATATTTACTCGACAGCTGTGCGAAGGACTTAAGCGTGCCCTGGCCCGGGCCCAGGCCAGGCGCCACCCGAGAGTGCGTAGAGCTCCGTCGGCGCGGCTGCTGTTGATTCAATATTGTGCTGAGGCAATAATTGAATTTAATAGCTGGCTGGGCAAATGCTTTAAAGTTCTCTCCTTCCTGGCAAGCGGGAAAATATGACGAGGCAGGAGCGCCTTTAAGTCCCCGGCACAGATTTTTGTCTCACCATTCCCTCCGAAGGACATTTGATTACCCCTCCGATTAGCTCTCTCACGGCATCAACTCACTCACCAGAAGCACATTTCGCCAACCAAAGTCAACAGCTAAATTGGGAGCCTTAAATTAAAAACAAAAGTAAATACCTCGGGAGGGAGCAGGCGGAGGAAGAGGAGGGAATGGCGAGTCGAAAAGAGCAGCGTAAGTGCGCTGTACGTTGTGTCACTAATTCAGGTAATTTGTCACTTTATTTACATTTTAAATGAATGTTATTGTGGCCGTTGACGGTGGAGTAGACGGTGGGTGGTGGGCGGAAAGTGGGTGCTGGTGGGGTAGCTTCTGGTAAGGACAGTAAGTAACCCAGAGAAAACCAATTTCCATTTTCGCTTTGCGGGAAACGCAGCAAACGGCGAGGGCAAAGACAAATGACTGACTGAGGTGCGGGCCAAAGGACAAAACCCAGACAGGACAGGCCCAGAAAAACCCCTTTGCTGCTCTGTCTCCGTTCAACTGTCGAAGCTGAAGGAAAAGCAAGTGAAAAGGACTCAGCCACGACCGAGAAATGCGATTAAAATTTGAACATTGAGGCGAAAGACGTTTTGCGGTAGCCGTCACGTAGGCCAGAGGGCAGCCGCACGGAGTCGCGGAAAGGGACAGGCTGAAGTCGTGGGTCCGTGCTTAATTTGAATGAAGTGGCAACATTGTTAATAGCCCGCATCTGCTCGAGCAGAGCGATCCCAGCCCTCAGACCCCAACCAGTTCTCAGGTGTGTTCGCCTCTAAGGATTCTGTTTACCTTTGCATTTTATGTGCACAGATCCTCGGCACCAGAGAGTGAACGTGTAACCAAGGCCTGAGCAAATATTTGCTTGGACAAACATTAAGAAAAAAAGTGGTTCAGGAAGCACATAAGACGAGCGAACAGCTAACTTTTTCATTTGGTTTAAAATGTATAATTTATAATTTTCAGTCCTACGTATTTTCACAGTAGTTCTCTTTAATTTGAAATTATTATTCTTAATCCAATCATACATATATTTTCAAATAAAAATTCAATTTCTTTAGCAAACAGATGACAGGAAAAAATCCAATTTTAATTTAAATGTGCAGAACGGGATTTTATTAATATTTCTTCAGCAAAATTAAATTATTTCTCCCTTCTTCAAGCAAATATTGGCGACTATTTGAGATGTTCTGCCGTTCAGTGAATTATATCTTAAATTAGATGGCGGCACCTCTGCTCCTTTCAGGCTTCCAATTAGATGGCAAAAAAGAATTTACAACAGCCGCCCGCAAATATGCAATGGAAAATTCAATCAGCCCGGCCTGAGCTCCACGTATCCTTTGCGCCGCGGCAAGGACTGCACAGTGTGGCGCTTATGAGCCCCGCTGTCCCATAAATTTCGCCGGGATCCAGCACATCGCAGTCTCCGGCCACCTTTTCCCTGGTGTTCACCTTTTGTGGGGCCACAAATAAAAATAAACACACGTTCCTTTCTCGTGTTCATTGCCAAAACGTGTCTCGGGCGACGTTTCCCCTTCACTCTGATGGGAAACGGCAACCGCAAGGACAGAAGGAGGAGGTCTTTGAGCCTTCTTGGGGACCCGCGGTTTTTGTCAGGCCGAAGACAAAGAGTGCTCGCATCCGCAAAAATAGGTGAAGGGCAGAATGGGCGCATAAATATTTGAAACATATTTACCCAGCCATATTTTGCGCTGTCTTTTCGGTCCCATCTCCAGCGGCCTCTCCTTAGCTGGCTGACCACGTAGGCTATCAATGTCCAATCTTCCGCACTCAACAATTCCGCCAGACCCAGGCTGAATTTATTTTATCTCGCTCATAATTTGCTTATTTTATTTGCTTTGATTTCTTCTGAAGTTCGCTTGAGTGATGGTAAAAGAGGCATTATGTAAATTCCCAAGTCGTTGCTTTAAACCAGTTGAATTTGATAGAATCTAGATTCGTATATTCATCACATAAACTGAATTCAATAAAATATATAAATATTCACTCAGTTTTCGAGAAGTACACAGCTTTAACAAGGTATATTCGTAGCCTTAAGTTGGGCTGAGCGAAATCACTACAGCATGTCTGCCTCACATGCTCAGCGCTTCGGTTCTACTGGGTGCAGCTCGCATGTCTCTCGCTTATTGTTTATATTGTTTTAATTAATTTCATTTTGAGTTCTTGTCTTTGCCACAGACTCCGGGGAGAGGCTTCCGTAAAGTATTTTATGCTCACGTGCGCAGAAACGATATCGCCAACTCTTGAGCCGAGTTGTGGGCCAAGTTGTGTGCCCTGTTAAGTGGTGAACGCTTCCCGACGCCACTTCTGCTCCCGCTCCAGCTCCTGTTTCAGTTCACTTAGGCCTTTGGAATCGACGATGCCCGCCTGGCTGCCTTCCGGTCCTCGACTATGTTTGTGCAATGAAGCGTTGGGCTTTTATAACGCCAACAGTCAGCTAAGAGACTCCGGGATGAGCGGCCAGATGGGACGGGCGTAGTCAGTCATTGAGAAGCTGTAAAAAGCTGCAGGGAAATTCTTAATTTACAAAAAGGAAAGAAAGGAAAACCCCTGCGTAATAAATGAAACGTAAAAGAGAAAGAGAACGAAACTTAACAACTCGCCAGGAGACGGGAGGGCCGACGCTCGGGCGGTAAGGTAGGGCGACTCCGGCTCCTTCGCCGGACAATCGCCGGAGTGCTTCAGTGCCCCCGACAGTTTTTGGTTTGGACAGACTTCATCTGGCTTTCCCCTTGGTCCTTGGTCTTGGGTACGTTGGTCCTTGGCCACGCCACGCACTGAAAGCTTTCCGCTCCACTTGTCTGCTGCTTTGATTCTCACGGTTTTTTATTTGAATGCCTCTCATTCCCCCCCAGCGGCGAATGAAGGACGCTCCACCTCCGACTCACCTGCCCGAACTGAGCAAAGCTGTATCTTTGAGATACTTAGATACGTATATATTTTAATGTGCGCTTTATCAACAGCTTGGCTTGGCTCTATCTGGGACCAGGGCCCGGAGGATGGGGTCCAGGTGGGTCCGAGAGGAGCCGATGGCTCGTGCTGTGCTTTTGTTGCCTCCGGCGAGGCACGTCATGGGACTTTGCTCTTCGTCAGGAAAATCGCATGGTGGAAGTCAAATTTATTTCCATTGCGTTCGGACTGCAGTTGGCAGGACTCTTTGTCAATGCGGCACCGTGACTATATTCTATGTTTTGTTTGCCCCGCCGATTGATGAGCTCAGCCGGAGGCGAGGAGGGCCTTACCTCACTGATTTACAGAATTATCAACAGCCTCACCTACAAATTAAAATATCTTCTATTAGGATATTAAATACTATATGGAAACCAAGCAGAACTAGCTATCGAGCTATTCTGCTTGCTAAAACAAAATAACTTTGATTACAAGCACGTTTCGCGAATCGAATGCCAAGAAATTGTGTTGCTCGTGCGGAAAATTCCCGAAATCCCGCTATTAAATCCTTGCCACACTGCGGACCCTTTTTCCTTTCGGCTGTCTAATTAAAAACTTCAAGGCGTTAAAACAGAAACATATGAGACAGCGCCTCGGCTGCCGCGCCGCCGCCTGTCAGAGCCGTCAAAAAAATGACATTTTGCTGGCTAATTACAATTTCAAATTAAATCACAAGTAATTAGCTGAAAGTCAAAGGCAAACATGGCGGCAGCACACAAAGGCAGGGGCGAGTTTAGGAATTTGACAGCGTTTTATGATTTACAAACGCAATGAAAATTGTTGGCCTAATGGTCTGTTGTTCCTGCCTGACAGGTGGGTGGTGTTTTTTGGGGGCCGATGGGGTCGCGCCCATCCATCGCGGCGCTGGAATATTTGCCTGCCAAACGAAAGACATTAACGCCAACAGCAGGCAGTCGAAATGGGCAAAGCAGGCGACACATTAAAATACATTTTTAATGTTGATGCGCGAGGCGGGTGTGTGTGTGTGCTCCGCCCATTTTCCGCCCGCGGAAACATTTTCTTCATTTTGCATTTGTTCCTTCTTCATTTTGCCGCCGTGTTTATTATTTATACATGTGTCTCTCTGCCCCTCCACCTCCGGGTCTCTACCGTTGACTTCTGACGGTCCCGGTCCCGGGACCCCCTTCTTCCCAGTTCACATTCCCACCGTCAGCCACTGACACAGCGTCCGTTAGAAATGTAATCAAAGTAATTACTTTTATTGCGATTTCACCGTATGCTAATCAAGGGGATCGGAGTGGTCTGTCAGCCGTTCTGCTCTTGAATTATTGTTATGGCTTTCATTTTAATGGTTTTTAATTTCCTAGTTGTGGGATCAACTATGGCATATTTTTTCTACCCGTCAGAATGTTGTCCTATGTGGCAGGAAGTTTAATTTCTTTCGTTACACCGGGATAATTTTTATGTCAAAACGCTGAGTAGAAATTATCTGTATTGAAGGTATATTTTAAAAGACGAGTTTTTGCTATTTACTTGTTAAGAATTAAGTCCCTTAAAAAATCGGCATGTCTGAAAGGTAAGTCAGAGCTTAGAATTCAGCTGAAATATGTAAATGTGTCAGTAAGTTTTGAATTTCTACCTAGACTAGTTGAAAATCGCCCTGTTAAATATATTGGTCTTCTTTTTAAACCCGATATGGAGCATTCCTTTGCTCCAAACGGGCTTCCCCCAGGGGGTTTCTTCCGCAGGGACTCTTTAGGTTCAAGCCAGGGCAGCTCTGCCGTCGCGGATACTAGTGCCGGATTTATGATGGGTCGCACGAGCACTCTCGAGGCTGAGAAACGGGCGGCCCAGGCTGCCAAGGAGGCAAATGTGAAGCCGGCAAGGCTGTATTTGCGCTCCACCTCTCGGGGGCTGCGACGTGCTGTAGATATCTACATGCCACTCTTTAACCAGGACGCCAGCCCAGCCGGCTCCGAGGAAGAACAGGAGGACGATGCAGCGAGTCAGCCTGAAGTTCCTCAGACCCCGCCTCTTTCTCCTCAGGCAAAGGAACTTTCCTACAGAAGGTCCTTTCCCCACTTTCACCGATTGGGCATGTGGAAATTAATGGACGAGTACTTGAATGGTTCATCTTCAAGAGAAAAGATCCCATGTGAGTAGGAATTGTTGCTGGGTTAGGAACCAAACTTGATCATTTGAATTGCCTTAGATACCAGCAGCAGCACCAAGACCAAAAATAAATATGGGAAAGAAGCACCCCTCCGGGAGCCATATTCCCCAAAATCATCACAAGCACTTTCTCCTTGGTTCTGGAACTGAGAGTATATGATAATGGTTGGTAACCTCCAGGGGTTATTGCTAGCACAAATCAGGAGCCATCGCGGTTTGGTATAGTGAACTAGATCTGTGCCCGCAGAACATGTAAAAATTGTTGTTTAATTAGTTAACATATCCTTAAATTACTTTAAATAAATTCTTAATGTTGTAAATACGATTCAAGTTCACAAAAAAACGGAGATAAAATCCCAGTTGTAGCAACATTTGGTTCGTTAACTTATTTATCTTATCTCAGTACCCAAAAACCAAAAAATCAGAAAGTTGACAGTTTGCGCTCCGTTTTTTTTTTATTGAATGGAGTTTTGCTGCTTTCAGAAAATTTATCTTATGTCAGTACCTAGCTTTTCCAATGATTAGTAATCATTTTAAGCTCATTGCGACTAAATAAAAAACCAAATCAAATTAAAATCTCTGATATGGGATTGCACAACGTTAAAGATCTTGTCTTTGAGCCACACCAAGATCTCGCTGCTATAAAATCCATGTTATCGCATCCATTTCCGCTTTCATCCTCCAGGCAATGCCCGTTCCCCCGCCTCATCCACTCGCACATTTACATCCACATCCGCATCCGCTGGCTCACTTTGCCATACGCTTTGCATAACTTAGGGCGCAACAGGAAATGAATGAACACGCCCCAGCGACTGAAACGAAACGAAGAGTGGGAATAACATCGTCGCAGCGACAGCGACAACACACAGAGTCGTGGCACAGTTTTTCCATGTACTCTCCTCCTTCTGCTCCTGCTCCTGCTCCACCGATTTTCCTCCCCGTCGGCTAACACAAATTGCTGTTGTAATATCAATTTAAAGTAGCGCGCCAAAAATACCGCCCTAAAATATGCAAATTATTTTGTTGTCTTGATTTTTATTTACTCAGCTCGGCGAGAGATGGTGAATGAATGCGAAGTGAAAATATTTATGTTGGCCATTTTCGGGTTTCAACTAATTGTTTATGGAAGGAAATCAAGACTTTGAATGAAGGCATACAGATAGAAAATATTTGGGAAAATCAATTTAGCATAGCAATAACTTTGCAATATATTATATATAAAATTGATGTGTGAAAAATAGAGGCCTTGTTTTTACGATTTAAATTAGCTCTGGTAGCACAGCAGGACACCTTTGTATCCTTAAATTATAGATTTTTCACACTTGTCTAACCCAATGCAATCGTGCAACTGATGCGTTTTTATCATTCGGAAAATAAGGAAAAGTTGAGGCCACAGAAGAACTTTTCATCTTGCTGGCATAACTTTCTTAATATTTTGTTTTTTACTTTCCTCCTTCCTCTGTTGTTTTTTGCCCTCACTCTCGCTCTTTTGCTGCCTTTCCTGCGCCACATTTCCTTTGAACTTTATCTTTGTTGTTTGCCTTTTGTTATTGTTGCTGCATTAGGCTAAATTTTAGGGTATATGAATATTGTATATATCTCGGTGGAAGCAAATATTTTCAACTTTTGCAGCTTAACTTTATGCAAAGCATTCCGACTGTACCCTGGCACCCGCCCTTCCTTCACCGCAAAAAATTGAGAGCGCCAAAATTGTTTGTTACCTTTAAACAAATTGTCCCTTTTCCACGTGGCTGTGTGGGTGTTTGTGGGTGTGAGTCCTAAGAGCGGCAGCGACAAAAACAACAACGAGGACACATTACAAAAATCCGGCTGAGCAGGATGTGCGCACTTTGAGCCTCTTTGTGTGTGTGGCTGTGACGAGGCAGGGTCTTCGTTTTCCATATTTCCGTTGATATTTGTACTCAAAACTTTTCCAAGCTTTCCTTTTCTCCTACACAAGTTTTTCTAAGAAAACAGGTGCTACTTGTGTGGTTTTATCAGTAACCGGCAATAACTTTCTCATGCGAAATAGTAGTGGTCATATTTATTGCGAAAAATATAGAGCAAGGTAAAAAGCTTTTTTTAGTTGATAGAATTGTAAATATTGAATCAACCGGAAATGTTTGTAGCAAACACAAGAAAGCCTTTTTGAATACATCATTCCTCTGTGTATTATTTATTCTGGATCAACATCACCAGACGAGTCGATTCAGTCATGGGGTCTCTTAGAGCAGTAGCATTTGGCAGCATATTTCTTGCCTTTTTAAATGTCGAATTGATAGAGTTGTATGAACGTGTTTCGTGTTTATTAAGCTTTCATGTTTCAGGAAAAACAACCTTTGTTCTAAGTATTTCCATCTACCTAAGAGTAGACATGTCAATAAATATATAACGGGTTTCTGTTATGATTTAACAAGTAAATAATTTGTATATCTGCCATCTGTATTACAGAATGTTTTATTTATCTGATAATTATAATTATTTTAAATATTTGCTAGAAAACCAAATTCTTTTTGTTAATCTCTAACTAAATCTGTTCAATATGTAATTTTTCTTTGATCCCTTCGGGTTATGGGAGGCTTTTCTCTGCGGATTTATTATGATGTTTTTATTTGAGGATGACCGACTTTTCCTCTTCCTGATGCTGGGGTTCAAATCTGCTATAATGAAAAGCGCATTCCTATTAATATACTGTAAGGATTGAGGAAGAAAGGGCACGTGTGGAGTAACCTCGGTCTTTCGTAGTAAAATTACAATTAAATTCACATAAAACAAAATATCTTGCGGTGCTTTTTATGTGTGAGCTTGTAATATAAATCCTTTGGCTAATGGGGCCACACACACAGCGGGCGGGAAAGCCCCAAGTGCTCGTAGCAGGCGGTCCGCTTCGTGCCCGAAAAAGAGGCAGGACCCCCAGAAAAAAAAAACTGGAAGCACCGCAAGGACCACGGATGAATCTGAGAGCGTTTCGGTGGTTACGGGCTACAGGCACGGACTCAAACAAGGGTTAAGTATGGAGCTTCTAATGAACAAAGTCAGCGTCTGCGTTTGTGCATGCGAATGAGTAGCCGTGCCACCAGGTACGGACCTCGTCCTGCCAGCAGCAACAGTGCTCCTGCGAACACTGGATAAAAATCAATTGTACATTTTGTATTTCGTAAGAGAAACAAGCAGGGTCTGATAATAGTTAAAACCCATTTTAAATGAAATAAGACAACTTGAAATACTGCAGACACAGGCTTAGAGGTCCTAATCAGAAATTACACTTTTTAAAAAATTTAAAACTGTCCGAATAATATTATTTCTGTGCTACTTAACCTTTATTTATGACCGAGATAAAACATAAACACATACAAAATTGAAGAATTTCTCTAGAAAGATTCAAAAAGATTCTGGCACCAATGTGCTTTGGCGGCAAATGAGTTCTTCTGTTGGCCCAGCAAAATATGCATCCTTCTTGTGTGATTAAGCGTAGATCTGCTTTTATGTCCTTGGAATTACGCAGTAAAGAATAACGGATAAAAAGAATGGAACAGAACAGCATATAAAATGTAACCTTAATTTTTACCAAGAAAGTTAATAAATTTAAGTAATTGCAAGATGATTGGAAATTATGATTAGATACACTTTCTTGTGTTAGATAAATACTAGCTTAATTTTTTTAAATATTTTTTAAAGCATGTTTAAACAGTTTGTTTTACAATTAAGTTGCTAACTTTAGATTCGCAGAGGAGCCCCTTTAGCATTAATGAACTCGTTACGTTCCAATTTGACCAGGCTCTGCCCCCAGGCTGTGTTGAATGCAAATAACCTTTTAATAATAAGCCCGATGCCCGAACCGAACCGGTCGCAGTTTTCATTATCAGACATTTCCGCGCCACTCAGACATGGACAGACGGTGGCAATTCAGCTTAATGTGCATTTAAGTAAATAATTGAAATTTATTACATTTCGCAGGGCCCTCTCGGAGGTGCACAAAGCGAGCGAAGACGAAAAGCGCAGCTCGATGAAATGATTGTGATGGCATCCACTGATTTCGCGACCGCGGCTGGTCGCAGTTAATTGCATAAACCCATAATTGGAGGCAATTCCAGCTTGAAGCCCAGGGAACTCGCCTGGAAATTGTGCTTAACCATTTAAAGTGCACAAAGGAGGCCATGCCGCAAGGCGGCACAAAGGAACGCTGGAGTCGGCCGAAGGGTTACGAGTCCCGAGCTGGGCTCAGCGACTGTAGCATTTCTTGTTTTCCTTTATTTTCTTTTTTTTTTTTTTTTGCTTCTTTTTGGTTTTTGGCAGGTCTAATTAAGGTCACGTGACCCGGCCTGCACTCGAGCCCCCGCCCGCTGTGCGGCCATGCATGCTTCCCGGAAAATGTTCTCGCATCAAATGCAGCTTTTCGGCCAAAAAGAAATCAAGAGTCTCGACGCATGTTCACGCACATTTGCCCAGAGACGACGACATCTGCGAGGGGAGGTCGAGGTCCGGGCAATTATCCAGCGACCAAAATCAGCATGCCGCCGGAGTGGCCCAACCCCCCCGCTAACCTCCCAGGCAGCCCATCAAAGCAAAGTTTTCCCAGGCAAAAGGAAAGCGAACGAACGAAACTTAACAGAGGCAAATTACGCACACGAATTGCGCTGGACAATAAAAAAGCGCACAAAAAAAGCCGAGAAGAATGGCGAATAAATTATGAACAAGGGGCTGCACGCTGGCAGGAGTGGGCGGCGCGGTACGGGGTGGGGGCGTGGCATCTACTTGCGCGTCTAATTTGTTGGAAAATTAGTTTCTGTGTTTTGTGCGTGTAATTTCCATGCAAGCCACGAACACGACTCGGATGGAGATCTGTACTTGATTTTGATTGAAATAAGCTAAGAGGTGGGCAGCGCGGGGGTCTTTGTGCGTGGGGTAGGGTTGGGTAGGCAAAAGTGGTTATGTTACTTTGGTTAACAGTTACCAAACAGCCCTCAAATGGCCCCTTCGTTGCGTGTAACACAGACCCTTGGCCTGTGGCTAAGCTTCATGATGCTCTGCCTAGTTTAAGACTAACGGAATCTGTAACCGTTTTGGCCCAGAAATAGTAGCTGCTTTCCATTTACTATAGGTATGTGTATTACAAATCGTACTGAAGGACTTGGTAATGCAAGAGAACAGTATAATAATTAGATGAGTAACGCCACACGATTTATTTTGAGTTCTTAAAATATTTGTAAGAAGCCAGAAATAGTCAGTAGGCATCCAGCTCGAACAAGTGTATTTTTCAATAACCTTTAGGTTTACGTTTGCTACTTTTAAATTCAAACTCTGAGCTCCAATAGTAACTAAACTCAAGTTCTGAACGAAGTTCTCCACTCGAAACTCTGAGGTTTAATACCCTCACCATCCTATCCGCAGAAAGGGACTTTGTCCAATTAACATATATCTAGAGGCCGCTCCACTTGAACTTGGCTGGCAGACTCTTTGCTTGTTTGTCGTCTGTTATGCCTTTTGCTTTTAAGTAAACATTCGCAAGCTTTGCGTTAAATAATTTTCGTTTAAGTGCTGCTGGCTTTTTTGTGGTTCTGTTTTATTCAATTTCATCTGTGTGCTGATTGCGATGTCTGCGACTGCGCAAGCGACTGAGTCTTGGGAGGATTTGTTTGGCATGGGAGTGGGGATCCCCTTTGATTATGAGGGCGTTGCTGATGTGCACGCAGCTGCGATGTTGCCTTGTTATTTCAACAGGCTGCGATCGCAATGCAGGGGAAAGCTGGCTTTCAAATACTCTTAAATTGTATTATTTCTTATTTTCATTATCTGAAATTAATCTTAAAATCAGAATAAAATATATAAGAAGAATAGTTTAATATACAAACTGAAGTTCATGTAATTTTATACTTTAAAGCTTGATCTTTTTCAGTGAAAGACTCTCTCTTCAGAAGGGCATCTCCGTACGATTCCGCGAAGCAAGACGACACAGGAAACTGGTTTAATTGGTTGCGAACTGCAAGAGCATGTTTATCCCGCCCCTTCTTTGGGGGGAATTCAGTCTCCGGTGATGCTGCACTTGCTTCTCCGGCATTGTCTACTCAAGTAGAAATGGCATTCGCTCCATTCGCTCCGTCCCCGCGAAAATCACAAGAATAGCAACTCATCGAACTGTGGAGCTGCGAGTGGAAGGCCCAGTTCAATTCAATTAGCAGCATATTTTGCAGCCACGATACGGAAGAAATGTGATACAGATACGATTCCCGCGGACAGCGGGAATTTATGAAGCCCATGGCCCTGCCAGCATTTCGTTCTACTGTCGTCGTCGACCCCGTCCTTCCACTCTTATTTGGCATGTTTTGACACTGCAGGCCGCGGCGAGGCCAAAGGGGAGTTGGTTGGGTCGGAGTCCCCGCTGTTCGCACTCAATGGCATGCGATCTTCAGATGCCGATGCTGTGAGTAGGGTTGGCGGAGAGTCTTGTCAGGGGCGGGGCAGACCCGGGGGCTGGCCACATGTGGCTGACGTTGCGTGGCGGCGAAATGATTTAAAAGTTTGCGTGTGTGAAGCAACTCCTCCAAAATGCCTCAAGATTTTCTTAAAAGGAAAACATTCATACAAAGTATTGTCCAGCAATTAAAGCTGCACTTCAATAACTTATAGTTAATATATAATTTAAAACTTTCTTTTTTGTTTTGATCAAACATTACTTTTATTCAATTTCCGCTTGATGGACCTTAAGTCACATTAAAACCTGTTGGAAAATCAGCCAAAATCATCAATCAATAATTGCTTATTGCACGTTCATTGGTTATTTTACTGCAGACTTGCCTTTTACCCACTTCCAGCTAGCGACTTAATTTCCCACCGACTCCTCCCATTGCCAGTACTCAATGACCCATTGAAAAGCTGTTTACCGTCGCGTTTTGAAGAAAACTTGTCAGGAGAGGGGCGGCCCGCAAGGTGGGCGTGACAGGTTGACTTAAATGACAAATTACAAGTATTTACATGCAAAACACAACAAGATGTCGGGATGCCGGGATGCTGGGATGCAGCGATGGCGGCAGACTTCGTAATCGATGCGACACGCGCGTGCCTGGCGAGCAGCTAGCTGGCTCCGGGGAGGAGCACCCAAGAAACCACACGTTGACAGAACGGCGAGGCAAAGACAATCGAGATGCTGGGAGCAGCAAGATGGAGCTGGAGGGGAGCTGAGACGACGCCTAATTGAGCGAAGGAAGTCAGGCCAAGGAGTAGCTGGCGCCACCTGTCGAAAGACCCAGTCCCGGCTGGCTGGAGTTTCCACGGGCTCTTCAAGTTGATTGCATTAATGACATGTTGTTGCTGCCCCAGTGAAAGCCAGCTCAATGATAGCCAGGTTCGTCGGCGGCTCACCCAAGTTGATTAAAAGTCTCGAGTGCGCGGCGGTACTGCGGAGAGAGAGAACGCTCGAAACGAAAGCAATTAGCAATTGACACCCGGGTGGCATCTTAGAGGAACTTCGGAGCGGCAAGCAAACGTCATTAATGGGAGTGGAATCCAGTGAGGGACTCTCCAGGAAAGTGCCAAGACAGCAGCAGCAGCAGTACGAGGCCATTGAGCAGGTACAGTAGGTGGCAAAGGCCGTAATTTAGTTCTCATTTGGAGAAGGTAAATAAAAAGGGTTTCAGGCAAGAAAGGGTGTAATAGAAAGAGAAAATCAAGTTGGCTATAGGTAATAGGGACTAACTGCAAGTTCAGAATGAGATCTGTTATTAAAAAGACTTACTGAACTTTTCGCAGAAGCCTTTTTTAGTAGGATTTTCTTTAGGGATGTCAAGTTCTTTTGTTCCAACTAAAATATTTGCGTATAAAAATAGGACAGTTAAGTGTTTATAAATGTTGATAAAATTACCATTTGAAGCGCCTTCATACCAATAACAAGTGACGGGCAGTTAGACCCTCATATCGCTTCAGAATTTTCACGATTCACTGCTCCTGCCCCATATGAGCAGGGGATGTCCTAACCTCTTCTGCGCTATCGACTCTTAGCATCGCAATGGAACGCAGCCTACTTGCGGGCGCAGTGACTGACCTCCACTAACCCTGCGACTATGATGCCCCCATTGCCCAGATACGTCCCGGCATTTCTCGAGCAATTTAATTTGATTAATGAGGCGCAATGGGCGAGATAGCGGAAGGCCGCGAGCCACCCGGGAAATTGTTCAAATCAAATTTCACTGACCCAGTTCGATGGAAGCCAAGGAACTCCAGCTAGGTGAGAGGTACATCGAGATAGCAGTTGCTGCTGCTGCGACTCCTTCCTGACCCTGCCTCTGCGCAGCGTGACACCGGGGCGTCTGTATATTTTCTTAGGCACAGATTTTAATTAAGCAGCCGCCGAATGCACTTCAAAGTGCCATCTGCTATTTATAGGAGATCAAAGCAAGTCCAATTACTCATCGCCAGCTTGCCATGCACTCCTCAAACTTGGCAATGAGCTAGAGAGCCGTTTCCCCCCTTCGGTCTCTTCAGCATTTCAGATTAATTGCACCAAGGTGGGTGTGGCAGGAAATCGGATGGCGGATCGCTGATTGCGGATCTCACAAGGGCTAGGTGTTAGAACACTTCGAGTGCCACATCGAGATCGCTCCCAATAATTACCTGGACACCCTGCCACACACCGTGAACCCGCTCTGAGGCAGTCACACGACTTTCTAAATCAATTTTGCCTCGCAATAAATAATTTCTTAATAAATTGCACACTCAAAATGCGACTTCCTGCAATTAAAGGCCAAGTCGGCCGTCCAGCAATCCTCCTGCCTTCCCCCGTGCTCGCACAGCTCCTCGAGTGCAATAAAAAATAATTGAAAACTCAGTCACGTAAACGTTTTCCAGCCGCCGTTCTCTCAGATCGCTGATCAGCGCGACTCATTAATCCGTGAGGTTGCCTGGCGAATAGTTGTCTGCGAAGCGATGGACCACATCAGGTGACCATATATCCAGAATCTGATTACGAAATTAAACTAACTAGAAAAATTAAATTCTTCGAATACTGAGCTTAAATTAATAATGAAGGATTGTATTGAAAACATATAATGCAGGTCCTCTAATTTTGATCTCTGATAACATCATCATTATTTTCATACGAGTAAGTTCATACACAGTTCATGATATTGAAATACACTTTCTTTAGCCTACAATATCATAATAATTATTATTTCTTATTTGGTTTAACCAGTTTGCCGTACTACAATGAGTTTCCTTTGAGCTGCCTGGTTCGTCACGATCGCCTCACGGTGCCACCTTTAGTTTGCCGCCGACTTATCAGCCCGTGACAATCAACGGAACCGACTCAGGCGGCGGTGGCCAGAGGAGGGCACTTCATATTTGGGTTAAAAAGGCGTGCATGCAATTTACTCCATAAGTCAAGAGCCGGCGAATGAGATCCGTGAGGTGGGGCCGGGGCAACGGCAGAAAAGCGGACGGAGAGATCATCAGCGAGATTGCAAAGTAAGAGAATCGCGGTTTCGACTTCTTATACCTGTGCGCAGGTTACCATCATTTCGGGCAGAAGTTTGCAACATGCAAGAACCCTTTCTCTCGGGTTTTAATATCAACTTCAAGAGCAAGAATGATATGGATTAATAGTCTTATTAATCAAATTGACAATTCATGTTTAAGATCTTCACAAAAAGACACAAGATAATACAAATAAAAATATCTATTCTCAAGTATATGGGCATACAAACAATGTTTTTAATGAGTATGTTTACCTTTTGACTAAAATAGGCATATTCCTTAAATTAATTCATATTTAAGGGTATCCCTAGATTCGGCCTCCAAAGTCAGAATTCCATTTCAGTTCATGATGCGTTTGATTGAGGCGCGATGCAGACTTAGTTAAGGCTGCGGGTAATTAACTGCACTGACTGGGATTCCGCTTGCTGGTGGGCGTGGACGTGCAGGTGGCTCTGGCGAATTAGAATCCCGAGGAGCTGAGCAGAACTGCTGCGGGAAATCCAGTGAATCCATCGCTCATTTCCAATTGCAGGACACCCACACTGAGTCCCCTCTCACTCCAGAGGCCACGATGGCAGTAGGGGAAATGGTTTGCCACTTTTTATTTGTAGCAGGCGACAGAGTGTCAAGCCACCGTGACGTCGCGACGACGAGAGGAAATTGCAGTCCGCATTGTTTTTTCGGGTTTCTTGCCCGGGTCTCCTCAGTCAGTGCCCGCAGTTGCGACGAAATTGAAAATACATTTTTAATGATTTGTTGCTCAGCTCAGTGCTCTGAGCTGACTGTGAGAAACATCGCCGTATCCAGGGACCTGCGGCGGGAGGTGACACAGTTCGTTGAACCGTGAGTCCCCCTCGGGATCACATCCAGCACGCGAGCTGCATTGATTTCGCGGAATTCTAAAATTTATGGCATTGCCCAAAGTGGAGCACAAAGCGGGAACAATGAGGATCGAACTCAGATTCTCAGGCGATAACTACGGATCTTAGGGAAAGGATGTATTCACAGAAATGCTCTTCACCATTGTCAAGGCCCTTCGGCCTATATACTTGACCCAAAAGCCAGCAATACACACTTGACTAATTGTCCAGGTCTGAATGTATCCGAAATATACTTGACTTTTTTGCGGGCTGCAGGAAATGAAATTTAATATGCCGAATTTTGGCCAGGACACTTGAGGCTGTCCGGTCCAGGACATGTCAAGCTTTCCTCTATTCATGTGTGTTTGTGTGGATAATGAAGTGCTGCAGCTGCAGATACGGAGCCAACTGACAGGAGAAAACTTGAAAACAAATAAGCTGAGACAAAACACATTAGAATGCCCAATAGCTCCTGTCGACTCTGTGTGGGCAT
The DNA here is from genome assembly GCA_018151655.1 of Drosophila bocqueti. Classification (NCBI taxonomy): domain Eukaryota; kingdom Metazoa; phylum Arthropoda; class Insecta; order Diptera; family Drosophilidae; genus Drosophila; species Drosophila bocqueti. The sequence continues at coordinate 1,491,218 of JAECXF010000149.1, read as the reverse complement.
GACTAAACTCTGAAGGATATTGTAAATGTAAAGACAGGCCGTCGTTGATGTGTCTGTGCCAGTGTGCACACAATGCGATACAAATGTATCGTCCACTGACAAATCAAGTGGGCACATCCCAGATACTCTGTCGACGGCTGCAGATTCTTGCGACTTCTGTGTGTGTTTTAGTGCGGTCGATGGAATTTGCCTAAGAGGATTTTAAAATTTTAAATTAAGTGGCTTGCTTTGAGCAAGAGTTCTCTTGCATCCTGCGGTTAGCCTGCATAATTGTCCTCGTCAAGGGAAATGCAATTTTAATGCTTGCCCAGGCCTGCAGCCTGGAGTCTCCAAATTGCGCTGGTTCATTGTTTAATGCTCGGTTACGCCCTAAATGGCCGTGCTACTTGAAGGATTCCCCCCGTCTTTTGTCCTTCTGGACAGCCGCCCCAAAAGTATCTATCAGATGCTGTTGTTCTTTGCTGCTCGTTTCCCAACCGGTCCCACCACCGCCCCGCCAGTTGACCCTCGCCCAAAGTCAATTTGTCGTTGTACTTAGTCGCATACATAAATTCCCCAGGTCCAAGTCCAAGTCCTGATCCAGAGCTGCGTCCTCCCGAGCTCCAACCTCGAATCCACGTTGCACATTACAACTTTGAATGCCAACTCGCAAATGAACTATAAATAAATAATTTCCCTCGCTAGAAAGAAGAAGGAACACCGGCAATGTTCAGAGGTCATTGTGAAGAGCACACGCGAGGGTAAACTCACATGTTCAGAATTACCTACAGATAAATATTCTTGAAGTTTACCTAACAGTTATGCTAGTGAAGACATTATAGATTGCAAAAAATCTTTGTGAAAGTCAAAAATTAAGGAAGCAAAACTTTCCAAATTAAAATTAAGGGTTCAAAGGTATACAAACTTCAACATCTCGAAGTTTGTATCCTTTCTTCTACTTTTGGATATTAAATTATTATTTACATGTATCTTCCTGTTTATTTTGTTCAGTATACATTTCTTGTCATCAAATTTGTTCAAGATTTTAAAGAAAATATTTAAAAAAATGTTTACAATGCAATTTTATTTTAAAAAGAATTAAAAATGTTACGGTTGAGCTTGATCCAAAAAATGTTTGAAAACGAAATGAAAAAGTTGGAGAAGAAATTAAAAGAAAGAAATGAAAATGAAAGAAGAAAGAAAATAAAAGAAAAGTTAGAACTTTAGCAATCGTAAAACTTAAGAAATACGAAAAAAATGAACACGGTTTTATTATTATCTGAGAGTAAAATCGAGATCTCTATTAAATCATTTAAAACAATTTTATTTAAAATATGAATTATTAAGTATTATTATTAAACCTACTTCCACTATATATTTTTTTTTAAGTACAATTAATAAATAAAATGTTAACTATTCGTCATTATTTGCTTGGAAAACAAATTATTCAAAATATTAGATCTAACTCGCCTGCTCAAATATTTTGTTACATTCCTCTTGAGGAATAATATCTTTGAATTTCTTTAAATTTCTGGGAGATACTCGTATATGTGATTCGCTGGTAGCTACATATTCTCAAGTGAAGGAAAACCTGGTGAACTTTCCGAACTGCTCTCTGTCCCACACACGCTGCCAAAAAGTATTCGTATATTTGGGCTGTCAGAAAAGCGGAAATAAAGAGGGTGAGAGAATGAAAAAGAAACTATCGGAACGTAGCGAACCTGTGCGGAACGTTCGCCGGCAACAAATCGCCCGAAAAACAGAAGAAAAACAAAAGGAACTTTATAACATGTCTGCAGCAGGGACAAAGATACATACCCGAGCGCCCGGATACACAATGGCCGGCAGCGGCGACAGTGGCAGCGGCAGCGGCAGCAGAAGCCGTGGCAGGTTCCAGCTACAAGTTCATTAAATAAATTATTCATACGCAACGTGTGCCGAACAAAAATGGCAACTGACGTCGCAGCCGTCGCGTCGCTTTGTTTCACTTTTCCACACACACATACTGGCCCGGACTGCCGTCGGAGGGAAATTCATTGGCAGTTTGTTTTATTTGCCAATGTCTGTGGAATGAAAACGCATTCGGCTTAAATATTTATGCCCAAACGTCTGTGTTTGTGTGGGTCTCGCGGCGCTCTTGTGTTGGTGAGTGCGAGCAACTTTGCCATTTTCCGTTCTCAATTTTCATTTCCACTTGACATTTGCGAATGAGCGGTGCCTTAGATTCAGCTGGCGGTCAGTGTTATTGGACTTGCACTGCTTTTCAACTACCGGTCTCCCATTCATTCATTTACAATGCAAAATTTCGAAGGCCATGAAAGACTTTTTGTCCGGGCAAATAACATCTAATTCAATTGCAACTGCTGCACCGGCCACTGAGCCGTAGATCTGAGATGAAGGCCAAGAATGCGTCCCACTGGGCGAGGCATTTGCATGTGGCTATGGAATTGTAAGCTGTTAAATGGAATTTTTATATGGACGGACATAGTTGGACATTCGGTTCGTGTACCTGAGGTGCACCGACAGAAATCCGTAGTGAAGTATGCAAATGCCGAAATGCAAATGCCAGCAAACGACAACCGAGAACCGTCAACCGACAAGTGCATGAATATGTCAATGCGCTCCGTGCTCCAACTTGCACCTCAATTTTTGACAGTTGCAACTCAATCTCTGCCCCTCTTGCCCCACTGCCACACCCCCCTCTTGGAGCGGAATGTGAAGTTTGGCTGACATTTCTCTTACTTTGCGGTTGGCTGAACCATTTTTTGTTCTTTATTTTTGGATGGCTCGTTGGCGGTTTCTGCATGAGATTGCATTTTGAAAAGGTAGCAATTTAAATCGGAGTAGCAAAAGTTACAAAAAACAAAAGACTACAATTGACTAAATGATTTCTTTGAGAGGACACTGCAGTAAAATATTAATTAAAATAACTAAATCAAACATTTATAAATGGTTCAAGGAACAGATTTATATTGGAATTTTCTAATTATTATTATTGCTTACTTTTAAATATATTAAATAAAAATTACAATGTCTTGTACTTGTTGGTATGTTTGTTTAATATTTCAGTTTAATTAAATCAACTCTCGTATTGTTTATAAATTAGAAAATGAAACATATAACTAATAGTCTGCTTTTATTTATCATTAGCAAGCTTTGAGTCAACGTCTTAAAAGGAATAATTTTTCAGAAGATCGCCATTAATATTACAAGCCAAGTAAAATTGTTAAAGATGTTTACAAACATATGAAGAAAAATAATGCTAAAGAACCAACCATTGACACTGACAAAGCGGCTAAGATGTGGCTGCTTAAATAGGGAATGGTAGTTGGCACTGTGGTCCCAAGATAATCAAATTAAAATAATGATTTTACAGTCATACATAAAATGATTAAATGACTTTTTTATTTATGTGTGTTTTGTTATGCCGACGTATTGGAATTGCTTAAAAAAATAATTCATAACTCTTATGCACCTAAAGACAAATAATATCTACCTATGTATATGTATGATCGTTTGATCACTTAGATATAGGAAACTGAGTTCGATAAAATACAAATATAAAAAATAAATATAAAATAAGTAGTATAAAATGAATTGTTAATTAACGTCGATGTTGATGTAATAAAACGCGTGTTAAACAAATATTTTTTATTTTACAATTCCACAGATTGCAATGCAATCTTTTGACCAAAAATACACCACTGTACAGCTGCCACATTGTTTAATAAATCTGCTCGCAGTTTTTACCCAAAAGAAACTGAGAGTTTAATTAAAACTAAGCACTTCTGTTAAGGTCCGAGACAAAGCCTGGTTTTCAAGGGACGGCACAAAGAAAACTTTCGCTTTCGCCCACTGAGCTGGGTGGGAGTTTTTAATGAGTCCCGGACAGTTCCAGACAGAGCGGCTGTATCCATATGCTAATGATTATTGTCATCCCCCCGCAGCATTTAGTTATTCATTTTTTAGACATGCTGATTCTTGGGTCTGCGGAGAAGTAATGCTAAATAATACGCTGCCATTATGGCATGTCTCACTTTCTCCATTCTCCCTGCCACTGCCACTGCCTGGTAGGCAGGGTGCTCCTGGTTTTCCCACTTGGAAGGCTGCCTAATTAATTTCACTTCATTTCGTTATTAATGCGCCGCAAAATATGCTCAGAGTTTTTCGCTTTCCCCCTCCTTTTTGCGGTTAAGAGGCCAGGGAAGAGTGGAAAATTAGAGGGGATTATGCATGAAATTAATTTTGTTCTTTTTATTTCAAAAACTTTTGCTATTATTTCAATTTTACTTTAACGTGTAGAAGTGAGGGAAAAGCAAGGGAACTAGAAGGGAGGCTTACAGTGCCTTAAGGGTGCTCGGGTGCTTTGGATGGTCAGCCGTGTTGTGAGAAGCTGAAATATGTATTACTGAAGTCCTTATTGTTTTTAAGGAGTCTTCATGTGGAACAAGGTCAAGGTGCTCATAAATAAAGTAGACATAAGAGTAGGGTTTCGATTACCTTTTGATATATCTTGAGCTAATCTTTTGTTTAGCATTATCTCCAGAAACAGGTTTATGTTGATTTATGAAAACTCTTTCGCTGCCCAACTATATAATATATGAATGATTAGGCTGGCGATCAAAGTACTGGAATAACGCAATGGTAAACCACATATAGTCTGGTGGACAAAGACTGGGGGCGTGGTAAAGCCTCTGCTTTGGCGTGGCGTTGATGTCAGAAACAATTTGCACACAGGGCAGGCGACTCCCATTGTGAACTGAATGGCCATGGCGTGTCGAATAAATTTTATTTAAATAAATAATTTTTCCATTAACCGCAAACATGGATTTTGGTGCAATTGCATAAATGGAATGTAATAAATGAAGTGCAGCCAAAGGTCCATGGGAGCAAGCGGGTGGCATGCCACCGTTGATGTTGTTGTTGTGGTTGATGGCGTGTTGACGCGGTCGCTTTCGGTATTCCGATTTCCAGGTTGCAGCGTTCGGTTCCATTTCTCTGGCCTCCTGTGAATAGGGCCTTTTTCAGCCTTTCTCCGAACTGGAAATTAGTTTGTAATTTGTTTAGTTTACACTGAAAATGGCCGCACAATGCATTTACATATTATACATTATGTTCTGCGGTTGCATTGTTGCCGTCGCCCCGCCAGTTGTTGCTGTTTCGGCCGGGCCCGAGTGGTTGCTTTGAGCCATAAAGAGCATATATAGTACTACGCGGTGCGGTTGTTAAATTGTTAATGTCGACTTTTAGGCGTCACAGGTATAAAGTTGCATTACGGCTTTTTTACGTTTCCATTTACTAGTTTATTTAATTAATTAGTTGCCCTTGGGGGTACAGGAACAGGGAAAAATGTAATGTGTATATTTGTAAATTTATAACTGTGGGGTGATCAGGAAGGAGGCAAACATACAATGCATTCTTTTGGGAATTGTACAATTAAAATGTTCAGATAAATTGACATTGCTGAATATATATGTACGTACATATACATACATATGTATGGGTTATAGGAGAGTGATTTTAATGTATTGCTTTAATTGTGCAAATTATTAAAGGACTAATCATTAAACCAGTGTGGCCCAACGCACTGGCGATTTCTATTTCCCGCCTTCGGTTGGATATGGAAAGTATTCACAGAATGTAATTAAGGTACTGAATGGGAATTAATCCTTTTATTCGAGGTTAATATATGTATATTTTGCAGTCATAACTATTTTGTAACAAATATTAGAAATAATTGTAATAATTAGGTTCGAAATATAGCAACTTTGCTCTATTTCTTATTCACACAAATAAAATTTAATCATTTAAATGTTCATTTTTTATGATAAAATTTATTTCTATAAATATTTGGAAAGTTGAGAGACGAAATTAAACAATTTTAGAACATTCGCCTTATAACAAATTAGAATCTAAATTTAGAGCCGGAAATGTATAGGATTTTTTAAACATTTTCCTTTTTATGTGTATGCCTAGGAGTGCCTCGGCTCTAAGTCCATTTCACAATTCATAAGAAGCTGACCTCATGTAGCCACAGCTACGCAGTTCTATAAACAAAACAACTTCAAACGACGAATTATTCAAAACTAATAGCATTAGCAGGGGGAAATCACATATGTATATTCAAAACAAAACTGAAAAGAAGAAAAATTGCTTAGAAGCAGCTATTCCTTAGTCCCACTTGAAGCCGTCAGCGAATCGTTGACGACACTCGAACATTGCTGGAACATCCTGTATTGGACATTCTTTTTTATCGGATATTACCAGTGCTTGTATTTGTTGCCTCTATTTCTGTTATTATGGAAACGTGCAGCGGCAATTTGTGCACGGAATTTATGGGCCATTGTGCAATAGAAGCCATTCATACGATTCGATACCTATGTGATTGTCGACAACAGCTTAAGAAAATATTTTAATAAGTTTATTTGAGTTTTACAGCGTCACGTCCAGCAGCGTTCTCGCCTCTTTTGGTCTGGTTTCTGTTGGTCCGCTTTTGTGTTTTTATGAATTCCTAATTAGACAATTTCCAACGCACATTTCTGACACCTCTCGAACGGGTTAAGGGCACGGGAAGGCCGTAAAGACTCGGGACCGTTTTATGACATTTTTATTTAATTGCAAAAAGCGAACATTACTGCCGTCGAATGGGGGAATAGGGAATAGCCAGGGCCTGGATCCTCAACATTTAATGACGGCTGTCGGCTGTCGGCCGTTCGGAGTGACGTTGCTGGCGTAAAGTGTCGGCCAAGTCGGTACATTACAGCCAGCCGGGGCTGTAATAATATTTAAATTCCGAATTGTCGAGCTTATGGCGAACGGAAGTCATGATCGAAACGATGATTAATGACGGGAAAATGTTGGCGGGAATTTAAACCAAGCCCTGCTTAGTTTGGACCAGCTTCCCGTTGGTTTACTGCCGCGCATTGCCTGACCCTTAACCCCCTCTATTCTTCGCCGCTATTCTGCTAATTTTGTGCGAAACTTTGTGCTGCTCCCCAAAATATTCTCGCCAGATTACCGCCGCTGTCGGTGGCATTCGCCTAATGGGCCCTGCCCTGCTGTTCATCATGCTGCTCATGCATTTGAAGTTTTGACAGTTGACTGTCATTACTGCAGCCCCTGTCCTCTGTCCTCTGTCTCCTGTCCTGTGTCCCCTGCTCCTGAGCCCAAATACAGATCCAAGCCGAAGCCACCATCCCACAACGCATTCTAGTCAAATTTTGCAGTGCGTTTGCGTTTTACGTTAACATTTCGCTACCTTGCATACTAAACAAACCCTCAGATCCCTCCGAAGACCGTGATGGGTGGCTTCAATTGTTGCCACAGCCGCTGCCCTTGCCACTGCCACTGCCACTGCCAATGGTGTGTTCTGTTAGTGCAGCCCAAAACCACAAAATGGACAAAATGTGTTCAATTTTAGGCCTGTGATTTTTCAATAGAGCACTGGGCTGCCTTCGGTCCGGTCTGTTGTCGGTCAGCTGGCGTCGTCGTCGGCATGGGCCCGGCATCTGCTTTGGCGAATTAACATTGATGCCGCGCCGGGCGGAGCCTCCATTTTGTTTGCTGGGATCCTGACGTGCCGGCGTTCCCGTAGAGCGTTCATTAGCACGCACGTCGGCGCCATTTTGCAAACGCATTTCCGCTGCAGCCGTACGTGCAGTTCAAATCGGGTTTACCTTCGGGCTTACCCGGCCAGGAGATTAGAGATGAGCGCGTGACTGGACGCCGGGCAAATCAGGGGATTTGAATAAATAACTTTATTCTAAGGAATTTATATGGGAAAATATTTGGTTAGAATTTACGCATTGTTTTGAATCCAATTTATATACAATAAATGCAAGATATGCATGAATAGTATAGATACCTTCAGCATCAAGGGAAGCGTATCTATTACGTACATGAAGAGAGAAAATATACATTTATATATCGATAGTACATCGATGTTTGACTCCAAAGTGCGGATTTTAAAATGGAGATGTACACAAATTGCGATATATAAAATAACTAGATATTTAAATTTACAGATTGAACGAATACCATTGAAATACGTATAAACACAATTCCTATTTGATAATATAGAGATATAATATAATTTATTTAAATACAATTTTATATAATTTATCAATAATTTGATTGGTTAATTTTCAATAATATCCATATTCAATCATAAATTGAATAGTATTTTTTTTATTACTTTTCGATTATTTCGATATTTAAATGTCGACATAGTATTAATGCATTTTAATTATAATTAAAGCTTACAATATTTTTTATATATATAATTATTATATAATAAATAGCAATATATGTATTTTTTTTATAGTAATTTCTGGTTTTTCCTATCGATATACATCCCACTTCACTCAGTCAACAACGTTAAAATGGATTAGGATTAAACTGGTAATTTTAATTTCAAATGTATTTAGTAAACCAATAAGATCTTTTTATTTAAATGCTAAACCAAATTTGATTTAACATTTAAAAAAAATATATCCAAATTCCATTCCGTCTCACGTGGTCATCACCAGTGGAAGTGCAATAACTGTTTTCCCGCCGTTATCCTGTTAAGGCCAGGTAAATGTTATAGCTGCTCTATTTTTTGCTGCTGCCATCATTTTTGCGACTGCCCATTCAAAAGGCATTTTTAATTGGCGATGTGTACGGCAGCTTAACGCAACGGATACGAGTCCCAATACCCAGTCCAGTCCGGTTGCAGATGCAACAGTTCCCGCATCGCATCGCATCGCAACGACTCCGACTCCGATTCCGAATCCAATCGAATGGAATCGGGGATCCTACTGATGCGGACCGGACCGGGTCTAGTCGATAATTGGTAACGCGTCACGTGTTATGCTCTCAAAAGCCAAAAATGGAATTTCTAATTAAGTTTTACAGGGATTTAATATCGACCATCTGCAGTTTCCATTACAGTTACCACCGCTGCCCGGAGAGCCTGCAGCCTGCAGCCTGCAGCCAGTGTGTACGAAATTTTGGTCAATTAACACATCAACGAGCTTAGAACAGTATCCCGAGCCCTGTCGGAGCACCAACTAGCCAACGCAAAAAAGGGGGAATTTGACTTACTTGTTTGAGCATTTTCCTGCTGCCTCTGCAGTTGAAGTTGCTGCTGTTGATGCGCTTGAGGGATTAGCAAGTGGTCGAGAGGGCCTCGGAGATGGATGGCTCAGGAGCTGCTCCTCCCCCTGATGGTTGGAAAATTGCTTTTAAAAATCTGATCAGCAGCACAGCTTAAAGGAATGTTTTTCTGGCTGCAAATGCTGGAATCATGCCTGTTAAGTAGTTGTCAGTTATGGGTGGAATCCCAAATTGCTTTTGCTGGGCTCCCTTTGCCATTTGGCTGCAGGTTGCCGGCAAAGTTTATGAGTCAGTTCATTTGTGGTAGATCCACACATCGGAGAGGTTGATCCACTTATTTGGTTAAATGGATTTCGCCAATCAAGCTGGTGCAGCAAACTTTCGATGCCTCAATGTGCTATGTGGGATATGTGATATGCGATATACGATACACTGCTCGAGTATTTTGGCCGCGGAGCCTTGGAAAACGGATAACAAGCAGCCGACAAGCCCGTCGATATGCATATATAGAGACGGGATGAGGATGAGGATGAGCATGGGCATCATCCCAGACAAGCTATAGCTGTGGCAGGCAACCCGTCACTCACTCACCCCCGCATTCATTGGCTCATTCACTCATTCACCCATTCCCGGGCCGTCATTTGCCAGAGCCACGAAGCAGTAACAATTGATATGCGTGTACGTGATCTGAATGCCGAGCTCCTTCAATTGATTTGATGCCAGCGCTGGGCTGGGGGTCGCTTCAGGCGGCGGAGGAGGGAGACCTGCCCAAACTTGGGAGCCGAGAGTCAGTGGAAACTTTACTGGCACGCGCTGGAGACCTCGAGATGCTAGGAGGAGACTGTAACCTGTATTTGAATAATGACCGATCGAACTGTGAGGCTCAAGCTGCACAGAGATTCACAAATTCTGGGGCTGGGCACTCCTTCCCGCAGGAAACGCCAAATGTGTCAACTGGTCATTTGTCATTTCCGACTCCGAGTGGGTAAACAAACGGCAGGCAGACAGCCGGAGCATTGCCAACTTCGATCCATAACTCAGCGCGGCGCAAAACGCTGCGCATGCGCTGTCTGTCAGGCGGCTTGTCAACAAATGCGGGGATGGGCAGCCAAGTGGCTATGGCCAAGAATTTACACAAAAATGCAATCAGCTCGACAGATAAATATACAAATTGTCGGCGGGCAACAAGAGTGGAATATTTAGCCGAGGACAGCCGGCGGCAACTGGCGCGTTATCATGAATGAATATTTAGATTGCGCGTACGAGGACTCAATGATTTTATCAGCCCGATACTTGGATAGTCAGATACTCAGATAGCCAGATACTCGGATACTTGTCGCTGCCGCGATTGTTTGCTCTTCATATTTAGCTGTCAGCTCAAGTTGTTTGTTCTCGGCCAAATGGACACGGTAAGATTGCATCTGGCCTGAACTGTTTGTTACCCTCTTGAAGGGTATTCTAACTGAGATAAGAACGTGGAGCAGGTATAACCATGTTAAGCAGTCATCTATTGGGATATTTAAATCATAGTGGAAATGTTAGAGATGACAACAACATGATTACCGAAATACTTTTAAAAGGCTTTACTTTTGCTAAACAATCGAAACGTAGTATAAAAGTAACCGAAGAAACAAGAGAATTATTATAAAAAACCCAATTTTCGGCCTGCATTTCGGTTCAAGCATTCCAGATTCGAGTTTGGATTAGACGCGGAGTCGATTGTTTTCGGTGGAGCCATTGAAAACTGTGTCACCAAATCAAGCATTCGAAAGTAACGACTGCCAACAAAGGCCATGGCTAGCAGCCTTCTCGGCTACCAATCAATCAGGCGCGAGCCGGCGATATCATTAACCGCCCGGCGATACCATCTACAAGTCCCTTTCAATATGTTAACTCCCCAATCCACCGCAGATTTGGACTGGAACCCCGAATCGCACCATCGCAGCGAGGCGTCAATAAATCATGACAAGATCGGCGTTCCTACCACGCTTCCCCTCTCTGCGGGAAAATCTCGACGGGGCTGAGTCTTGGGCCATAATGCCGCATTATGACAAGTTGCGGCGCGCGTTACGCACGGCGAATGTATCTGCATCTGCATCTCACCGCCTGCTCACGCGTGTATCTTGATTAATGCGAGCGAAGCTATTTGAAATTAATCTGAGAAGGCAAGGAATCTCAAACATTTCTCCCTAAGTATCTCGGCGGGATATGCAGTGGCACAAAGGGGAAAATAGCAAAGGAATACCATCGAATAAGACCCTTAATAATGCCTTGGATTACTTAAGCTTTGCCATCATTAATTTAGTTATTATTTAGCTCTTAATATAATTAAATTTTATAACATTCTGAATTTGTTTATATTTGAAATATAGTAAAATAGAGTGGTACTAGAAGTTGTAGTAAAAGCTACTATTTGTTCGAGCTTCATTCTTCTTATACCCTTGCAGATAATTCTAATTTTTGTCAGAAGTTTGCAACGCAATGAAGGAGACATTTCCGACCCTATAAAGTATATATATTCTTGATCAGCATCAAAAGCCGAGTCGATCTAGTCATGTCCGTCTGTCCGTCCGTTTATACGCAAACTAGTCCCTCAGTCTTGAAGCTATCTGAATGAAACTTTGCAGATAGTCGGGCTGGATCGGCCGACTATATCATATAGCTGTAATAGGAACAATCGTAAATTTTTTAGGAAAAAAATTATAACTTTTTCACGTTTCATCATATTTTCATATAACTTAAGATATGGCCATTTTGTTTTATTCTAGAATTTCGGTTTTAATTTAATCAAAATCGGACTACTAATCGCATACATATGTAGCTGCCATGGGAATATGTATATCAATTAATTTATTTTGAAAGCTTTGTTGCTATCAACATTTAGCTGTTGCGCAACATTTTTCACTGTCAACAAGTTTCGCTCAACATTTATATTATCTAAGAACACGCGAAAGCGAAAAGAACTGCAATCCTTAAATATACCAAATTTAAAATACTTACTGCAAGGGTATTTAACCTTCGGCTTGCCGAAGTTAGCTTCCTTTCTTGTTTTGTTTATATATTCACAACAATATAGTAATTTATACTAATTTTATTTTATTTTATTCTAAGTAAAATGTAATACATATATATGTATGTACATTGACCATCGGCTAAACTTAGTGAGAAGGCTGTCTTAATAAATCCCATTTATATTTTTAGTTAATACATATGTAAAAATAATTGTTATTACTAGAAATATATAAAATTGTATATGAATGATAACAACCTCTTACCTAATAGAAAAAAGTAAAATCTCAAAGTAAAACCAAAAATAATTTTTATTATTTAATATATTTTATTCTATATTTATGATTTATTATTATTTTTATCAAATTAAGCCTCTTTTTAAGTAACGGTTAAAGATTTAAATAGTGGAAAAGCCTTATCTCTCTTTTGCTATATAGTAATATCAAAAAAAAAAATAATAATAATCGTTTTAAAATGTACATATGTACATACAAATTAATTAACTTGAATTTCTTTAAATGTCACTTATTAATGTGAAGTATAATATGTATATAATAGTCTCAAAAAAAGCAAAGGTGACAACCCTCACAAGAGGAATAAAGAGTGTGCCGCGGCGAAAGTAAAAACAAATCAACAGTTCGAATTTGCTCTTTGTTGTGTTTCGCTCGTAACCCACCCGTTCCGGCAGTGGAACGAAACGCCATGGTAAAGAAAACTCTTATACCGAACTCAAAAAGAGTGTGTAAGGCGCAAAGAGAGCGACGTTAATGTGGAGTTGCGAATGGAGTTTGAAGCGGACAGGTGAGTTGCCTGTGCAGGTGATTGGCGTTCTCTTAGAGCAATGCGCGCAGTATCAGGCAGAGAGCAGGATTTTTACCAGGGCTTTAATTTCTCTATTAATTTTCTCATTAATTTTAGACAATTAACTAGAGTGAGTACACAAAAGTTTTGAAGTTCCCATTTCACAAACTTTAAAATTATTTCAAGAAATGCAACCAATGCACCAGAGATGCGAGACTAACAGATTCCACAAAAGAGAGTTCTGGGCCGAAGCACTCAACGAAGCGCTCTCTGCGCCGAGCAACCCCCGACCCGAGCGCTCTCCGACTCCGCTCTTAGCCTCCACATGCATGCCACTTTCCACAATGGGGTAAACTACTGAATTCTGCGAAAGGAAGAAAAAAATGTTGCAAATTGCCACAAATGAAACATTTTATTCAAAACCCAAATTAAGACAAAGATACCATTTTCAGATAACGAACATTTAAACCTTACGGAAACGGGTATAAACATTTTATTACTTAACATAAGCAATTAATAGTAATAATAAAATTAGAATAATTTTATAACATCTTTAAAATAATTTGAACATGTAAAATTTTCCTTACTAATGTTTTCTTTTTTATAGAAAACATTAAATAAATGAACCCATAAATAATGTTTTCGTTTCTTTAATAATGCCACAGAATTTGGTTGTTTGTCCCACAGTGCCCCGACCGACACGATGGCGGTGGCGGCTCCGGTGCCCATTGCAGCAGTCAGCCGATTCAATCGTTCGTCAGCCTTCGTTCGGCGCGTTACAAGAAGCAGCAATCCAGTCGTTCGGTCGAACTATCATCCAGTTCGTTCAGTCAACCCCCGAGTTTAGTCTCATCCCGGCGCTCGTGCCAACAACAACGCGAATCTTTCAGCTCTCGGTAAACAGCTCCCAAGACATTGCCATCGGAGGTCGGTATCGGAGTCAGAATCAGAATCAGAATCGGAGTCGAAATCGAAATCGAAATCGGATCTCAAAAGATCAGCAAAGATCGAAAGGTGGCCAGGATGCGGCAATTGTGCCTCACAATTGGGCGCCATCAAAGCGGGGCAAAGTGTGAAGTGGTGAAGTGTGCCGCGTAAAAGGCTGCCGGAACAGCCGCGCGGAGAGTGGTCTTAGCACAAGATACAAGATACAAAATACAAGGTCCAGTGAACAAGTTACACAAAAAGTGTTTTCAATCGCGCGCCCTTCCGACCCACTGCGGATTACAATCAGCCCAAATATCGAATTTAACTACAGACCTAGGTGAGTTTTGTGCACGGAAAAGGTGTTTGGTCGGTTCCGGACACTCGTAGATTTGTGAAAGGCTGCAAGAACGGTGAAAAGCTGTGCGGAAAAAAAGAAACAAACCCGAGTGAAGTTCGTTTTGCGGCTGCACTTGATGCTCCGTGAAAAGTGACACAGATAAGCCGACGGCAGTTATGTAAATAAACAGGATTAAGTCAAGACACAATTGCATAAATAAATATTCAGTGGCAAACAAACCAATTAACTCGGCAGAAACAAGTTTTTCTGTCAATTAGGAAAAGAATTTGGTAAACGATTTCGTAGTCGATTTTTGTTTAAATAATTCTTCACATAATCGGATATTTGTTCTCCGCATTGCTCGCATTCCCGACGCGTGTAACCCATTTTTGTCAGCCCAAAAAGCGGTGGCCGTCCCCTCGAATCATTAATTAAACACAAATTAACAAAGAGTCAAACTGTCAACATCTTGGGCTAATCAAAATAACCTGCTGTATCTTATGGATACAAACGGCAGCACCAACACCGACACGAGACGCCTCGGCGAGGTCGTAAAATCTAGACAGAAAATTTCCCATTTTCTCGACTTTATCAGAGGCAGAAAGAAAGATCTCTTTCCCCAAGCACGTCATTCTTGCACAGATTCTTATCTGCCAGATGCAGTTGTATGCCCCATCTTGGGGCTTTGGAAACTTCACACTTCGCCAGGCAGGCAACGAGGTCGGCCCTGTATTTCATAATTTTCCCTGCTGCCGCTGCTCGACGGGGTAATTGGTGGAAATATGCCCGGCAATTAAAATTCCCCAGCCTCGCTTTCGCTTTCCTCCCCATTCTTCTGCCTCTCGTAAATAAGTTTCACGATTTACCCTTGTTTAGAAACGGAATTGGATATTGAGTCTTCCTCCGCCGCGAAGATGGAGCTGCTGCCGCGCAATCGCGCATGCATAAGTAATTTCGTGTAAAAATCATAATTACACCAATTAAAATTTGTGTAAACAAGTTGGCAGCAGGCCGGCGAACCCCCTGAAGGGGCTTGGGATCGAGAGCCCGATCTGCCCGGAGCCCCATTTGGGGCGCAGTCATTATGGTAATATCTCTGAGAAAAGATTTCGTGGTCGATTATGATTTTTTTATTAGCACAAGTTGAGGTCTTGCTTCTCTTATTAAGCTGATGGAAGGGGAGGAGTTCAGTGAAAATATATTTGTAATTTGTATTTTAAATGTGAATGGTTTTGCTTTTACTATAGTTAAAGGCCTCAGGGTAGCACACACAGGTAGCACACAATGTTTTTCACATAGAAACAATTTAATTTTCCTTGATTTATTGCTAAAGCCAAATCAAATCCGTCACATTCAATTAAACCCAGTTTTGTGTGTCATGAAATTGTATTATTTGCAGCACCAGGCTTATGAATATTAAAAACTATGCAGTTTAATGAAATGCAGTTTGCAATTGTGAAATCTCATGTCAAATATTTGAGACAGGTACGGCAGTGTTTTCGTTTGCATTTAAAATCGTGAAATAATGCCTCAAAGTGCAGGCTCCCAACATCACCGAAAAAATTTCTTCTTCGTGCCACAATCAATATTAGTGTCTGCTTTCCATTTAACCTCATTTCTGGGAGGCTGACGAAAACCACAATCAATATAATTTATACCTGTCACAGGCACTGGAGTAGGAGTAGAGCAGCCCCAGAAAGTGTCATTCTCGTTTGCATCTCAGGCGCTTTTCCTGCGTGTAGCTTCCCACATGAGTGCCACCGAAATGGCCCCCGGCTGGCCTCCTACTCCTCCGCGTCTTCTAATTAATTAGCATCTAACCAAGAATAATGTTTCCTGCGGCCCTCTGTGGTGGCAGCAGTCGACTGTCATAACTTGGCCGCAAGTTTATTTGTTTGCCTCGCCAGCGAAGGCGGCTCCAGCTACAGGTTCGGATACTTGTGCAGATACAGATACGAAAACAGATACAGATGCGGACACGGACACAACGACGGCGCACAGGTGCCACAATTTCTTCAATTTGTGCAACGCCCCTCCCTGGCGGCATTCCCAACAGAAATATGTAATTCGTTTCTGCCCCCAGTGGTCTTTTTTTTTTCGTTTTTTGTTTCTGTTTTTATTGTCTCTCCGCTGGTGTGTTTAGTTTTTTATTTCGGGCTCTTGTGCTGCCTTATGCTTGTGTGAAATTGTAAAATAACTTCGGCTGCTCGGGTACTTGTGAAAAAGGAAAAACAAAAACGAAACTCTCAAGTGTTGCGTCCCTCAAAGTAGCCAAACGTATCCGAATCCGTGGCCTGTGCGAGTTTTCAAGCTGCTTGGCATGTTGTTGAGAATTTTTGGTGTAATGACTTGGCGCCAGCCTCATAGCTGCCGCTGCTGCTGTTGTTGACTGTTTTATTGTATGTGCCGGCCACATTCGAGGCTTAAAGGCAACTCTTGTGGTTCTATGTGGCCGCCTCTAATTAGTTACAAACAAAAAAAAAAGGTGTGTGTGTTAAAGTATCTCAAATATTTCCAGCAGTCAGGAGCCAGGAAAGTGCACAGAAGTGGGAGAGCAGAGCTCTAAAAGCTGGGTTAGTGAAATGGGAAATTGTGTCTTCCTTGGCTCCCTCTTGCCCTTCCATCCATCAACATTCTTCGATGTGTTCTCACACCCCCTTGGCGGAGACGAACCCTTTTTTTCTTTCTCCAGGCGGACCTCACAAACATTGTGATTTCCTGCCCGACTTCCTTGTGACTGTGACCCTTATCTCGACCTCCTCCGTTTTCCATGCGGCAGTATTGTATGTAAATAACTCGGGAGGGCCCCTAGATGCGACTATTATGGCGACGATTTCGTTGAGCTAATTAACTCTCGGTTACAGTTCACTGCGCGAAATTGCGATCGCCGAGGAGCATAGGAAATGTGTGTCTGCGTGTGTGCGAGTTCTGAAGACAAAGTTGCCCCTCGGTGGCACAGCGGCGGAAATGAATCGCCGCTCATCAAGTTGACGATGGCTTCCCGCATGCTCCTCGCTTCTCCTCTTTTGTCTGATCACTTCGATCGCTGGCTGCATTTTGAGTGAATACTCAAACTCCTCGTTCGCCGTAGGCATTCGAGCAAGTCGCCGCCGAAATTAGCCATCGTCGTCGTCATCCAAATATTTTACGCATCACAAAGCAATGAAGCGTCATTAGCCCCGATCCCGATCCCGAAACCAGGGCCAGCCCCAGTTGCCGTCCCACTATCTGGCCAAACCCAGCCCAGCCCACGAATCCATCAAAATGCGGGAGGTCTCTGCTCGGGCGGAGATGCGACACAAATAATTTGGTTTGGTAATTAAGTTCTAAGTTGCCAAATGCAGGAGGAATCGGGGGAATATTGCCCAGCTCGGGCTCATGTGCAGCGGAGCCCGGCTTGGCTCATTAATCAGGGCTCGCTGACAAAGTTGTGTCATACATGCAACACAATTCTTCACAGTCAACACATGCAGATAGCAAATGCCAAGCTTGTTCCCGCTTAGTCGGCCAATTTAGGGCTTGTCCTCCCCGGGGAAATCGTCGAGGGCCACACGCCAGGTGTCAGAAATGCTGCAAGCCAAACTTGTCATTCAGGGCACCCTCTAGCAAGAAGGGTTTTTATCAAATGGGCAGCATGTTGGCGTAATTAGAGCATCAAATGGGCTCTGTTCAGAGGGTTAAGTGCCGAATGTTGTTGGGAGTTCGCGGCAGCTGGGAGATGAAAGGGTTAAGTTCCCGCTGGAACTCCGGTTCCACAGAATGTAATTGAGCTGAAAAACGATGGCGATGGTTTATCAGAGGAAGGTCTGGTGAGGGAAACTCTTCCTATGCAGAAGAAAATAACCCCCTTTTGAGGCACAGAAGAACTGGTTTTAAGAACATGCATAGTCACTTTTTCTACCAGCTACAATATGCACTCTAAAACCTAATAAATAAATAAATATTTCCCTTTCTGTCGCATGCCTTAAATGAGTAGCAAATCTAAATCCCCAAGTAGCAGTCACTTATCCGGCTTGGCAACCCATTTGGCTAATGTCCACTACCTTGTTTAAGATATGTTTAGGCCCTGGGCTAATAAAGGCTTCCTGCAACGGGGGCAAACAGCAGCCCGAAAGCTCTGTCGGTCGGCTTTACGACCACAAAACCCGCAAGCGAACCCCAAACGATTGTTTTCAACTTGCCGCCGCCTGTTCCGGGTGCCGTTAAAGAACCGCTGTCCCGGCCTGGCCAAATGGAGCGGCTGTGACACAGTTGCTGGAAGTACTCGTACTCGTACATGTCTGATTTCAAAACGAACCTCGAACGGTCCCCACAAAAGCACTGAGCCACGTGCAGGCAAGGTAAACAGAGTCCGACTCTATGATTAACTATAATTTGAGTTATGGCAATCATTTGTTAAATGCGCCGGCCTGTCATAACGAGCGGCCAACTGATGAGCTGAGCTCGTCCTCGTCCTCATCTGCGGGCTCACCTGGCGGGGGCGGATGCCCCTGCTCTGTTGTTCCATTCACTTACAGGGCGCGTCGTAAAAATTAATCAAGCGTTGCTAAATTGTCTGGATGGCGGCAGCAACAGCAACAGCCGAAAAGCAAGGCCCTCGCATGGGAATGACCCAGCAAAAGCGCCGAGTCGCATCTGCATTTGCACACTGAACCCGAAAATACGACCAGACCGCGCTGGGTGCGATTATAAAACGGAAAATCGATAGGGCTTGAGCGAGAGCTCAAGTCCTCAGCCCACATGTCCTGGCCACGCTCCGTTGATCGGCCTAACGACTGTCTGGCTGCATCTGTGTGCCGGCATCCAAATCCGCTCCCTGGAGGGAGGGAAGGCCTGCCTGCCCCCTGCCGCCGCTACCCCTTTGTATGCGCCCTCCTGTCAATCAGCGCTTTGTTGTTGAGCGCGGCTGGCAGCCACTTACTACCGCCTCATTGTCAATGTCGCTGGCTGTCGCTGTCGCTGTCATCCTCCTCCGAAAATGTTTTCAAAAACATTTTTACATATTTCGCCGTTCGGTTTCCTCTTCCTTTTTGTGGAGAAGCCTCGCTTATAATTCATAAAAATTCCTTTAGAGGCCCACACACGACGATGCCGCCGACGATGGTAATGTGGACGATGAAAAACCGCAGACAAAGCGGGTAACAGGATGGCCCTGAGCTGGGCGAAGCAGCTCCTTCTATTGACAGACCTGAGTGGTCGGGCCGCGGAGGAGTGACAGCCAGACAAGAGATCCGCTTTGATGGCCCAAACTCTCATGGGGAATGCCTTTGAAGCCTTTAGGAATTCGGAAAGGTAGGCAGTGCACCTCCCCAGGCGATAAGTGCGTCTGCATGATCTTGTCGCGAATTTAATCGAAGGCAATAAATTTTTTTTGGATGCTGATAACAAGGGGATAACTGTTGTCCAGGGGTTTTTGGAAATAGGAAATCATAAGAGGCCTCTTGCTTGGTTACTTAATTAATTTGATTCCCTAATTAGATCGATTGATTCCCTGTTTCGGTGATTGCTCCCAATCCACTCGTCATGTACTTCTCCTCCTCTCCTTACTCCTTCCCCTGGTTACTGCTGTCAATATCCTTGCGCTTCCTCGTTTTCCACTTCCTGTTTGCCTAACTAACATGTGACGACTGTCGGGCTGCCACTTCAGCGCGCACATCACCAGCTCCAGCTTGGTCCTCTCATATTCCCATTGCCACGTCTGGGAACCCCTTGCCTAGCGAGCACTTTGCTCGCCACTTATCATGCATAAAGTCTAGAATTTGCTGCATTCTTTTCAAAAAACTCAACTAATTTGATCCCCAGGCGCTGCTTGAGCCTGTCAGGACCCGTTCTCCCTCCGTTTGCCACCCAGCTCTGCGCCTGCCTTGCCCTTCTCACGCTCCACTGCCCCGTTGTGATTTCCTCAGCTCACCAAAGCGTGAAACATTTTTTCGCAACCTTGCGACCTCACACGCCTCCCACCCTGCCACATCCCCCCCCCCAGGCACTCACTCACACTGGCACAGAAATTCAATATTGCTTCTCTATGTCTATGCTAATGAATGGCTCGCGAAGGAGACCAAAGCGAGACGACGAGGAAGGGCCCGGCACAGAGAGAGAGATCGAGGGGGGAGGAGGAGCAGGACAAAAGGTGGCAGCTCTTCCCTTCCTTCCGTCTATTTATTTTTCCGGCTTCCTGTGGGGCGCTCCGCTTCTCTGCTCCGCTCCTCGGCTGCCTTTTTGCGGTTTGACGCAGCAACTAAAAGTATGCAACACTTTTTTCGCATGTTGCTTTTTGCATATTTAATGGCCGACTCGACGACGACGGGGACAGACAAAATGGCGGCGTCGCCTTTTTTTCGGTCCTTCTGCCGGGGGTCCTTCCGCCACCCCCAGCCCCCAGCCCCCAGCTACCAGCCACCAGCCGCCCCTGCGGTTAGGCGTTGATTTGTGGCCGCTCCACTTGTTTGTTGTTCCCGCCGCTGTAGCTGTGTCTATTTGTGGTTTCGAAGCGGCGGCCCGGCTGGTACTTCCGCCTCTGATGTGACTTTAATGAACTTGGCTGAATGTTTGCCATTCGAAAATCGATAGGAACAGGCTTTAAGTGCCCCCGTTGCTGTCGCAGGCCCTTCAAGCCTCTCGCATCGTCGAGGGCTCTACGGGCCTTCGAGCCTTCGAGCCTGTCACAATAATAGACAAATGCGTCACGCGGGGAAAGCAGGGAAAGCTGGGAAAGGCAGGCGACTTTTCACCCAGACGACGGGCAAATAAAAAAGTTGTCAACTGTCTTTGGTTTGTGACTGCTATGCAAATTTTTTATTGAAGGCCCGACTTTAAGAGGGGGAGCTGCCGCCCGACTGGGTATCGATGGTTCTTCATGGCTGGGGCCTTTGTTCCGTCGGGACTTGACGCACAGACTGCGCTCTTCCGGGCTTTGTCGAGAGGATTTCCTTGGTTCCCTCTTTCGAATAACCATTAAATCCCCTTCTAGTCCACTCCGCACGCAACCAAGTCCCGGTCTTGGCCGAGCCATTATTAAATCAAAAGTGTTGGCCATCAAATGTGACAATGGCCGCAGGAGAAGCGAACAGGGAAGCGTAGACGTAGCCGCTCTTCTTCAGAGGTGGTGCCTTCCTACAAAGTTGCTGCTGCCTGTACATCTGCAATGTCATTTGATTTGATTACAACTGAGGGAAATGCGAGTCCACGCCGTTCTGTTCCTGCTACTGCTCCTGCTTCTGTTTCTGTTTCTGCTGCTGTTGCAACTGTCTGCGGAGTTGATGGATTATATGACGTTGGCTGTCTGCCGCCTGCGTTGCGGAACCTGCCCGCATGTCGTTGGCTTTGAGGCAACTCTCTGCCCCAGCCCGCTGCAATCGCAGCCAATTTGTCTAGTCCCAGTGCCAGTGCCAGTGCCAGTCCCATTTAAGTTGCCGCACTCCTCTCTCGCCAGCTGCTGCACCCGATTTAAATGCTTGGCTGTCTCTTGCTTGATTAGCGCCGCTGAATTGACAGAAATTGTCACTAGCAAGAGTCCCCAGTCCCCAGTCCCTAGCCCCAACACCAAACCAATCCTGCGCAATCTGCCTCACTTGTTGTGCGAGTGTGTTCAGAAGTCGCATTAAGCTCCGTACACCGCCCTTTCAGCAAACTCTGGCTGTGCATTTTTCACTCCGACGTCAATTGCTTAATTGATCAACTTAATTTGACACTGAACAAGATAAATATCTTTCGCTCCCGATTTCCAGCAGCAGCGCAGCAGCTCTCGCTCGCTTTTGTGTTTCGATTTATGCAAATTGTGTCGGGCCATGTGGCCTACTATATACGATACGATATATACATATATATATGTGCACGCCCGATGCGCGCTCCAGATTCTTTTCCATGAAAACTGTGCTCCGTCAATTAATCAATTTGGTTGCTGGTATTTTTGCTATTCGCCGGATTTTTACTCTGCGCCAGGCAATCTCGGCTGCCCTCTCCCTTTCGGGTTAATCAGGAAGTCCGCCCAGCACACACACACAGTTTGATGTTTAAATTTTAGAGCTCGGCAGCAATTTGTTTAGTTCTCGAGACTCCCAATCGGGGCGGCCATAGAAAGTTAATCCGCGCTCCCGCCAGGAGTGGAGTGGGGGCTGTGGGAATGTGTTGACATTTAAAATGGAAACTTTTTTGATTGATGGCCTCCGCGTACCTCCATCAGTTGACTAAATTGGACTGCCCGGGAGTGGGAGATTGTGCGGGCCTTGGGCTAAAATTAAAGCTCCCAATTGGCCTCGTATTTTGTGACGCTTTAAGAGCTCTCCTAAGTTCTAAATCGGCAACCTGCTATGATCATGAGTCGCACAAGCTGGCCATTAGTCGATAAATCGTTCAGTGACAGCACTAGGAACTGCGGCTAATGCCACTCTTTTGGAGCTAATTGAACGTGTAATTAACTAACTGTACATTTCAATTTATGAAATATTCGCGGCGGATCGATCGAGTGCCGGTAAAAGTAGCTCGCAGGCGGAAAAGCCAGTTCCAAGACGCCGCCAGGTGGTGCAGAGCCGAGTGTCACTATTAATTTAACCTACATCGTGTGTCTGCAGCGAGCTGAAACTTTGACAGCCAGCATTTTTCAGACATTCCCAGCTCGTGGAGAATTTTTATAATTGCTCCTCGCTGGGCCAGGAGACATGGAGCCAAGAGCCAGAGCTCGAGCTGGAGCTGGAGCTGCCCCTGGACGTTGAAAGATGAGCAATTAAGCGCTGAGTTATCGACAAGAGCATGGAGCAGCACACGTGGGCAAGTGGGTGGGTTTGGGTCAGCTGCGTGACAAATTGTCCCATGACGCAGACGCTTTTTGCATGCCAGGCCAGGATGGGTTTTTCCATGGCTTGCCATTCACATGTACTGACATACAACAAGCTGCTGGACGGCCACATTTATTAGATGGAAATCAGCCAAGGAGCAGGGGATGCATCTTGTAACCTGAGCGGTTTCCTTATGCCACACACCTGGCAGCAGCAGCAGCAGCAGGACAATAAAGTCTGGAGTGGCAAGCTACTCCCTGTGACCCACTCCCTCCTCGGTCCCTTGTCGCTTCTAATTAGTTTTACTTGGGGCTGCCGCTGCCTTTGCGGCCTCCTCCTCCACGTCCCAACTCATTAAAATTAAAAGACATCAAAAGAAATTTCGCAAACTAAACACAAACATAGAGCCTAGAATGTCCTTTTGCCGCCTGACTAACCCGGCGAGCGGGTGCTCATCATACCTCAGCCTTTTTGCGCCTCACCTTTGGTCCCTTTTTGCCACTCCGCCTCACGCTTTGCATAAGCTAAATACGTTTTTCTCGGGAAGCTTCTGCATTAAATTGCTCTGTGCTCTGGTTTTTCCTGGCCAGCCGGCGTTAAGTTAAAGCGCAAACTGGCTTAGTCGCCGGTGAATGGATAACCAGCCCGAGCAGGGGCATCCAGGGGGGAGCCAAGCTGTTTGCTTTGGCCGTTTTCTACGGCATCTTTGCCAGCTCCCTGCTCTCAGCTCCTCGCACATGTCTGCCCCTGCAGAAATTGTTGCAAAATAATGCTAAATGAAAAGCACAAAGTCATCCTCCGGGTCTCCAGCCCCCGGCTGTTGCTCGTCACGCACATTCACTTTGCATTCATTCAGGCCAGAGTCGGCCAGGGAAAAGTCAACGGTGGAAGACGGAGCCAGAGCCATGGACGGAGACGGAGACGATGACGATGACGACAGCCTGCTGCATATTCTGCTGGTTTTTGGCTTATCCGGCGTCAATTAAGTTTCCGATTCGTTCGCAGTTAAAGCATAGTGATGCGATAACGAAGTGTACTTTCTGCCTGACCAGACAGGAGTCACAGGTTGGGTTACCCACTACCCTGGACATCAACTAGAGCTGTTCTCGCTTTATTTAGCATATAAAGCTACATTTATTTATGTGTATTCAACTAACAATATTCCCTTATTTCCTTACAGATCTCACTGCCACCTTGGAGGCATCGCCATGAAACGCACGTCGCCAAGTGAAGCGACCACCAGCAGAAGCAGCATCATGTTCTCCCGCCAGTGCCTTTCCCACCCAACCCGCTCACCACCCACAGCCTCTGCCCAGGGCCGCTTGAGGCCCTCCACCCGCTCCACAGTCCCCAAAGCGTCCACTCGATGGACGCTCAGCCTCTGGACACTGATCATCGCCAGTGGCTGCTCAATGCTCAACACACCGACCGCGGCAGCCTTCGATATTGGTGAGTGGAAGGGCGAGATGAATTGATTTAATAAGCGAGTCGAGGAGTCAAAGAGCGGGGTCAGAAAGTCGAACCACGAATCAATCATGGCGCTTGTCTACGTCGCCTGAGGGGAAGCCCGAGTACCGGCTCGTACTTGGCTAAATCTATTTTAATTGACATTGAAAGCTATTTTTATGGGGCCCATCATTTCGCAGGCCAGTGACAGGCAGCTCGGTTGGGATTCTGCAACCAGTAGAGTGCGCCGCAGGGTGCCCCTCAGCCGGACATGTTGCAGCCTGGCTCGTCCTCGTCCCCGTCCCCACATGGCTCCAGCCTAAGCTCCAGCTCATTAATATGCATATTGACATTTTTATGCCGTCTCTAAAGCGAGAGCCAGTGCCCGGTAGTAGGGGAGAGCAGCGCTTTAATGAAGCCATAGCCACGCGGCTTAGGATTATGGCCAATTTCAATGGCCGTGGCATGTCAGCGGTTCATAAATTCGATGCGATTGGTACGAGGCTTCTCTGGCGACAACACAGGACCCCCAGGGGTGGCCTTAGCCGGGTCGGAGTGGGGAAATAAGTTCAGCTCGCAAGGGGGATGTTACATTAGAATGGGAAGTACATAAACTTGGCCATTCGGAGGCCAGTGGAGTGGAAGGGCCTGGCCTGGCTTATTGATTTCCGAAATGAATTCCATTAACATCGTTTTTTTGTTTGGGAAAAAGGATGAAGCAGGACTAGAAGTTTGTGAATATATTTTTTTAGCCGGATTCCCGTCTCGTCGAGCTCATATGAAGCCATTCCACTGGCGTCTTCATCCGTCACAATGGCCCCTCCACAGACGTCAAATCCCTCTGCCATAATATTTATAGTTAATCAAGCAAGCCAAATACATAAATACAAATCTATAAACATGTTCATTTCGGATGCCTTCGCACGAGGACTCCAACTCAAACTCAAAGACAGGACAGACTGCTGCTGCTGTTGTTGCCCTGGCAATATTTGCACTTAGCCCCTGCCCCGCCCGAAGAGCAAACACATGCCAAAGGAGCTCTCTGCCGATGTTATTGCTCTGGCTGGGGCTAGACACATCGGAGCGAGTTGAGTTAGCAAAACATGCAACAATTTTCCAAGCGACTGCACTGGCAATATGCAGGGAGTGCACTGTCGCAGTCGCAGTCGGAGCCTGGTTCGGGGGGTGAGCTGGTGGCAGTCGAGATCTCGGGTCTGCTGGTTTTTGACCCAGCCGGGCCTGGACCCTGGGGTCTCAGTGGGTTTAGCTTGGGCAACTGTCAAGCCCAATCAAGTGCGAAGGCACTAGGAACCAGCAGAGATGGAGAATATCGACCAAGAACATGTAGAAGCATATGATACATAATTTGTTAGA
The DNA here is from genome assembly GCA_018151655.1 of Drosophila bocqueti. Taxonomy (NCBI): domain Eukaryota; kingdom Metazoa; phylum Arthropoda; class Insecta; order Diptera; family Drosophilidae; genus Drosophila; species Drosophila bocqueti. Next base: position 1,465,475 of record JAECXF010000149.1, on the reverse strand, counting down.
TTTTACATTAGTATTGAAGTTTAATATAATTTATGAAAGGTTTCCATGCCTAAAAGTGTGTTTAATTGTCAGCTTAAGAGTTTAAATAATACAAATAGGTATATGAACGATTAAAGAGATACAATTCTGCAGCAAATACTTTAAGATTTCCCATTGATGCTCAAATCCTTCACTTGGCTACAAACCCATCTCTGAATCACGAACTGGAACTGGCCCAGCATCCGCATCCACAAGCTCAATTTGAATTGGTTGGCTGACTCCTACCCAGGCTTCCCTCCTCCCTCCTTGGCCATGTGTGTGTGTGTTTATTTATAAACTTCTAAACGAATGCACGCACCTTGGACTGGCGGAGATCAAAAGTGGGATTGGTCCGTGGAGGGCCTGCTGGGCCGGGGCAACAAAAGTCATGTCAAATCAGTGTTGATTCTGGCGAAAATGTCAGCAGGCGACTGTCAGACGTGGAGGCTGCTGCTCCTCCCATTTCAAAGGCGAAGCGGAGGAGCAGTTGCAATTGGTAGGCAATAAATTAAGCAAAGTAGTTGACGTTCTGCCAGTCAGAAGTTGACTTTGGCAAATGGCCGGGACCCATGCTCATGCTTACTTTAATATGAACGCAGGCCGTAGTCGCAGATGTCAGGGAATTCAAACTGACGCTCGACTTATTTTGATAGATTCGATGGGCGCTGGGGGAGGCGGCGCTGCAGTCCGCTTTCATGTGGCTCCCATCGTAATTAATTAACGCTCGCCTCATTTTTTCGAAATTAAAATTCAAGCATATTTTCCATTTTTCCACTCTTTCCAGCCACATGCAATGTGCCCCTGGGCATGGAGTCGTTGGCCATAACAGATGCTCAAATCACAGCGAGCTCGGCCCACGATACGGGCTTCGTTGGTCCTCAACATGCAAGGTAAGTTCTGGTGAAAATCGGGGTAAATATATAGATATTCATAGAGATTAACTTTTCAATTTAAACTGTACAATATAACAAATTGTTGACCAAAAAAAAACATTGGTCTTAAAGAGAGCTCCCATGCCAGAGGGCATTCAAAGGCCCGCTTGGACCACCAATCGATATCTCCTGAGATCAGCGCTAAAGATTCGGGGCCAGGCGGAGCTTTTATGACCACTCCGACCGCCTCATCCGGCTCATTAACCATTTAACCCCAAGCTGCCCCACGAAAGCGATGGGGCTTATCTGCAATGCCGCTGCCCGGCGTGTTCATTTAATTGCTAATTTTATAGACAACTTCATTAGCCGATAAGGCAAAGTCAATAAAATCGAAAACTTTGGCCACCGCTCTGACAACGAAATTTATGTTATGACACAAACAGTTAGATCGTGAAAAAATACCAAATCCAAACAGAAACAAAACGGCGGCGATAAACAACTTCAATAAATATCGGCGGAACTCGTTTTGCATATCTCTCGAGCACTCGAACAGCGTAGAAAATATTTGGTGTTCGGCTAGCGCCCTTTAGGGGCTCTTTGGGATCATTTATCTGTCAATGAATATGCAAGCGGAGCGACCTGGCGGCAGACGTTCAATGTGATGTGACAGTCGGAGAAAGAGTCGGCAGCCGGCTAATTAAATGGCATTTCTGAAATGCACAAACTGGTTATCCCCTGCTCCCTAGGATCAAAGAGTTCAGACGGGTTTGAATTGGAATCTCTGGCAGGCCTTTGCTTTTATTTGCTTTTCTCCGCCTTTGTTTACGTTTTATTGACGCATTTTCGTTTGAATTAAAGTTTATGAAAGCCCTTGAGCGGCGGACAGGAAGCGCTCACGAGGTGGGGCAATGCGGGCAATTGTGAGATTGAAGCGGAAGTTTCGCAATTGCACGCGGGGGCCATGATGGATGACACCATCACTAGCCGAGATCTGAGAGAGGGGGCCCTGGCGGGGGAGTCCATTCTGGCCCATAAACATGTCAATTACCACGTGAGTTACGGGCCAGAAATCAATGCAGACACACTCGAAGATCCGTTCTTGGCCTTTCTTCATTTCGCTGCCCGTAATAATTTGCTGTCTGCCTTTATGGACATGCACTTAAAAAACACTCAAGTGCAGGGCTGACTGACAACCGAAGCACCACACCCACCAGCACCGCCACAAAGGCATCATTAACATTAACCCTTTATGGCGGCACTAAAGTAAAACCACAAAAACGACGCGTGATGAGCACGTCGCAGATAAACAAAATACATTTTGTCTGCTGGCTCTCCCCCGTCCTCCACAGCGGCCGATTAACCGGAATTTATACCAAAGACTCCACGGAAGAAAAGCTAAAACAAAGGGCTGGGGCAGGGGTATCGAGATCGGGACTTGCAACTAACATTTGATGTGCTTGCAATGCGGGCAGGCTGGAGAGCCACCTGAGAAAGCCTCGCTTCTTCTCTCTTTATTTCTGTTGTGATTCACTCCATGGAGCCCAGGAGATCGTCTGGGATCTGGCCTTTTTGATCCGACTAAGCGAATCGTCGTGGGATGCTGGCAGTCGCTTCGGGAACGGGAACCACCAAGTGGTTTGGATTGACAGGCGATGTGTGGCTGCGATTCCTGAGCGACTAAGTGACTGTAGAGTTAATGGCAAGCGAAATGGATTCTCGGCAGATGTATTTATCATGTCCAGGGAGGGCTCAGAGGAGGAGTCAGTAGGAGTTGTAGTAAAAGTTGAAGTCTCCGCTCTTCAGAGCTCTAATTAAAGTGTGCTCTACTTGAGAGCTGCTAGGCAAAACTTTTGCGCGATTCCACCTTAAACTAATTTCCCTTCGGTGGCCAGGGACTTAACCCACTGCCACAGACAGGCAGAAACTCCTGAAACTCCGCAGCGCTGGCAACTTTCTTCTTTTGTCTTTTGTCCATTCCCTCCTCCCCCGAAGACTCCGCGGCGGGTCCAATCAGGCGAGCTGCAATTTGCTTAGCCGAAAGTTCCGCGGAGCAGAGGCCAACCCCAGCTAAGTTCAAAAGTGCAGGCAGCATTATAATTTGCGGCTGCCGCGCACTTACCTAACTAGACTAACTAGCCCGAAAACGAAGAGTTATCCACCGAAACTCATTTTCGGGACAGGGGCAGAGACCCTCGGGATGTCATGGGATGAGGACGAGGACGAGGACGACTCCGATGGTTAGTGGCCCCGTCTGGGGCTATTGAATTACGGAGATTAGTTTAATGACAGCTGGCGCTGTTTGATTTTCATTACCTCGCCCATCGCCCATCGTCCGCAACCGTCAGGCCATTAAATTTACAACCTTTTACATATTACAAACAGCGAGAGGAGAGAAAAAATGCGAGACCTCCTCCTCCGGCGTCCGATTAGAAGCCTTCGCTCGAGAGGACCGGCCAGGCAGTTAGCCAGTCCATCAGCCGCTGGAAATGAGCAGCCGACGATGGCGCAGATTGTTAACTTTGGCAATAACAATAATTAAAGTCAAGTTGAAATGCACATAACTGCGGATATTAGCATTTTAAATGATGTTTGTCCGCTCCTTGCTCCTTGCTCTCGCTTCACGTTCCTCGTTTCTCGTTTCGCCTGGCCTCCGGCTATTTACTCTGCTCCGGCTACCGAAAGGAGAGGAAGTGGAGGAACCTAAGCAATTTTATGAAGATTAAATTGACCTTTTTTGCCCGGCTGTGGGAGCGCCCTTATTAGGATTTTCCAGAGCCATCTCCATCTCCACCGATGAAGCCACTTTGATCTATGCACTTGAGCGTAATTGCAGTTGGTAATGAATATTGCACAGCGGCCAAGGATGCTAATTTGACTGGATTCAGTGAAGCACTACGGATGCAAACTGGGTCGAAAGTGTGTTGCAGGAATTAATTGGATAATTCGGTACTCCATCACGGGAACTGGCCAGGAGCAGCAGCGCCTCTAAACGATGTCTCAATTCACGCAGAGGCGCATTACAAATGGCCCTCGCCGCAGGCCTGGGCGGGGACATGGAGATTATTAACGAATTCCGCGGGAGCATGCATTAGCATAAGGCCCCGAGTTGGCCACTAGATAAATATCGCAATCGAATTCAATTCCAATAACCCGCTGGCAGCACAGCCACCGACCGAATGAAGCAATTTGCCAGTCGGGAGTCGAGATGGACTCGACTGCGCTCCGATCGCTGTTAGGGGAATCCAGGCCTAGTCGCTCCTAGTCGCTCTCAGTCGCTTGCAGGCCCCTGAGTAATTGCCGGACATTAAGGCGGCTAAAACGCAATCAAGCATGTAAAACTTAATTGAAATATAAACCGAAATGCGGCGAGGGAGTGGTTAACAACATATCAATGCCCTCGATGCGGCGATGCGACGACTTCCAGCCTCCGCTGGCTGGAAATTGATTAAAGTTAGGCCACGTCCACGTCCGTCTGGCGTCCGGGTGTAGCTTAAATTAATCCTTAATTACACAGACAACGTCCTGCTGTGTCTAAAACCGCAAACAGCTTAACGAACGAGACGGGCTGCCAGACGGGGCACCACAATCGCCGGGGTGGGGGGCTCGATGTTGGGGCTCCGTGCGGTGCCGTACGCTTAGTGTCAATTAATTCATAAGAAATGTATCGGCGACGGGGGCATGCAACTGGTTTTCGCCGCTACCGTTGATGGAGCCTAATTAATAAAGTCCTTCCCTATCCCCCTCTCCCGTTGCAGACTGAAAACCGATAATAATGGCGGTGCCTGGTGCCCCAAGCACATGGTCTCGAACGCGCTCAAGGAGTATCTGCAGGTGGACCTGCTCCAGACGCATGTCATCACCGCCATCCGCACCCAGGGCAGATTCGGCAAGGGCCAGGGCCAGGAGTACACCGAGGCCTACGTCCTCGAGTACTGGCGTCCGGGCTTCGACAAGTGGCAGCGCTGGAAGAACATCCAGGGCAAGGAGGTAGGTGTCAGCAGCAGCCTCAGCGGCGGAGCAGGCCACAACTAACCCCCCAACTCCCTTGTAGATTCTTCCAGGCAACATCAACACGTACAGCGAGGTGGAGAACGCCCTGCAGCCGATCATCTTCGCCTCGAAGATACGCATCTATCCTTATGGCCAGTACGACCGCACCGTCTGTCTGCGGGCCGAGATCGTTGGCTGTCCCTGGGAAGGTGAGTAGAGCGGGACGAGTGGGGAGCGGGGCCACTATCCTGGCGCGATTAGAGCCCGACATGAACAATGATAGTGCGAAGAGGCTAACAGGGTTTTAGTGTCAGCGCTAATTTATCATGCCGCCGTCCGAGGAGGCATTCTGTTTGCCATTAGAGGCGGCAAAAGCGGCTTAAGTGCTCGCACGACTCGCCATGAGCAACACTGGAGCTCGAATGCAAGACTTAAAGTTTTAGTTGCCATGGGAAACTAACTTGTACTGAAAATAACTAAAGTACAACATCTGGAACTATATAAAGCAGAGGGATATTCATTGTATAACCGTTTCTTTAAGAGTTACCTAACCATATTTCTCGACTGCTGCGCCCATGTTTAGAGAACCCTCCACAAAGCTCCCCCGAAACATAATGCTTCTCCTGTCTGCTGAACTAACTGTAGCACATTTCTGGGTTTCTTGCCACGCACCTTGGCTTTGGCCTGTCGAGTTCTCTTCTTGTACTTGAAATATATCGCGTGCAGACAGTGGAAACACATCCCATTCCCATATGCAAGCTCTCGCCGGGACTTGACCGAAATCGAAATCCCAGACGACGATAAGCTGAAAACTATGTGCCGTCTGAAAAGAGCTGGGAAACGGAAAACCAACATTCTTCACTGCGAAAAATGAATCAGTAAATTAGAAAAAAGGTTCTTATAGAGCTGAAGAAGCAGCCCCATCAAATCCCATCCATTCTCCCAGTGTACTGTGGCAACCTGGCCTGGGTCTTTTGTGTGCCTCGACTCTGACGTTGTCGATGTTTGCACGCAATTTTCAAGTAGTGCACGAGCCAGGAACAAGTCTGGACAAACAAATTTTTCTATAATTTCCATAGGTGGACTGGAGAGGGCTACGCTGGCGGCGATAACACACAAATCCAGTCAGCAAAACGCGCCTAATGACAATTTGTAGTGCAGGGACTCCGGGGAGCTGGAGCTGGAGCCGGAGCAGGAGCCGGGCTGGAAGGGTGCGGAAGTTGAACATTATTCTGTAAATTAACGCAGGGATTGGGCCGGGCTTCTGGGAACCGTGGGGCCTGGATTCGCGCCCAGCACTAAGGCACGCCTCTCCTGGCCGGAACGGGGGGATTTGGGGTTGCCAGGCATGCAAACTGCTGACCGCTCACATTTTGCGGCCATGTCATTTGATTTGCCACGGGGCATGTGGGGCGAGAGGGGGCGACATGGCGCATTTCATATGCAAATTAAGCAAGATAAGATGGTGCCCACCACAGTGGGGCATAGTGGCTCCGGGTCTAGACAAGTGGCAGACTGTGGGCGAGGGGAATCAATAAATCCCATTTATATGGCCGCGTCGATTGCATTTTGGCCCTATGACGATCATTAATCCCCTTGAAAGAGCCAAGAATCGAATCATAATTGTTTATAGATTGTGGCCATAAATTTTGGCCACCGGCGTCATTTGAATTCGAATCGATCTGGCTGCACCTACGGGGCAAGCGGACAAATGGGGCCGGGCCGCACCCAGCAGAAGCGGCACACTGACACTGGCAACGTAACCCAATAGGGCTCGGGCCGGAGATTATCTCCGGCTGTGATTTCAAAAGCGTAGCTCAACTCGGGCTTGTTACGATTTACCAGCGGCTAAGCCCTTGGAATCGAACGAGCAAGAATCGGACGGAGACGCAGTATAGGGTCTGGAGTGCATTATAAATGCAGCAACTGATTAGCACTAAGCCCGGGATTTATGGCACCCACTGGTGTTCAGGGGCCAGTAATTTATGGGTATTTTAGGGGCATTAGTTCGAGCGCACTCTGGGCGTTGTGTCGACGCTTTCGGCTCACTGAAGAAGTCGGGCTTGAGGTTGGGAAACTGAAAGTTGAAAGCGCCAGGTGGGTGTCGTCGCAGCTGGGGGAGAGCGAGAGTGTGAAATGGTCTTGAGATTGGGAAACTTCGGAAAGTGTTTTGTCCACATTTTAGTTTATCTGCCACTCGCTGTCCCTGTTTCGAGCTCCAACAAGAGCCCTTGTCCTTCGTCCATCGTGGGTCCTCCTCACTTTGACTCATCAACAAAAAGCGCGTCGACATTGTTGTCGCTGTCGTTAGCTTGCGTGCCGCCTCTTAAAAGGGAGGAAAATTACATTTTATGTCTTGCAGTGGCTGCTCCACGCACTCCAACAAGGACTCGCTCTTATTTTGCTCATTTTTCGGCAGCCTGAGAACAGTTTCAGACTGTCGCGACACGCAAATAATGATCGCATGCAGGCACGCGAATAACAAGGCAGACAGACATCGGGGGCAGGGAGGTGGTGGGTTAACCCCACGGTGCCCCAGAGTCGTGTGTGTGTGTGTGCTGCCACAGCGGGGCAATTGTAAAACGAGCTGCCTTAAATGTCTTTGCAGTTAATTAAATATGCCATATAGCGCTTACAGTCGGTTTAATATCGTGTCGGAGGACTTATCTCCCTGACCGTGCCCGTGTCCCCGTGCCCCCTCCAGTGTCCGCCGTAATTCATGTAATTAAACGCGGTCCGTCCGTCCGGCCTGGAGTGCCTTGAATAATAATTAATATTTTCAATCGGAGGGCCCGCCCACTCGCGTGATCGATAACTGTCATTTGCCCACCTGAGCGCCGCCTCATCATCATTATCTACATTATCTGCGCCCAGTGCGTGGGATTCGGTTTCATTTCGTGTCCCTTAATTATGTGTAATTATGTGATTTTTGGTAATTATTGGAGCATTCCTTCGGCTGTTGTCAGTCCTGTCAGAGCGAGTGTGTGTCCTGCCTGCACCACGTGCCCCGATTGTGTAAATAGAAATTCTGGTGAATTAGTTAAACGTGTGCTCGGGCTGCCCCCCTTTGCCCAACCCCATTAGGCACTTTTTTCCGGGCCGCAATTATATTGAGTGCCTGGCAACCCCCCTCCTGTTGTTTTTCCCTTTCGGGTCCAAGTGTAATTGTTTTCGGGGACGGCGTGGTGCTGGAAGGGTGCTCAGTCGGGTAATTAGTGTCAGGTGTTTGCTGGGTTGGGATTTGGGGATGGACTTAAGCGTTGCTTGGCTCACTGACTTTTTGGATTTCCTGGACTGCCACTAATCCCCACAAACCGACAGCGCCTCGGAAACGTCCCAAAAACGTCAGAGCACTTGGTGTGCCGCACACACGCCCACAGAAACATGACTCACAATCGGCTGTGGCTCTCCGTGGCCCCCCCTGGAAAACGTTTAACTTTGACATTGAAAAACTATACCCCGAAAAGTTCCCAATCCCCTTTCGATTTTGAGCTAAAAATAACCACGGAAACCGAATGGCAAACGCAGCGGATGAGCAGCAGGGAGCTGAGGTGGCCGCAAAACGAAATTATGTTTCCAGTAACTCAATATCCTCCGACTCTGTCTCTGTTTCTGTCTCTTTCGGTCATTGTCTGCCCATCTCCCTCCCACGCCCAGTGAACTAAGTTGTTCCGCTCCGGATTAGGGGAAGGATAGAGTGAAAACTTTAAATTTACCGCAGTTTGAATACCATTCACGAACCAGCAGGGAGCTGTGGTTACACTGGAATACGCGGCAGGCTACTTCCGGTTCTTGATGTAATTTTCGAATGTGAAAGTACCTGTGTCTTACACTTTCCAGTTTGACTTAAAAACAATACTAATTGAATTATTAAATGTTGAAAAACAATGATCAAATCATCAATTTAAATCTGAAAGAGGCAAGATGAAGTCATAAAATGAGTAATGGGACCTTACTAGTGCGTTGTTTACACTCTTTACATAGCACAGATTATTTAATTTGTTTAATAATATATAATGTACAAATAGAGTATTATAATTATTTTGTTCCCCAGGAAATATCAGATAATATCTCTTTTGAAGCCCTTACCTTTTTCGCTCAGTGTGCCCATATAAGGCCACAAAACTCTGCATTTTGTCAGTCGTTTGTCTGCATCACGTGACATGGAACGTGACGTGACATGACGTGTGTGTGCATGTGTGTCCCGGCCCACCAGTACCTCCCTCTCCCCCCGTTTCGTGTCTCATGTTTCGTTATTTTTGGGGTTAAGGTCTCTGTTTCAGTTCCCCGAATCGACGCACTAAATTTCAATGCATTTTCAATTTCAATTCCCAACCTTCGCTCTTCCGCTTTCCATTCGCAGAGGGCATCATGTCCTACAGCATTCCCAAGGGCGTGCAGCGCGGCATGGAGGTGGATCTCTCGGACAAGACCTACGATGGCAACGAGCAGGGCGATCGCTTTGTGGACGGACTCGGTCAGCTGGTCGACGGGCAGAAGGGCAAGGACAACTTCCGCACGGACATCCATGGATTTGGCAAAGGTGAGTGAGAATAATAAGTTGAAGAATGCTCCTGCTTTCGTTTTCAAAACATCCTATAAACCAGCTGCAGTCGGTGTAGCAGCTTCCTGCATGCAAAGTTCGTGTTAAAAGGTTTGGCCCCAAAGGCCCAAACTTCGACCATATATTTAGGGCCCGCGCAGGCCCGACTAGATTTATGGCAATAGAAAAACTGATTAATATCAAATAATTACAAAAGTTCGCCGACGGAAAAAGCATAAGGCAAGCAGAGTCTGACCCCATTCCGCCGACTGCTCGCCGAATGCTCACTTCATTGAACATCGATGGCGCGGATGGGGAAAAGTTTTGGCTTTCGCAAATAATTCGCCTGCACAACACTATAAACAAAAATAATAATAACTTCGGACTATTTGCTGGCGTCGCAGTAAAACTTGCCCGGATACCAAAGAGCTCCTCCATGCCCCAGCTCCGCGTCACTCCCCGTTGCCAGTGTAAAAATGTAAACATTATGCATATTTGATAATTTATGGCAACACTGGCATTCATTTCCGCCCCAGCGACTGCAAAAGTTCGGGGAATTTGCGAAGCTCGCCAGTTTATTTTTTGCCATTTCGCACATTTTCATCGCCTTCCTCCAGTGCTCTGTGGAGGATTGGCAAATGGCCAATAATCGAAATTATTGAAAACTTTACGCAGGAGCAAAGTTCGGTCAGACAATTAGACATCCCGGTCGCAACTCGAGTCGAGTCGAGTCGCCAGTCGAGACGGAGTCGCAGTCGTAATCGGAAAAGCAATGCAATGCGATCATGGGGAAAGTTTCCGGCGCATAATTCCGATTCTCGGATTGTCGGATTCCCGACAGCCCCATATCGCTTCCTTTTGGCCTTCTTGGTCCTGTGTGCTTATTTGCATTGTAAGTGGAATCAATATCTGAGCGGTCTGGGGCGTATAATTTCTGCTTACAGCTTGTTTGCCAGCCCCATAACCACATGGCCTTAGTGGCTCCCAGTTAATATTGCATGACTTATGCAGGGAGAACCCTCTCTCTCCCTAAGCCCCCACGTTACCCCACTGAAATTAGGGCCATGCAAACAAAGCAGCGGCAGAAAAAGTGGCTTAAATGTCGCATTGGCCATAATTTCTAGTTATGCGGAGTCTAACCCCGCCCCAAAACCAGGCCCAGGCCCAGGCCCTCGAGCCCCGAGCGCCTGCCGTGAGCATTTATTTGTTTTCGGGCATTTGGGGAAACTTCACTCCCAAATGTGCCATTGGGCTGCCAGAAAGGGAGGCTTAAATAGCTTTACATGTCAGTCCTCCTCCTCCACAGGGCTGGCTGCTCTATTGATTTTCCCCTCCCCGGGTCCCAGGTCCCGGGTCCCGGGCGGACGTATGAAATGTTCATTTCATTTCATTCTGATGGTTTTTTATTCGTTTCAGGTTATGAATGGATTGGCTGGCGGAATGATACCCCCGGCCTGCTCGGCAAGCCAGTGGAAATCGTCTTTGAATTCGATACGGTTCGCAATTTCAGTGCCATCGTGCTGCACACGAACAATATGTTCACCAAGGATGTCCAGGTGAGTGCTTACTCCTATCGCTATCAAAGGGTTACGGTCAGATTGGTGGTTGCAAAACTCAAAAAACAAGGAAATCAATATTTATTCGAGGGATTTGTAAGGAAATAAACAATGGAATATTAATAATCCCTACTGATTCATCCTGGAATAGGTTTTCTTGTGTAAATTCATATGGGAGTCTAGGATAAAATATGTCTGATTCCCGCCCATTAATTCGTTATTATCGTTATGATCCCTCCAGGTCTTTGTCCATGCCAAGGTATTCTTCAGCATCGGCGGACGGTACTTCTCGGGAGAACCCGTACAGTTCTCGTATATGCCCGACACCATAATGGATCATGCCCGGGATGTGACCATTAAGCTGCACCATCGGGTTGGCAAATATTTGAAAATCAATTTGTACTTTGCCGTCAAATGGATTATGCTATCGGAGATCAGCTTTATATCCGGTGAGTACGTGAGCGATGCCGGCACGCCGAGATGAATAAAATTGCCAGAAAATTGCATTTGCCATGCGAGCAATGTGAATGAGCGAGTAACTCAAGCCGGAGGAAGTGGAATTGCATACGTACAAATGCATTTTTCAGCTTCATTTCACTTCTAGTGCGCTGGTGCACCGGGGAGGCAATGCATTACACTAACAGGGGGATAAAACCTTTTTCCAACATTCTGGCTAACAACAATGCCGGACGGAAGGCCGGGGGGTGTTTCCACCAGGGACAGCCGAGAGATAAACGGTCAGAGGAGAAAATCCGGCTCTGGCTGGAAAAATGTAAAGTCAATAGAATACCCAAGGCCCCTTCTCCCGCTTCCAAATGTAAACAATCTGTGACTCTGGAGTAGGGATTTATCCCTGAACCCCTAGCTGCAGGCCAGCCAGTCAGGCATTGCACTTCCCACCACATTTCCTATGAATGTCCTGACATGTCCTGATTAAATTGAACCAAGTGCAAGGCTCAGTTCCAATCCCGGGACATGCTTAGCCTTTCCAGCTGTACTTTCCCCTAGTCGATGTGTACAAATTGCCAGATCGGCTGTGAAGCAAGGATCTTTTATATTCATTGGGATTTCCGCGGTGAAGTCCCCTCTCTGAAAATTATAGGTGTCAAATCAGACTAAGGGATAAAGTCCCCTGACAGGCGGGTTTGATTGATGAGTCAAATAGAGCGTGCCGTATGAATATAGAGTGAGAGAGGGAATCCATTTTCCGGGCAGATGGCAGAGGGACTCAAAACAGGGAGGGAAAGCCTGGGCTGGGGAGACTTAATAGTTTTATAAAGGGAAGCTGATCATAAATCGAATGCAACTCAGATTTTATAGGTCAATTAGAGCTGGAACATGAGGAGAATAGTAGGTAAAGAGCACACAAACCATGTGTTGCAGGAAATCTCAAACAAAAAGTGCTGTGAAGGTACATAATAAAGCTATCAGCATTCTTCAAGATCTTTGTTGTCTTCCCATCCTGGCTAAAGTGCTCTTGAGGATTTCATGTGAACCCAGAACAGCACTCAACTGACGATCAGTAGTCCTGAATAGTTTGCCGCAAGCATTACAAGGCAAAAAAAGTTCAAACAAAGCGGGCAGCAAGAAGCAAGGATAACCAAAAACGAAACCACAATAAACCAAAAAAAATCCCATGCTGTGTCCCGCTTCCCTGGCAGCAATTACATGACGAGCAAGAAACCAGAAACAGAAAACATCGCCACGAAGCATTTGTCACGCACACAGGCCGAGGTGGGATGGGATATATTCACTATATAGGATGGCATGCTGTGGGGGGTGGAGGCAAGGAGGAACCCCAGTGGCAACCAGCTGTTTTTTATACTTTTTTATGCTGTGTGCCACTCGAGCGAAGGCCTCAAAGAGCGGCTAAGAGTAAGGGTAAGGGTAAACAAAAGAAACGCACGTTCAAAACGCAGGCAGGGCCGCATCTTTCGAGTGTATGCGTATATTTTTATCAGGCACTGTGCGAGTGTATACAGATTTAACCCCAATTTGTGAGATTTGCTTGCGGTGATTGCTGTCGTTGTCGTCACAGTGCCATACACGTTTTTAAAGGTCTCTAAAAATACAAAGGCAGAAAACAACAATGGGACGGCTAGCTTAGGGGACCGAAGCCTAAAATACCCTTTAAGTGACATAGTTCAGCAGAGATTTATATAGGATTTGATGTCGGTTTCAAGTCATGTATATTATATACTGGTTCCTATGAGATATATGTACAAATCTTACTCAAAGATGTTAGTTAAATAATGGGACTCTTATCAAAAATAAACTATTATGATAATTATATACTATTGTATATTTTTTTATATTCACAAATATTTAAAGTCTGACAAAGAAATGTCTAGAAAGATCTAGGCATTTCACATTTAAATTTACCTTATAGAGTCGTGGCTTGCAAATAATAGACCCTTATCCAAGGGTATAATTACCGGACTCGAGAAAAGCCCTGGGGACACACAAAAAGAATTAGTTATAAATGGCAAGCGACAACAACGGCGAGATCTGCGAACTGTGGCAAAGGATATGCGGCATATTCGCCATTACCCCTAGGGTCCCTCCCCCTGGATGTGTGATAAATGTGGCACGAAATATTTTAATTATTTTAAACGTTTTATGGCGACCACATAGCGCAGAGCGAGATACTGCCGGTTTGCCGGAGGAAGGCGCACGGGAAAAAACCCAGCCGCCCGAAGGACAATGGCAATGTCGAAACAAAAGCCACCAACCCGTCCCATTCTATCTCATCCCGCTCTGTCTAAGCAGGGAGGGACATAACTCAAAACAGCAGCCTCAACTCCTCCACTCTGCTCTCTCTCTTCTTCATCGGCGAGTCGCCAAGAACTTCACACAGTAATTACGCCATTTACTGTCTGAAGAAACGGGGTCACCCACTCGAGGAAACGTTTTTTGGCCAGCCTCGGGCACTTCGAGCAAGGCTCTGAGGGGGCGGGAAAAAAGTAGGACCCACCCCGAAACATTTCGCTTTGTTATGCCTTCAAGATGTTGGCGAGATAAATGACAACACTTTGCCGTACCACTGGGCCAGACCTCCGGAGCAACATAAGCCGGGATGGCATTATTTTGAGATCAAAGCGAGCTCTCGCCGAGCGTTGCGAATGGACGAACGAACGAACGAACGGACAGGTGTTCCAAGGGTCTTAGCTAATAATCAGCCTAAGCCAGGGCATTGGCCATCCCCAAGAGAGGTTTTGAAGCCCAGGGATAGCAGAGCAGCGGGGATGATATAGCAGTGGATGGATAGGAATGGAAGATATGTATATATAAGATATAGTAAGCCAGAAAAGAGTAGTAATATCTGATATTAGGATGAGAGATTTCCACCATTTCCTGTAAGAAAACCCTTAATGTACACGGGTGTTCCTGCGCGTGGTTAACTAATTCGATTAGCCCGACCGAGCGTAACTGCTGTAATAAATGCTCGCCCAAGATGTAGGGCTTCCTCTTCCTCCGATCAAGCATTTCGAAATCATTAAAAAAGGGAACTCTATGCATATTCAGAAGACGCGCGCTCCGCGGTGACGCCTCTGAAATCAAATCAGACATCTGCCCGGTCCACGGAGACCATATCCGTTGGGCCTGGGGCCACGGGAAATGAACACGTTATAGTCCATAAGCAATGCGAAAGGAAAAGCGTGGCGAAAGCAAAACAATTTAAGGCGGAACGAAAGGTGCAAAGAAAGGGAGCCGGCAGAGCCGGCACTGAAAAAACTAATCATTGAAGCGCAGCTGTGCGCGGCAACTTCTGAGAATGGAAGCGGCGTGGAGTGTGGAGAGTGAAGAGTGAATTTTAATCTAACCCGTTCCCCGTGTCTCTGTTTTTGTATTCATTTTTCAGTGCCCGCCCTGGGAAATTTCACAGACGAGCAGGAGCAGCGGAGCAACGCGCCCGGCCTGGCGCAGGACACTCGCGAGTATCCGCTGCAGAGCAACGAGTACCAGCACAACCACGGCAAGAATAAGCCCAACGGAGGGGGCGGCTCGGTCGGAGGCCCTGGAGGAGGCGTGGCCACGGCGGACGGCGAGTCCGGCGGTAACAGCAAGTACAACAACGGACCGCAGTGTGAGTAGCCCTACAAGCGAATGATAAATCCAATTAACTGTTCACATTCACATTTACATTCGCGCTCAAAAAGGCCCCTCCTGATTGGCGGGGCCTCTTGTTTTTTTAAGTCTTCGAACGACGGCTAATTATTTAGTTGAACAATATTTACATTTAATTTCGTTTCGACGCCCGCGTTTGTTAATTTAAATTTCAATTTGCCATTGCTCTTTTCCGCTTCCCTTGCAGTAATTGCGCCACGCCCCATCGATCAGGAGCCGAACGACGCCAACTTCATCGGCGTGGTCATCGTGGTCCTGACCACGATTATCATCCTGCTGGTGGCCATTATCCTGTTCATAGTCTCGCGGACCAAGCGCGCCCGCGGCAGCAATGTCCTCGACGCGTTCCAGTACAGCTTCAACCCGAACACCCTTGGCGGCAACGTGGACAAGCACCGTCCCAACGGCACCAGCATCAAGGTGAGTGGGCAGCGGGCAATGGGTAATGGGTGATGGGTATTGGGTAATGGGTGACTGTGACGTGACTCGGGCGAGGGGACACGATGGGGATACGTGTGCGTAGCCTGGCGGATGGCAAATTCCTGCCTCGCATTTCCACATAATTGTTCAATGTAGCGTGGAGTTTCCACACTGCTTAGTCCTACGTGCGGCACCCTCCGTCCGTCCGGCATTTATTTAATGGGACTTTTCAACGCCCGACTCTCGAGTATGTGTGCTCTGTTGATTTGTGGGGGTCAGGCTTAAGTGCCCAGAGGTCCGAGTGGGCAGCAAGAGGGAAACTTTAAAGTTCGACCAACTTAAGGTGGCGGAGACTGGGCCGAGTCTTGCGGCAAAATTGGATAAAAGAAGTTTTTCTCGAGTGGAAGTACTGAGTTTTGTCTGCGGAAAACTTGAGTGCCACAGTGGGGAGGGGGAGAGAAGAACGATTTTCCCAGAAACTATCCGGATTGAAGTCGATGCAACAGATTGAGTTAAGATAAAGGATTTGTTCGGCGAATCTCCAATTAAAAGGAGAGCGAGGAAAGCATGCTTTAGTAGGATGATTACTCTTAAAACTTAATTCTAGATAATTAAATCAAATTATTATCATTTCATTTATATTAAAAAAAAGTATTTTTACTTTCAAATTAAACTTACTCAAGACCGACCCTATTTTTTCCCCTTTCAGGCCAACGTGGACGATAACGACTCGATTGGCAAGAACAGCCTCTACCACGAACCCTTCAATGTGAACAGGTACACCAGTGGCGTGAATGGCTACGCCGCGGTTAATGATTTACAATGTAATATGACGCCCGACTACACAGGTGTGTATAGAAAATGCTACCCCCTGCTACTCCCCTGTTTTCCCCTGACCACCAACCGAGCTCGGTAAATCCTTCGTCGCATTTCCGGTGGCTGGCGCGCGGAGAGCCGTAAAATATGGCGACGCCGGTTACTAATGCAAATATACATCTCGTGGCAATTTCCCCTGACTAAGCACACCATCTCTTCCTGCCCCTCTCTCCCGTTTCTCCCCAGATGTGCCGGAAGGTGGCTACGCAGTGCCCCACATGCAGGACTACCTGCCGTCTTCGAAGGTGGGTGGGCCCGGTGGCTATGTGAACGTGCGCCGCACTCCGCCGCCGCCGCTGAGCAGCATTTTCCCCCGACCGCCGACTGTGCCGCCGCCGCCTATGGAGAAGTACTATGCCACCACTGCCATCTTTAAGCCGCTCAAGGGACCGGGCTCGGAGCGCAGCGCCGGGAGCAGCAGCAACACCAACACGGTGAGCAGCGGCGGCGGCAAGAGCAGCCACAGCCACAACAGTGGGCAGGAACACAGCGGCATCTACGACGACGGCATGGGCACCATGAACTCCCAGTCCACCGCCCCCATGATCAATCCGTACAGCAGCGGGAACAGCTCGGCGGCGGCCGCTGCGGCAGCTGCTGCCGAGTTCCAGCGGGCCAGGACATACAACTTTCGCAGCTATCCCGACAACCTCTAGTTCGAAGCCTCGCTGAAGTTGGTGGCCGCGGCGGGCGGCGGCGTTGAGTCCGGCCTCGTGCCCAAGCGGACTCCCGCCGGAAGCACCACCATGCCGAAGAAGCCGCAGCACCTGAGCCTGGCCAGCAGCGCGGCCGGGGGCAGCGTCAGCGGCAACGGCAACGGCAGTAAGCCCAAGTACAGCCTGACCCTGCACAACAACAAGCACGCCCAAGGAGGTGGCAAGAATCCGCAGGCGGCGACTCTGCGCGAAGGTCACCAGCAGCGGCAACACCTCAAGGCCCTGCGCCTGATGAGGGAGGCTGGCGAAGCAGGTGGAGCCGAGGCATCATCAGACTACCGGCGACACAACGGCGGGGCGGGACTGTCGCCGGCCGAGGAGGCAGTGGGCGGGCACCTGAAGGCCGGTGCAAAGTCAGCGACTGCCAACGGCGAGGCTTCGAGCAACATGACGAAGACCGGAAACGGAAGCACTGGAATGGCGAACGGTGCCATGAGGGCACAAAACAACAGGCTGTGGTATCATTGATGAAAGCCCCATATTGAATGGATTTGAGGTGAGTGGTGACTATATTTCTGTCTAGTTAAAAATAATATATAAGATAGGTAAAAAATAGTATATAGTATAAAGTGCCGTAGACAATACAATAGATTTCTCAATAAATTCTTGTTAGACTTTAAAGCATCTGATAAAGCTAATAAAAATATCCTAAACTAACCCTATTTGCGTCACCTTATTTAACTCTCATCTGCAGCTATAAAGCCCTACACAGTACTCCAAACGAAAACGCAAGAACAACCAGGAAGTAACTGCTATGCAGAGGTTAGATACACCAAGCTGGACCCACTTCCCAAGTGCGAGGAGTTCGGAGGGACGGCTAGCAAGGCATAAAGCGTCGGAACACCTTAAACCCACTGAGCAAACGAGAAACGAAGAGAATCGAAACGTAACGAAGTCGCTTACCAATCATTTATAGAGTAGAGTCGGGAAAATGCCAACGAAGTAGCGGAGGTAATGGAGCATCCTGTAAATATCCGAGTTTAGGAATCGGTCGGTAGTGAACCACACGCATATGATAGTAAGCAAGCTGAATTTTAAAGAAGAACCCCGGAGGCATCTTAGGCATCACGACGAATTCTCGAGCAGAGAAGCACACGAGCAAAGAAAATATTAAGACGAATTTAAGGTTTAGAATTTAGCCACATAGTTTGTTTATAAAACGAAAGGAAATAAATAAATATTGTAATGAGTAACGAGTAACGAGTAACGAGTAACGGTAGTAGCGATACGAATAACTAGCATATAAAGTTCAACTGATTTGTAGTACCTTTTCGAGAAGAACACTGAATATCTGCAAGCTAAACTGTACATGCCTGTGAACCTGCCCCCGACTAAGGCCGAACTATCTAGCCCCCAACACGCCTACCCTCACACGCCCCACTACCACCCACTGTAAATTTCTGTGTATAATCTAGGAGAGGTATCGGCGAGATACTAGTTTGTTTGCTAACTAGATGGAAGCGCCGCGTCTGGCAATGTTACCTAGGGAGAGACGGTCGAGCAGGTGAGAAGTCGATGATGATGATGATGAGGATGATGATGATAAATTGAAACGGAATTTAACGGACCAAGATTGCGTGCAGAGCGACGTCGCCTAAACCAAGTAAAATGAAGTTTTCATCAATGATTTGTGATTCAATATGCAACTACTTATAGGCCCGCAGACGCGAGTATTCAGTTCTTAATGCTAACCCTAATTTATGAAAACGTACTACCCGCTAACAAATGACTCTGACTATAAAGCAGCACTATGAATATTTAAATCGAAGCAAACGTATTTATAATTAATATTAATGGATAATCATGTATATGTTCCTTTTTAGTTTAATGCGCATAAGTATCACCAGAAAACGTACTAAGAGTTAAACGTAGTAGCTTCATAGTAGTTTAATACAGCAGCGGCTGCACCAGCAGCAGGTAGCTGGCCGCATTTTATAAAACCAGGAAAATAGGCAACCATAGGCGAGTTGGAAATAGCATTAAAGGGCAAACCAGCCGAGACACTCAGCAGCGACAACTTACACGGCAAATCGTAGTTAAAACAGTAGAACAAATAAGGAAACAAAGCAGGCACATACACAACCCCACACACACACGGACAAAATATTTAAAATGTTTGTGCAATCTTTTTCGAAAGTTTTTAACAAAAAATAATAAGGATAGTTACCAAAAAGCAAACAAAAAACAAAAAATTAACGAATTAACGAGCTATAAGAGACAAGTTACAAGAATATTTAAAGTATAACATTAGGCTCCGAGATATGTCTGTTCCTATTCCTCGACTTTCTGCACAAATTCTTCACTTTCCAACTTTCCTTTGTACCAAACGTTTGCCGAAGCTGGCCCCCCGATCCACACACTCAACAAGCAACAAGCAACAAGCAACAAGCAACATGCAACGTGCAACATGCAACACTGAAAAAGCACACTTTCCGCCACTGAAAAGAACACTATCAATCAAAAACAAATCACGAACCTACCTACAAGACTTGTGTAAATTAAAATAACGTAAAATCGGAATTAATCGGTTAGAGATTAAGTTAAACATACATTTTGTAAAAATTAATAAGAGTATACTGTAAAAAATTATATACTAATGTAATGGTTATCCGTTCTTTTGGAAATCACGGCAAAAACATTAAAGTTATCCTTTTTTTGCGGTGTGCTTGTCAGTTGATTTCCATACTAGTTTAATTTCTAAATTAATTTAAATGCATTTATTGTGTGTACATTTTTCGAAGGCAAATATATAGTATTCAATTATTTAAACAGCAAAACTGATTTCATTGTTTAATTGCTCATTAATTATGGAATGCAAAATCGAAGGCAATTTTTATTGTGCGAAACGAAGCAACAACACAATATGGCCTAAAAGAAGGCGCTTTGAAGGTCGGGTAAGCGACGTTTTCAAAGTTACGTTTTTACCAATAAGTGGAAATGTATGGGATATTTATTTTCATATCTAATAAGGATTAAACACGATGAAATGTATTCCTGTGTAGGTGATCCTTTGTATTAAAACACAACATGCTAAAAGGAGATATTTCGATCAATCGCGTAACATTGTCAGTGACACATTCTGTGTATTGAGGGGGGCAATGCATTTTCATCGAGATGTTTTACTTCAAAGCAATCGAAGTCTCAGCATTGTCAAGGCTGGGATATTTTTGAGGCATTGAGTAAACAGAAACACTTCTCCAAGATAAACACATACCCATCAACGGAGCGAGTGTAAACAACGGAGGTATGTTAAGACTATGGTTCCCGTAACACTGGTAAAACTCCAATTCATCGATCCGTCGAAGGGAGCCGGGGCCGCATCCTTTGGGACCTTCCTAGGAAGTTCAACATAAGTTACTGTTTACACAGTCCAGAAGGCCTTTCGGTCCCCCAAGGCTTTAATCAGAGCACTCGCCCTCCTGCACTGTACGCCTCCAGTGCGTGTGGATCAATGACCGCTCATTTGACATCTGCTTTAATTCCACGCCAATTCCGATTCCGATTCGAATTCGGAGCGAAAATCGAAAATAACATGATTACGGCGCTGACCGCAAATCGACGACTGACGCTCTCGAGGGTGGGCTGGGAGCTCTGGCGTCTCTCTTGGTGCGAATGCTTTTCGAAACGCTTAAATCAAATATAATAAAATAACAACAATGAAGATATAGCCCGCTAGCCGACGATTTTATACACTTGACAGCTAGGCAATGCTTCTTGGAATTTTACATTATATAATTATTAAGAAAAAAATATTCTATTAAGCAAGATAATTTCTGTGAAATGATCCGCGAAAGATTCAAATATACATATATTCGATAATGTTGGAGATTCAAAATAATAAGGAGAGTAGTATTTCAATGCTGATTAAGAACATATTTAGGTCTATATCAAAATTTGTTATCTTAATTTTCAGCTTCACAAAAACCTCCCACAGTCTGTACTACCCATCAGAAGGGTATAATACAATTTTCAGCCTTTTACAGTCGGGGACAGCCCAAATACTTGGCTGCCTTTTAATTGACACTTTCGATTGTTCGCCACCGGAGAGCGACGGATGATGGGCTGACGCACTGAATGACATCCATTCATTTTGTGGGTCATTCCAGCTGTCCCACCTGTCAAACATTCGCTGCAAAATTAGTTGAAAGCCATTTACGGAGATGGGAAAAAAAGATGGCAACGTGTTCATTTGCCTCTGCTCGTTCTTTTGCCCTTGGCTTTTGGGCGCCTTTTTGTGGAAATGCGTGAAAAGTTCTCTCAATTCGCCGCATTGTCTGTCAGCCCTGTCATTCGCTACCCAAAGCTGAGTGTTGAACGATTTTATTTGATTTTATTCTACTTTATTTATTTTGATTGCACTGTTCGGGCTTGTGTCCGTTGTTCATTTTACAGGCTTTCAATTTGTAACGCTCGTTGTCGTTTATCGTCGCCCTGAATGACTTTATTTATCGCATTACGTGAACCTTCGGAAAACATTTGCCAAAAAGGGTTTGTCCAGCTCACATTGTGAGTTTTGGACAGCTGACAACTCGAGGGCCATTTTATCTGTCAATGGGACAAACGTGGAGGGCGTGAAGCGTGCTAAAAACGCGTGAAATGATTATAGATAAAAATTAAAAATATTGCCGAAATACCCAAGGGGGTGACACTAAGTGCGGCGAATGAATTTAAATTGCAGTAGGGGTGAAACTGTTAGAAAATGTTTTCAGCGAAATTAAATAATCAGTCACTACTGAAGACACTCTGAAGAGTGTCCCTGAAGTCTTACTATAATCATACAAAATATAACTAATGTCTTAAACAAGTCCATATTTTATTAAGTTTCGTTCGTAGTTTTATTATACAAATATAATAACAAGAAATAGGGCCTAAATTTGTATATCCTTGAAGTCGATATGTTGGATAAGTAGTCCTTGATTTTCTATTCGGCACGAAATTCTACTTGATTTCGATTAAATTCTAAATTCCAGAGCGAGCACAGCTCCCAGCTCAGTATAAAAGCATAAAAAGTTTATATTTATTTTATTTATATGAAGACTGTTTCGGATAGTTTTAAGCATAAAGTGAAAAATATCCATTAAGAAAAAAGTGTAGTGAAGGAATCTGAGAGTAAGTATATCTACACAACGGCAATAGCAGCAGCAGAAACAGTACACAAAACAAAAAAAATAACAGCTGCCAACTCATTATTAATTCATAGCAAACAGAATTAAAATTAAATGAAATGAAATTAAATTAAAGAAAATGATTTGTATTATAAATATTTTTATCAAAACTAAGGTTAAAATGATATGTACATACCATATATTGAGACAAAAAGTCCAATAATGAGAAGTCGACAAAAAAACTGCCTTTAAATGGAAAATATAAATACATATACATATTTATTTGTTGGCGAATGTAAATGAAAATCTGTTAGTTTTTTAAGCCAAAATATCTACAAAGGTGCTTTTCTGGGTTTAAACAAAGCGTAAGCTAGTTTTGTATAATCTTATATTTCAAGAACCCAAGTCTAACTTTTGAGCTTTCAGACCATCCACAAGTCGTGAACATTTGCCACACTAAGCGGTCGAAGAAGAAGAAGATGTTGTTCAGTAAGACTGATTATTCATATTCTCAGAATGTCATTAACTAGAAATTTCTTTAGCATATACACAAACAAGTAATCAAATCATTATCTAATCCGAGAGTAACATACCAAAAAATTACACAGCCGGAGATCAAATTCCAACAGAAGAAAGAGCTTCATAGACAACACACGCACAGTGAAATGCACAGCAACACTTAAATAAATAAAATAATATAACAATAACAAGATAGAACAACAACAAAAAGAGCAAGAACAACCAGAAGAGCAATAAACAAATCAAATCGTATTTAAGGTATACACCAACTCATATGAAGAAACCATGCCATACGAAGCAATCCGTTGGAGCGGGTAAGACCGATTATTCATATTCCCAGAATATCCTTTACTAGATATACTTCTTAGCCATCTCAAATCTCGCTCTAAAAGGATCTATGTTAGAATACAACACAAGAAAGGTTCAAGAAAGGATGAGGAAGGGGACAGAATCGGTTCAACAAATTAAATAATATCAACAGCTTTAATTATAATACAAATACACTTACACCTAAAAGATTTTGTTCATTTCTTTTATTACTCTTGGTAAGCACTGCCACCCAATTTATTTATTAGATTTATTAGATTGTTAGATCATTTTTATTTAGCAACGAGTCGTGTAATAATTTAAGTGAACGGAATTTACCGTCTTAGAAAATCTAAGCTTAAGTAACCACAGCTTCGTCTGGCCCTTTTCACCTCAACTTCGCTTTGAGTAAGAATTTACTTAACCTCTAATCTGGAAAATAAATCTAACAAACTGCTGATTTTATGTAAACGAAGACCAAGACCAAGGAGATAGTATTTGAGACTGATTTTTGCACATTTAGCAGAGATGTTAAACTAAATAATGGATTAGGCAGCAGTCTTGGACATCAAGAAAATATTAGCACTGCACAAAGGACACGCTCGTGAAGGGGCCCCCAGAGCCTGGGCAGCAATTAACACACTCGAATCTGGAGTTGCGCAAGCAGCACGCAGGTACTCGATAGTTAGATAAACAAATACAAGTGCCCGCCCACTCAGGTGGACGGAGGAAGGACGTGTGGCAGGAAGCTGCAGCCGATAAGATTCCAGGGCGAAGCGAGGAGTGGCGGGAGGGCGATTCAGTGGCGATAGAAATGCAAGGTAACATGCAAATTGACAGACAGGACGTTTGTCAGGACATGGGCAAACACAAACAAAAGGCAGATAGACCCCGATGGAGCCGAGGAGCGGTCGGATCGAGGGGAAACAGTCAACACATGAATTGCATTAGTTTCAGTGGCCACCTACAGACGGATTGACAGACGACTCGCACAGGCGACTTGACATTTTACTTAGTTTTTAGGCGGTTCCAATGCAAATAGGGCATCCTCCGGGCATTGTGTGCGACGCCGGCTGACGATAAACGATAAACAGTCAAATTGCTTCAATTTAACGCTTCACAGGGGGCAGAAAGCGTGACTGGAGGAGGTCTTTGAGGGGTGCAGATCATCGCATTGATTATGCGGCGAATCGTCCTTCCCATTGTCAGGTAGCCATAGCGCGTGTACAGCATTGTTTCCCTTGCATCCATTGTTGACGCATGCAGTTGATCCTTTGTGGAAGTCAAAAAGGGTTCGAAAGGGTTCTGCCTCCTTTGTTCCCGGAGGTGAATGGGTTGTCAAAAATTTGCTTCAGCCGCCCCTGGAATGGGAACGTATTTGTCCCGAGGTCCCTGCCTGACATTTGTAATTATGGAATGCCATCGAAGGGGAGCTAAGCTATTTAAGCGATTTGCTTTATTAAAATCCGTAAGCAAACAAATGTTAGCGAAATATTTTAGAGCCAAGCGGATGCAGCCGTCAAAAAAATTGTTAGTTTGGATGCGAGGATTCTCATTAGATCCAAAAGGAAATGTATGTTAAATGTATGTTGGTTTAAGTGCAGTTATACCGAATCTAAAATCTTCAGTTTTTTATTGTTTTTCCAATTTTTAGAATACAGAAAGACTATTTACAACGAAGAATTTATAATTAATGATAGTCTAAATGTATTAATTCTTCCCTGAATAATTTAGTCCCTTAATCAGCATTAATATTCTTATACATCTAATTATCAAGCTTACCATAGGCATTATCCTGCAGTGAAGTTGTATCTTTTATTTTCATTTCCTACTCTAGAGATAGTATTTATATAATAGTGGCCATAACTACCCCGCCACGTAAGAGGTATATAAAAAACATGCGAAAATCAGCACAGGTCGTACACACATCGTTGAGCGTCTGAGTCTCCTTCCGTCAGTTATCCTCGCACTAACGCTGAAAAATCTGTTACTCTGTTACCATTCGCCGCTCCGGGGAAAATTTCATTCATTTCATTTCGTTTCGTTTCGTTAGGTTTATCCCTTTTATGGCTTGCTTGGGGATTTTCATTACTACAATGACGTCGTCAGGATTCGCATTCGCAGTTTGGCCATTGTTGGATCCGCAGCTACTTTCCCGTTGTCCATGTTTATTTATAACTTGCAATTGTAATTAGGATTACTTTTTACTTATTTGCACAGTTGTTGGAGTGCCTGTGTAGAGGACAACGAGGACCAAGGACGAAATCGCGCTGCCGCCGCCGCCGGCATAAAAAGCATATTTCTTCATTTTTATGCCGCAGGCTTTGCCGAATACAGAATGGCGGGTATTAAAGTATTTGTCCAGACGGCTTAGTTGGGAAGAGTCCCTGGCTCAGACGGTTGCACTCGGAGAAAAATATAATTGAGATTGTTTAAATGGCTTTCTTTTAATGATAAAAATATTTGTTAATATATAATTTTAAACAGGGGACTACAAAATATAAAATTATTTATAACCAGTTGCTTCCTTACTTCAAATAATAGTGAGTCAAAGTCTTTGTAGACTAAAATAAAATTCCGAATTCAGATGAGATTTGAAAACTCTTTCAGAGAAGTATTTTTCCAAGTGCATACCTAGTTAATAGGATGCTTATGATACTTTGATAATGGCAGAAGTAGACCAGCTGATGTTGTGGATTTGAGGGAAGCAACTGAAGTGAAGCATCCGGAACTGGGGGAGATGGGTGAGCAAATATCTGAGGAGTTTCAATAAGAAATTTGATTAACCGTAACCATATGTATCCTTCTCCTTAGGAGATATGGAAAGCCTTGTCAAACACCTAAGACAAATTTGCACGTAAATCGTTTTTAAAAACAGTAAGAAAAAAAAAACTAATACTAGAATTGTATTGCGTTCCTTCGGAATATAGATCTGCGACCCAACACAGCCTTCGGTTTCGTATTTTCGGTTCTCTGACAGCCATTTTGGCCACTCTCTTTAATGTCTCCAGGAAACTGCCAATCACAGTCGTCAGTCAGTCTTTGGCTCCTTGGAAAAGCCATTTGTGCTATAAATAATTAGGTTCCATTCTCGGCAGGCCAGGCACGATTGTTCCTGACGGTCCCTGGGAGGCAAAAGCGCTAATCATGCGCTTAGCTATGAATTTATCACGCACCACCGACAGAGTTTCAATTACCGGGCAGATCCACTGGGAAAACTGCACGAAATCCTAAAAAATGATGGCGAATAGTGCGTGGGCCGCAGTGCGTGCTCAAAAACCGATCAGAGTGATTAATGAAGAGGCGCACAGGGCAACCCCTTAAAAAACGGAACTCCCCACGTGGCATTCTCCGAAATTCCGAAATTAGTATGAGAAATTAACAAGTGGCAGCCATTGGTCTTGTCAGCTTAGCCGGGCAGCCGGCTAATGTGTGGAATTAATCCCTTCTCGGCGGGCTCTGGCTGACTGACGCCTCGGTTACGGGATTACCCTGCCGCGAGCTGCGGGGCCCACACGGAAGTGGAAGTGGAAGCAGACCACTTCCATGGCTCGGATGACCTCCCCCGAAAGGAGCGATTGTCGTTGCCATCGTTGACATTCGCTTTTTACAAGGTTGTTTTTCGGTTTTGGTTTTCAGTTGCCAAATGTTTATCCTCCTTCCGCCATCCGCCATCCGCCTCCTCGTATTTGCTCTCCATTTGTTGTCATTTGCTGTTTTCCCGTGACGTCGCGTCGTCGCCG
This sequence comes from Drosophila bocqueti, assembly GCA_018151655.1. Classification (NCBI taxonomy): domain Eukaryota; kingdom Metazoa; phylum Arthropoda; class Insecta; order Diptera; family Drosophilidae; genus Drosophila; species Drosophila bocqueti. Next base: position 1,438,683 of record JAECXF010000149.1, on the reverse strand, counting down.
CCTGCAGTTGCATCGCTTCCACTTGGGCTTCCTCCACCATGATATCCTCCGCATCGCCGTCCTTCGTCCTCGCTCTCCTGCCGCGGACGGTTACCAAAATTTGATTCAATCCATTATTTTTATTTCTGCTTCCTCCCTCTCCCCACCGGATTGCCTTTTGCATTTAATCGCATATAAATAAATTTTTTTCCTCCTCTCACATTCGGTTTTCCCATTTCCATTTGGATTTTCCCATTGTTTCCACGACGCCGTGTTTTATTTTTCCTGTTTGGTTCTTCGCGCGCCCCGGCCAAAACATCCCCGATTTCCCGGCCAGTCCCAGGTGTATTTGCTTGATATATTGCGCAGTTATTGCACGGAAAACCCCTCCTTCCATCATCCACCCTCCCGCAGGATCTGGGAATGGATCATGTGTGCAGCGTATGTTGAAATTTCATGCACTTTTGTTGTTGCTTTTAGTGGCAATTTGCGAAATGAATGTAATGCAATCTAGTGGGGTGTTCGGTGGCACGCATCGGATCGAGTGGCTACGCAAAAGTCGATAGGTGTTACAAATGGATGATCCGATAATTGAGGAGGATCCTTTAGGGGCCCCAGGGTGCAACTTATTGCTGCTTTTAAGGCGGTAATCGGGGAAGAGAATTAAGGATGAATCGGGTAACTAATGAAGCATAGAACTACACCTGAGAATAATATTGTACAGAAAATGTAAATAGCTAAACATTATTTTAGAATACAAATTAAAAAATGTATAAACAATTTAACTTACTTTTGCCAAAGTATTTATTTGTTCATTGTTTTAGAAACGATTACTATTATGATAATAATCAATATAATTCTATCCTTAAGAAATTTTGCAATTCTTGTAAAACTAAAAAACAAATCTAATTGAGTAGAAGTGTATTTTTAAATAAAGTAATGGTTATTTTCAGTTAATTTAAGAATATGCCTGACATTAATGAAGAATGAGCTTGTCAGGTTCCCATTCAGCTTCATATTTCCCTTATGACCCACACTTATTGACTGCATCAGCTGCAGGCAATCAGTCGATTTTGAGTGATCATTGGTCGGCCGGACATATGTCGCCAAAATACACAATAAACCCATGTTGTTTAAATAAACTTATGAACTTGCCCCCGAGTTGTGCCAAAGCAAACACGAGACGAGAGAGAAGCCATTAAATTTTGCCAAAATTGTCATCACCCTCTACGTCAGGGACGACTTCCAATCAAGATAGGTCGGGACTGGATCTGCTGCTCCTGCCGAGTTCCGTTTGATTTTGTGGCAACAATTAAGTTTCCACATGAGCGGCCCTTAATGTGCCACTGATTTCCAACATCTGCTTTCATTTTTGGCCGTCCGAAAGGGCAATGGAAAGGAAATGATACAGACGCCGCCGTCGCCCGGCTAAATTTGGAATCGAGGTGCCAGGAGCCCTATTTCGATATGAATCCGCACTCCGCAGATCTTGCGCCCCTGGAGCACGTGTGTTCTCCGCAGCCACCTAATGGCACTTGCCACTTGCCTTCCCCTTTTCGAGCTCCTGGCACCGGAGACGCGTCTTTACAGCGGCGTTAATTAGCCGCAGCCACTTGATGTCTGCCCGGCTGGGGCTGCGAGCAGCTGGGGTTAGCTGCGGATAGGGATCGTAAAAATTCCCCGCCTCAAATCGACTGCATAACAAGATGGGAATTAAAAGAAATGCATTGCTGCGGAAGTCCTTTAGCTAGGAAAGAGTCCATCTGCTAAGGAAATCAGTTACTTTTTTAAAGGGTACTTGCCTTCGAACATCATGATTTTTAAATGCTAATCTAAATTTAATTGTAAGATTTAGCTGTCCATCATCAGAGCATTGGACACTCGACAATTATAAGACAGTGTGTCCTCACTTCCTTGACCGATTTAAGCAAAACATTACCAAAAGTCTTAGTCTTAGCCCTCTAGAAAGAACAAGTGTCGAGGAGGCCTGGTCAAGACACTAGTCCATACAGCATGAAGCATGTCTAACACTTCCATTGCCAAAGTGTCGTAGTCGCTGGCCTGTATAACAGCCGAGGGGGAGGGACAGGACGAAGCGGGCCCAGGGAGACGTCGCCGGCGACAAGTCGCCAAAACACTTTGGTTGCTCATTAAAATTCATCCACGCAGATTATTAACATTTGCATCTAATTTGCATTTGTAAGATACATTGCCGACAATTATGTGGCTGTGGCGAACATATCGGAGACCGAGCTGAGGGGGGTTCGGGTTTAAAGGTCGAAGTGGCAGGGAGAGGGAGGCCGAGAGCTCGACTTATTTATGCATACGTTTTCCCCGGCAAAATGTCGCAAATTCCACTCCAGCAACTGCACACACACACACTGGCTGTGGCAGTTGCATAAAGTTTGCCGAAGGGGCTGCGACGGGGGCGTAGGTTCAACGAGGTTAAGTGTAATTAAATTATGAAATTATTGCCTTGTCTTAGGTTGCAGTTTATAATCAGGCAAGGCAACCCAGGCAATCCCCCTCTCGATGGCTTTGTCCTGTCATTGTTTGGTCCATAAACAGGAATTAGGCAAGATTTCAATTAGGCGGCGCTAAGTGGACTCTTCTTGGCCAGGACTTTAATCAACGTCGGTGTGGCAGGCTGAGCGGGGGGATCCCCTTGGAAAACTCAAGCTAACCGCTTTTCCGGCCAATAGTTTCGATGTAGTTTGATTCCCCCAGAGTCGGAACCCACACAAGAGGGGTTAGCATTTAATAAACTGCATGAATTTTGCAGAAGTTTGTGGCAGGCTGTGGCAGGCGGCGGCGAGCACGTGGGAGGTGTGATAACGGAATTATGCACGACGCAATTAGCATGAGAGTTGGCAATATAAGTTGCGGTTCGGAAAACTTGTGGTTATGCATATTAGATTACTGCCCCGAGATGGGGCATAGAAACATCTTATTGAAATTAAAACGGGCTCCCACACCCACTCACAGCCGGTTAAGTGCCAATGTGTGTTCGTGTGGGGGCTTAAGCCCCCAGTCCTCTAATTCGGGGCAAAGTCAGTCCAAGACGACTTCATAAGCCCATTGGCACCTCGGCCACCTGCCACCTGCCACCGGTCCCAGTCTTCAAGCCATGCCCCGCCGAGTCGGTTCAATTTGCAAATTGTGGCTCTCCTCAGCTCACTTAAAAGTATTTTAGAACCATTTATCTCCGAGCGGGCCTACAAAAAGCCTCGGCCAGTCGCATTTAAACCCAAAACACGTAAGACCAGCGGCAGGCAAACCTGGCCAACCGACCGACCGACCGAGCGAGTGAGCGCTCTGGAGCCATAAAAAATTCATTTGACTTAAAAACTTTTCAGAGACAAGAGTTTGCCCGAAAACACAAAAAAATGAACACGAGCCCAGGTAGGATGGGGGTTGTGGCCGAAATTGATATTAAGTCAGGTGGCGCGTGTACATTACACGCGCTGCACTCCGAAAGCGAAAGGGGGCGAAGGAAATGCGAGGAGTAGCGGAAGGTAGAAATGGCCAAATGACCAAAATTTCCCTTAAAAGTAAACTGATCTGGATGACTCTATTGTGGAAACACGAGCCAATGACTCAGATAATCGATCGGCATTTAATTTAAACTCAAAGTGTTGAGACAAAAGATATTTTAATTTACTTGTACTATAAATAAATTTAAAAATCCTTTTAATGACAGAAAAAAATATATTTTAATAATTATTTAGTTAAAGGATATTTAAGGCCAATTATAGAGGTATAAACTTCTAGATATTATATTGACCCTTAAGCTCCTAGCTCTTTTCAAGTTTTTTTGATAATCTAGAGGAAAAAAACGCCACAAATTGATTCTTCAATCGATTGTATATTAAATTTCAATATACATATATATTAAATATATAAATAATAATAAGTTTTAATATTTTAATACTTTAATCATGATAAAAATATTCCGAAATACTTTTCTACACTACAAATATCGACTCACTCCATTTGCAGATGCATAAACTTATATTGACGCTGAAAAATCATATATTTTCCATGAAATTCCCTAATCGATTTAATTTTGAATTAATTGATTACAAATTTTAAAGATTTCCCCTTCATGTTTCGCATCTCTGGGCAGCAGGAAGTGGAATTCGAGGAAAGACAACACACAGTTCCTGCTAAACTGACAGTTTTGAGTCACGTGCCTTCGCGCGTACGCCATTTACAAATCAAATCAGGCAATTGAATTTGCTTAGACCGCCAAGCGGCGGGAGCGGGAGCGGGAAGTGCAGCGCGGAAATTGTGGTCGGTGGCTCCATTGTCTCCGCTGGCTGGAAAGCGGAAGAGGGCGGCGGATGTGCTGGGAAAGTGGCAGCAGGCTGCCTAAAATTCCGCTCCTTCCTCCATCCAGGCGAGAACCGCAGGCCCGAGCTGCTCTCCTGGTCGGCGTTTTGTCAAAAGCGGCACGTGAACTATTAAAATCACTTAAATCCCATTCATGTCACGTTCTCGGGGTGAACCGAAAACTTGGAGCGATTGATATATGCGATGTCTGCGCGGGAGTGGGATGAATCTAGTGACTTGCTCCACCGACTGGCCGAAAGTTCGATGAAGTTGCGCAATTTGCATAAGTCGAATTTTTCCCGCTTGAAACTTTCGTTGATGTTTACTCTTTGGGTCAAGGTTGGGCAGAGTTTGATTAAATGCTCCCCAAATAAGTTGCTATGATTTATATTCAGAGTTGTAATATTTTTCTGAAATGCAACATTAATTAACCCAAGGCAGAGGACAACATTTTAAATGTTTGCATGCTGGAACAATAATTCAAATTATTTGAGTTTTTCGCCTCGGCTTCGGCAAGTTGCCTTACTGTGATACCTTTATGTAAAATATTTATGGGAAAATGCTGGTTCACCGGGCAGGGAAGCGAAAACTTGATTAGAATATTTGAATACATTTTGACGCTTCACAAAACTCGCTTTGTGCGAGTCCTGTATTGTAAATTGTGCAAATCTGCATAAAGGCAAAGCAAACAGCAAAACCGAAGCGAGGCATGAGCTATCCGCAATGCATTGCACAAATGTTGTACATGTCGGTTGGTTTGGCTCGAAATAAATTTGATCACAGCTGATTATTTGCACAGGGAGGAGCGAGGAGCAACGAGGAGGTGAGCCGTGTTGACCCAATTGTGGGGGCCAGCGAAGGACTCCGATAAATAAACGAGCGCATTATTTTGATTAAGATGTCGATGCAACTGCAGGTTCTTCGATTAAATTTTAAATGATTTTTTTTTTACACGCGAAAGCAATTAAATGAAATATGTATTACGCGGCTGCGGATGCACTTGGGGCAGCCTGCTCCTCCGTTCCTTGGTCCCTCCTGGTCCCTGATTAATTACGGACGAATAAATTTCCAGTCTGCGGCGATAAAAATACTGAGCACTCTGCTCGCGATCCATCTTTGTTGTCTCCCAATTTTGATTATTAATTACGCTGACACTCTGTGCCTACGCTAATGAGCACCGAAATAGAATTCGTTCCATAATTGGACCCGAGTCTAAATATTGTATATGATTCTCCTTCTCCCCGGTAACTTTATTTTTCTTTCGGGTGCCCACACCCTGACATGCACAATTTATGCAAATGATGCTGTGTGCGGTTGCCTTGAGGGCTGGGGCCGAGATTGGGGGAGGGACTGGGGGAGGGCTGGGGCTTGATAGTTGGCTGGGAGCAAACATAACCTCGTTTTGCAGCAGCCTTCTTGGCTAATATTGCACGTTAGCTGGCGCCCGCCACTGCACTGTTGTTGTCTTGCACACGTTGTATGAAAAATGATTATAAGTGGGTCACAGGATATGCAAATGTTTCTTTTTCACGCTCAGCTTAGTCCAGCACAGTTGCAGCTGTTGCCGCCACGGGGCGCTGCCAAGATGGATGGAGCCATTTGGAGGGGCTTCCCCGGAGGAGGAAGCGGAGGCAAAGGAGGCGGCGGAGGCGGAGGCGGCGAGGCGAGGCCCTGTTGAGTTATATGCACCGCTGACTGCTTGGCAAAAAGACATTTTGCTCTGTGCAAATGCAACGGAAAGTTGCCAAAGAAAATGGCGAAAGTTTTTACACTCTCTTGTATTTTATATCCGTGTTCTTAAGTGGGCAAAGAGCGGGCGGCCCCGCCAGCACCCTAAATCACGCAGCTGCCATCCAAAGGCAGACAATGCCGGCGGCGACCAGGGCTCAGAAGCTCCTGAGCACTAATAGACAGCTGAAGTTTGTATACAAGCCCCAAACAATGCAAACGGTCGGAGTTGCAATCATTTTTACTTTCCAAAAGTATTCGAAAACGGGTAAAGGGATCCTTAAAGTAGTTTAAGATTATGGTGAAGACCTCTCACTCTTTTTAAAGTTTATGGAAACTTTTTCCAAATTTTTTAAATTGAACTTCTTAGATACCATAATCTGTATCTCTGGCTTAAGATTGTGGTACCTTTGTGGTAACTACTCCATCCCAATACTTAAAATTATTCCAAATACTTGCCTGATCACCAAGAGAATAACAACTAATGCAGTTTATGTTAATAAATATGAATGTTTTGCCATCTCGTGCAGAATATGCGGTGGAAAGCCCCACGGTGGTGACCTTTCCTGCAAAACACAACGGCCACCGTGACATATATATGTTTGTGCACAGCAAAATCTAATCAGAGCGGCGCTTGTGGTGGTGGACATGTGTCCTCTAAACAGGATCAGGATGGGGACGAGGATGTGTTTGTTTTGTCCTGCTGATGCTCTCGGCCATTTGCTCTTTCCTCGTTTGCTTTCACCCGCCTCTGCCCCCGACCTCGCATCGCTCCGGGACGAGGGCTCCCACAGTGAAACTTTATTTCATTTCTGTGTCCCCGTTTCCGGACCCTCGTCCCTCTGCCAGAAGAAAGTTTAAAATGTGTCAGTGTATTTTGCAGTATCCCTGAATGCTCGTCGCATGGCAGTTCGTTAAGTTATATGTTGTGGACACTGAAATTTAAATGTCATTAGCATATTTCTGGGTCAGTTCGCGTCAGCATGGACTCATGTGGATAGACATCGGTTAAGTACCGACCTTGGGCCTAAGATATAGTCTAAACTTTAAAGGTTAAGGCTAAGCATTGCACAGACACTTGGCAGTAGGTCCCATATTTATGAATACACATATAATCGCTTAAGCTGTCAATGCTTTTGCAATAAAAAATCCTTTAGGATAAAAACATTTTACATCACAAAGTTGGCAGCTGCTTTGGCCAAACTTCAGCACTCGACCACGGCACTCTGATGACCTATCCACAATCCGCAACCCCAATCCCCACTCACCCACTTTTCTTGCTACTTCTCTGCTTTTTTAGCTTTCGCTGCTCTTAGCAGAGCATTTTCCGAGTTTCCTCTATTTTTTTTTGTTGCTTAGTTTGGCAAAAACACGCAGCGACCATTTTTCATATTTTAATTTATAAATTTATTATAAAGCCAACAGCAGAGCGGCGGCGGGGGCACCAGAAGGAGCGTAAGCCAACTCCTTTCCTGGAAGCCCGTTCGGGTGGGCTTAATAGCCGGCTCTCAACTGAGGAGCTCGATGTTCTGCGGTTTAGACCTCGGCTACTTTGGCATTTATTTTAAATTATAGTTGGTAGTAATAACTAAAACGCAGAGCTCTGCCAGGCGCCGTTCGGCGGCGAGGAGGGAAACAGCTCTCGGTTGCCATGTACACAGAAATTATAGACATTTTCGGTCTGAAACTAGTGCTCTGGAGCAGGAGGCGATCCCTGGATCCCGGGCCGGGGAAAGCGCATTTTTGATATGACATGAGCCGGGCTAAAAGTTTGGTTTCTAATTAAATTTACTGCAAAACGAATGTAAATTCAACGGCTCCCGCCTGTTCGGCATAATTATGGAAATTCCGGCTCGGGGCGGGGCAAGTGACAAGTGAGCACACATTTTTCGGTTGCACTAATTGAAAATTCCTGAGGAGCCAAAGACTTTGAGCGCATAACTGGCAAGTTGGTCAAACACTCCGACAGTCGACAGCTTTCTTGGTTAAATTAAATTAAGCAATGCCATAAAATGCCAATTGATCCAGGAGGGCCTCTTCACCTTCTGCAAAAATATAGAAAAAATGGGAGTGAGTTTCGGTTAATGAAATATTATTAAGGGCAAGGAGTTAAGGCAGCAACCAGCCACAATCCAAAAGCAATCATATGTCCATCAAGGAAAAACCTTTGTTTTTCTTTTACTTTTTTTTTGGGGTCCGCCGAAAATAGAGAACGGAACCGAGGGAAAGCGTAATCGAGGAGCAAAGTGAAAATGAAGCCTTTACCGCGAAGACCCCCAACAAGCGAAACAAACAAAAATTACAATGCTTAATTATGAAAAGTGTTTTTCTCCCATTTTCTAGCAACGGCCCGGGCCCGGGGCGGGTGGCAGAGATGTGGCGCACATGGAAAACATGGGTTAATGAGCGAGAATTATAATGAAGTATTCTTTGGAGCGAACAACCCTTGCGGCTCCCCTCCACGCATGTGGGTCAGTTGGTGGGTGGGGTCGGGATCCCAGGGGGGCTGTTCGAGGGGTGGTTCTAATGGGGCTAATCAAATATTTGACATTTACTTTGGTGGGCCAGCGTATTCTTCATTAAAGTTGAAGTGTTGCCAGACTTTCGCAAACATTCCGTCACCCTGGCCGAGCTTAAGGGGTTATATACCTTTTTTAGCGGAAAAATTGAGCAAACTTTGGATTTTTTTTTAAATATGTAGCAGTAATTTTATTACAAAAATGTTAATATATATTGATTGTACATCTTTTGAAAAAAAATAAAGTCTTGAAAAAATATAAATAAATAACGGAGTTATGGCGATTCTACCAAAACCATTTTTTTTTAGGGTTATTGACAGGTCAAAAAATCAAAAAAACAGAAAAATTTCATTAGTATAAAGTTGTATCTTGTTCGTGAACGCTTTTTGGAATATCTCCTTTTTCTGTAAACAGTAACTTTTTTAAAAATGACTTTTTTTCTCTAAAATTTTATTCAAAAATTCTGATCTATTTTTCTTGAAAAGTCGATCGTTCACAACTCCACATTCATTAAGAACAATTTAAAAAAAAAAACAGATCTTCAATTCTCGGAAAGCACTTTTTTATAAAAACGATTTCGAGTAATCGCATTTAAATTCGAGTTTTGTGTTTTTTTTTTTAAAAACCGCGGCAAAAAAACTTTTTTCCTATGGAACTATTATTCGGATCTTTATGAAAATTTGGGAAAATGTTCTTTATGAATTGTACTTTAGGATTCAGCAAAAAAAAATTTTCGATTTTTTGAAAAAAAAAAGGTATATAACCCCTTAAGGACAGCTGATAACTCTTTATTTTCCATGAAAATTAAATATTATTCTATAAAGGTTTAGATACTCGTTAACTTTGTAGCTCTTAAGTTAAAGAGGCTTTGTGTTTTAACAGTTCCACCAATCACGACCTTTAATCTTAGTTAAATTGCAAACAAGAAGCGACTTTGCCTGCATGAATTGTTTCGTATGTTTTATTTTCCTTCAGTTTTACTTATTGGATTATTATATAGACTTAATAGGACTTCGGTGCAGCGACGATAGGGACGATGAATGGCCGGCAGACTGTGGAACCGGACTGTGGAACTGACCGGCAACGGAGCCAAGTGAACTACGCACCACAGAGCCGATAAATATTTATTTCCACGAAGTGCGTGCGTGCGGGTGCCAGTGTTCGTTAAGAATTGGCAGGGCAGACACACACGATTAAATGCGTATGAAAATGTGCACACGCCCCTCAGGACCACGCCCTCCGCCTTCGTCACGCACATGAATGCCATTAGTTTCGTTGTCTCGCTGGCAGGGTTCGGGAGGGAAGGGTTTTAAGCGGCAGATAATCGAATGAATTAAGGGTATGCGCCAAATGAAATATAGATTTATTCATGTTGATAAATCGGCGCAGGACTGGGGTTCTTTTCGAAGGACATTCGTCATCGCGGACGAACTGGGAGATAAATGCGATCAGAACGGTACAGTTTTTTCATTTAATTGTATACTTGTATAGTATGTATGTTTTCAGCTCCACAGTTTTTATACCCTTGCAGGGTATTATAGTTTTAGTCAGAAGTTTGCAACGCAGTAAAGGAGACATTTCCGACCCTATAAAGTATATGTATATATTCTTGATCAGCATCAACAGCCGAGTCGATCTAGCCATGTCCGTCTGTCCGTCCGTTTCTACGCAAACTAGTCCCTCAGTTTTGAAGCTATCTGAATGAAACTTTGCAGAGAGTCTTCTATATGCTCTTACTACTATATAAGTCGGAACGGGTCGGATCAAAAAACAATATCATATAGCTGCTAAGGGAACTATCGGAAAATTTTTAGGAAAAAAATGATAATTTAAGCAGTTTTCAAAATATTTTGATATAATTTGAGATAGGGCCATTTTGTATTATTTTAGAATTTCAGTTTTAATTTTATCGAGATTAGACTACTATCTCATATACATTGCTGCCATAGACACGGAATTGGATTAAATTGTAATGATCCAATTGTAGGCTGCAGGGGTATACAAACTTGGGTGTGCCGAAGATAGCTTTCTTTCTTGTTACTTATAAATATAACACTAGCCGTTACAAAGAATTAAATGAAGAATTAAATTACAGGAATTTTAATAATCCTTTCGTGAAACTTAAAAGGGTCGTTCCATCAATGGCTTATAAAAGAGGTGGTTTTTTAGGATATTTTTTTACGTGAAAACAACAAGATAAACAAATACTATTTGGAGTATATTTTAACGTATACTTAATAAACAAGAAATTAAATTTTAATGTCAAAATAAATAAAAGTGTTTATTAACTATCCAGCGGAATATCTCGCCGCGGACAAGTCCAAACTCCGTGCAGGATCGTTATTTTTCCTTATTCAGAAGGCTTTTCTGCATAGTGTAGATTATTATGGTGATTAAAAGTTTAAATTTAAAAAATTTTGTGTGACATTCTAGTAAAGTATTCGATTTTTCGGGCCTTTTTCAGTCTATGCGCAATTCGATAATCTACAAAATGGTGTTTTACTTGTATACAAGTTCTTATAGTTCATTTGTGCACGGAACCTTGAAAAATATTGTTTTGAGGAAATGGGCTTTAAAGTTTAAAGCTTTGCCCGCGATTGCCCTACGCGGGCTTCTTCTCCGAGCTGCAATTCCTAAACTAGTTTGAATTGGACTCTGAAACTTTGCAAGAATATTTATTCTCTTATAATTATTCTAACGATTGAAGAAAACAAATAATCGATTTTTTCAAACTGACTGATTTATTAGTTCTAAGAAAAATCAAACACCACGAAAATGATAAAATATTGCACTCCCTGATGACTAGGAATTTTTTCAAGTGTGGACGATATCTCTCTCCGTAGGCCAGCAGATTAACGGAACGCTTAGTGTGATAAGGAGTCCGCTATTTATACGTGTTTGCTGAAAGGTTTTATGAAATAAACGAAATTGGTTGCGAAATGGACGAACCTAGCACAACAAACTCAAACAATAATTACTGCTTATCAGTAAAAACTGAAGTATCATTCATAGTCAGCGCCTGAAGCAATCAAATATAAAGCGTTGGCTGCCAGCAGTCTTTAGCATTCTGCAGTAAACACTCGGTCATAATGGTTGCAATTCGGATTTTGTTCTTGGCAGTAGCCGTCGTCGCGCTTATTGGTGGCACCCAAAGTGCAAACATTCTGGGACTCTTCCCAAGCCTCAGTCCCTCGCATTTGATCATCCAAATGTCCGTGGCCAAGGTGCTGGCTGAGAGGGGACACAATGTGACCGTGGTCACGACCCTGAAGCCAGTGGTTACCCACAAGAGCATCAATGTGATCACAATACCCCTCACCAAGGAAGAGGCGCAACAAATGAGCGACACCGTTAAGGAAATGTCTAGGAGCGACAACAGCAACATGGCGCTTTCCATGTTGCGTATGAGGGGACAGATGGACTTCATGTTCAGAAAGATGGCAGAGACTCTACAGCACGACCGGGTGCGGGATCTGTACCTAAACAAGGGCAACAAGTTCGACCTAGTTCTCTCCGGTTACTTCATGAACGACTTCCAGCTTGGATTCGCCAGGAAGGTGAATGCACCCGTCATTGTCGTGGCCACAATGCCACCAAATCAGATGCTGAACCCACTGATTGGTAATCCGCTAGAGCTTTCCTATGTGCCCATTGATGATGTGGTGGAGAAAGGAAAGGGCATGAGTTTCCGTCAGCGTTTCGCCAGCTTGTTCGCTAGTCTATCCTTCAGAGTAATTAAACACCTGTTTGATGTACGTAATTTGGAGTTGTACAAGTAAGTAGCCCAAGAATGTAGAACTCTCAGAATCTCTTAAGTAAACCAATTCGTTTGTCGTAGAGAGACCTTTCCCGATGACCCCAACATGCCCGAGCTTTCGGAAATGGTTAAAAACACATCTATGGTGTTCTTTGCCTCACACGCGCTCAGTGAGGGACCGATCCGCCCCAACGTCCCGGCAGCCATTGAGATAGGAGGCATCCAAATTAAGGACAAGCCAGATCCCCTTCCGCAGAATATGGTAGACTTCCTTGGCAATGCCACAAACGGAGCCATTCTCCTAAGTCTGGGCTCAAACGTAAAGGGCAGCCACATCAGACCTGATACGGTGACCAAGATGTTTAACGTCCTCTCGAAGCTGAAGCAAAGGGTCATATGGAAGTGGGAAGATCCTGAGCACACACCGGGTCAGTCGGACAACATCCTGTACTCGAAGTGGCTGCCACAAGACGACATCCTCGCCCACCCGAAGATCAAACTGTTCATCAATCATGCCGGAAAGGGAGGTATTACTGAGGCCCAGTACCATGGAAAAGCGATGCTCTCGTTGCCCGTGTTTGGAGACCAGCCGGGAAATGCTGAAGCGATGGTCAAAAAGGGCTTTGGCCTTACTCAGAGTCTGCTTACCCTAGAGGAGCAGCCCTTCCACGAGGCCATCCAGGAGATTTTGACGAACCCGCAGTACGCCCAGAAAGTAGCCACGTTCTCCTCCCTCTACCGCGATCGTCCCATGTCCTCAAGGGAGTTGGTCGTCTACTGGTCGGAATATGTCATTCGGCACCATGGAGCTGCCCACCTGCAGAGTCCCGTGGTACACATGAACTACATAGCCGCGTTCAACTTGGATTTGTTTGCCTTAATCGCTGTTGTACTATTTATTGTGTTACTGATTTTTAAGGCGGTAGTCAAATATCTTTACAGAAAGTTTGTGTCAAAGTCCAATAAGGCCAAAAAGCAGAAGACGCACTAAAAGTACCTTTGCAGCTATGTTATGACAAATACTCGTTTACTTTATCTGAGAAATTAAATAAATTGTATTTATTAATGTGTAACCATTTTTGCTTATATTTATTACTATATTATAAAATTACATTGTGAAAAGACTAAACCGACTTCAATACAATTTGCAGGATTTATTCTTAAGTATCAGAAAAGCTTGCTAATTCGTGTAGTAATTATTTTATGTACCTACACAAAAATATGTCTTTATCTGTTTAATTTCCAATTTTTGCGTTTTAACCAAAAAGTCCCCAAATCCTGATCCCATAATTTAGAACTGCTTATTATCCCCAATTCTGTTTTTTTAAGCCTAAGGGTGAAAAATAAAAGGCTAGATTTAGCTAATCTAATTCCTTATCTACTGGTTTATACAATAAGCTTGAGACATGGTGGTTGAATTGTTTTGATGGCCGAAGCCTAATAGCTGAGCACCTTGATTTTCTGTCTTGTTACTGTTATATAATTTTTTTCTTCAGAAATTTAAGGGGACAGCTTTCGAGCGTGTTTTCCCCAAAATTGGGGTCCCCAATGTAAAAGTCTTTGATTTCTAAATAGAATCTTAACTCTATTAGCATGATTTTATTTTATTTTCAATATTTTCTGAGGACTGGAAAATAGCCATGGCTAGGTAAATTTAAGACAATCCCTAGGGCTCCCAGCTTAATATTTATTCCCTGAAATTTGTATGTTTCCGGACTTTTTTTTTGTTTTTATTTTACAAATAATTAATATATTATATATACATACATACATATATGTGTACATATATTCTTTCCTATTATAAAATTGGTCGCTCTAACTACAAGGTAGGGCACAATAGACCGTAGTGGTCGCAGCGCACAAACCTCTTTAAATATTATAACTGCAAGGTAAAACAAAATATTTAAATGTTCTTGCGAAATGGGCTATCGCAACCTAACACAACAAAATCGACCAGTAATTCCTGCTAATCGGTCACAAACTGATGAATCATATGAAGTCAGCGTCTACACCAGATATAATGCGCTGCCAGACAGTAGTTTTTAGCATTCTGTAGTAGCAAAGAGTATAAAGTTATACTATATATTCATACTCTTTGGTAGTAGGCACCTGGTCTTAAAATACTCGGCTATCGCATAACAAAGCTATAAACATTTTTTCTTAATCGATAAGAAAGCGTGCTTGGTAACCCATAAATAGTATTACAATTTAAGAAAAAAATAGCTTTTCTTATTTGTCTACAATGACGATTGCAAATAGTTTGCGCCAGCATGCTGACTTTTTTGAATAATAGATAAGCGTGGGAATTGTTTTGAGGAGATTTTGTTGTTTTCTGGTTTGCCTCGGTTTTATAAATTGCGCAAGTTAAATGCCTGATAAGCCTTATCACAGCTATTCTTTGGCTCCGCTTGATTGTGCTGTCACCACTGAAACAGCTTTAAATTGTTAGGGATCGCAGACTGATGCGGGACTCAAAGAGGTTACACCTGTTGACGGGCTGATAGCCTCAGGCAAAACGCGTTGATAAAGCTTATCGCTTTTTGAGAACCGTTTACTGCGAGACCAAATGAAACAGTTTACTTCCAGAAGCCAGAGCGCTCAGATGGCCGCAAAGACGATCGGGCTTTCCCTCCTAGTTTTGGCTGTGATAGCCGGGGCCCAGGGATCGAACATTCTCGGGCTGTTCGCCAGCCTAAGTCCGTCCCACTTGGTCATCCAGATGTCGATGGCCCGAATTCTGGCGGAGAGAGGCCACAATGTGACGGTGGTGACGGTCTTGAAGCCTCCGCTAATGCACAGCAACATCACTCACATCCAAGTGCATCTCAAGAAAGAGGACATGGATGCCTTCAACACCATAATAGCCAGCTTAGCAAACTCAGACAATAGCAGCGTCTACCTAACCATGTTGCGATCGGCGCAAAAACTAAGTGAGGCGTTCTCCAAGATGGGGGCGGTGATGAAGCACCAGGCGGTCAGGGATCTGTATGAGCATCCAGACAATAGCTTCGATCTGGTCATCGTGGGATACTTTATGAACAGCTTCCAGCTAGCCCTGGCCCACAAACTGAAGGTCCCTCTGGTGGTGGCCATTTCCAATCCCCCAACATTTATCGGGGACTTCCTTGGCAACCCCTGGGAGGTCTCCTATGTTCCTATGATGCACTCTTCCCAGGAAGTTCCCATGGGCCTTGGACAGCGGGTGCTCAATATCCTTGGCAACTGGAGCCACAGACTGTTCATGGCCATAAATGAGTTTGGCAACGCCAAGACATACAGGTAAGAAATGAATATATTACGTTTGTCGAATTGAAGGGTTAATTTCCCATGACTTTTTTAGGGAGATCTACGGAGATGATCCCACTCTGCCGGCCTATGATGACCTGAACAAGAATATTTCCCTCATATTCTTCGCTTCTCATGGGATCAGCGAGGGACCCATCAGGCCCAATGTTCCCGCGGTGATCGAGGTGGGCGGCATTCAGGTCAAGGACCGTCCGGATCCTCTGCCCCAGAACTTAGCGGACTTCCTGAGCGACGCTCCACACGGAGCTATACTGTTCAGTCTTGGATCGAACGTAAAGGAGGACCACCTCCCACCCGGAACAGTTCAAAAGATGTTCAATGTCGTATCGAACCTGAAGCAGAAGGTCATCTGGAAGTGGGAAGACCTTGAGCAGACACCGGGTCAGTCGGACAATATTCTCTACTCCAAGTGGCTGCCCCAGGACGACATCCTGGCCCACCCGAACATTAAGCTCTTCATCACTCATGCGGGCAAGGGCGGGGTGACCGAGGCCCAGTACCACGGTATTCCGATGCTGGCGCTCCCTGTTTTCGGGGATCAGCCCACCAATGCCAAAGCCTTGGTGGAGCAAGGCTTCGGCCTGGCACAGAGTCTGCTCACCCTTGAGGAGGAGTCCTTCCACGAGGGCATTCGAGAGGTTCTTGAGAATCCGATGTACGCGAACGCGGCGAGGTCCTTCTCGAGACTTTACCGTGATCGGCCAATGAGTGCCCGCGAAACACTAATATATTGGGTGGAGTACGTGATCCGCCACCATGGAGCAGGGCACCTGCAGAGTCCGGTGGTGCACATGAGCTACATAGCCGCCAATAACTTGGATATTTATGCCCTAACACTCTTAGCGATTGCTGTTATTTTCTATACTTTAAAACTGGTCTGTCGTCTTCTGATTAAAAAGTTCTGTACTAAAAAGCGTAAAAGTAATCCTAAGTCAAAAAAGCAGTAAATGAATAAATTAAATCTATAAACTTATTTCTTGGTGTGTCAATTTTTCTTCTACAAAAGTATGGCATACTCTCTCGATTTTTGCCGTTATAATCAATCTTATTGTTCTTTCTGCCAGCTGGTGCTATTTTGTGTTTATATATCTTTATTTACTTCAGCGGTATGCCTCCGCCACTCCCTTGGAACGAGTAAACTTTCCTGTCCACATAGTTTCCAACTTTATTACAAAAATTTGCAGCGTACATCTGCGCACCGCCGTCTCATTGTAGTCTGGGTTTTCACTCCAATGCCAATTTGCAATGCACTAGAAATTCTTCAAAGTTGGCTCTGTTAGGATCTGAACAACATTTTGCAATAAGCAAATTTCAATTGAAATAGCAAACGTAAAAGGCATGCGGCGAGCAACCAGCTCCACTTCACTGCATGGTCCCACATAACGTGGTCGACAGGCGCCGAGCACCGAGCGCCGAGTACCGAACAACAAAAAAGTATTTCAGAAATCTCGACATTGTTTTGTGTTTTCCCGTTTGCCACGGAAAGCAGCGGAGGTGTATATGGAAATGCCAACTGAGAAAGCGGCGGCGGGAGCCAAGAGTTAGCAGGGAAAGTATTCGCTCAAAGTCGCGGGAGTTCTTAACTAATTAATATTGTTTCGCGGATTCTCGCCGAGTTAGAATTTGGGAAATTTCATTGAGTCTGGAGAAACAGTTTGAACTTATTTGATAATCTAAAAGAGATTAAAGCAAATCAAGCTGGGAAGTTGCATTCCACAGACCTTTGATAGTCGATGCAAATGATATATAAGCATTAATAAATATACTCTTACTTTGATATACTACAAAAATTGTATGTTTAATAAAATTAGGAAGAGGGGAAGAAATTAAAAAGTGTCATGTTTTTGGATGGTTTACTAAGAAGGAACATTTCTGGAAAAGAGATAATAGAATTATAGTTTGAGTCATTATATTTTAGGGCTTAACTTTGTAATAAGTTTTAATTTAATAAAGTTAAGATTTTGCTCTTTCCCAACAATTTTAAATTAATGAAAGATTGTTTTGTTTGATGCAGTTTTGTTGATTTTCCCATTAGAGAATAATGGAAAAGGGAATCGCATTCAATTTTGAATTTTTAAAAGGAGTACACATCATACAAAGCCTGGTTGCTACCTAAAGGCTCTCCTTTCTCTATCTCCGCAGCCTTAATTTCCTTTGTCAAATATTTATGTACTCTAGCCATTTAATTGCATACGGTACCACTTCAGTGCCACCTCAAGCATAAACAATCCGTGCATTAAATCTAATTTCAGCCCCGAAACCAGTTCTAACCCCCGGAAGGTTCTCGATGATGTTGGCAGTTTGTTTAATTAAATTTGGAATAACAAAGGAGGAGAAAAACGTATCTGCCGATCTGCGCGATCCTCTGTAAACAGTTTCCCGGAATACCTTTTCAAGTGGCTGACATAAAAAACACACAAAAAGCTGTGAAACTGCGCCTTGACAGGCAGGGGAATAGAATTCGCCGCGTCACGGGCATTGTCCAATGAAATCATTTTACGCAGCAGTCAGGACATAACTCATAAGACCGCAGGGGACGAGTTGGGATTCCTGTTTCCCGATCGAGGCCGTAACCCACCCCGTAACTTGGAGTGGAGTGCCGTGAAACCGATATGTCTCAATCAGAAGACTTCTGGCCGAGCTCCGTGCAATTTGCACCCCGCACGTGGCCAAGTGCAATTGCAATTACTATCAGAGCTTGAAATTTAACGATGGGAACACGCAAATTGCTCGGCCTACAAACCCTCTTCCCAAACTTGATTTCAATGATGCTCATCGGAGCGTTTGCCTGCGTGGGAAAATGGTTTATTGCGGTTTGTTCCGCCTCTCCGACCTTCGCTGATCCTCCGACGGAGTTTGCAAAGGCGTGGTCGCAATCGCAATTTACGGCGGCTCTGCGCTGTGAATTACTTAAGAAATTGCGGTAAATTGATGTCCATTAAATTAGTAGGAAAACTTTGGAAAATCAATATTCTTTTTAAATTCCACAATTATTTAAGGCGATTCGGAGAATATATCTCAGACCGAAGAAAACAGTTATTGCATTATGAGTAAGAGGAAATCGGAATGCATTCAATGTAAACATTTTTCACTCACCGATTCTCTTATTTTCATTTATTTTATTTTTTTTTAATCGGAAATTAAATTACGCACATCTATTTGTGGCAACTTGCGAGATTTTGTCTCCTTTCTTCCTTCCTTTTTGATATGTAATGCTCTTTTTTTATTTAAAGGAATTAAAACCACATAATGTATTATTAAAAAAAGAAACAAACCTGAGATATTTGAATCTGCAAGCATTGGAATAACACGAACAACACACGAATGATCTCTGGTATATTTATATTCTGTTTATTTATACACCTATGTACATACTCTTAACTGTATATATTTAAATTTACTGCTTAAAATTTGTTAATTTAGATCTCTTACACCGCAAGAATAAATTTATTTTTCAGTTTCTGTTTTGAAAATTTTACACTTTCACAATAACGACTTCTGTTATTTAATTAACTAACCTTTCCATAGAATGAAAGACAAAAAAATCGAATAAATTTTTAATTTTTATTTTGAATGCAATCCGATTTCCTCTTACTCAGAATGCAAAAACGATTTTCATTTACATATTCTCGAATTCGCTTTTAATATTTTAGTAAATTATAAATGAAATATACTACATATATGCAAAATGTTAACATCATCAAAAATTAAGAAAAAAGTATTTATAAATTGAAGTTGTAGATTAACCAACAAACGTGGAAATTGAAAAGCTTTCCAAATTGAAATCTATGTTTTACGAATTTTGTTTTAAGCTTTAATTTGTCAATAAAATTGCCTAGTTTTGCTTTATTGTACATTTTATATCATTTAATTTGGGTTTAATCATTAAAATTTGTCAAAAATGAAAAAATATGTAATTTTTAAGACAGTATAAGTTAAGACAAATAAGTTTACGTTAATTTTTTTGTTTAATTATGGTAAATCATGTTAAGTTTGCTCTCACTTATGTAAAAAAAAACAAATGTACACAAAATGGAGCAATATATTAAATTTTTTTAACGAACAAATGACAAACTTTTGCTCATCTCTGAATAAAAATAAAAACTCGAGAAACAAATTTTATTTTCTCACGATTAATTAAGGGAAACTTATCACCAGATTCAGAGTAAAAGAAACAAATGTTGAAATATTCATGTTTTCAGAAGTTTCTCTGCTAAATTTGGAGACAAACGCGATTCCTCGTCCATGCAGCACGTTTGTGGGCTGCACTTTTCAATTTTGCATTGCTTTGTTTCCAATAACCACTTTCGCATTGCATTTCATTTGTTTTTCCATCAGCGGGGAGTTATTTCGATGCTTTTGGGTTAGGGCAGGGAGGGCAGGGCTGGTAGGTAATTCAAATTTGTTGCTGCGTAAATTGAAATGCTACGAAAGCGCCTAAACATTCCAATCAATTTGTTGGCAAATGAATTATGCATTGAAAATTGCATCGCTCGGTTTTGCGGCCTGCATGCGGGCGTTGGCAAAGGGTTGCGAACTATTGACGAAATCGGCAAATATGTTTAAAGTTAAAGCTCAAATATGCAGGGTCGATATGCTAAATTGCTATATTTGAGAATGAGTTTGCATTCCAATTTCAGGGCATTCCAAACGGGCCATGATATATAGTATAGTACGTAGGTTTTCTCCTGTTCATTATGAGATTCAATTTTCTAACAAGTTTCCATTTTTGGATGTCTTGAGCATGAGAAGTTATACACTCTCATTCTATATAAGTTGTTTATTTGTAAAATACATATTTAAATCAAAATCTATGTTAAAATCTGAGTCAAAGAATCAACTTTAATTGTGGTTTTCTTTAATAGAATTGTATAGAATATATACTATTGAAATTAAAGGTATACATTAGCTCGCATCTACATGCTGAGCCATAATAAACATGATTTTTTGGGTCGGCTCATTTACTCATTCACAGGCTTTTGACTAAAAGTATAATAATAATATCAAATTTATACTTTTATTAACAGATTTAATTATAGGAAGAATTACTTTAAAAGCTAACAGATTTCGAATTACTTTAAATCCATTAACCACAAACAGTTTTTACAAAATAGCCTATTTGTAGAGTCTGTCACTTTTAGCAACCTCACTTCACTAAGCCTTGTTGTGACAAGATTTTCCCGACATTTTGCATAATTAAACACTACACATATTTTATTATTTTCCCAACACTTCCGCCTATGTTTTCACAAAACTGCAGCACTTCGAATTGCGCCGACCAAACAATCGTAAAAACACGGGGCGAAGCGCAGCCAATCTGCACTCCCCGGTGGTCAAATAAAATCAATAATCCTTAAAAATACAATATTTTACGCATAAATACCTTTTTTTTACCGCTGCACACGACTGAAAACGGCGGAAAATACGTTTTCTCGATCAAAAAACGAGCATAAAAATGTGCCGGGGATTTTCTGAATGCGTTTTTTGTTGCCTGGCCACGGCGACAACCAATTTGTAATCAAAGTAATTTTAATGCAAATTTTATATGTTACTGCACGTAGTTACAGTGCACCCGCCCAGAGGCGTAGCAAGCGTCCTGCCGGGCCACCAACTGAGCCTGGCCAATAACACAAAAGCCGTACATAAGCACAAAAGTGACCGGCACCGGACAAGTCTGAAAAGGGTCGCGAAAAACTGGCGCTTAACTGTGGCCGTGGATCCCGCAGTCAGGCATCCAGCGACCGCGTTCCCACTTCTCAGTTCCCAGTGAAAAATTTTCAGCTCCCCATTTGCACTTCTGCAGCACGGTTTGTTTATTCAAATGATTTTATGACTTTACCAAAAAACCAAATGGTGACAACTTGTGGCCCTAAAAGTTGAACATTTTGTGGCCAAATAAAGTGATAAGTTAAAATAAAAAATAGATCGTAGGGTTTGGAAGCTAAAAAGATTAAAATAGACGGGGAAACAGCGAATAGAACGAATTGGTAGTTCTCTTCTTTACAATTAAACAATGGCATTGACGTTTTCGTTGTAAAGTAACCTGTTTTAGTAATAAATCCTAAACTCATTATTAAAATGGCGGTCTAATGCATATTTTTTCGAAGTTTATTGCTATATAGTGTTTTAACATTAGGATTATTTCTTGTGAAACAAATATTATATATATATTTAAATATAGTCTCAAGAAGATCCTATGGCAAGGATGTTTCCATGTCCAACATATCAAACTTGACCCGGCAACAGCCGCACCTGTAGTCGTTTTTCCACAAGTTGCATTGTGGGAACTTCGCAGATAAAAAGAAACACGACTTGGGCCGTAATCGTCTGAAAGACAAATTTTCAGTTCCTTGGGTCACATAAATTTAACCATTGAGAAAAAGGTTCACATTAGGCATCATTAGGCGGGAGAGAATTGCGGTCGAGGTGCGGTTGCGACCGCTACCGAATGGATCAGCCACGATGTGTGGCAGCCACAGCGGTGGCTATCAGCGGCCAGGGCCCGCACACAGTCTCGGGCACATGTGTTCGGCCGAGTGGCTAAGACAAAACGGACACCCCGGCCGAAAGGACTTGGGCCCCGTTTCAGGTAGCTGGCAGTGGCTTCTTTCTTTTCCTGGGAAATTGCCCGAAAGTAATTATGTAATTGACTTCCAGCAACGGCGGCGACGAGAGGAAGATGGCTCTGAAGGTCGCCTCGGGGCGCCATCATCAGACAGTCCTATATTGTCGGGCTGTCATTTTTCAAAGGCATTGTCCTTTTTATGTGTTTGGGTACATTCTTTTTTATTACTTTTCTGACTTTGTTCTTTCGACCTGGCTGGCGTCAATTGTCAGTTTCCGCTGTCATTTGTTATTTTCTGCGGCCACGCAGCATTCTCCCCGGGCTCCGCTCGGCATATGTCGCAGATTATGACATTTTGGCGGCCTTTCTCTCACATTTTCCCAGCCCCCCAGACTAGTGGCAGGAGCTATAAATTTGATGTGAATGCATTAGCAATTATTTAATGGTTCATTGCCTTGGACTTTGGCTGGATGCTTTCAGATGAAAGTGACATGTGGGTGGCCTGCAGACGTTCAGGGAATGTCAAATTTCCGAGAATAGCTTACTATTTGTCATTCAGAAAGTTTCGTATTAGGCGGACTGAGGGACACTTCTTTAAGTTAACTTTTATTTTGGAAAAGGTTGTAATATATATGTATATATGTAAATATATTCAAGAACCTACGGATTTAAACCCCTATAAATAAATGTAAACTAAATAAGTATTAATCCGTATTTATAATTAACAAACATCAAACATTATTTAATATTATTGTAATGTTTCAGATTTATCCATAAACGAAAAACCTATAATTTTCCCGCGGAATTCGTCATCATAGCCAAGCGATATTTAATATCTTCTCCGTAAACCGATACTTGCCGAGGCCAACAGCGACAAACAAATTGAAATCGATTTGAAATCCATTTCAGTTGCATTCGCTCAACGAATTTGACATTTGTGTTCTGTGCCGGGATAAGGGGGGACAAAATGTCACAAAATGACACCGGCAGTTCGACCCCACCCAGGGCCCAATGCTTGTTGGTGTCGCTATTTAAATTGTTATTAAATTATGCACTAAGCTGTCAACTGACATGGGTGGAACTGCGGCTCAGCTCACCTTACCAATCGGTTAGCCCGTCGTCTTCTCCTTGAAGTTCCTGTTAATTCCCCCACAAATCTTCCCCGCGCTAACCCGATCCCCTGTCGATTTAGTGGAGAAATCCGTTTGACATTTGATGGCAACCACATTGACATAGAAAATTGTTCATTTGTTGTTTGGCTTTAAAGCGTTTTCGTGGGATTTTTTGACAGTTTCTCTAATTGCTTGCCAAGCGATTTCCTTTCGTCAAATTGGAAGGAGTGAGACGGGTTAAGCGGAGTGGAGTGGAGCGGAGCGGGTTGCACTGCGGGCGGAGGCAGTTGGGCAGCGGAGAATTGGCAAGCTAATTTGCAATTAGGCCAACGAAAACTGAATCGAAATCAATGCATTGCATAGCCGCTGGCGCTTTGGCTTAATTGAAAACTGCGCCAAGCAGGAACAACTTTTAATGAAGACGGCGCTAGAAATGATGCTGGCTCCACCGTCGATGGTAGAACAGAAGCAGCTGCAGGAGCAGAAGGTGGCTGCAGGCTTTAGATTGGATGAGGGTGAGCTGGAAAACTGCACAAATTTACTTGATTTGAGTTGTTGAAAGTTTCCCAGCCTCCACCATTTTATGCACTTCATTTTCTACGCTCTCCTAGGAATCTGGGTATCACGGCTGTGTATAGGGAATGGTTAATCCTACGTCTCACGTCCTTGAATTTTTTTATTATGCAATTTAGGCAGCTAACTTGGCAGTAAATAATAATTGTTTGCTTATAAACCATGATAAATTAATATATGATCAGGCTTTTATAGCAGCATACTTATTGATTCACCAAATTTTGAGAGGCATTAACAATGCGACCTTACAAAATGCTTTTCTAATTGAGCTGCAGTTTGGCCTTAATTTAGCATCATAAATAAAACCCTCGAAATAAAATAATTGGGGTCAAGTAAAAGTGCAAGGAGCATTCATTAAGGCGGACTTAAGTCGAAAATATTTAAACTATAAGAAGCCTGCGAAACTGTACAAGTGCGGCTACCAGGGTACCAGAATTTACATTTTAAAACAGCCACACGTTAACATGGCCACAACTATAAAGCCTAATGAGCTAATAAATTCACTTAAGCACCTCCGAATGCAGCCATACAGAATGGGCCATAAAACTTCCCCAAGTAGCTGCCAACTCTTTTAGTGTGTTTGGCAGACAGATCTTCGATTCCTGCCTCGATTTCAGTTCATTTTTTATGGCCGCTGCCTTACCAAATTCTGTATTTCTTTTTTAATTAACGAAGGCAGGGAGGCAGTGTTCCATTGATCTTCTTTGTTTGTGCTTGGGGAGACTTTTTTACGACGGCATCTCGGCGTCGAGATTTTTAGCACCGGGATAGGGTTTAAAAGGCACAAAAGTGGTGTAGTCTGCTCTGCTGGGGTGATAAAAGATATTTAGAATGCGTTGTCAGTGAAGAAGCAATGCGGGTTAAAGTATTTGCAGTCTGTTGTAATGGATATTGACTCAAATATGCGGTTTTCTAAGTAGTAACCTTTACAATGGCGAATCTTTAGCCAAGACATTAATTATTATACATTTATAATATTACCCATAATAATATATAATTCAACCTGTTACCTATCTTCCTAAGAAAAAACATGAATCAAATCAAAAAAGAGTCTTGGCCAATGTGGGAACCTAGGAAGCCTGTTTTGGCGTCTACATCTCAAGTGTAAACCATCAGAGCCATGATATTTGATCTAGTATATAAATATAAACCTTTTCTTTTTTCTATAACCAAAACCAATTTCCGATATAAAAAGATAACCCTACCAATTCTACACTCTAAGTTCAAGTGGAACGCTCCTGAAAGCTTTACTGATTTGCCTGAACCCGAGGCTTGGGCAAATCAATGCGAGGACAAGTTAACAACGTTCGGCACCGCAACCACCCCTTGCCTGGCTTTCACTTACTATAGTTTGTAATTGATTTCGGCGATAATTGATTTGATTCTGAACGAGAGAAAACGATGATTTTTCACTACGGCGGACTCCCTCAGAAACCGGCTGCATCAGCATCCGGTTCCAAGTCGACATCGACATTGTCCTGTCCGGGATGCGGGGCTGGGAGCTGTTCCCTGGTTTTATGGCGGAACCTGACCCCTGGCTGAGCTGGCGAAAATGAAGAGTCAGCTCCGCAAATTGGGTCAGAGCCATGGAAACTTGACACACAAATCGCAGCGGGCGAATGGGTTGAGGTCGCGATTTGGCGAACCGGAGCTAGAGCTTGACAAAGGCATTGCAGCCACTGGGGGGAGTGAAGGCCCACCGAAGGACTCTTGCAGCATTTTTGCCAATTTTCGCCATTTCGCATAAGTTTCTGGCATCAATGACAACCAATGCAGCGCAGAGTTCTCTGCTCTTCAATTGTTTTAAATTAATTTCGCAAATGCGAAACGTTGTTATCGAAGCGAGCGGAGGAAGCAGTGGCAGTGGCTCTCACCCCATGGAGGGGGTAATTGAAAACTTGAACTTTGCCGTGAATGGGGCTAGAAAGTCATAATTAGAAATCATTGCGCAAACTTAGTTGCAAATTTTGTAATTAGAAAGGAAAGACCAAGTTGCAGGATGCAGGATGAAAATGCATTGATAATGACACAAAGTTTAAGATAAGTGAATAATTGTCATCGGCAGGGATGTATTCTTTAAAGAGGGCTTTCCTTTGGGAATTTAAAAGCCACCAAAACTCTATTATTTCAAATTATTCAAATTATTTAAACTCTCTCTGTAAGTAAGTTCTACTTTCCTCCGCTTTTCTGCGCGGTAATTCCAGACTTCGCTCTGTCAAAATTCGAGGGAACATGCAAAGCTTCAGAAACAAAGAAATCCTGTCATGGCCATAAGATTCGTTTCGATTACAAATCGAGGGACGTGACTGGCGTGCCGAGTCCTGCCGCAGTGGCGAAAGGACATCATCGGAAGTCGCGATTTGAGATTTGCATTTCAATTTCAGTTTCATGTTCGCATTTGTCTCTGGCACAGGACAATTTTTAAATCGCGTGACCCGCGGCAACGGCAACGCAAACAGAAGGGAGGTCCGCGGAAACTCCCGAGATTTCTGAATTCCTCCTCCATATTCCATATTCCACGTCCCAGCTCCGACTCCTGGCCCAGCTCGCCAGCTTCTGCCACTGATTTTCAATTGTGCTGCGGGCAACAGTTTGTTTTTTGTCGCTGCCATTTTTCGCTTGAAATGAAATAAAATTAATTTGAATAAAAATGAAGTTTTCGCCGCGAGCCTTCTGCTTTTGCCAGTTACTAAGGCATTTTGACGTTTCAAAAATGCTGTCCCCCGCTGGAACTGTGACTTTTCGTTGCCCGTTACGACTCAAACTCAGATTAATTTAGGTAATTCCTGATGTTATAAAATAAACACTATAAGCAAATACTTTTATGAGTTTGGTCTTACTTTTGCTTAATCCATTTGAAGCTCATGATTTATTATAATGACTTTTGTGCTATTGAAGTCGTCAAGTGTGTAGCATTGCTCAAATTTAGCTGGAAAGCCCACTTTTAAATGATTGACCATTGTTCCAGTTCTGCGCCGAGGAGCTTCCCTCCTCCTGGCTCTGGATGAGCCACTTTTCAGCTTCTTTACTTCGTTCTGGACGTGTTCTTCTTTTCTTGCAGTCAATTAAGAGCGGACAGAGAATGGAGGGTTTTTTGCATTTCGCCAGCCTCGCTCCTCCATTCAGAAGCTGCCACCACTTTCTCCTGGCTTTCCTGGTCCTCCAGTCCCCAGCAACTCCCGCTGGTTCGGTTAGCAGTGCTTTAAGTTCCCTTTCTTCTCGGCTGATGGTGATGACTATTCAGAAACTCATCTTTTATACAATTTGCGAGCATTGAAGGCCCGCGGCTTGAGCCTAAAATAGGGCTTCCCCGTGCGACTCCCCGGCAGCGCCATTTCGAATGGAGAAAGAGGAGAACTTTTAGCTAATTTCACGGGATTGTTTGGCGTGGACGGTGGGGCTGGGCAGGAGCAGGAGCAGCTGCAGTTTGCAACTTTTACATACATTCTATGCAATTTGCCGGGGCTCACATTACAGGCCCCCTTCGAACCCGCGCCTTCTCTATTCATATTTAAAACGACGAGTGCTGGGGAGGGCCTGGAATGGGCCATTCAGTGCTGGGAGGTTTTTTGAAAACGTGAAATTTCTAATTTTATTAGCCCAGGCAACTACACAAAAGCATCCTGGCGTGCGCTTATTATCCTGTGCGTGCGCCCTCCAGCCTTCCTCCGTGGACTCCCTACCCCCAGGACCCGGCGCTGGCCCAGCTGGGCATTGTCCTGTCCCTGGACACTGGGCTGTGTGGCCGCGCTGCCGGGCATTTGCTTTTAATGCCTATTAAGCCTAGCAATTAGTGAAGTATTGGTTTTTGAATGGAATGCATTCGGCGTGGGAGCGGCAAGGGCTAAACTTTTGGCAGCACAGCCGCGTGTGCATCCTTGCCCTCGGATACTATGATTTACGGTCTAAAATTATTGGAAGGATACCATGGGCTGGGCCACGCACTAAGTTCAGTCAGTGCCGAGAGGTTTATGTGCTTTAATTACCAATGGAAATGGAAGGAAATGTTTCATATTTACAGAGGGGCTTAATGTAGAAATCGAATATAAGATTTTAAATTTAAAAATTATAACTAAAGCCTTGCAATTAATTCGTATGATTGAGAATCAGATACATTCTGAAATGAAACCAGTTTCTGAAAGACCGTTGTCCCATTGTTTATAAACAAAAAACGAACTATTTAAATAAAGGACATTATATAAGCATTACCAGTCCCGCTGCTAATCAGCTCCAATCAATCTTTTCCTCATTTCCTCTAGCTGGAAACTTCCGCGGAAACTTTCCCAAAGCTTCTAAGGCAAACATCTCTGCCTTTTGAAATCATTTTCGGAAGCTGCCGCCCTCTCCCACTCGCTGCCTGAAAGTCAGTCCCAGCGGCAACCTCCTGCCCCTTGCGGCAGCCGTGTCATAAGCACTCCGCTGCTCTCTCCACCTGCGAGCCAGCACCACACACCGGCGCAACCATCCCCTGCCGCCCGGCAGGACCAACCCACAACTTGCAACCATGGCAATCATTCATCAAACAACAAGCTCCGTAAAATTCAATATTTTTCCAGGACCCGCTTCGACTTCCTCCAAAGTTTTTCAAGACGCTCCCCGAGTCATGTAAAAAATTAATTAAATTATGAAATTTTATACCCCAAAGCAAATATTTAATTTAATAACATTATTATGCGGACCGAGGTAGCGGGCGGGCGGCGGGTGGCTAGGGGCGTGGCCAGGTGGGCGTGGCACACGCACCAGCACGCGCGGCTTGTGGAAGGAAATTGAAAAAGGGGGAACAATATGCAACCAGATAATTTATTCGCCAGTCCCTCAGGTTGCAGTCGCCGCAGCAGGAAAATAAAGCGAACGCGTGTCCGTCGTCGGAAAAAATGCCAAATGAAGGATGGTTGAGGAGGGAAATATACATTTTTTTGCTTGGCGAACGCCGTCGCTGCTAATTGCCAAAAATCATTTTTCAAGCGTGCAGGTTTTTTAAATAAATATTTTTCAGGATCAACTGCAGCAGGTCTTCCCCATACATCAACATCCCCGTATTCAGAGGGGTGTACTCTGTGCACGTGGCGGTTGGCTGGCTAAAATGAGCCCGTAAATTCGCTTAATCAAAAAATAAACAAACTTAATAAGCAGGACGAGTGCATGGCTACAGCTATGGACTCTGAGCCTACCCGGGTGAATGCCAAAAATGCAATGAAGTCCAGTACAAAAGCAGCATTAGTTGGCTAGCTGTAGCACTGCCGTATCCTGGGAATTAGTGAGGATCCTAGTACGTATTTTCACAAACTATACCAATGGTATATTTGCTTTATTGATTAATCATAAGGAAGTATTAATTAATAATGTGATTCTAAATAGTTTTATTGTGTTTTTAAGTGTGTAGGAAACCCTTCGAGCGAGCTCTGTGGTAGTTAAAGCAATTTAAGGGGTGCTACCCTCTCCTGCGAGCATATTCGCATTCCTGCTGCTATTACTCCCACCTACTCTCCTGCAATAATTGCTTTATAACTGCAGTCTAACGGCACCCCTGTTATTTAACAATTATAGTTCAATCAGTGCGCGAATCGAAGGGAGAGTTCCTAGCTCATTGAAGGAGCCTAGCAGGCACGATTCCATATAACTGAAGTTGTACTCGTTCTGTAATAACACTGGTCTACAGCATGCTAGAAAATATATTGAAGGAATAAAAATGCATTAAATATATATATTTTTAACACATGCTAATTTTATTATTGATTAGTTTAGCATATCTCTCTTGAGCTAAATGGAAAGGATATTGCTATTAGAACAGCTTTGATCCAACTCTGTAAGCTAGTGTAATTAAAACACCAGATGCACACTTTTCCGCATTTGAATCACAATTAACCCTTCGGGGGAGTTCAGCCTATCCTTTGGTGTCCTGCATTCCGCCTGCATTGATTGACAATTGCGAGGGGGCGGCACTAGGGCTTGGGAGCTAGCTTTGCTGGCGGGCGGGGCCCGGGTCAGAGAAACGCAAAGGCTTGACAGCAAAATTGGCATATGCGCTGAAAAATTTCCGGGTCGCAGGATATGCTGAGTCAGGACGGAGCTGGCTGTGCCGGCAGGACAACTAATAAAGGAGCAACTCCAAATGTCCCACAAGATCCGTCCAACAAACCCGTCATCCGTTTGTGTGTGCGAGTGTCCGGTTGTAATCCTGCCAAAGTTGACACATTTCGCAACATGAAAAACGGAAATTGGCTGCAGGCCTCTCTGCTGTTGGGTTTTCCCAGCTCAATGCTACCCACCGATGCATTCGGGAAATTTCCGACACGGGCTGATAGGATTATCCTCCCATTCCATGACATCTTAATTTTCTTGCCCTGGCTAATTACAAGTGATTTGCATTTTTCTCCTCTAATGTGATTTCGCAGGATGATCCTTCGACTTGGGGTGGGTAGCTAAGCTGATCGGCAGAGAGCAAGGCGATTAGGCACGGCTGCATTTCTGGGTGTTAAAGCGATGCTGCCACACACCGATCACCTTGTTAACTTTTTCCAGTTAATCCTATAGGATGGTCACAGTGATTTTTGTGTGATATGCAGTGGCCTCTAATAATTCCTCTTTTATCAAAACACGTCTTCACAACAGCTTCTCACTATCAGACACAGTTCAACACACAAATTAAGACACCAACCACAGAAGCAATCGCATCTCTGCGAGACTCTTTGTGTGTGTAATTTATGGGCAGCAGTCGAAGTGTTGGCCGCATAAATCAACTCCGAGCTTGCTGATTATGTCTCCGAGCAGACAAACAAAACTTAAATAGACAACTATTTATTAATATGAATTTATTCGACTATGCTTGCCCTATTAAGACAATTTACAACCGAACCGATACGGCCCGAAAAGACGCAGCCGTCCGGGCCGAACAAAGCCCTTCGGCCCGAATAAATCAATATGCTTTCCCGTTTTAATTGTACGACAGGTGGTGGATTGGGGGAGATTGTCACCAACGAAAAGGCAACTCGGATCACTACATGGAAAGTGCATTAAGGAATACCGCTTTATGTCCCTTAAAAAACCATCCGTGACCGCAGTTGTCGCTCTGTCGACTTACTGGCATTTTAATGTGTATTTAAGTTTATGGCTGAAAACTGTTTACATGCACCCAGAAAAAAAAGCGTTCTAAATGTACCAAAAACGTGTCTATTCGTTCTTGAAAAAAGCCCAATCACGTTTTTTCTTCTTTCAAGAACATATGGTATCACATTTTTAATACCGTTGTTCTACATTTAAGAACATAACGGTCTCATTTTAAGAACATTTATTTAAGAACAAACAGTCTAAGTTTAAGAACAAAAATTCTTCTTTTAAGAACCATATGGTTTCATGTATTTAAGAACAATAAAAAAAAATATGACCAAACGGTATTATTTCATTAGTCCATTATTTATTGTCCATTAGTTTATAAGTTTTATTTTTTCATATTATGTTATTGTAGTAAATATCATTTATAATTTATATTGAAAAACCATACTCACAATTTTTTTTTTAATTCAAAGGATCACCCAGGGATTGAACCCGCGTCTTAGTGTTTAACATACCGACAGCTTACACATTGGACCACGCACGCGTTTTAGTGTGCGTCGCCGATATTGTTATACATGCATTCAGCGACTGCCTCCTAAGGCGGCAGCGTGTTCGAATCCCGATCTCGACAAATTTTTTTTTTCTTTTTCTTTTATTTTTTTAATCTTTTTAAAATAAAAATAAAATTTTTTTTAAATTAATGCTTGTTTGTACATTTGTGATTTAGATTGTCATATTTTTATCAGCGAAACAATAAAACTACTTGCATATGTATGTACATACATTAGTATGTACAATGAACATGTGCATATTAACATATGTATGTAAGTATACTCAGAACAAAAAACGTTCTAAATGTACCAAAAACGTGTCTATTCGTTCTTAAAAACAGCGCAATCCCGTTTGTTCTTCTTCCCAGAACATTTGGTATCAAAATTTGGCCTAGTGGTTAAGGCATCGGACTGCCAATCCAAAGTGCATGGGTTCGAATACCGGTTTGACTTTTGATTTTTTCTCTTTTTTTTTTTTTTTTTTTGGGGAATTGTGTGGGGGATTTGTTCTAAATGTATAAGAAAATACAACAAAAAATTTTAAAGAATATTTTTCATGAAAAAATATTTTTTTAATTTATTTGTATGACAATTAAGACCAATCGGTATCATATTAAGACACAAATGGTACAAACGTTCCATATTTAAGAACATACCAAATGTGTCTTGAAAGTGAGAACGGCGGTCTCGGATTTTCGCGGTATTTTTTCTCTGGGTGTGTTTATGAGTTGCCTAATGGCAAACGTTGTAAGTGGTAAAATCAGGAACTGAAACATAATGTTTTGCATTTTGTAATGTTGAGTACTCAGGCATGCACTGAAAAGTAAATAGCTTAGAAATATAGCAATTTCAAGCAAAGAAATTAATTAGAAGTTTGAATTATTTATTATTTT
The DNA here is from genome assembly GCA_018151655.1 of Drosophila bocqueti. Lineage (NCBI taxonomy): Eukaryota > Metazoa > Arthropoda > Insecta > Diptera > Drosophilidae > Drosophila > Drosophila bocqueti. The sequence goes on along the minus strand of JAECXF010000149.1, from coordinate 1,406,315 downwards.
TTCGTTCTTAAAAACCAGTATTTTACTTTGGTTTGCATCACTCCTTTCTCCGAACTGAATTAGTTTGGACATATTCCCGTTTTTAAGGAATGTAAAGCATATGATATTGAGTTACATTTTACGGTTTTTACAACACTAGCTCTTAGCAAAGCAATCCGAATTTATTACAATATTTTCAGCTATAAACTTTCCTGAGACCTGAGACCAGAACCATCTCCTATTTCAGTGCGTATTTTCTGTTATTATTTCAGTAGTTTTTCCATTTCCAAACCATCGCTGCAATATGTCCTCTTCTATGCACATTCATACGGGCAAATATATGACCCACGACACCAATTTCTGTGTTCTTCGCTCCCGATTGGAATGCTCTTTTTTTACATTCTATGGCGGGGCTGCCGTGCAATCAATACCCCGCCACCCGCACTACATTCCCAAAACATTCCCAAACCCAAGCACACTGCCCCGGAGTGTCGACGAGACACAGAGCATTATTAAAAGGTAAATATTATTCAAACAAGCAATAAAAACTCCACAAAAAATCGAATTGTTTGAAAGCAAATGTAGCATTTTGATGCACCTTTTGCAGACAAGAATTTTTTGTTTCGCTCTAGATTTACGAGACATTCGGAGGGGCAGTCACATAAATTCCAGTGAACCGAGAAGTGGAGTGGGTACCACAAGCGCCTGCAGTTGTTTTCGTGGCTCCCTGGCATTCTCAAGTGCATTTAATTAGAGCGACGGCGACTTTCCCCGGCCTAACACAGAGCAGCAGCGGTGTGTCCCTCTCCCGAGTTTTCCCGTCTCAGTTCCCTTTGTTTGGCATATTTTCCATGTCTACCAATTAAAATGAATGCGTTCATTGATCCGCCCTGCAGTTCCCTTTGCCGTTGTTCTCGTGCATTGGGGCGGCGTGGGGGGAATGCGGCTTCTGTTGCTTATCGGGCGCCATAAATCTTGATACGATGTCATGTTCTGTCTAATTAGCAATATGTCAATAAAATTAATTTAATTTTTTCCCGACATTTACCGCACGCTTTGCTGCCTCCCAAGGAACCGAAGTGAGGGAATGCTGAGTGTTGGGGAGTAGAGTTCTGAATAGTTCACATTCCTATTCCACACTTTACAATTTCTATCCAGAATACTTGGGCTCCCAGAATTCGGTTCGAATTTTAATGTCAAAACAATAAAGACAAGAAGGAAATGTATTCAAGAGTGTTTCGACCATGGGATACTGTGTACTTTATAATATTTTAAAAGAAGTTCGACGATGCTTGTTCGAGATTGCCAAAACAATTCATTTGTATAGAACGACAACAACAGTGGTAGTTCTGAAAGATTTATTGACTTTCTGCTGTTATATATTTCTGCGATGTTAACAGATTTTTCATTTAATCTTATAATTTTCCAGAATACATTGTAAAGTTCACACAACCCAGAAACTCTCTGCTTGCCGGGTACCAAAGTATGTTTGCTTTTATGTGAATGTTGTTTATTTTCTCTAATTTCATCGAAATTGTAATGGTAAACTGACACTGCTGTACTGTGCATAAAATCATAGAGGACTAGGGGAATTCGAAAAGGAAGAATGTTTCTGTGGGTTAACATTATAAAAGGCAATAGCAATATCTCAAACATATAAACATTTATTACAAGTTGCGGTTCGACGGATGAAACATGCTTCCTTTCAAAAATTGACACACACATTCACCGGCAGAGTGCAGCTATTATTAATTGGAAAACACAAGCTCTTTATTTGGCAGAGAAACGTTCTGAAATAATAATGGCAGACCAAATGGATTCTGTATCATAACGCACTCGTGGTGCAGTGTCCCTGACACGAGACCACCATAAATTTTCCAGAAGCCTTTGAAATATTTGCGAAACTGCAGATGCATCACTGAAATTGAAGCCGACAACAGTTTAGCACCTTTAATATAATTTCCTATAATCAATTATGTGTAACATCAGCAGCCGTGGCAACAAATACGACAATGGGGCGATGTGGCAGCAGTAATAATCGTCATGGTCGAGGCTTGCAGCAAATTTACGGCACCAAAATGCGGAATCGACTGTCAACATGTTGAAAATAAATTACGATACATTATTAGCATAGGGGCAGATATCGGCAGGGAGGGGGCGGGTCGCACAAGCTGGGCGTGGACTGTCGAATAAATTAGCAAAAGTGCAGCGAGAACAGGACACCGAGGGCGGAGTCTCTGAGGGGCCAGGAGCCAGATTGATTGTTTAGTTTCTGGCATATGAAAAATGAAACCCTCTGGAAATTAATCCTGACCTGGAGATGATTTTCGCAGAGGTGTACACTCGGAGCTGAGCACAGTATTTAATTAAATTCAATGGCCGGACATGCAGGGCACACACTAAAAGTGCCATGTTTAATCATTGTTTGGCAATTTGTCAAGCTCCCGCAGAAAAAAGCGAAAGAGCGGGAGAACGGGCGAGCGAGGGGCTTCGGTCGACCGTAAATGAAAATGAAAATTAATTGATAAACGCTGATAAATACATTTAATTTGCAACCAAAAATCACATTAATTGCATTACACGCGGCAAACACGGCAACAAAAACCCACCGACCAGGGCCAGAGACCAGATCAAAAGGACCCACGCACACCGCAAACAGGGGAAATACATCTCCGGACCACTGGACTGGATGGGAATGGGAGTTGGGATCAAGCACACACACAGCAGACCAGCAGACCAGCAGCCGAGGGGGAGGGTAAAGAGCGCCAGGACATTCCACATATCGCCCGCAATTAGCGGAACCAGGACAAGCCGCAGTGGAAGGAAGCACCCGCAAGGTAGCGTATCTAGCGTTGTCAACAGTCCGTCGAATAACTGACAAAATTAAAGCCGAGCTCTCGCCTCTCCCCTCTCCGACCCCTATTGTCCTGCTGGTCCTTCGAATTCCTGCTGGCCGAACATCTGCGCAAATCGAATTAATGTTCACGCATGATTCCCTTGTTTGTCCTGCTTCGATGACGGTCTCCTTGTCGTGGGCGAGTGTCCTGCCCGACCTCTTTAGCCGTTCTCCGCTGTCTCTGCTGTCTCGGCTGCTTAGCAACGCCCCGCGGCCAGCGCTGAAAAATAATTAATTAAGCTGCTTGTTATCAGCGATGCACTACATTCGTGTCCACGATTCCAGGACTCTGCCAGGTGACTGACTACCCAAGTGAGATGGCACAAATCACAGCTCCGCAGCATGGAAACTGAAAGCCACTTACAAACGAAATCGCCAATAGTGGCAGGAAGTCCCTGATACAGATAAGGCATGACTGCCAGCTCGCCGTGCCAAAAGCCAAACAAAGTGCTGGGCGTGTGATAAAATTAAAAACTGAAATAACGAAAAAATAATGCTCAGTCCGTGAGCCAACACCCTGGCAGTAATCAGGCGAGCTTCGATTTTCCACTTAATTTATGACAAATATAGATAGAGCACTGCCAATAAAAAACTGCAGCATTCTGGGGGAACTTTTAATGGACTTTTAATAATCCATAGATGAGCACCGACTGCGGGGTGGGCGGGCGTCGCTCTTCGGAGCGCAGCTGGGGGCAGCAAGCTAAACAGAAAGTGTAATGAACCACAGGACACATTGTGCAGACATTTTCCGAATGAAAAGCCATTCAAAGGCGTTCGGCAATGGCCAAACAATAGCGTAAAAGGCAAGAAGAAAAAAGAGCGCTAAGCTTTGGACTGACTGTAGTCGACGACGGGCTACCCATAACGTACTCACTATGATATTTATGATTGTAGAAGAGAGTTAAGATTGGTTTGATTTAAAATATAAAGATTTTTAGTCACTGCTGCCTTTTATTTGCAAAATATGGTTCTAAAGTAGTTGAAAATATTTAGAGAATTTGGTTTAAGTTTGAGAAGCTATTTAATAAAATTCTATATTAAATATTTTTGCTATCGTTTTGCTATCGGAATGTTTAATTTTCTCATTGATTCTTACTGTTTGATTTGTGCTTTTCCCTAACAAAATACTTCATCGTTTACGCGAATTAAAACAAAAAACGTTTTCTTACATACATTTTAAGACATGAAGTTAACTTAACACAGCTGTTTAAATCGAAATCGTAAACATTTTACGAAGTCGATTGCCGGAGCATCTTTGATATCAGATTCTCGAACTTATTAGGAGCACTTTCGTAAGTTGGTTGTCATTGCATTTTAAAAGATTTTAACCAAACATAGCTATTTTTTTTTAAATAACCGATTTATACTCTACTATTTATATACTCTAACATACATACATAAAACAGCCAGCTATACTAAAATTCGTATGCACAAAGTTTACTACTTTTATTTTCATATAAAGCAGTTTTCTTCAGCACATTCGATCTATCGTCTGTCTACATATGGCTTAAAGTAATAGTTAGCTTCCTATGGGTCGTAATCGCCCAAATATATACATATATCTTTTTTATATACCTTTAGGCTACCCTAGACGAGAGCTTACAAAAGACGAGCCAGGGCGAATCAAGGCTGGCTGACTGACTGTCTGGCAGACAAACAACAATAAAGATAGAAATCAACGCAGACGTGTGCATAAAATATTAATTATCAGCAGTTTGCTGGCAGCCCCGACATATTTCCAATGGCTCTGGATCCAGATCCAGCCCGGCCCAGCCCAGTCAGCCCAGCCAGACGGCAACAATGCTCGGTAACTGCAACTGACTTTGGCAGCAGACGCGCGACACGCAACCAAGTGCAGAACTTTGGGGGGACCGGAACAGTGGGGCATGACTTTGGCATTGGCATTGGCAGGAAAAAGGGAAGACGAGCTGGAAGGGGTGGAGCAGAGGTCGGTGCTTAAAATTAGTAAGTTTACCAGTTAGCAGCAGCCATCGGCTGCAGGCGTGGCACTTCAGCTAGACCGAAAGGCAATATACGGGGAAGGGTTGTCGTTCCGTGGGGAATGCCAGTGAAAGGACTGCAGATGGTGATAGCAATGAGTCCTGAAAAAATACATATATATTTCCTCAATCGCAGAAACCATAAAGGTGGCTTTAAGTTGGTCTTTGATTGGTTTAGGTTGTTATACTAACAGAATAATAATTAATTAAATTATAATAATAAATAAAGGTGTCCGGGGAAGTAGGCTTTAATTAATTAAATCTTATTTACAGAGATTCATTGATAGTGTAATTTAATGTCATAACGTAACGTTTGAATTTGTTTTCAGGGATAGCAGAGGAAAGACGATAGATATAAGATAAAGATAAAGATAAAGATAAAGATAATTTCTTTATCAATAATTGTTTTTTGTACCAAAAAGTCAGGATCTGTGCCATATGGTTACCATCACATCCCCCTGACCTTAATCTTCAATCGCATCTGCTGCGTTACTCAACTGGGACTCGCATTATGGGCTATTCCCAGTTGGGGAATACTTTGTACACAACTCCCCAACACAATTTCCAAGAAAACAAAATAGAAAATCAGCAACCTACACCCAAGCAGTACTTCTTGAAATTGATACACTACATTTTAATTGTTCTCCGTTTAAGACAGAAAAACTAGTTTCGGGTTTCAGGCGAAGATTTTTAATTGCTTCGTGGCGTTTTCCCATTAGTTGACAAACAGAACACCGAGCAAAGGGTTGACTGACGGTCAGACCGTGTGAAAATGGATGTTAATTGGCGTTTTATTGATTATTTGATTAGAGATAACGGGGCGGCGCTGCCATGTGACGAAACCATGTGACCCGTCTAGATCCTCGGGATCGGTTCCGGGAAGGGACATGTAGACAGAGCACTTGAAGGCGACGCTACTGAAATATGCCACCTAAACTAACAAAATGCGCACGGCTCAGAGCACTTGAAGCCATGAATTTCAAATGTGTCCTGCCCGCAAAGGGGTCCTGGCACACAGCCACGGGAACTGCTCCTCGCTGGGACCCAAATCCGAGGGGGAACCCAACCCGAACGATAATAATGACAATGATTAGTGTTAAATGCGCCGCGTGCTCTGGGAAATATGTTTTCTTAATAGTTTCCATTCTGTGTCCTGTGTCTGTGTACTGTGTCCTGTGTCCTGTGTGCTGTGTCCTCTGCCCCGGCCGGCGCCTATGTCCTTTCTTTCTCCGCTTTTGTTTTTGTCAACGCTGCATAATTAGACGTCTCGACCCGACCCGCTCCGTCTGCCTCCGCCTGCGCGTGCGTGTAATGTGCTGTCGACATTTTGGGTTATTTATATATGGTACACGCACAGTAAGAACTCGGTGCCGAGCTGCGAGCGTAGGGATAATGCAAGGACAATGGAAGGGACTGCGACTGCGGCTGCTGCTGTTTATGGTAAATGGACTCTGGGGCTCTTATCAGCCGTGTCTGAACATGTGCCATATGTGGCAGGGAGTCCGATAAAACGTGTCACTGAGGACATTAGGCAAATCCCCTATCCCACTGTGGGCAAACTGAAAAGTAAAGTGGTAAAAGGTAATGGGTTGCAGTGATGGTTCAAGTGGTTATGTTGGAGATTGAATGGATTTTGGATCTAGATAATTTCAAGAGGGGATCGTCGATAAATAACATAACGAATTAGAGCCATATTGACGGAAGTTCTAGAATGACAGGCGACGACTGTATGTTCAAGCATTCTAGATCTACCTGCCTGTATACGTTTTTTAACATTAAACTAAACTGTTGTTATTTGAAGAAAAAGTCAACCTTAAATTCAAATCTATTAGCGTAACTCTTTCCCTTTCTGTTGTCTTTGCTCCATTATATACAACCCCAAGTCAATTAAAAGTCATCCTGTTATCTTTTTCAATGAGGAACTTTACTTGAGTTCACTTACTCTCCCATTCTGGTGAGCATTTGGCCTTTGTCTGTAACCCCGATCATGGGGTGCTTGCCCCTTTTCCAGGCATGTGCCCACTCCCTTCTCCATATCTATCTGCATTTGACCTCCCATCTCGGCCAGATTTACTTTCGCCCTTTGAGTGGCCAAGTGCCTTTGTTCCTGTTTATCAATTGGGGGAAGCACTCGCCCCGAATTCACTTTCGTTTGTTGTTTAACTGTTGGCTGATATGTCCACTTCATTAAGCTGGCCACAACACGAGTCCGCTTCAAAGCATTCACTGGGCCGAAACCCTTTCTTGGTCGACTCATGGCGACCGCTTCTCCCCAGTTTCCCGGAACCCGCACAAAAACACAGCGTCTTCCTTTGAGCCCCAACCAATCAGCAGTAGGTCCTCCTGACAAAAACCGGGAAGCACAACGCCGGTCCCGCTTAGAGCTCTGACAGTTGTTGGTGGGCAGTTGTTCGCTGATAAGAAAGATGCTGGGCTCATGTCGAAGACCAGTTTCTCGATCGGCCTCAAGTGCAATTTTCAATCATGCAATTTCCCTTTTTGCAGCTGAGGCCCCACAGAACTTTCCATCGCCAGGCCATCATGCGTGAGGTGGTGTGCATGTCCTCTGTTCTCTGTCCTCATCCACTACCCGGTGTCGGGGTCCTGTCAGTCGGCTGTGCGTCATTCATTCATGCGTCCGTCTGAAGGCTTTTCATTAAAAATCGTTTAATCCACGCTATCATTTTCCCCTGCGCTTCCAAGCGCCGGTCCGCCTGCGTCCTTCGCCTCGTTATCCTGCTTGCCAATTGCTCATTGATGCAAACGTCATTTGATTGTCGTCATTGTTGTACTGACAAGGACAGACGTTATCGACAGAGGCAGCCGTGGCTCCTGGGAGCGGGGCTGGTCACGGAAGTTGGCTCTTCAATTTGTTTTTCATGTTTCATATCCTGTCACGCCTGCAGCACACCCGCCCGCCTCTGCCTCCTCGGCGTTACCCTTGACATGTGTTGCTGCGGTTGTGGCCATGACGCACTTGAAGCTCCTTCTCCCCTTGCCGTTTTTTAATGCTCTCGATAATTATGGGATTTACCACGGGACCTCCTGAGCCCGAGGACCGTGTCTAATTATGGCCCAGCACGTGGGAGAAAGAGATGCGACGGCAAAACGAGTGGAAGGATGTGGTCGTGGGACGGACAGTCTTTTCACTTGATCCCCGGGTTCGGGACCAGCTGCTGCTCCCAGGGGAGGATTAAGTCGGCGCAAATCCTACGTCTCTAAATGCCCAAGTCTGCTCGCAAGCCAGCTCGAAAACCTATCAAAAATGCAATCACAATCGACATGCCATTGCTGAAATTACGCTGGCAGAGTGAAGTAAAATTTTAATAAGCCAAATAAGGCAGCCAAAGGTACATAAGGTGTAAGGAAAACAGCACGTAAAATGAGCAGCCACGGAAGACGGAATCAAAGGAACTTTCGCCGCAAAAGCAAAAGCAAAAGCAGAAGCTGTAGCAGAAGCTGAAGAGAAGCATAAGCACGGGGCTTATGTGCCCTGCCCCGCATTTCAAATCCAGACACACTGAGCAGCACCGAGATGTACGCTCGGCTCCATTTTTTGCTTTCCCTCTTTTTATGCATATTTAACGGAGGAGGGATCCCCAATAAGCATGCTACAAATAATAAGCGTAGTGAAGCGACTCGCATTATAAACCAGTCCCAGTCCCAGTCCCAGCCCAGTCCCAGAAGGTCTACACGGAATTATGCGAGGCTGCCGCCGTTGGCTGACTTCCTTCTACTCTATGTTGTTGTTTTTGTTAATGGAGCGAAGCTGCTCTTGCTGTTATTATCCCTGCGACTGTGATTGTGTGTTTTGTAGTTAAAATGAGAAGCCAGCAGAAGTCACACAGGAAAAAAAGCATAATTTGTGGAGATATTTTTGAAATAGAATACAATATGTGCAATCTTACAAGTTAAACATCTCGTAACATCACATTCTGAAGATTATCCGGATTTTTAACTGAAAACAAGGAATTAAAATGGTCCTAAAGTTTCCGAAACTACCTTCCATATTCTAGTATTCCATTAAAATAGTCTAATAATTTTATGTAATATTTTATAGGTACTAGTAATACTTCCTTTAATGTCATAGCAACCCTCTTAGCTTTTCTTTCAGTGCCCAAGAAACAGCAACCACCAAAAGACATCGCAGACACGACACGGCAGCCATTAAATGCGCAGCATAAAGGGAATATGCAAAGCGTTTGCGAGACAAAAAAATACACAAGATGAACAACTAAAAATAAAAAGAATATATTTATTTGTGTCCTCGCGGCGTAGGCGAAGTAAACAAGTATTTTAAGAATCAGAAGCCAGGTACTAAGAGAGAGAAATGGATATTTTAATGAATTCTTTTAGCATTGTCTTTTGTTTTAATATACCTGAGGGTAGCGGGAAAGGAATGGCAGTTGTCATTATTATCAATATAATTATTAGGAAAATCACTATAATAAATTATATTATATTAAAAAATTATATTCAAATGTTTTAACATATGATTTGTCCTATTTAGTCCATTTATTTTACCTGCAACACACACCCTCTTATTTTTCAGAAAAAACCTCGAAATGTAATTAAAAATTGATCCATTTTGTCACGTCTACAAAGGAACAATTTTTAAGAAACCGCTCTCAAACCCTCGCACACCCAAGATATACAAATTAAGCGTCCCGGGATGGCTCAGTCGTCATTATACACCCCCAGGACCATTAGTCTGCAATGCTCTTCTCCTTTTTCTCCTCAAAAGTGATGCCTAATGAGGTGTTACTCGCCACCCAGCTTCTTGGATCCATTTTGTGAACCCATAAAAAGGTGTCAAGCGTCAAAAAAAGACGAGAAAAAAATAAAATTTCAAATTAAAGCCAAGTGTATGTGGATTTTCTCGAGAATGATTCTACAATATTTTACAGATATGGAGAGATGGCAAGTAACCAAGTCAAACAATATGTACATAACGGAATCGGGGCGGCTGGGAGGGGAAATCATTTTAGGCCTCGTTTGGGGGGATGGCTGATTTCTGGAAAACTGATAGAGCACAACGTTTTTTTTTTTTTTTTTTTTTTTTTTTTTTTTTTTTTTTTTTTTTTTTTTTTTTTTATTTTTTTTTTTTTTATAATTATTTAAATTTTAAAATTTTTTTTTTTTTTTTTTTTTTTTTTTTTTTTTTTTTTTTTTTTTTTTTTTTTTTTTTTTTTTTTTTTTTTTTTTTTTTTTTTTTTTTTTTTTTTTTTTTTTTTTTTTTTTTTTTTTTTTTTTTTTATTTTTTTTTTTTTTTTTTTTTTTTTTTTTTTTTTTTTTTTTTTTTTTTTTTTTTTTTTTTTTTTAAAAATTTTTTTTTTTTTTTTTTTTTTTTTTTTTTTTTTTTTTTTTTTTTTTTTTTTTTTTTTTTTTTTTAATTTTTTTTTTTTTTTTTTTTTTTTTTTTTTTTTTTTTTTTTTTTTTTTTTTTTTTTTTTTTTTTTTTTTTTTTTTTTTTTTATTTTTAAATTTTTTTTTTTTTTTTTTTTAATATTAAATATTTTTATTTTTTTTTATTTTTTTTTTTTTTTTTTTTTTTTTTTTTTTTTTTTAATTTTTTTATTTGGTTTTTTTTTTTTTTTTTTTTTTTTTTTTTGTTTTTTTTTGGGAGGGGAAGGAGGTAAGGGGGGAATTTATGGGTATAATTTAAAAAAAATTTTTTATAAATTTAAAAATTTAAAAAAAAAAAAAAAAAAAAAAAAAAAATTTTTTTTTTTAAAAATTAATTTTTTTTTTTTTTTTTTTAAAAAAAAAAAAATTAAATAAAAAAATTTTTTTTTTTTTGGTTTTTTTTAATTATTATTATAAAAAAAATTTTTTTTTTAAAAAATTTTTTTTTTTTGGAGTTTTTTTTTTTCTTCCGCTAGATTGGCCAAATCGCCCACTGGCAACGGCTCGGTTATTGAACCGCCTTTGAATCGAACGAGGGCTGTAAAAAGCCGTACCTTATCGATATGACAAAACAAATTTTAATCAACATACTCGTCCACGGAGCCGCAGCTGTTCAGGATCTGATGCTGCCTTGGCCTGGGCCTGCCTGATGACATCCTTTCTGAGGCAAACATCACGTTGATTCTTCCCTTTTAGGCGCATTGATTATGGGTTCATGGACGTGGTGTGGCGGCGGATAATAATAGCTGCTGCTCATGATGTGCTCGCAGGAGCCGCTGACTGGAGTACTGTTTGATGTTGATTATGGGAAAAGTTGCTGTCGCCTGATAAGCCTAAAAAACTCCCTAGACATGAGCGTGCAAATTTAAAAAAAAAATACCAACAGTGAAAAAAATGAGGAGGAAAAGCGTGAGCAGGGGCTGGGAAAACAAAACAGGATGCTTGATGCCTTCCACTTCCCCACTGTCCTCTTGCACGTGTCGCCCAAAAAGCCGATCTAATCAAATGGAAGTAAAATGTGTTAAAGGTGGAAAATTCACGCTGGGAACACAACAGAACCACAGAAATATAATATTTTCAGCTCTTAATACAGAAGGAGAAATACACTTTTCTTCATTTTAATAGAGATTAGTTGAGTTTTGATGCCTTCTTAATTGATGCTGTGAGGAGTTTTTGAGATTTGTAGCGTTTTAATAGATTTTTTAGATGTCGTTAAATTATATAAAAATGTTAAAGGAAATATTTGTGAATATATAAAGTATAAATACATAGTTTTAAGTATATGAACAAAATAAATCTGCAGCGTAATATAACCAAAATATACCCATTTCCCTTTATCGTTGCAAGTTCCTTTTGAAAATGACAATACCCTTTGCAAAGGCATAAAAAGAACGGTACTTTGGAAAATGGAAAATCATAACTCGTCACTCAGTTCCTCGACCCACTCCCCTCTAAAGCAATCCACAGCGGAGGCACGACTCTATACACAAAGTTCGCCGATGACTTTAAATTTAAAACCCCGCCCACTCTGGGAAAGCGAGAGCCCGGGAAATGGGTAAAAGGGGCGGACACAGCTCCGCCCCGTGGCCCGAAATGGCTGTCATATGCTAATTTCCATATGGTCAACCCTTTCGAAGCCAACGACCCAACGAAAATTTTAATAATTTTCACCGAAGTTTTCGCCAGCCTGCAACTTTCCCAGTTCTACACCCCCGTGCCCTCCCCTCTGCGGGCTAATTGTATGCTAAATGTTTCAGGGCGGGTGAGGGTGAGGGTGCGGGTGTCGCCTCGTCAGAGGCGTTGGGACTTGGAGGCTTTCTGGGGATTTGGAGGCGGCTGGGTGGTTTTAGCGAAACTTTTTGTGGCTCTTTTCGGAGCTCGGCCAGACGACACTCAGGCACACGCTGGGGGACACACGAGACATTACGGACGGATGGCTGTCTGGAGAAAGGGCCATTATGGCGGGAGCCATCCCTATCAATATGATGGTCGGTTAATGACTCTAATTGTCGGGGCCATGTGATAGGAGCTGATTGCCCTAAAATATAAAGTATCGCCTGAAAAATTAAAGTAAACCGAATAGCGTTGCTTTTCCTTAAAACACAAGCTGCAAAAATGACATCAATCATTGAAAAAAAAAACAGACATACAAACTGTTTGGAAATGGAAACAGCGGCAGAAGGGATACAGAGAATTCTTCCATTACTGTCAGACGGGAGCTCAAGCTCTCAGAAAGCGACACGAAGGACGAACTCCTGCCATCTCGGCGGCTGCAATTTCGAGCACACCAGCAAACGGCAAGGATATTTTTCACTTTGCTCTGCACGCTGCCAGCGAAAAGGAGGAGCAGGACATAGGGGAAAAGGCGAAAAGGAAAGCAACGTCTCTCGCATGACAGCACCGAGCGGAAATTATACATGGAATTCACGGCCATGGCCGACGCCACTTGTTGGCCTCGGCCCAGAGCCCGCTGTCCCACGTCTCACGTCCTCGATCTCAACCTCCTCCCGGGTCCTGGATTTCCGTCTTCCTGCGATGTTGCCAATGTTAATCGAAGTTGGGTGCAGGCGAAGGAAAAAAAATTCGTTCGGTTCGTGGCGTTATCTCACGTATTGGGGCAGACATAAAAACAAATTACATGTAGCGGGCTGGGGGAAGTGCTGCTTAAGCGGCTTTATGTACAGAAATTGCAAATGGCATTTGTCTCTGTCGCTGCCTGTCCTTGTGTTGAGCCATTTCCGGTGTTATGACTGTAGCTTCCGGCTGCCCTTTTGTTCTGTACGCTGCCACGAGCCAAAGTGCAGAAAAAGTTTATCAATATTGAAAAGTTGTGGCGCATATTTATTGCTGTCTGCCCGATCGGCTCCCGGGGCATACATATAGGGGTACATGGTCATAGATGTAGTCATAACAATAAACTGGGTTCATAAATAAGTTATTAGTCAGTGTTCGGTGTGTGTGTCTGTCCAACGGGAATGGTCCATCATTCGGGCTCGGTTTATGGCCGTGAAATGGCAGCCAGGAGCCCTTTCCCTGCCTTTCCCTCAGTTAAACCATTTCTTGGGCAATTTTTCATATTTTTAAATGTACGCCCCAAGTAGCCCTTAAGGACAATCAAATATTTATCAGTGTAATTAAATCAGCCCCCAATAATTATCCCATTTCCATTTCGTTTGTGTCACCAGCTTAAAACTCGCTTTATTACTTATTCATTGTCTCTGGCCCCGGCCGTTTCCCCTAAATAATGTTCATTAATTCAAAGGGCTGCCAGGCCGAGTGAAACTTTAAACTAAAGTTTTCACGCTCAAACCTGATTTGTAACTCAACTCTTCGAGGAACTCCAGCATCGCCTTCCTCGGCACTTTGGCAAATGGAATCCGTTTTATTTGATTTGATGGTCGCATTGCGTGACAGTAATTACAAAATAAATGCAAACATCTGCAGCAGATCACAGGGAAAGTCACGGGAGGAAAGTGTTTCTCTTTCCCTAAGGGATGAGGGCCGCACATGTGGCCAGGGCTTTGGGGTTGGGGTTGGGCGGAAACTGGAAAGCCACGGCTGGCGGTTGAGGGTGGCTCGAGGGTCCTTCCCCATTGTTGTTCTTGGTAATTCGAGTGGCGATGCACACACGAGCCCTTCGCTTTTTGATGGATCGGCCTGCCCAGTTGCAGTTGAGGAGACCCCGGCCAACGGAGCGTATTCGATTACATGTGTAAGTTCCGCTTAAGTTTTTCGCTCTTTGTGACAATTTTTCGACAACAGCTGAGACCAATTGCCCGCCCACCTTTGTAGTTGCGTAGTTTCCCACCTTCCCACCGGGTTCGTCTATCAATCAAGGCTCGGGCCGGGTCGGAAGAGCAATCATAAAACTGCCATTAAGCCAGAGACGAGCTCTATCATAAATCTCCATCCGTAATCTTGGGGCAAACACTCAAAACTTGCATTATGCACCCTAGCTGTCCGCCCCCCGTCGCACATTTACGGTATTAACATATTGTTTACTTTCTCCTTTATCTGCGAGTGCAGCAGGGTCCCGCCACATGCTCACCAACCGCCTGGCCCTTGTTGATTTTGCAATTTATCACACGAACTTTTTGTGTCGAAGCGGAAACGGAAATGGCGCAAAAAGCGAATGCGAAACGTGGTCACAGCTAATGGAGCCAATAGCAGTATATAAAATATTAATAATAATAATAAGTGGTCGATGGCGGGCGGGGTATCCTTCCGGCGAACCCCCTCACACACACACACAAGGTCCTCGAGAGGCGCCCAACAAAGGGCTCTCCAATAAAGCCACCAGCCCCAAGAAACAACAACAGGAACAGCACTCGAACGGCCAAAGTTTGCTCTCGAAGTGTGAGTGAGTGAGTGAAGTGCATGTGTCGGACATTTTGATTAGCTTTGTGACTGGACGTCTGCCGGAAACGGCGAAACAACAAAAATTTGCTTTCCTGACGGAGACTTCGCACTCCATAGGTGACTCTCCTGGCACCCTGCAAGGGACGTGGCTGAGGCTGGCAACCATTACAGGCCCTAAGTCTGTACTAAAGCTGACCTGGACTGTAAGTGACTTTTAATACCCCAAAAATTTAAATAAAATTTGGTCAATTGACTCTTTCGATTGTGGGTCTTAACAAAGGATGTTCGATTACTTGCTTTTACAACCATCGATATTATCGATAATGACATCAACTGGGACCCAAGTCAGCTAAGTACTCCCAACTCCCGCACTGTGAGGAGCCCTAAGAAAAACTTAACAAATAACACCGCCACCACCACTCAACGCCACCCTCTGCTCAGCAAATTGCTTAGCATACTTTACGGCTTCAATTGGCAATTGGCAGCCTTTGAATTTCCTTCCAGGCCGACTCCTTTCTCCGCCACTCCCCACTCACACGTCACCGGCGAGGGGCGCTTGACACGGGGGCTGGCAGCAGGCGCAACCCCCAGGACTGGCGCCTACCTGTGTCAGCCGACAAGTTGCCAACTTCTGTAGTTGTTGTCGGTTCCTGGGTATTTTTGCACAGTGCGGTTCCGCTCGACCCCGTCCGTCCCCCTTTAAAGCCAGCACGGGATATCGAGGGTCGGGTGAAAAGAAGTGGATACGGTTCTTAAGAGCTCAAAGGCTTGGTTTGATAGTATAGAAAAGGAATATTGTAATTGCTTTGAAATTACATAAAGAGGAATAATTTTTCTTACAATTTCACTTACAATTTAATCTAAGCAAATTTGTTGAGTAATCTTAATTTTCAGTTAATTTCTAGTATGAATTTGGATTATAAATAAATTGTCCCTGCACTATTTACATGCAGTGCTTCCTTATCGTTAACCCTCTTTAAATAAGCATAAAGATACTTGCTTTATATTCAGTGGTCCATCCTTTAAATGACTGTGATTTAGTCTTAAGAGAAAGCACTTTAACCTAAACGGTTATACTTGCCCAGAATTTATGGGTTAACCCCCTCCGTTACATTTTGCGATCCTTCCTTCGGCAAACGCAATTGAGGCAACGCCAAACTGAGTTTTGATTGAAATATTGATGGCAATTTTAGCATAGTTTGAATACTCTCCCGCCTCGGAGCCCCAGCCAGGTGACTTTTCTAACCGTTTTTCACCTGCAAGCGAGTGTGCGTGGAGGAGGAGGTGAAAACTGTGGGTGTGCGTGGGTGGCTAGTGGGTGGGAGTAGCCAACGACCTTTTCAATCGACTCTCAACAACTTATGACAGCCTGCCTTATTATGACTGTCACGGCTGTCACGGGGAACCCTTTTCCCTCGGATCTCTCTTCGAAATATATTTTCATTACGCCGGGTCGCTCGCATTGTATTTCCACAGCCGTCTTTAAGCGATTTTCTATTTGTTTTTCCAAGACCCCACCCCCGCCCCTGCAGTCTGGACAGCGCTCACTTTTGACAGGTCAGACAGTTCAGGTGTAAAATAGTTCGCCACGTCAGGCGGCTGCCTTTCCAGTTGCCTATCTTTTTCACGCTCAGCCGCTTATTGATTTTCCAACACCTTCTGCTTCTTTATGGAC
The DNA here is from genome assembly GCA_018151655.1 of Drosophila bocqueti. Classification (NCBI taxonomy): domain Eukaryota; kingdom Metazoa; phylum Arthropoda; class Insecta; order Diptera; family Drosophilidae; genus Drosophila; species Drosophila bocqueti. The sequence continues at coordinate 1,390,001 of JAECXF010000149.1, read as the reverse complement.
GTCGGAACAATCAGTCTGACGTCTTGACTTTAAAACCCCGAACAGGTATTGGGAAAATGGAGGTGGGTCTTCGAGTCTGACTCCTGCTTTTCATAATAATTCCCATCATCCATTTGCCTTTGATCTGGACCTGCCTTGGATTTTGGCTTTAAGTCATGGATTTTGAGATCCTGAGACAAGGTGAGACGGTGCCCTCTATTCTTTTAAGTCCTCTCTTTTTACAAATCATTTTGTATAATTACCTTGGGACTCGTCGCTGACCTTTCTGCAGTGGCCAGTCATGACTGGACAAAAGGCTTAACTGGACAGGCGGTAAAAATGCTGGATAAATCTATTAAAATTTTGTGAGTAATCGGAAAGGAGATGGTATGAAGGCTTAAAGAGAAAAAACAATAGGAAGCCATATAAACTATTCTTAAAGCCATTTTTTACTCTTAATATAATAACATAGCATTTTTAAATATACTATTATATCTTCTTTACATACTTTCATAAAACAAATATCTTTATGTTATACATTTCCCTCCGTTTTCTAATTCAAATTTAAATTATCCCTCAAATAATCCCTAACATATCCAGGATCCAATCCTATATCAGCATCTCTCAGACGCTCAGAGACAAAAGTTCAGTGCTCACTTTCAAATCCTCCAACTGATAGCAACAGTTGGGAAAACTTTGTAGACATTAATTCGTTCCAAATATTGCCAAAAGGTGAAAAGAAAAACAACGACCTCTTCGCCCACGAAAATCTCCCCAAATCCCCAGTGACAAAACGGGGAAAAAACTTGCCCGGGTGATAAGGAACCCTTGGTTCGGCTCTTGCTGCTCGATATGGCACCGCCCCGTCCCCCCTTCTTTATTAAGTCAACAATTTGATATGCATTTTTTGTTTTTGTAAATACTTGCATTGCATTACCCCCTGTCTCCGGGGGCTTTGGAATTTTCAAAGTTACGCTAAGCTTTCGGCGCTGCAACTTTTGACAGCGTTTGATTGAATGTTTGGCAACGACATCGGGGATTAGCGGAGCGGCCTGCCGGGCGGTTATCTGGGGCCGAGGTCCGCTGGGGCCACCGCCGCCACGACAGTCTATAATGGACAGAGTTGGCCCTAATTGGAGTCCGAGGGAAGGGGGTTCGTGTGGAAGGAAGGTGTGGATGGAAGGCGTTTTTGACCGAGTGTAGAGTGTTTATGCTTGAGCAGCATCACCAGGCGCCTTGATCTAGCCGTGGGAATACAGGAGATTTTTAATTTGATTTAAGATCCTCTAGGATCTCTGAAATTCATAAAAAAATAATCTTAGATATGTACATTTAAAACTATTTTAAATTGGTTGTCCTTTTTTTTCTTTGTCTTTTTGTATTATTTCTATAATAAGGGATCTAGGATCTATGAAATTAATAACAAAAAAATCTTAGATACATTTAAAACAATTTTAAATTGGTTGTCCTTTTTTTCATTTGTCTTTTTTTATTATTCCTATAATAAGTTTAATTATATTTTATTTTATTATGTTACTGTAGGTTACATATCATCTTTTACAATAGTGAACGAATAATTAATAAATTTACAAATATTTTTTAGATTAATATTATACCTATTAATATTATTTTGTTATTATTTTGCTAAGATTGTTAAGTAACTTAACTGAAAGTTACTACAAATACAAACTGTAATTGCAAATAAATACTTGTATGTAGATTGTAAAATGTGCTGTCAATCTCTTTACATGGGCTGTAACTTGTAACCCTGGCCAAGAAGTTCCACCCGCTGAAATTACCTTGTGGAAATGGAAATGGAAATGCTTATCAACAGGCAGCCGCCGTTCTCGCTCTCTTTCCCCAGCCAGCGCTCTTAAGGCCTACACTCTTCTCCCGCTCTTTCGCGACGAGCAACAGTGCGTGTTCCAGTTCCCACAGCGTTCCGTCTTATACGCCGCATTAAGAGAGGGCAAAAGAGAGCCGTGGCCACCCCCCCTTGTGGAGTTATTACAAAGTAACGTTAAGTTTGTTTTGTTTGTGTGGGCGGTGGGTGGTGGGAGATTCCAGACTGCAATCAATAATTTTAAATATTTAATGCGGCTGCAGGTGAGAGTGGCGCACTAGAAATCTTTTCTGTACACTGTTTAGGTATTTTACCCCCCCAACTGACTCAATGTTTAGTTTTGTATTTTATTTTAAATATACTCAAATGTTTGTACGGAGTTGAAGTCCCATTAAGATACGGGAATTTCAGACTCACCTGGGCCAGCAACAATCTGCACTCTCTCCCAATCACCCAAATGCGATCCACAAGTTCTCTTTGCTTTGGCTGCCTATCTTCGACCTTCGTTGAGTTGCGCGCTAACGGTAAAGGAGGCGCGCTCTTCGCCCTGCCGGCGCTGCTCTCCTCGCTCTCTTCGCGGCGGCAGGAAACGTCGCGCAAGGAAATCGCAAATGTTCCACGTCCTACGTGCCTGGTGTGCGTGTGTGTGTGGGTGTGGATGACATTGTGGCGCTCGTTGGGGCAGCTCCAATTGTCGGTTCAGTAGTCGTTGCGAAACTTTTGCTGGAATTGGAGGCGTTTCTCCCATCGCTCATCTGTTATCGGTTATCGGATATCGGTTATCGGGCATCGGACATCGACTATCTGTTATCGAGCATCGATTGCTGGACATCAGTTATCGTTTATCGTGTTGCGAGTGTGTGGCAGGGGGGCCACTAAGGGCCCAGGCGGAAACCGGCTCCCCGCGAGATTCTCTCGAAAAGTTCAGGTGAGTTTGAGTCCAGTACCCCCTCCCCCTCCTCCTCCCCACCCCCTATGGAGTTATCCCACCCGCATTAAACGCCGGTAAACCCTAAAGTTGGCCGTTAACTGGGTTAAATAAAGTTAAACGTCGCCTTATGTCAATTTAATTATGTCATAATAAAAGTTACTTGCGGTTTTTTTCGGATTTTGAGTCGTGGAATGGGTTTTCTTTCTTATTTGGTTGATGAATTCGTTTAGAAAGTTTTATTACAAATTAGGAACCAATTTAAACCGACTCCGACTGAAAGTGTGGGAATTAAATGTGATATCAATGCTGGAAACTAATAAGACGTCTTGAATTTTAAAAATTGACTTTAACCCCTTACTTAACGCGTATTTTGTGAATTTTAATTTTCGCCTTTGTTGCCTCGTTGAACCATTAAAACCCGCAGTTTGTCCACACCTTTGTAAACACTTTTCACGATTTGTTCACTTATTTAATTTATGAATTAAATGTTTTTTGTTTGTAAGGAAACTGGCGTGGAGCTATCGAGATTCGCTCTCGAGTATCGATAGTTATCCAGCCAGTTTACCTTCGCAAGTGCGAAATTTCTATTTACAAATTAAAATACGTTTAGTTAGTGGTAAATATGTACATATACATACAAATAAACCCTCCTGAGACCAGGAAACAAATCATTCATTTCAAATGTAAGGAAATTAATAAGTTGTCTAAAAATAAAATGAATTAGCACGGATATCCATATTTATTATGATTAAAATGATATTTTATATATTTATTAAACCCTTGCAGAGATCAAAACGGAGCTAAGCTCTAATTGGAGGTTGCCTAGAGTAACCTCACCACTTATACCTATACCCTTGCAGAATATTAGGATTTTAGGCAGAAGTAAAGCATTAACAGCCGACTCGATATACCCCATGTCCGTCTGTCCGCTTTTACGCAAACCAGTCTCTCTGAATGGCCAGTTTTTGTTATATCCAAATTTCGATTTTAAATTTTAATGATGTGATTGCACACGACTGGGCCAACGGTATGTGAACTTTGTATTTAGGTCTTTCGATTTGTACCACGCTTTTATGATCGCTGTAAAAAGCTAATAAACACCAAAGTTACAAGCTTAAATCTTTGAAAAACTCATGGCCCGATCGTTCCTATGACAAAATAAAAGGTAGTTACTGGTCAGTACTCAAACAACCAGCAACATAAACAAGTGAAACTGGAAGTTGAAGGCAGAATTTTGAAGCTAATAAACCCAGATACAAGTTTACTTCGAAACGAAAGACAGACTCGTTTTGGAATACCTCTGACTTCTAAAAATAAATTTAAAATATTGTTAATCAGAAACAATGCAAGTTCGTTTTGGAAACATTTCCATTTTACTATCTATGTACATATATGTATGCATATATAATATATTGTATTTCTATCATGAATATATCTTAAAATTCCGCTAAAATGGACTTTAGTCCGCAGGGGATTAATAATGCTATTAGTTTGTAAAGCCTATCATTATTTTGTGTCTCTCAACCCGAACAAACTGATTAGCTTCAGCTATTCACAGCCCAACTGTTTGCTTTGCCGGGGCCTTGGCCATATGCTAACTAAGGCCCTTAAATGGTGAAGAAGAATACACTTTTAAGTGGCTGCCAGTGGCAGCCATCGGACAATAAGGGCCTCGACTGTGGGCCAAGCAAATAACTATAGGGCTGAACGCCCGATTGAACCTCACCTCACGCGGGCTTGCAAAGAGATAGCCTCCAATAAGCCGGAAAGTGAACGTGGGAAAGCCAGGTCGCAGTTCCGTTTTTATCGGCGGCCACTACTACTAGCCACTCCCAGCACACTCGAGTGCATTTGCTTTTAATTAAAGGAGAGAGTGCGAGTAGAAGGCCAAAAGTGACTTTTCAAATGGTCAAGCAGATAAAACTGCAATAACTATAAAGCCGGCTGGGGGGGTGAAATAAGTGTGCCAGTGGAAATGGTGGGAATGGAGGTGGACGAACCCAAACACGCACAAATTTGTTAAGCGGGTCACGTACTCCGAGAAAGCCCGCCCACCCCGCCGGGTGTTGTCATCAACACGAAAATAAAAATCGAAAATTAAACTTGAAACGCGCAAAATGGCTACAAATGCTCCGGTGGCCACCTTCTCTCGTCCCACCGAAAATCGATTTCAATAAACTTTAATTCGTTTTCTTTCTGAAGTCATCAATTGGGAAGCCTTGAAAGTGATGCAACAAATTAAACGCCAATAATTTAAAACAATTGCCACTCAAAAATATCGAATAAACCAAAAAGGCGAACCTCAGGGGGCGAGACGGGGTTTTGTTTATGGCTTTTAAATCTAATTAAATTCCCATAAAGCGCGCGAGCGCGGCTAAGCAAGAATAAAATGAAACTAAATAAATACAAAATTATTTTTAACTTCAAACGAGAACAAAACGCGGTAAGCGGTGGGATAAGATAGCGAGGGGCAGAAACAGAAAGACAGAGAACACCCGAGGCAGACAGACGCAGAACTGCGAACAACCGGCGACAAAGGGTTAATGAATGCGTGTGACTGAGCGGCGGCGGAGGCGGAGGCGGGGTCACGCAAATTGCCCTAATGACCTGCATTTTGCATTTGAACAGCGATTTATAAATTATTTAAAGGCAATTCAAGGAGGGCGAGCTGGGCAGCGCGGTGTGAGAACTTTGCAACTGACATATGTCGCATGCGAATCGCTAACAAAGCCCCTCAAACCCAAACCTGTTCAATTTATGGTTCACCGACCAGTCATCGCTCAGCGCTGTTTTCTCCATTCAAAAGCAGTGTGAGGGCCATCCGACCCCTAACTGCCTGCTATTTGCAGTCACCTTTGGGCCAGGTCGTGTTACCAATCTCCTCGCCTTTGTGAAACACTCCCTAATAGGTGCTTGCGGGACTTTAGGGGTAAGCAACAAGGTTCGAATGGCAGGTGTTTATTTGTTTATTAAAATGTTTAAGCCTTTAAATATACCTCTTCTATATATTAAAAAAGCGGTAGATAATCTTCGAAGAGTTTGACCTACCCCGGACACTGATTTTCTCCTAGATATATTATAAATGTGACCAAAGACTTAATAATAAGATTTAAAGATATTGTCTAATCCACTCCAGAGAGTAAAACATTCTTAGGTATAACTGGATTTTTGTTCAGGCTATAGGAGTTTTACGTTCAGCTACTGATCTTATTTATTTTATTTTTATTGACTTTGTTATTGTGCTTCGCTGATATATATAAGTGAAACAAGTTCTGGATCTTTTCGCTAAAGATCACCTGTGTCGGCAGGTGGTGTCAATTGGATCGGCAGTGCTTTTTAGAGAATTATTCACGGATTCGGCAGTCATTCAACCATAACGGCCCCAACCGGCGAGAACAATCACACAAAGCTCTGATAAGAGTTCTGATTAGAGGTTTGTGCGTCGCGTGGTGTTCCCGTGCGGGGCCGGAGAGTGTGATCCTCCGTTTCAGATTCAGATTCAGATTCAGAACCAAATTCTGATTCGTGCAAAGCTCTGTCGGAGGCGAGAAAGCTCGTTGCATGAGTGCTGGCATATATAACAAGTAAATTGCGCCAAATTTACTCAGTCTCATTCAGCGCGCGGGCACTGGGAAAGATGTCAGCGATCGAAATACGCGCCTTGACGCCGGCCGACTTCGAGGGGGTCGAGGCCTTCCTCGCCGTGCACTTCTTCAAGCAGGAGCCGCTGATGCAGATCCCGCAGACAGATCCCGCCCAGACCGTGGTGACAACGACAGAGATGGAGCTGCACCGCGCTCTCCTGCCGCAGGGCCTATCGCTGGCGGCCGTCGATCGAAGCAACGGTGACCGCATCGTGGGCGTGGTCCTGGCCGGCGAGGTGGCGCCCGAGGACCTAGAGCGAGAGTTCCAGGAGGTCGAGCAGAAGGAGGTCAAGGTCCTGCTGGATAAGATCCATAAGTTCCTGGCCGGCATAGAGAGGCGGGCCAATATCTTCAAGCACTTTGGCGTTGAGCGGGCCCTGTACCTCTACATGATCGGCGTAGACACCTCTGTGCAGCGTCAGGGAGTCGGATCCCGGCTGGTTTCTGCCACTATCGAGCTGGGCCGCGAGCGGGGATTTCCTGTGATGGCCGCCACCTGTACTAACCAGCACTCCACGCGTCTCATGACCGCCCTGAATATGGAGTGTGTGCTCTCGCATGATTACGCGGACTACAAGGACGAGCGCGGCGACGTCATCCTCCAACCAGCTGCCCCGCACACCAAGGCCAGTGTCATGGGCATCCGACTCTAGGGAGAGGCTGAGCGAGGCACCAAAGAAAACACTTAGCTAAGTAGGCAATGGAATGGAGGTTAGATAGAAGATTTATGAATAGTTTTTTTCTCAAATAGCTTGATGCCAAAAGATTCCTTCTTTTCTGGGACTTTGATTGATAGGACACAGCTTTTTACTAGGGCAACACGAGAGCATTACTTATCATTTAATGATTTGTTTTTAAAAGAATTGATTTTAAAAAGGGAAAGTAATTTTAGAAGTTTAAAAACAAGGCAGCATCTATGAAATAAGACTACCGAAAAATGACTTATAGATCAGAAAGAAATAACATTATATTCTTTATTAAAAGACCGCACATTCATTGAAGGTTAAAAACCTCATAACATAATTAATATATTGTTTGTCTTTCTTTTTAATTTGAGTATTAGATTAAGAAAGTTTTATTTAAAATATTCCCTTGTTAGTTTTCCTTATACTATATACTATTCCTTTTACCTATTATTTTGTAATTGAAAATACTTTTGCTTCAAATAAATTTAGATATAGTAGAAGTGCTACATATTTTTTTAGATAATAATAATTTAAACTTGTATTAATAAGTTTATATCGACACTTTTCTCAACATTCTACCGAAGAAAAGTTGGGTGAACCATAACTAACTTTAACCTGCCAACTTTAACGCTTCAAGTTCCAACCGAAACCTCTTCCCAGTCCCAGCCCGCCCTCATTAACTTGGCCTTGCTCCAAAACCCCCTTTGGTGTATTTCATCTTTCTTTATGTGGCAATCGCAATGCTGTCGGCATCTTGCTTGTTTTGCCTTTGTTGCTCTGCTTTTCGTACTAAAACTAATTGTTATTTTATTGTGTTTGTAATCCAATCCACGCCAACCGCATGCGATACATGCGAAAAAGTATCTACAAGATACGCACATGCGTTGTCGTCGTCGCCGTATTTTCCCTTGACTTTGCTGTTGCTTTTGGAAAAGCGCTGATTACCTAACACATGTGTTTTAGGTAATGACAGCCAAGAGCTTTTCTGAAGTGATCTTACGAGAGAGGAAGAAAACTGAGAGCCAAAACAATTAGTATTGCTTTCTGTCAAACGAATTTTCAATTACTGATATGTTTAAATATTCCTAGTCCAATAAACTAGGAAACTGTTGAGTATTTAACTCAAAGTCCACTTTAGGAATCTAGATTTTAAATATTTCTGTGCTAGGAAGAATATTTTAATCTTTGAAACATTTTTTGGAATAACAAAAAACGTACTGCTTTTCTTTTTCTTTTCTTTTTAATTTTAAAAGTCCCTTCTTTTCCCCACATTTTGTTAGTATTTTAAATTCCTGTACCAAAAAACAAGAAGCATGAATGTCAAAAATGAGCTGGCCGCAAAAGCAAACAATAGCCTTACATACTTAGCCCTTGAGAGAGATCAAAACTATTGGGAAGGGCACTGGGGATGACCGGTCTCGGACTGGCTGGCAAATCGTCCGAAACCGACCAGAAACCAACAAAATTTACATGTCTGCAGGATAGGTTCGTCCAAGAGCCAGCCAGGAACAGGATATTTGGCAGAGTGGCCGAGGGTGCTGTCTGAAGCGAATGTTCGGCATGTTATGCCAGACCAGAAACAGTTGTTGCTTTCCCTCTGGTCGAGACAGACAGACGCTTAAAAGCCAAATAAGAGCTCCCACTCCCCCGTTTGCCAGGCCAAAATTAAAGACTTCTATGCAGCTTAATATTGCGGCCGATGATATGGAAATTTTAATAACATTCCGTTGACAAAGTGCCCAAAATTATGCACCAAAAATTAGGTGGAAACAAGAGCAAGCCGCAGGTATGACAGAGTCCATAAACTCACTCTCACCCGCAGGGTACATAGAGTACAGGGTACAGTGTGCTGTGGCTATGTCAGCCGAAGGTCCCCGCAGTTTCAGGTGCCCAGGACTATCCGCGATATTTGCTCTAGTGAATTTTTGATTTATGCCAGCAGAGCGTGACCTAAAATTCCGTGCTCGCACACATTGCCAAACTAATTAAAAGTGAAAAGTTGACAACATTTTCTAGTTGAATTTTTGATTTATGGCGCGCAGTTGCCTACCGCAGTGAAAAATTTAATGAAAATTCAATCAAAGTTTGCGGCACTCTGCGGCGGAAGGCCGGGGGACGTGGTGGGGCATTGCAACATATGGCTGGCCAGATGCCCCAGGCCCGTACTCCGTCCACTGTGTTATTGTCCAAGTTGCCCTAATGAAGATTAATTTAGAACAAGTGCTACTCACTGCCGGAGCGTGAGTGCGGCTGATTGTCTATTAAAAAGATGAGAAAAAACTGACCAAGTCAGAACTATGAAGTACTCAATAACCAGATAGAATCGCTATATAAATATTAATTTTACAATGGTTTAGGCCATTATATAGACAGACAGGAGAAACAGTTGAACATAACTAGTTGCGCGCTGAATAATACTTTTTAAGATCTCAAATTTTATATTAGTACTGAAAATTCAATGTGTATGAAACCCATATACCTTTCTTTGCCACTATTAAAGGGTATAAAAAGAGAATCCACCATAAACGACGCACTCACTCAAATGTTGAAAGAACCAACTGACTACAGAGATAATAAAGATATGAAGATGACGACACTGACCCGGCGACGTCTAAATCTGGGAAGAAACCATTTCAGTTAATTAATTTATTTGTGACTATTCTTAGGAACTATGTGCAAAGCCTGTATCTATTGAAAGGTACTTATTATGTAGATATTTCCCTTAAATTGTGCATTTTAGAGTAAAGCTAGAAAAGAAGTTTCAATATATATTCAAATTAAATATTTAACTCACTGCTTGAACCACTGTTCATTGGCCTGTTATCAGGAATCAGTAACCGTTTTACGAGGGGGATCTCAGCTTCTTTTTACCTCATGGCGATTTTTGATTTTATCGGCAGGTAATTAATTTATAAAACAATTTTCAAAATGCAGCACAATGGGGGGTGCGCGCTTGATGCATAAAACTCCACCCTCTTTCGTAGCCACAAATTCTCCGAAGGGAATTTCTGTGTTTTGTTAATTAGTCAAAAAATACACACGACGAGCGGAATTTAATTCAAAAAACAGTCTGGCCCATGCATAATTAAGGCTGTTTGAATATTTTACTAAGATACCGATTTCGATTAGGATTTCGTTTCGCTGCCTACACAATGTGTAACGCATTATGATAATTTCCAACTAACTAAGTTCAATTCAGCTTGTTTATCTGATTTTCCTCAAGTGGTTAAACCACCTGCGTTAGCTTCTATTTTCTTTTCTCAGCGTAGTTTGTTTGAATATTCATTTTGTTTTTCAGCCTGGGGGGCCAAACATTGTGATTAGGATGTTATACAATCAGAGTTTATTTAGTTTAGGATATGATATATCTGATGTACTTAGTAACTTTATTTTAAAAGTATTTTTTATATAAAAAGAAACCCGCAAAGAGCCCACAAGCCGGCAAACTGCATATAAATTTGAAATTCGATTTCAAAACTAACAAAACAAAGTTGCAGAAACCCAGAGCAGAGACCTAAAAAAAGATATTAATACAAAATGATTAATGTGTCTGCTGCACTGCGGTTCTGTCCAGTCCAACGCAGTGCCAGCTTGGCCTTGCCGAAACCCGAACTCAAACCCAAGCTTGGTCCCAGGACTAGCCACTATGACTCTGGCTTTAACGGCTGTTTCGCTCACATTTCGTTATCTCAGGACGTTAATCTGCGCCGGGTCCTGGGAACTGGACAGACCTGCGAGGCGCCTGCGCAACAGGTAAGCGTGGACGGGACTGTGTATTGCTAAAGTATCGATCTTTAGCAGCGGGCGTGTGCATGGCAAATGCTCTCTCTGATTTATAGACATTCACATTCTCGAGCGGGGGAATGTCTTTGGCCCTGCGTCAGCCTTGGTCACGTTCCTCTGCGCTGCTCTGCGTCGGTTGACTTCACAGGCCCCTGCTCCTATGTATACCTGCTGAGTAAAAATAGCAAAGCCATATTGTGGAGGAGGTGGGAGACGACGGATGCCCGTCAGAGGGTAAAAAACTATGCTAGGCGTTGCCCGTAATCGGATAGTACTACAAAGGGACTCAAAAACAAGTCGAAAAGACCAAACAAAACTGTCATATCCCGATGGATATCCCAATGAATATGTCAGTTTGGTTTGGTCTTTGCCAATATGTCAGTTTGGTTTGGTCTTTGCCATGCCAATGCATGTCCTCTGTTTTCAGGTGCTAAAACTTCAAACTTCAAAGATTTATCTTTGGGTTTAGGTTTATTTTATAGAAATTAAGAGAAACGGTTTTCCAACCATTTATGTTCTATTAAAGATACATAGTGAAACCCCTGAAATTTAATTTATATCAATAAATCTGAATAAAGATTTTTTGCTTACTTTCTTGCCTTCCTTGGGCCAATGTCGTGTCCTTAAAATGCCATAATTTCGTATCTCAAACTGTTACACTTAACACTCAATCAACCGTCCATCGATCACATCAATCAAATGGAAACTCCAAACACAAATCGCAACAAAAGCTGGCCAAAGCACTAAAACCAAGTCAACATAACCTCGATTTTCCCTTGGGTTGGCCGGGCTAAATCCAATTTAATACCAGTCCAGCCCTGGCGAAAGCAAGGACCAAACTAATCAAGGACATGAATGCACAAGCAGACAAACAAAAACTTGGACATAATAAATTGGAAAAATATAGAAAAATTACAATGGAAAATTATGACTTCAGTCAGAGACGCTAACGTGAGGGAAAGTCATTTGTAAAGCCGTCCAGACGACGACAGAACTCGCAGGGGAACTGCTCAATGGTGACTTGCGGTCATTAGGGGCCAGCCGTTCAGAGGGGTCATCGCATATTAATAATGGACGCGACTTTGTACATACATATATACAAAAATAAAACTTCTGGCTGCAGCCAGAGAAATGGCGCGCAATAAAATTGACACGCAAAGTGTAAATTTGTCACCGGGGGAGAGCAAGGTCGGGTCGGCGACACGGCTTTTAAATGACAAGAAGGTCTTGATAGGTCGAAAAACAGAGTTAAAGCGAAGCCACATTGTTAAATAGGAGCTTGTATCAGTAAGCTCACTACATTGAAGCCTGAGACGGAGGATATTCGGAGATTTATGAATAAAAATATATAAAAAAAAGCTTTCTTAGAAGTCAAAATAGAAAGGAAAAAATTAAACAGAAAACAAAGCAAAGCTTTCACATTTCTTTTATAATTGTATACCTCCCAGGTATTACTTATATGCAAATGTTTCACTTCCGGTACTTCTTGAGTCTAAACTATTTGCCCAAATTAGCCCGAGGAATATTCATGAATCGCCAAAATGCTAATCATATTGCACATTAGCTTCCTGCCTATGTGAGCAAACATTTTTTCTCGGCTCCCCGTGGAAACTTTCTAACTTCGGGCAGACACTCCCGCGTGCGGCCAGACGCAAACACACACATGCTTACCTCGGCAAATAGGAAAAACAAAATGGAAAGCCCTTTCCATTCCGCTCTCTTCTGCCACCTTTGTCCTGGCCATATCCTTTTGCTCTGGCTTTGCACACGAAATGGCAGAAACGGGATTTTCAAACATATCGCATATACAAAATGCAAACATGTCTGGCAAACACAAATCCCATAAATGTTTTGTGCCCCTCTGGAAGGGATGCTGCCGGGTCGGGGGTACGGTTAGTGATAAAAACTTGCAAAAAATATTTTCATATGTGAAAATGTGTAAAGTGTAAAAGTTGGTCTCTCTACCGTTGGTGAATCCTGGCTGCTGGCTGCTGGCTCCTGGATACTGGCTCCTGGATAACTCTTCTTCGTTTTGCTGCCTTCCATTCCACTTTGTTTTCGGCCCTCTCTGCTCTGCACTACTCCGTTCTTAGCCGCTTCTTTTTTGTCTGCTCTGTTTGCACTATGTGAGCATCAGGTGCTGTGGCAAAAGAAATTACAACAAATCCATTTGTAAAATTGCAAACCGAGACCGAGGCATCTCCTCCGCTTATCCAGTTGCCTTTGATGGCCTTTTCGGTGCTCGTTTTTGGCCAGTCAGCAGCGATGTGTTGTTTTACGGACATGTGCCGATAAATATCGTACTTTTTGACAAAAAATATAAATGTGTTTTTGAATAATAAAGAAAAAGGGAATATACAAAATAAGCATAATTTATAGAAACCATCTTAGGATCCTGTTGCAGTTTCTCCACTTTGTTCTAAGGTCTCCTTCCATCAGCACTCTCTCCTGTAACCAATTACTGGACCTGCTCTAGCTCTCAGGGTTCTCGGCTAGCCTCCTGTCATTATGGACTCAAAAATCAAGATGGAAGCCACTCACTCGGTGCCTGTCATTTGCCTGGGCAAACATTCATCTTACTAAAGTTTGCACAGGCTCCTCCAAATCGCACGCCCCTCTCAAAGCTTTTCGGCGAGAGTGTTCCCTCGGTGCAGGCCCGAGACATTCATCAATTTGTTAGGAGAAGCCTGCAAAAACACAGAAACAGGCGGCTGCAGCGGCTGCTCAGAAAGAAAAAGGCGAAAAATTGAAACGAACTCAAACTGCAGCCTGCACATAAATTTGGAAGAGTAAGTGCAGCGTCCTTCTGCCCGTCCCAGAGACGCCACTCCGGTTGCCAATCCCTTCCGCCCACTGCTCCCGGTCAGCAAACTACACACGTCAAATTTCAAACAAGTTCGGCTGCCGTAGGACATGGAACAAACGACCAACTCCCAGACACAGGTAGCTGGAAAAACGGAAAAGTCTGGAAGCCCGGCTGCCAGACTCCTGCGGAATGCAGGAGCAGGAGCGGGAGCAGGAACAGTAGAAGGAGCTGGAACCAGAGTCGGAGTAGTGGCGCCAGCAGGAGCCGGAGCACCTGGCATCTTTTTTGTCTGCGCTCCAGCCGCCTTCTATCTTATTTCATGGCAACAGCCAGGGCAACAATGAAAATGGCCAACTGCTGAGGTTGAGGTAAAGGAAAACGGAATTTCGAGCTCAGGTTTATGCATAGCTCAGGTGCACGGCAACCGAGGAGCTGCTGATTTACTTCTGCCTTAAATAGCCGCAGGTGAGGTTTAAGGTCAACAAAGTTTCTTGTTTAAAACTGTAGTTTCGCCTGTTTGGGGATATGAAGAAGGCTTGGCCGGCCTTTAAGAGAAAAATGGAATTATGGGTTTGGCGCCTCGAGCCAAGGGAAAATGAAATGATCTGTATGCCTTTGATGATTAAGGGAAAACATAATTACCGTTTAAGGTCGTAGTGCGATATATGGAATATCCCTAAGTTATGCTAAGTTGTATGTATTTTATTTTAAATATTTTTGCAGCTTTCGCTCGCTCAAAGTTTGCCCATTGGAATTGTTGCTCTCGACAGAAACAATAACTGCAGCTGCTCATCACGCCCAACTTTTACTGTTCGCCGTCGAGTTCCCCAAATCCTAGCCCATCACCTGCGCCACCTTTCTTTTTCGACTGAGGCAGAGGCGGAGGCGGAGGCAGAGGCCAGCTCACGTTAGTTTGGGGAATTCCAAATAAATATTTTAACTGCACTTGCAGATTATTTTAGTGCTACGGCAAACTCCACAAGTCGTAACAATGCGGAGCAATGGCAACTGGGGCAACTCGGCTTAGATTTCTCCCGGGAACTATGATACAGTGCGCCCCGTAACGAAGACAAAACGTCCGGCAAACTTTGGGTGTGGTTGGGAGGGAAGGGTTCCCGTTCCCGTTCTTTATTCAGGCTCGCACAATTTCAATTCACTCGACTTGACTACTTTCTGTTCAGGTGGTAGTTCCTCATATAGATGCCGGCCAGGACCTCCTGGATGCGGCGACGTCGCTTGTCCTGCATGAGAATCGAGAACAGGTGCTTGGGACTCACGCCGCGGTTGCTCTGGCGGTCGAGTGTCTCGATCTCCTCCTCGGAGATCAGGTCCTCGTCGCGGTCATCGTGGGCCAGCGACGGAGCTCCGTTGGATTCGGCGGCCATCTCCACGGTGCCGTCCTCGGCTGCCTCGACGACATCGGAATCGTCCTCGAACAGGCTGCCGTCGGCGAGATCGTCCAGGCTGAGGCCCTGCAGCAGATCGGCGATCGTGGGCACAAAGGTGCTGCGGCGGGAGCTGGTCGAGTTGGAGCTATTGCTGCTGGAGGCTGGCAGGTAGATGCCCTGCATGTTGTTGGGGTTGATGATCAGGTAGGTGGGTCCGCCGCCGGCAGTGTTCGCGAAATCCATGCCTGGAAACGGTGGTGGGGGAGGACGAGTAGGAGGTGGTGGTGGGTAGTACGGGTAGTAGGGATAGTGTGGATGGTGGTGATGACGCCTGTCTTCTTCGTAGTCCGAGCTTTTGCTGGGCTGCTGCACTATGATGATGGGTTGCTGGGAGTTTCGGTGGCTCTCCTGGTTGTCGCCACGCTTAAGGTTCCACAGGAGTCGAGGCACGATCTTGGAGAGAGCTGCAAAGATCAGGGTCTAAGAACGAGTATCTAAGGGTAATCTAGTTCAAGCTTTCTTACCACTCTCCTTTCTGGCCTTGCTACCAGAACTCTGCTCGGCTGCCGCCACAGCGAGCAGGGCTGCAAGGAAGACCAAGGTGCTGATGGTTCTCATGGCTTCTGAGGTTGACTATGTTCTAACTCTGGAGGTGTAACCGTTTTTATACTTATTCCCCTGACTCGTGCTGAATTTTTGCCACTTTTCAAGTGCTAGTTTCACAGATGATCCACTTAGCTGTGGATAAAGTACCTCCATATCGCCTCGTAAATCAATTTCGGACTCAATGCGGTCCACTCCATTTATTGCTCTCAAAAAACCCGCTTCCCTTGGCCTGGTCTGAGGCCTCTTTAATGATCGATTTGGCACCAAGTTGTCTTCTGCAGATTGCCCTCAGATATGCGTACTTTCAGATCGGTGCTCTAATGTGTTTAGTTTATGGACTTTGTGATCTGTGTGCTGTACTCAGGTCGGCGGCCGGGCCGATCGTATCGTTTGCAGGCTGGATCATTGGCCTTAGGTTTCATTGAACTTGGGGAGAGTTTAGAAAGGCAGGGGCCCTGTTTCGAGGCTGATTCATCGGGTTTAATTGTGTTTTTTTCGAAAATAAATCAATTTACTTCGAGTTCATCCGGAGATAGTCTATTGGGGAATTCACACTATCTTCGTTCGTTGCAAAATTCAAACTAAATTAGGAAACAAAGACCCTGAGATTTTTTAACATGCAGGAGCCTGATAAATAATAGTTCGATTCAAATGTATAATAAAATTGAAAGGAATACCCTTGGTATACCCGCCGCTCCGCCCTTCTGTGCCATTTGATTCCCCAAATAAAATCCATTTCCTGTCCTGCGACTAAGCAAACACAGCAGAACAGTGTACAAATCTCGCACACTAAAAGCAAAATGGCAAAGTGCAAATACTATCTGAACGAATATCCGTTACAAGGCCCGGCAAAAGCGAAAGTTCCATCCTGCGCAATCAAAGGCCAAAGACAACAATAAGTCCTGGGGAGCACACGAGGTAAATATTATTTAAAAAACCGAAACACGTAGGCGACACAAAGTACAAATCGCACTCAATCAAAATCACCTCAAGACCGCACACAGAGCGAAGCTTCCCAGACGAAATCCCACATTACAGCCGGAGCAGTTCGAGGAGCAGCGTCGTAAGTAAAAATAAATAAGGGGATAGGGAACACTCTCTCTTTGGCCTGAGATGGCAACAGGAGCCGGGACCCGAGACCCGAGACCAAGATCTCAACACAGAAAACTGTCATGTACGAGGATTTAGCAGATTTAAATTCTATTTGGCAAAGGCGCCGGGTATGGGTAACAGGGAGAGAAGTGGATGGGAGGCTGGAATCAATTTTTTTTTTGCTCAGCCCGCATGGAAAACACTTTGGAGAGCTGTCATTTAAAACTGACCAATGGCATTTGGAAAAGATTTACTTGGTTTTGTCTAAGGCCGAGTTTCCTCGTAAATAAAGTTTATTGATGGGTACATAGTTTTCTATTATTTTTCTATGAGTTACTTTCATTATAAATAGCTTGCTTAACACAGAGTGTCTATCAGACAGCTTTCTAGTAAGCGGTGAAGTTTATAAGGTCTGTGATGCTACATTAATTTCCAATCGAAAATATAGTCCCATTTGTGCAGGCATAAATCAAAAATGCATTTCTTCGATTAGTATAAAGAACTCTCAGACCTGATTTGGTCTCAAAAAGTGATCTGTCTCTCATTAAATTTTGATGTGGCTGCACCTTATGATGGCTTCAAAAACTAGGACGCCCATGAAACAAGTTTGGCTCTGCCCTAGTCCACCTCACATGTCCGGCCACTTAGGCAACATTAGGTCGCCTTGGCCAGAGCTGGCCAGCTCTGCGTGCGTATATTTATCGATTGCCATGACAATCCAATTCGTTATGCCGAAATCTACGGGCTCCGCCGGGCAGGCCACCTGCTCGAAAGGCGCCAGAGCACAATCTCAGCGGGACAGCCCGCCCATTTGGGGAGACAGAGGGCGCAGTTCCCTTTGGCCGAAAACGGGTATAAATGAAAAATCAGCAACAAACGGCAGAGCATACACTGGGTCCGCATGGATTCGGGTCCTCACTGGCCAAAATTTGCATCTATTCCGGCATTTTTACGTAAATTGGCAGTTAAGACAGAGATAGACAACCCTCAGCGGGGGGATGAGTGCTTACAGATACTAGCACAACTGGCACGAGGAGCTCTCCTCTGCGTTTGGTGCTTAATTAAAGCTGTTGTGGCCTCGACCAGCATCCAGACGTGTTAATCTACAGGGTGCTCCGATGGCCCCAGATGGGGCTAAGTAAAGGATGCTCGGAATTTGTTCGCAATCTGTTGGGTCTTCTGTGGTGTGGCCTGAGCTGCAAGCTATTTGTGGTTCAATAGGAGCACCTTTACTTGGGAGTAAGGGCAATCAATCAATAATCTTCCTAATTAGTTGATTAGTTTATATATTCATTTAGAATTTGTACAGAGTATGAATATCATTATTATATCCTCCGACACGTAGTTTATATATATTTTAATTTTAAAATATTGGCTTTTAGCGATACGCAGTTTCAGCATCCACTCTGTGTTGGATCATCCCGGGCCGAGAAAGGCATTTCCCTCCATTTCCGGCACGCTGCGAATGCGCTTGTGACGCGTTGCCATTTCACTTCCGCCGCTGGACCGTCATGCTTAGCTTCGGCTACACTGCGGAAAAACGTGCCCAATAGAACAGAGGGGGGGAGTTCATTCCCGGCTGAATCCAGCGTCTGGCGGGAAACGAGCTTCGGGATTTCCCAGTGCAAAGCACAGAGCACTTTCGGTGGCCACTCAGCAGCACAAATTTTCGGCAGCACGCTTTTCCGGCTTGCCGACGCAGCAGCATAGAGCTGGCCACATCCACCCCACTTTTCACCTCCCAGCATCGTCCTCAGCCACTCGACCTTCCTTGGAGACGGAGCCTCCGCCTCCGCCCCCTCCGCTCGCTCTAGTTCAATAAGGATTTCCGTTTCAATTCGTGCGCAGCGCCTTCGCTGCTGCCGCTGTCCATTTTCATTTATCGAGTTTTTCACTTTGACGACCTTTAGGCCCGAGGCTCAACTTTTTACACTTTTAGCAGCATTTCGCCCCCGCCTCCTCCTCCACCGCTCGCATTAGTTATTTATTTTTACTTTTGTGCTGATTTCATGCGATTGCTTTGCGACTTTCGGTGCTGCTCTTTGTGCTTGATTTGCTTTCCAATTTTCAATGTGTCACTTTATGAACACGGCCATTAATCAAAAACAAAAAAAGGCAGAGGAAAGGAGCAAGGCGCAAGGAGGAGGAAAGTGAGCCAAGGAATTATTGCTTAAATAAGCGTGTTTTCCCGGGTAATGGACGGACCCTGTGAAATGAACCGACCACAAAAATGGCCTGAGTTGGCATTTCCACTCGCTGGCTGGAAAGTCCTTCGGCGCTGCTCTTATTGATTTTGCCTTCATGCGCCATTTGCGCGGCCACTGTTTTGCATGCTACGCCTCAACACCCACTCAATACTACGTAAGATTTTTTTCTTTTTTTGGTTAATATTTTACAGGACTCGGCAATAAAAAGGAACAACATTAAAAAACTACAAATCAATCTGCTTGCTTGCTTGGTCGGCAAGAGGCGACTAAATATTTCCCGGAAGAGGAATTGCGGTTGAACTCATGACCGAGAAAAGGGATTCTGATGGGAGCAATGTAAAGATTTTCCAATTGATTTCCTTTTAAAGTTGTGTCTATATATATTTTGTTGTAGGCGAAGACTATGCTTAATATTAAAAGCTGATATAAAGCACATATATATATTTTTTGGTGATGTGTAAATTTTAAACCTCTACTCAGCAAGGCCTTTGTTCTTGTATAACTATTAACCTTTTTTGTTAATTTAAATGTATTTAAATTATTTGATAACTTAACATTTTTTAAACTATAAACTAATACTACCAACAATACAAAATATTTCCACAATGGAAAACTTGTCTCTCTTATGTCTTTTATTCATTAATATCATCATATTGAATCTCTGGAACATTGGTTACTGAAGTTGGTGGCCAAAAGGTTTAACAAGCGATTTGCAACAGAAAATTTCACTTTTTCCAAATGCTTCTGTTTTCATAAAAAGCATACATACTTTCTTCAAAATACTCTTAGAGTAACTTTTAAGCATCACTAAACCCAATTTAATGGTTGCTAGTGCCGTGCACATATGCTATTTTTTCTGAAAGCTGGGCCTGCATAAGTCCCAATCCAAAAGCCACAAAACACTGGCATTACAACATTGAAATATTTTTAATTTCCCGCACAGGTGGAAGCAGGTGAAGGGCCGACCTGGCAACATAAAATTAAAATCAAGTCTTGTTCTCTGCCACGCAAGACAAAGACCTTCCCCAGCCAGCTTTTTACTTGGAGTGTCAAGTGTCAACACCGAAATGATTAGATAGGCGTTGCCGCTAACAACTGTCCCTGCTCCAGCTCCAGCTCCAGCTCCGGCTCCGGCTCCTCAAGGGGCGTACCGGGGAGGAAACGTCAAAACCCATTAAACGGACCGAGAGGAAGACATTCGCGCACTGTCAGCGCCAGCTGTGCCTGGGTCGGGTCATATCACACCTCCTCTCTTGCTCAGCATTCGGGTTTACGGCGCAGTTTTGATTTCGAAAATATTATGACGACTCTGAAAGTTACAGCCCTGCGGAGGACTCATTCGCCTCGATTCGAAATCATTTCTGGTTGCAGTCATCGCTTAATCCCCTGCTCCTGCCCCTCTCGTTACGTCTTCATCACTCATATTTATGGATTTGTAATTTTAATTTCGCCTCGCACTTGGCCTTTCCTAACTAGTCTGGGAACACACTGGCAGCTCCACCCACTCAGCGGAGCAGGTTTCAGGGATCGCAGCGAGGGCCACACTGGGGAATAAATTTGGATTAATTTGTTAGTAAATTTCATCGCATTATAATTATAATTTATAACAATACATCAAACATGAACTGCCTTAATTAGTTTTAATTTTAAAATATCTTTGGAAATTAAATGGTTTGTTTTGGGGATATTTTCCTCTCAGTGCAGGGACATGTGCTGCCCCTCTAGTTGCGTGCGTCTGCGGGGGCGTGGTGTTAGCTGTGAGCTGTGAGCTCTACGCCCCTCTGGGCCATCTTGACAGCTCTTCGAAGCCATCCGGCGAATCGTTTGCATTTACGACTGCTGGGGGCAAAGGTTTTCGCCTTTTACGACTCTTTTCCATCGTCTGCGCGGGAATTGTGCATTTGGCCAATGCCTTCAGATGTCCGCAGAAGGGGAATAGCTCTAGGAGAAAGTTGGCCAGCAAGTTTGTGATGTTGTGTAACCCTTTTTTAATTCTTCTACAACTTATACAAAAAATCTGAAATTTGGGAATAGAAAATTTATTCTTGATTATGATTATACGTTAAGGAATAATCTGCTAAATGTTGTTGAAAGAAAATTCAATAGCTTTCTCATATTTTATATTATTCTAACTGCACCCTGCAAAAGTTACCATATAAATAAATCTAAGATGATGATCAGATTAGTAATTTTATCGATAACTCCTATCCATAAAAATGCACTAAAATGCGTTTTCTATTTTCTTAACTAATCAAGCATAAGAATAGTAGCGATTTATTTATATTTAAAATTATATCATTCATTGTTCTTAGATTAAACCAAAGCATCTACCTCCTAAATCTTAGAGTGTACCCAAAATATACAATCAGAAAGTGCAAATTGTTGTATTGCAAATTTTTCACACCGCGCATGCCCTTTTCCTGTCGTGCATTTTCCCCTGTTTTTAATTGTAAGCCGGGAGACCCAAAACTAAAAATCTGCCAGGTCGCAAAGGTCATGGCAAGACCAAGGCAAACAAAAACAGAGAACTGGTCAAAGTCCCGGCAATAGCGAATATTTATAACGCCTCCGATTCGCTTTTTCATCTTTCAGTCGGAGTCGCCACAACTCCCGGTCTGACCGCCTGCATTTCCGCTCTTTGTTGTTCCTGCCGCCACGTCTGGCCGACTTGGCTAAGGTTAAGGTTGCAGACTTTGAAAATAAATGCGCAGAAATTACGCTGCAATTATGCGGCGTCGGAGACGTGGAAAAATTATGGCTCTGGGAATCTTTCGTTTGGCTAAGGGAAAGTTGCCCCGCCACACGGACAACCCAACCCCCGCGACTTATAGTTTATGGCTGTGTAAATGCCGAAGCTAAAAGGCTGGGGCCATAAGAATAATAGCCAGAAAAAGAGTCTTGTATTCAGTGGAAAATTAAAAAATTGCAGTGCAAGAGTGCATGTTGGGAATATTTTATTATTGATGTGGATTGTAATATACACATTTTCTATCGCCTGTCTCCAAAGAGTGTGTGCTCAGCTAATCATAATTCTATATTTCCTGCTACAAAGGCAAATTTTATTTAATGGTGACTAAGTCAAAAATCTAAAATATATTAGAGAAATTCTATATTGGCTTGAGATATTCATATCATTAGGAAGGGGTTCTAGATGCGAAGCTTTATTGGAGAACAAGATTAAACTAAAATTATCCCAAATAATATTGCTAAAGGTCTTTGTTTTAGCTATCTCTAGCTTTCCAGTTCAGTTTTATACCAATTACTTTCGCCATCAACTGATCTCCAAAAACTGCCGACCATTGTTGGAGTTGTCGGCATGGCTGTTTGCTTTTTCTGTCCCTGTTCCTGTTGCTGGTCTCGCTAGTGCCGCCACCAGCTGAGTCACTAAAAAGTTGCATTTTATTTGCTCTCCAAGACACGACGTTAAAATTATTGCACTCTCCCTCTTGGTCCCTCCTCCACCTCGTACCCTTTCCCCATTTCCATTGCATTTGGCTTTCTTCTTTTTCGCTGCGCGTTGCTGTGTAGCTGGCATTTAATTGCCACATGCAACACATGTTGCCGACGTCGCCGACGACGACGACGACTATGACGACAACAACACCAACGCTCGCAAAAAAGGACAGCTTGGAAGAATTAATAGAAAAACATTTTTTAAACCATTTTTTAATTTCGGCTTTGTGGGCGTCGGACAACGGCACCGGCAACAACAGCGCACCCGAGACCCCGAAAAAGTGGCGGAGGGCGGAGCAGAGACGAAGCCATTTTTTATTTCTCTTCATGGTAATTGTGGTTAATGTTATGGATATTTTATGTGGGAAATAAGTAGAGCCAGACACTTTTGCGAAAGAGACAAGGAGAGTGAGTAAAATGTTGGATGATGGGAATTTAAATGGAATTTGTGATGCAAAATGAGATGCTTGTATATGGCGGAAAGGTTTTCGTGACAAAAACTATAACGGATAGTATTGTTATAAACCTAACTTTAGGTTTAAGTTTGATATTTTTTTACAACTTAACACTGCTTAATTTAATTTAACTTTTATATTAAGTTCCGCTATTTACAAAACCATATGTTGTGAATCCCCGATTATCGAATGCTTCCATCGCCCTTCACGCGACTCCCTCAGTCACATTTGAATGTTTCGAGCCGCGGGGCCGATCATTTGCCACTCCACCTTGCAACCGGCTGCTGTTGCCCCATTGCAGTGGCGGCCGTGGGGAAGCGGGACACAGAAGTGGGCAGTTGGCGCGAAAAGACCCGACATAAAAACTACTAGACTACTATGCTCCAAACTCCGCTCCACTCTCTGTGTGCTCAAGTGGCGGGCGGGATTGTTGCCATAAAATTGTATGCCTTTATTTTTGGCGACTTTGCCGGCAAACAACTAGCAACAACCAGTCTCCAGCCACTGAAATGCGGCACATTTGCAACTTTGCTGCCACTTCCACTGTCAAGTTGGCGTAAAATTTTTCATTTCGCATATGAAAGGAAGTGTGGGGGCGCCAGATCCCCCAGATGTCCCTCCAGCTCCCTTTATAGCTCTCTGTCGCTTGCTTTTCTTCTGCTCTTTTCTT
Source organism: Drosophila bocqueti (assembly GCA_018151655.1). Lineage (NCBI taxonomy): Eukaryota > Metazoa > Arthropoda > Insecta > Diptera > Drosophilidae > Drosophila > Drosophila bocqueti. The sequence continues at coordinate 1,366,458 of JAECXF010000149.1, read as the reverse complement.
TTCACATTTTATTAATTGCTCGAGTGAAAATTCGCGTCGGCAAAATGCCTGTGAACAGTTTTCATTTGGTTTGCTGTAGCCTTTTGATCTTTTCCTCTTGAGACACTTTAAGCAGATGAAAACTATCAGACGTCGAACTTTGGCCAAAGCAGATGTCAGCACAAACGGCGACACATCAGCAATGAACTAAATTTATGGTCTTTGCAATGACTAAGGAGTTTGAATTTTAATTAAGGGAAGTTATAAATATAATTTTGTGAATGTAATTCTGTGAATACTATTCTGTGAATATAGTTTTAGAAAATAAATAAAGACCTTATTCCTTACCTTATAGGGTCGTAACGGATTTCTTTAAGATGCACATCTTCGACTATCGATTATGAGATACTGAACTGTATTTAAAGTACATGTATGTTTGTTTAAATAATTATAATATAATATTAATATATTAGGAATAAAGAAATATTTACTTTGCTTTCTTTTGAAATTAGTTGCCGGGATTGGAATAGATCAACATTTCATAGATTTTAATAAAGTTACTTCGATTTCGATCAAGAAAGTTCGCCACTCAGATATGTAATTGTTTTTGCCACTCATTTCTCTTTGATTTATTTTATAAAATTAAAATAAATAAAAGTCGCAAAGTTGCGATGTATATTTTCTGGAAAACGCTATTTCAACTATACGGTACTTATGTACTCTATATTGGTGCTTCGCTGCCCGAGGAATTTTTGGCAACTAGTTTTTCGGATGCTTTAAGTTTGCCTCTATTAAACACTGGCACGGCTGTCGCATTTCCGGCTGCCAGAGGAGGGGCCTAGACCCCCTAGATCCCCCTTCCGTCGGACGGTTGTGCGCGGCACTTTCGTTCAGTTTTTCGCGCTGTTTATATTTTTGTATTTTGACACGTTTTGGCATCGCGCCGAGGGATTCGCAGGGGGACGCCGGAGTTTAGGTCCTCGCTGTATGTCTCTGTGTGTGAGTGTGCGTCTGACATTTTACATAAATTTGTGCTTGCTCAGCTCTGGAAATCGTGCCGGGGAGACTGCCAGCCGCCCTGGGGTCTCCAGTCCCATGACTTGCTGTCATGTGACAAAAAAGCGACAGTTTGCAAGGTCACGTCACGTTAATTTGCTGACAATGATGTATTTAGGGGTGGCTGCCAGGAGCTCCTCGTTCTCCCAGGACCGATCCCGTTCTTAAAGCCGCGCCAATTAAGCGAAATTTCCGAAAACCCTCCGCAAATCCCCTGTTAAATTTCCCCGATTTCTCACCATGTTTTTCCCCCACTTTCATTGCAGGGAAGGAGCAACAAAATGTAGAGAAGCCCGTGAAGATTAGCAACGTGCGAAGATACGCGAAGCGACGAGAATATCGCGAAATCAAAATGCCGGCAATAAAATTACAACAATTGAATTCAATTCATTCACGACCCGGCAGGCGGCGAAACTGCCCCGCTGATTGCCCGGGAACAATCGAAGGACCCTACGGCCTCTGGCATTCGGCAACAAATTATTTAAAAAGTTATTGCCACATTAAGCGTCATGGTGTTAATAACAGTAAAGCTTTATGTTGGCTGACACTGGCTTTGATTTTATTGGCGGACAGGAGGGGGCTTGGAGTGGCCTTCGGAACGGCAGGAGCAGCCGCTGCCGGAGTAGGAGTCGGAGTCGGAGGTGGAGCTGGGGCAGGAGGAATGAGCTCTAGCCCGCTGGGAGGCGCGTCGCAATTGGAAATCGGTAAGTGTCAGTGACGCGGAATATACTTAAGGCTTTAAAATTAATTATGGATGTGATTCAAGTTGATATTTTAGTTTTCTTTAAATTTAAAAAACACACCAATACATTTAAAGCTCTAATTCAAACCTAACGAGGAGTAAACCATTACAGCTTTTATTTTCATCAGATTTTATTTCTGAAATACTACATTATATTTTCATAATTTGAGTCTTTTGTGCATTTAGAATTCATTTAACGATGTAAACATGTTTGAATACATTCAGAAAAAGACAACAAATGCCCAAGCAAATGTCCCTACCCTCTCTGCCAACCCTCTGAAATCGATGAGAAATATCCCATATGCTCACTTCCCATGAAGTGAAATTTATGCATTTTTATTTCGACGAAAAGGTACAAAGAAATATTGTGGAAAATATTTAAATGGGCACGTAACAAAGCCAATTGCAAATAAAAAAGAATTTGAAACCGAATTTTATATCGGCCATGCATGGGCGGAGCAGGGTACCGAGCTTCCCCACTTAATGCTTCACCGCACTCTCGATGCAACAGTTCGGGCTGAAGTAGGAGCAGGTGGAGGGTCAGGGACAGGGGCAGGAGCAGGAGCAGTAGCAGGAGACGTGCACTTCATTTCGGAGAGCACTAAATAGTCGAAGGCTCAGTGGGATTTGCATTTGCATTCAGCAATCAACATTGAAATCAATCAACCGCAAAGGAAGAGCCCGCCTGACCGGTTCGACTGCTCAAGTATTTACCAATAACACAGAACCGTAACTAATAAATGCTGGCCCGGAGACCGGAGACCGGGAACCGGAGAATGGAGACCAGAGACCGGAGACCCGGCACGCACTCGACCACAACCAATTACGGGAAATTTACGCAAAACGCCAAGGATCCGTCGACTCCTATTCCGACTGCGTCATTAATAAACATGAGGTTGGACATAAGCCCGTATTGGCACGGGATGTGCCGGGATAAATGGACGGTGAACGGTGAACGGTGGACGATGGGTGGTGGTGTGGTCAGATGGAGATGGATGCCAAATCGAAGCTGCTCAGCGGCGCTTTTGATAGATGACTGCGTCTTCGGTCGCTCGGACGCAGCCGTTTCCAGTCCCCATCTCCCTTCGGCTTCAGCTCCAACTGGCGCAGGGCCGCCGCCGCTCATTACCATTGCTGATGGCCGCGTGTGTGGTCGGTCGCGTCCATCACAGCTGGCCGCTCTGAGGAGGAGTCGCTGCCTTGTTGTTATTTTATTCCCGTCGGCCGGGCATAACAAATTATCTTGTTGCTGTGAGCCGGTGCCTCGTTAGCCGGCAGCTTGTTTTCAGCAATCGAAAGATGGCAGCTATATTTTCCACAGTCGTGAGGGAGATGCTCTCTAATGTCTTAAAATATAATAAAATCTAGTGAAATCTAGTGAAATCCATAACCATTTCTTTACCTAGGATAATGAGAAACATCAAAAACTACCAGTTTTTGAGAATTACATGTTTTTTGCATTTTATATTTGAAACCTCGATGATAACTCTAGTCGCCTCCATTTCACATACTCTTTTACACCATTTCATTTAGAAAATCCACAAAGCAGAGCTCCCTTTGACTGGGCTCTTAACAAAGCTAATAAACTCTCCTTTGAAGAGCGAGAGTGTGCAAAACCAGGCCAGGTCGGTAGCAGGAAATGAATGAAGCCGAACGAAACCCATGTTGATGTTGGTCGTTCAGCGCGTCCGTCTCCGTCCGTTTGTGGACCTGTCCTATGGTTCAGCTGTTTATTCCAATATGCGAATCTGGATCTGGGCCGGAGTCTGTGCTCGTATTCATTTAAATGCGTAAATATCTGAATGCGTCTGCCATATTTTATTTGACCGTAAGCGCGTTGAAATGCTGTTCGAGTCGCTTTGCAGCCTGGCTCCACAATCTGTATTTAAATTGATAATGTTAAAGCGCACTCCGTTTAAATGGTCGCATAAATCGTCTGAAATATGCGTTGAAAAGTGGCCAACAGATCAGGTAAGCCATTCCTGCCCGCACACGGCACCGCACCGCCAGCCAGCCATAGTCCGCATGATAAATGTGCGACAGTTAACAATCGGAGGTCAAGTGGTGTCTGGCCATCTGCAGCAAGCGCCGATCTGACTGGGAAGCACACGCATTTCTGGGGAGAGAGGAAAATAGGAGTCAGATGCACAGCAAGTTGAATAAATAAATTTAATAAGATATTCAACTAAATACATACTGAATTACTTAATCTAACTGGTATGAATATTAATAAAATCCCAGTACACTTTAGTTAGGAAACTTACCCAATTATACTTAGATAATATAGGTAATACGCTTGTCCACAGATAGTTATTAAATCGCTGTAAAAGCAGCAAACAGTTTAATGTTTCGATGAGAAACTGGTTTCCGTTGTCCCATAGCCTATAAAATGGCATTTTATCGGTCCACACCACTAATCCCAGCTGTGTTAGCTAGTCGCAATCCATGTAAATTCATTTCATTTTGGAGCATTTTTCGATCTCCGCCAACCAATTTTCAAGCTAATTGCATAGGCTGTGCATCGATTTGCAGAGAGCTCGTGCGTGGTTCACTTTTACTTTCCAGCACCCGAAAAATATCACGGCCGTTGACAAGTGAGACCCACACACGGACCCCCTTTATTTCCTTTTTTTATGTACATATGAAAAACCTGATATTGCCATTACATGCTGTCTGGGCAAAAACAGTGGCCGACACGATAAACTAAACACCGAACGGCGGGCGAACTGCGGCAATGCATGTAATTTGGCTACTGCTCGCAGGCCGTATCCGCGGTGCCAGAAAATCTCCATTTAAAGTGGCGGCTGCAGCAGCTCTCGGTGCCAATCAAAAGTAAATGCGACACTAAACTCCAGCTCCTGGACCGGAGGGGGCAATCAGCTACCAATATTTAGGTGAAATTCAGTCGACTTGGGGGGTAGAGCATAAAACCAGCTCAGAGCAGGCGTATATTTCGATGGTGGCCCGACTTCGAGGGGTATTAAGATTGCAATATAACCAAGGCAATTATTTACGACCTTTTCAGAAAGCCTAGTTCATAGTTACCTAAGTTATTCGGTGTATCAGGGCTATAAACCATTAAAAACATTAGGCTTTTCTTGGCAATATTGGTTTTTTGGCTTGCGGCTCGCGGCTTTACCCCCAGGTATGCCTCTTGGGTGCAGCTCGGCCAGATGTGCAGATGTATTATAGCTGCAGTGTCGATCGCCGAGTTCCGATAAGATTTTCCACGATCCAGCTAAAATAGAAGCTTGGCACCCACCGAACACCGAAGTGCTGCACTTTTTGCATGGCCCGGCGATAAATTAAAAAGCCCCTGTCCACGCTTGATAGCTCGGCGACGATTAGGGGCCCCCATTCCTGGTCCCGGTCCAGTCTTAGCCCCTCGACCGAACCCCAAGACATCGAACATGTATCTGTATCTCGGCCTCCGTCTTTGTTCCGGGCGTCGCCGGGCACAGACATGTGTTTGCCCCGATAGAGCGTAAAAGTGAATGCTCGCAATGTGGTGACATGCATTTAAGATGCTTTGGCTGTAAATTATGTTAATTTATTACCATATCTGACCGGAATCAGAGTCCAACATGGATGCATTACAAGTGGGATTTTTCAGCTTCACAAGAAGTGTTTGTAAACATTTATCATTTAAGCATAAACTTCAAGCCATAAAGATTTGACGCAAGAATAAATTTAAGAAGCTGAAGTTGGTTCTTTCGGGAAACTTTATACCAAATAAACGAATTAATATGTTAATTTTCTGTTATATTTGTTAATGAATTGACTTAGTAGAAACAAATATTCTTTTTAAGTTAATTATTTACTTACATTTGATTATTATTAAAAGATAGAAATGTTAGGTAATGTTTGGTAAGGAATTCTTGTCTGCTCGTTCCCACATAATTACGTATAAATATCGTAAAAATAATATTAATTTTCATAATTATACCCTTAATTTCACATATACTTATGTTTATGACTGAAATATAAAAGCCTCACATTCCCCTTCTAACTTCCAAGTGGCAAATTATAGCTCACAGCTCCGTATCGGTGCTTAATGGACCATATTAGATGTTTGTCACGTCGGCGTGAATATTCCGCAGATCATTCGCCGGATGGGGAGCCAGGCCACGGGTCAGCTACGATACTTTTTAATTGCATCCGTGAGATACTCGCGCTTTTTACCGCAATTGAAAGCCAATTAAAATGCGTGCGTAATTTGTTTACACTGTTCTCAAGTCCCCCTCGGCTTCAGCTTACTTTCAACCCCAACGAACCGTGGCCAAAAGTTCCGTTTGGCGAGTGGGCGGCATACAGAAAGGTCTGTTGGAGGGGACTGGAGCGGATTGAGGGGGAGCGTCCTGGCCATAAAAGACGCCTTGTTGCTTTTGTTGTTTATGAGCGCCAGCAGATACGCGTCATTAAGCGCGTTTCTGGCGCGTTTTGCTTGCTATTTCCCCGCTGTAACGGACGCTGGGAAAGTTTTCCCGGTGTTTGGTTTTCAGAGAGTGAGAAATGCTGAATACTCTGTAAAGCAGATCGAGGAGATTTGTGATACCCCATTCCCATTTTTCTACAAGTTTACTCCTATTAATTTACCCATATTCTTAGGCAGGCTTCAAATTTGATGCTCACCTGTGATATAAGGCCGTTTTTCGATGAGTTAGGGACTTAGTTGTGGATTAAACAGATACAAAGCCTCATCTAGGGAAAGTCAACATTCCGCGAAAGCTCAATTTTCCGTATCCGAGTGGTTGGAGCTCAATTAAGTGGCTTAATCCCGTGGGAAATGGCTCTGCTCCATGTAGCCTCTCCCGCTGTGTCTGCATATGAAAGTGTATCCCGATTGTTTGTTAGCAATTTCCCTGGCTTATGCCCATAGAGCTCATGCGCCCCGTTGAACGTGTACCGTCCCGTTCCTCTCCGCCCCGACCCTTTCGCCTTGCATTGAACTGTAAAATTGTGCAATTTTCAATTTCATAAAGTTTCGCGGTGCTCTCCTTTGTTTGTGTTGCCTTACACGCCCAGCCAAAGAGGGAACTTTGAATTATGATTATCGCACACACACGCCACTGCAGTGGACAGAAGTGGGGCGAGGGCGGGGCGGAGAGCTGCGAACGACCGGGCCACGCACTCAAGTGCAGTTAATTAAATTTTGTGCAATTTATTCTGCGCAAAACTTTGCCAGCAGCAACAATCGGAGTTGCCCCGCCGTGCGTTGTTTACTTTTCACTTTGTAGTTCTGCATTTCGCCGTCAAAGTTTCGCAAAATGGTTGCCCTCCCTGGGCCAACGGTGGGATGCTTCCCCCCCGAACCCTCCCACACACCCCCTGCCGCGTTTGTTTATTCGGCCAAATATAACATGCTCAAAGCCACCGAGCATTCTCCAGGCCATCGCCTTTGATTTGGCACACTATCGCCACTGGCCTGGTAAGAGTATCCCGTTCTCCAGAGACGATGCTCCTCCATTCCCATAATTGAATAGCGAGAAAGCAGCTTGGGATCATCGATCAATTTCCCAATAGCAGTGCTTTTGCTTGTAGTTTTTCCCTCATTTACTGCTGAGTTTCTTTTTCAATAATTAAAACTAATTTATGAGCATCAATATGTCATGGGCGTAATGTAAATATGGGAGTTCCCCGGCGGGGCCGCGCTGCTGAGTGATTGCAACAATTTACTTTCAAAGTTGTAGCTGTCTGTACTTAATTAAGCAATTGCGTTTTGCCAAAATGAGTTTTCAGAACTGTGGCAAGAATGCCTAGGGAAAAGCTAGAGGAGCTGACCTTTAGGGGCCAGTGGGAGGTGGCAAGCACATAAATATTTCCACAGGCACTTTGTCAAACCGAAGTTGGATAATTTCAGTCATTGTGTATATAATATAACAACAAATATTATATTTTTGTTAACAGAATAGTTATTGAATAGTTAGACTTCATATAAGTTAAGTTATAAGTTGACTCACTAGTAGTTTCTTTTCCTTAAACAACTTAATTTTTCACTTCCCTAGACTCATTGCACTCTCAAGCTCCGAAACTTTTTGAGCATCTCTCGCACACTCGAGGCCTTTTGTGGAGCCCGAGTCTTCAGTCCTCAAGATCTTCGATGACCCGCGATATGAAACTGCCAGAAGGGTCGCTGCTAGTATCCATATCTGCAGATGGCGCGATTGGGCGTTCAAGGGCCAGCCAGCCAGCCAGCCATCCAGCCTTTCTGGGGAGCGGGGCCGGGCCTGACCTTTGTCTAGTTTTCCGTGGCGGTGCCCGAGTGGCTTTGACTTATGGTGCTTAAGCACTGACTGATTGCATCTAATTATTCACTGAATGATAATATTCTTGATATTTTGTTGGAACGCGAGCGGCAGGGGGATGACGAAGATGATGATGATGATGACGGCTGTGTCTCAACGACCTATTCATGACCCTTTCGCGGTCCCTTGGGGGCCGGCGGACCATCATTCTTCGAGTGGCGGTGGGAAGCGTGGAGATGATAATTGCGCTTTTCATGCGTTCTCACAGATTGATGGCGAATGGAAATTGAGTTGCTGAAATGATAGCAGAATGTATCTGCTTTCCCATTTGCCGCGTCTTAATTAATTTATGCATCCAATTGGACAGGTTAAGGGGAGCCTTTTTTGATTTGATTTCCGATTTGATTTGAACATCCATTGTTTTCTTTGCTCGAATATTTCAGACAAATGATGGGTGATTTCTCATTTTGAAACCCCATCTTACTGCCAGAGATTCGGTTGCATCATTTAACGAATGTGTTTTGTCATTATAGGAACCTGCAAGCAGCCCTTGGGCATGGAGTCCGGCGCCATCGCGGACTTCCAGATAACGGCCAGCTCGGCCCACGACATGGGAAATGTTGGTCCACAGCATGCCAGGTGAGTGAGAGGGAGAGGGGGCTCCAATTAACCCAGTTTCGGCGACTAGAAATTCGTTGACTTCAAGTAAACTTCCTCATTCCGGTTTGAGCTGAGAAACACACACAACACCAGAAATCATCGCACACACGTGTCACCGATGTTGACTGGAAATGATAAACAGCAATCATCCATTAAAATTTGACTCATAATATGACGAATATGAATACGCCAGTGTGCTTTCGCCACACACTCATATGTGGAGGTACATAAGACATTCCCTTGTTTCCTGCGTGTACATGGAAATTATTATTATGAATTATTTTATGGCGTGTTTAAATGCCTTTATGTCATTTGCGTCCGAAAAGAAAGAGAAACAAGCCGAACACACAAATGACATAAATTAAAGCACAACAACGACAATCGTTCGGGCAACAACATGTGCAAACATTTTACATCCACATCGAGAATAATGATACAACTTATGGCCACATTATACTTTGCTGACGTTTAATTGCCAGGCACGACGACGAGCGGGCAGGAGTCTTCCTGATTTATCTTCATCCGTGAAAAGGGGAAAAATTCCCTGGTAATTATTTAGAAAGTCAAGGGCTGACCAGGCACACACCAAATCATGAATATATAATGCATAATGTCGTACGCTCCGTCATAAACTCTTCCCACACACACACAGGCGCATATAAACATTTTTTATGAGGCACTAAAATAATTTCCAGAATGTCCCTCAGCCGCAGAATATTGTCAAAAACAAACTCGGCAAAGCAAAGCAAACAACATTGCCAAAGTTTTTCTTATATTTCGTTAGCCGGAAACAAAACAAGCCATAAAATAGAACTTTTGGGAAAATATTTGAGGGTAATATGCGATAAAAATTTAAATGATGCTGTGGCCTAACGTTGTGGCGAAAGAAGTTTCGCAAATATTACCTATATTTTCTAGAGAGGTTTTCACAATTATTTTGCGCTAGTTTCTGTACAAGGGTTGCTTTTAACAATTGCTAAGAGCATTAAAAAAGTCTTACTTAAATTTTTAATTGCTAAAATAATTTCTATTTATTGTTAATTTATTTCCCAATTATTTCCAGTACTTCTCATAATTTCTAGTTTGCTGAGAACACCACTGCTTTTGTAAACATTTATTTATGCTTCATCTGCAAAGTATATACAAATCTTTCAAACTTCAGACCCTCACAGCCAGCAATCAAAACTAGAAATTCGAATAAAAGACTTGCAAAGAGAAGACTATTTTAAAATGAACTCCAAAGCAGTGTGAATTCAGTAAACAATGCGGGAATACTTCCTAGAAATCATTCGGAGAGCCGCGACTTTTGAGTTACATATCTTTCAAACACATATTTCTCGAACTGAGGCCAAATCATTCCATTATGGCCTCCCGAATACCCTCATTTAGATCGAGCCGAAAGTAGAGCAGGGAGTGGGGGAATTCCCCTCACAATATACAAAACAACGCCAGACAACGGACAGAATATGCGAGCGCACGCCAGAAGCGTCCCCAGCAAAAATAAGTATACGACCGGAGTAACAAAAATATTGATTATAATGTCAATGTCGGCTGCGGGGCACTGAGCGGGGAGGGCAGAAACGAAAGGGAAAGGCAAACTGAGAGACCTCGCATAAAAATAAAAGAAAAGCAATAAAATTATGCAAAGTCAACAGAAAAGCGACCAGCGACAGGCAAACGACAGGCAGGCGACCACGGTGCCGTGGTACGTGTTGACTGCCCCAACAGCTCCCTCCATTTTCCCAATAACCCAGTCCCCCCTCGGGCACACACACCACACACACACACACACACACTCAAAGGGACAGCCGCTCCGGTGCGCAAAACAAATGTTTGGTAGTAAAAATGTCACACATGGCGTTTTGCATGTGGCGCTCTCTGCCGGCAAAAGATTGCGGTGCGGTGCGTTCCGAGTAACGGGAATGTGCGTGCCCGAGCCTAATGATGGCCCCACACCCGCATCCGCATACGCATCCGCTCCCGCCTCCCGCCTCCGCATCCCTCCGCCCATCGACGAGGTGGGCTTTACGCTAAACATGCGCCAAAGTCATATGAATTTTATTACAAATGAAAAAGGTTGCTTCACATGAGAGGCACTGAGACACCGAGGGACAGCACTCGGTGGAGAAAATTCACTCTCTCCTCGGGATGATAAATGAAAAAGTTCGCGGCGAGGAGTATTCAAGGGGTTAAAGTTGGTCTTTAAGTTCCGCTTGTGCAAGATTTATAGCGTGCCTTCGGCCCACTTGGCAGCACTACAAGAGTCGATGAAACTTATTACCTTGGTAGCCTACTTTCAGGGCCTCGGATCGGGGAAACAAAAGCGAAACTAAAGCCAGAGTGCAAATTATGCCATCGGCATTCTTTATGAGCCTTACGTGACCAAAAACTCTTTGCCTATTTTCGTTTCACCTCTCCCCCTGCACGAGGTATACGACGACTATAAGCCATATCCAGCGATATTTTCGGCTCTATTTTTTCACTTTGCCAGGTGGGAAATGACAATGTGCGGGATTCATTGCGTTCGGGCGAGCATGAGAAGTCCATATTCATGCGTGAATTTTGATGGATGTCTCCTAATGAAAATATGCGACTCACTCCCTTGGCAGCAGGGGGCATTTTTGATCGCTGAGTTATTTTCGACAGGCTGCCGGGGCCTAAATGTAGGCTACACATAAATTTTCCCTGGCAGTTGCGGGTTACAACGGAGCGTATATATTTATGTACATACGTATGGGAAGTGCAAGCTGCCGTTGTTTAACCGGGGATAATTGAAGCAATTTTGGGAAAGTCGGTGGCGCGGAAATATGTTCCCTAAAACTTGACGGCTTCTAAAAAAAGGGGAAACACTTATTGAAGCTTGCTTTGCCACCAGGTTCCTTCTACTTCTTATAAAAGTTACTGAATTATATAACCCTAGGGGTCTTTTTTATTATTTAATATATATATATTTAATAATATTTAATGTGATTACCAGAGACCTTATTCGTTTCTTTTAATTCTAGCGAAAACAGATTTTTTCCGAGAAAATGTTAAAAAGTAACTCCATTTTCTTTTCCCTGAAAATCGAATATTCCCTCGAACTCCACTGCAGACTCCAACTTGAGCCGACATTAACATTTGGTCGCATTCACATTGACTTTGAGTCTCGACGTGATTCTGAGGTGACACCCCCATCCCTGTCTGTCCCCGAATTGATTGCAAATCGTTGTAGGTTTGTGTGGAGGAAAGTTTTCTCTTGCTTTTGTGGTTTTGTGCGTTGGCGCATATGAAAGCAGCTTTCGAGTTCTCACAGCTACCCGGCAAAAACTTGAATAGAGAATGCAATGATTTTTGATTTCACACTGTCATTACGGGAATGGGTAAACAATAGAAGGGTCTGGATCTGGATCTGGATCTGGCGACTCAGTTCTCCCTCAGTTCTTTGATTTTCCCTTCACAGTACATAAACCAAATGGGTCAATAACTTGCTGCTTATTGCATGCTAAGCTGCCATCACATTTTACTTACATTTTCCCTTTTCCCCGATTCTCCGTTTCTCCGATACGTATTTCAATCAGTTGCAGACTTGTAAAGTTGCTTTGCTTTTCTTTTTCCCCAATTTCCTCCCGTTGGCTCGCTAATTTCTTTGGCATTTCTCCCATACCCCAGACTACAGAAGTTTGCTTAATGGACTTATAAGTCATTTAACTTTATTAATCAGTGCCGCTCCACTGGGCCTGGTAGCAGGTGAGATTAAACTTCGAGGGTCAACATCTTGAGGCATTATTCGGCAGTGGATTTCGATTAGAAGTGGACTTTTTGTGGCAACTTTTAAGACTGGAATAAACTGATATACACTATACAAAATTTATAACAAAAATAAAATCTAAAATATTTTATACATATTAAATTTATGTTGTTGATTTTATCGATTTATTTAACAAGACATAATCCTAACCTGCAACACTATTCACTTAATTTCTACAAAAAACCAAAGTCCGAAACTAAAGTCCGTACGTAATGGTACTCCAAACAGCGGGAAGTCCGGTCAAACAGAGCTCTTGCAACTCCCCCAATTAGTGAACCGCAGACCTGATCCTTGTTCTCCAAATATATGTTAGTTCCGCCTCCGAGCTCTATACACCTTTCGTATCGAATCCTGTGTGATGGTCCCTCGACGCCCCATAACCCCACCCCTAATTGCCGCATTAGGCACTGCATTTCCTCCCTGCCAAAGTCAGCCATGTTGCCAGGCCACAACAACTGGAACTGGCACACCCTCTAACGCACACACACCCAACCCTTGGCACTTATCAAATTCACCTTCCATTGTTGCTCACTCGTCGGCGGCTGTCGCTCACTTAGTCGCTTTTGGGGGGCTCTCGCCTGTCAGTGGCATTGATTTTCGCTTTCGGCGTAGTCTGCTCTTAGGCCCCCACCCAATCCTGCCCCAAATCCTGGGCAGGACCCGCAGCTCCTGCGTGGACCTAGCACTGATTGCGATGTGCTGCCAGCTGGCTGCCAGCTTCGGCCACCGAGGCAATCGCTGTTAACGCGTTTTCCATTTTATTGCATTAATGTTTGATTTGGTTTTTCGCCTTTTCCCAGCTACACTCGGTGCTTAATGTCGGCCCGATTGAATTGATTGCTGGCTGCGTGTTGTCAGTGCGACCATGGGTTAGAGGTGGCAGCGTGCCAGTCACGAGCCCAATTAAATAAATGCTTAACTCCGGCCTTTTGTCACTAAAAAAGTTGACTTTTGTAAAGGTTAGAAGATTGCGTTTCATCACTTGTATGTGTTGAATAAATTTTGAGTAAAAAATTAAAATAATTCTATTAACGATACCAAGATAATTTTCAGACATAAAGAAAACAGACAAACAATTGTAGAGCTGGAAAAAGTAATGATTAACCTTTGAAGACCATAAAAAATTAGGCTCAAAGGTAATCAATTACCTTGTCTGATCAATGAATATTTGAACTAATCCTGTAATGTAATCAAAATTAATTCATATATCTATTAACAACAAATTACACTGTAACTGAGAATAATTATTCAGTATATTCCAATTCACGAACTTTATTAGATTTATATTTGCCTTTAAGAATATGGCTGCTAGTTTCCAGCACTTTTCCTGGAAAGTGTTCAATCGAATTTCGACGTTGTTTCACTTCAGCTGTCAGCAGATCTCAGAGACAGAAAAACATCCAAACATCCCCCAAAGCCCCATTCCCAGGCGCAGCGTTCAACCCCGACAAATGGTTGGAGGTCTCCTAATGTGTTAATGTGCTTTTTATGTTACAAATGAGTCAATTTTTATGATTTAAGGCCTGTGCTTGGCTGTTTGCCTCATCGGATTCGAGTTTTGATAACGGTTTGGCATTTTTCGTACATTGATTATCGTTAGCAAGCTTCGCACAGTGTGCCAGGGTGGCTTAAACGAGAGACGAATGGGGCCATTTTTGTTTAAAAATTTTTAGGAAGCATGTAATGAATGAGGATAACAGTTACGAAAAGCCTAAAAAAAAAACTTAAGCATAAATGTTCCCTTAAAATGAAAACACTGAATAGTTCATGTTAAGTATTTTTCAAAAGCAAATAAATATATAAAAGCTGAGAGTACCTTTTCTTATTATATTATCACAAACAAATCCCACTGTTCTTTGCCCAGAGAAGTTCCTCCGCATTGCATACATATTTCATTCGAACTGAGTTATTGAATTATTTATAACATTTTGTTGAATTTCTTCATTGCCACACATTATCCGCCGAAATCTTTGGCATTGATTTGGGTCCTTAAATCGATATCCCAACGGTAGGCAATTTAATCTTCGCCATGAACCTTGTGCACCATTTAATTCAATAAACTCACATTTTCCCAGCGTAATTAAATAAAAAGCACACAGGTCACCAACAAGGGAATCCGTCGTAGATAGGCCCAAGGATGTAAACATGTTTTATTAATTTCATTTATTAAAAATAATTTCTTTATATTTCGTGAAAAGCGTCAGGAATTCTTTTACCTGACTAGCTAACGGATACAGGCAGCCTAACCTATTTTCAACTAAGGTGAAAATGTTTCCAGCTTGGGAAAATGGAAAGAAAAAGCAATAATGTGTGCTTGTTCAGATACGCATCTAGTGGGTTTATTTTGCTCAAATTTTTCCATAAAGAATTATTTATTTTAAAACTAAAAGTTGCGCTGCTACTTAGTAAACTAGTTTAAGGAGCTATTTTCTCAAATGTTTCTACCTTTCTTAAGAAGAAAAGCCTTTCAACTGGCATATCTCAATTATCTTTGCTCCGGCTTAACACGAATCTTGCAACTGAGAGCCAGCGGAGTGGAGCACCTGCAGCTGTTTAAATAAGCATTTATAAAGATACCTTTCGGTGGCCACTATCGAGACTCGCATGCGTAGCTCTTTACCAAATAAAAATAGACAAGAAGCTGTAACTGTGTGTTGGCTCTTCTAGTTTCGCCAGCTATGTTGCAGTTACAGGCTGGCTGCAGAGAAAACGTCTTCTGTCAACACGGCGACAACTGTGCGAGGGCAAGGCAAACAGCCGCGAGACTCGCGGGCCTCGATTGAGTCGTCCGGTTGAGATCGTCCCAGGAAACGGGGCTGCGCATGCGCAGTCTTCGGCTCGCCGGGCCTCTGGCCTTCTGTTTGCCTTTCAATTACCGGGGGCAAACATTGGGGGTATTTGCCGCGGCTATTTAAATTTACCCAGCCGACGAAAGCCCCCTTTGTGGCTGCTGGTTACGCCTGCGCGCCAGACAATTTGCTGGCTCAGAGCACTTGAAGTGCGATAAAAATAAACCGAGCACTTGAATTGCATTGACCGCCAGTCTAACGCAACACCAGATGAACAGATGAACAGGTGGAAGGGTGGAGCTTTCGTGGTGGCCAATTTTAACTTGCGAGGCATATCTTAGATAGCAGCAATCTTTTGTGTTGGCCACCTAGTTACGAGGACTATTCCTGCGCCAAGCCGCCGGCATCAACAGAAGCAGTAACAGCAGCTCAACAATTGCAAAATATGACAGCCATTAAACAAAAGTCACGCGCCAGCCGGAGCAACAATGGCGAAAGGAAAGTCTTCGAGGGGTGGCGCCTCCGCCAAGATGCGACCACAGAAGATGACTTTGTCACAGTTATTGCGTTCCCGACAATAATGACTTCAGAAAGATGGAAAGAACGAAAGAGGAGCAGGCTAAGGAAGCCGAAAGCCGACTTGCAACGCTGCACAATGGCAAAGAACAGATGCACTTTTTATAAACGGTCATTGTTATTCATTGAAGTAATAGTTCAAAATTAATAATTTTAATGGTTCAGTATTTTTCACTTTAAATTAACTTTTGTTCAAAAACGTCTTTTTAAATTTACTTTCATATTTTATAAAATATTAACCCTTTATGGTTTATAAAGGGTATAAATTTTAAAACAAAGTAAAATAAATTATAATTTTTTCCTCTCTACTTTTAAAGATTAACCTTTTTTAACTTATAAAATAAATAAACTTATTGGGTTTCTTAGTTTTTCTAATATTTTTTATATATTAAAAAGATCGGCTGCCAATCTGCCAAAAGATACTTTCAACTCAGCGTAAAAAAACGGGCTTATAAAATTTTAAATTTAAATTTTTTTTTACAAATACAAAAAAGTGCATAAACAATAGAAAATTGGTCAAAAGTAAAATTAAAAAAAAAATTTTTTTTTTTTTAATTTATTTATTTTTTTTAAAAATTAAATATACACCATATTATATTTAAAAAATAAACAAAATCTTTTTTATAAAATTAAACTCCTAAAAAATTAATTTTATATAAAATTATATAATAAATATATATTTTACAATAAATACTAAATATATTTAAAAAAAATTATAAAATATACTATTATTAACTTAGGAAAAAATGACATGCAGAGGACAACTCTGGCTCAGGCGAGGGTGGGGAAAAAAAAAATAAAACAAGAAAAAGTACACAATACAAATGCAAGCCGCCAACACTTTAGCAGTCGACACACAACATTCAACAGACAACAGGGCGGTGGCTGTGGGGGAGTTTTGCATTTTGTGTGCCATTGTGTCAAGTGGAAATTGCAAGGCGAAAACCTAGAAGGAATGAAGGAGAAATGGCAAACACGCAGAGCGGCGACGGCGGAAAGGATGACAATAAAAATGGCGACTGCGGCTCAGGCTAAAGGCGTAGCAACAACAGCAATATGGCGGTCACAGCAATAGCAGCAGCAGCAGCAGCAGCAGCGGCAGCAACAGCAATAAATGGAGATGTCGGCTTAAAGTTCAATGGAAAATATGAAAAGCAAAATGGCGACGGCAGCTCCTAGCAGTAGGGAGTAGGGAGCAGGAAGACGTTAGGGTCGACGTGAAGTCGGCCATTAGCGTTTTATGGCCGAAGGGAAAATCGATAGCCGCACATACACACACACACACACACACGAGCTCTCACCACACCAGGACAGGCAGGGCTCTTTGTGACGTGCAAGGGTTGAGGACAACCTCGACCAGAGCCCCCCGCCCGCTGCCTCCTTTTGTTTTCACTTCAATCATAAAAGCATAACACAAAAGCCATTATGCTGGGGCCGAAGAAGAAGACGACGTGCACAGAGGTTTTGCCTCCTTCTAATGTGGGTTACGACAGCCAAGAAGGGGGATTCGTGGGTGGGATGCGGAGAGACAAAGGTATGCTTGCATAAATTTATGACATTCTTTAAAGTCCGTTAACCAAGTGGCTCAAAATCAAAGAGAACGACAGAAGCGATAATAAAAAAGGTACAATTTTGTTATACGAACCTAATGTACTGCCTGGCAAGGGCTCTATATTTGTGTTCTTACCTGGCCATAACATGCACGTGAACATTTTGAGTTTTATACCGATGCTCATCATCTTGATGTATCATAACAGGCCAGCAGATTTTCTCAGCATGGAAATACATATTGTATTTTTAAGTTCTTAATAATAGGTGTTGTAAAGGGCTGCTACTCTTGGTGGCTATTGGTAATACGGAGAATAAACTAAATCAGTGTTTTGCAATTTCAATGAACTATGCGATTTTTCATTCATTTTCAGAGGGGCTACAGAAAGCATTGCCCTTTAAAGTACATTTAAAAATACAACAAATGTACATTAAATTTGGTTCCTTAAACATATTATCAGATATCAAGGCGATAGAAAGATTTTTAGGTATAAATAATGGATAACATTCAATTATTATTAAATGTTTGAAGACTGCTTTTTGAGGGAATTTTACCCCGGAATTCCTTATATCTAGTCAATATACTTCCTAAGCGGATTTTTAATATATTTTCCCTATGGTTTCCCCTACACTCTCTCTAAAAATAAAATTAATTAAATTATTTTTTAAATGCCAATTTAAGGAGATTGGCAACCCATTATTTAAGATTCGCCCACAACTGCTTCCTGCCTCTAACTCCGTTTACTTTCCATCCCAAAGGGATTCGCACTTTCATTGCGCGTTTGACTTCCAGCTCAATTCAATGTCAATCTATCGCCGCCATTCTGCCTCAATTGCTCCCGCTCTGTGTGTAGGTGGCAACGAGCAATTAAAGCCAGCTGACGCTCATTTGAGGCTGAAAATTAATTTTTTAAAGGATTGCCCCTGCAGTCCTTTGACTGCAAGCAAACCAAAATATTTTGGCAACGGAAGGAAAAAAAGAATTTTTAATTAAAAACTCTGCGAAGCTTCGGATGTGGCCGCTGGCAGCCGCGAGGAGCGCCAGAAACCGAGAGGAGGCGTCATTGTTTTGGCAAGGGGTTGATTGGGCCAGGCGTCAAAAGTGGCGAGGGATTGGCGGTGTCGCGGGGGCGGATGTGTAGCCGTCTTTATGACAATCGTAAAAAATAATTTTTAGTAGCTTACGAGCCGCCGGCAGAAGGAACTGTTGCCTTGGCATTTTAATTGCATCAAGTGCCATTAAAAACGCTGAAAGAAAGAATTGGAAATTAAATGGAAAATAAATAAGGGCGAGGACGAGGGCGGCGAGCCGGAATGTGAGGGGCTGACAACCCTTAAGCATCTTACACACATTGGGGCCAAAATTGAAAACGCAAATATTTTACAAGCTTCGCATAAGTTTCTCACCCCCGTCCCCCGTCCCCCTACCGTTCAGGTGAAATAAACGAGGCAATGAGATCTGAGTCGGGAACTCTGCACAACCCTTCCCCCATTGGCAAGCTATTAGATGGGCTTTGGACGGGTTTGGGGGTAACATATGCTGAGGAGGTCTTCGTCGCCGCCGGAAAAAGAAAATTTAAGCCGCTTACGTTTTGGGTCCTCGGAGCAAAAGTTAAGTTGCCAAGAGGACAGCAGCCCAAGTTCTGAGTTCTGAGACCGTGTCCCACTAGCTTCTGGGAATCTGCTTAACTTTTTTGCTAGTATCTGCTCTAGGTGCAAACTTTAAATCCTCTTCTGCATAAATCTCAAACTCATTAGCGAGGAGCTGCGCAAAAAAAAAAACAGCAAAGGAAATTTAATATGGACTCCTGAGAGCGGCATGAAAAGATCCCAAAGGAAATAAAATCATATAGGCCCGGGCTCGAAGACGCAAAAAAGAGCGGAAAAGCTTCAAAAAGGGTCACCATAGACAAGAACGTTTTTATTGTGCTTAGCAAAACAAGCCAATTGAGGACCTCTACTGCGCCGAGCCAGAAGCATATGCAAATTAGATTTTGCATAAAGCGAACCGAAATAAATTTAACAGGAACATAGGGATGGAGGCCCTCTGCGGCAGGGACAAATGTATATTATTAGCGAATCTAAATAAGTAATGAGGAAGGAAGTGTCTACTGCATAGAAATGAAATAAGAGGAGAAATTGCCATTGGTCTATGCAGAGCCAATCGTCCGTAGGGTGTTAAAGCAGGACAAAATAGGGATAATGACTCCGTTGAACTAAAAAATTTGAGTTGAGAAGAAGAGATTCATGTGTCATTATATAACAATTATAGTTAGTTATTTGCAGAGAACTAAAAAAGCTTACTGTTTAAAAGGACAGGCTTAAGAATTTATCACACATTGTATGGTGGTATTTAGATACAAAACTGAGCATAACATACACTTCTGGAAGTGTTTTAAAACACAAAATTAACTATTTGGTGAAATTTTAACTTAATTTGTTTCTACTCAAGAGTTAGGCGGTGTACAAAATTATTGGTTACATGTTGCCTGGTGACAAGTGTTAATGAAATCTTCCTGAAGGCACTTCCAGGAAATCCCCTCCATAGTCTTAGGTCTCTTTAATTAAACTAATTTAGCACGCAAAACTGGAGTTGATTATCCCAACGAATATCTTTCGTGCTGCTCATTTGCTTTCCAGTCCAGGCCGTACTCGAAACAGTAACCCATTTATTTTCATAGTTAACTTAATAAATGTGTGCGATGCCGTACACGGAGCGGAGCAGTGAAAGCGCCATGAATTTTTATTAAAAGCGAGCGGAACTCTCCCATTAGGGACTCAGAGCGGACTCAGTTACCCGTTGTATCGTGTATCTGGGTAACTCAGTATCTGAGTGTATCTGTGTATCTGCATCTCCACACGCGTGTGCGCTTCGGCTCCAGTTTCCGTCGTCGCCGGGCGCATAAAGTAAACTAACACCCGACCAGGCTAGCGTGTGCCTCGGTGCAACATTACAGCCACTTAGTCGGGTTCGGGTTCGGGTTAGGGGCGAAGGGATGTGGGGCACGTAACATCCTTTGCTGCAGTTATGCGATAGCTGCAGACCTTTTATGGCATATTTTAGTGGCTTTGCCTAAAAAAACTTGGCAAGGTGCTGCTGCTCTGCCTTCGGCTTGGGCCTGGTCACGGCTCAGGACCTGGAGCAGGTGCTACTGACCATAACACCCCAAAGTATGCGGCGGAAAGTATGCAATGGCAATGGCGCTGGGGTCCTGGCTGCCGGGCTCCGCTCCACAAAGTATGCAACAATTTGCTGTAAAACGAACCACAGCACCCGCCAGGTAAAATAAAACAGCATTTTCGCACGGCATATTTTGAACCTGCATACTCCACGGAATAGTTTTCGGATATTAAATGAGGCGCTGTTATTCAGATGCCGTGCCGGGCCCGAGCTCGTTAGAGCGCCTGCGAAACGAAGCTAATGAAAGGATCTCCGCCATCCAGAGCTCAATGTAAAGTGATCCCAAACGAATCAGGCTGTCATTTTCAGCGACACAAAAAGCAGCCGGCAGCGAAATGTATTTTATAAGAGCATCCTCGGGCTTTTAGGCGCTCGGCATTTCAAGTTAAAGCAAAATCCCAGGTGACCCATATGTCAACGGTAATAAACAGCAGCAGACATCATTAGAGTGCAAACTCGGTTATATACTACACTGCTGCCACCTCGATAAATTCAAGGTGCTTTCTACTATATTTCATTTGCTCTGTTCTTCAGATATTAAAGCCTAAAATATTAAATATTTAAGTTTTTAGTCCAGGAAGCGGTACTTCCTCCATTTAAGTTAAGTCCCTTTAAAACATATATTTGTAATCTTATTAGCTGAGAAATGTATCGATTTATTGAGCTCTTTCATGTTAGATTAATATAAAATATATTATTAAAAAAATATAATTAAATTAGGTCAACATTTTTCATACATAGAGGTCATTAGCTGTTCGGCTTGTTCCCAGTACCTTTCGCCAAAAAAAGTCAGCTTCCTTGCCTCCTCCTACATGGTCACATTTCCCTGGGCACGGCTCATTGGATTTATGACTACCAAATTGATATTAATGCTGAAAAACTCGACCCATTCTTGAAAAAGTACACAGAGTAGCTATGGAGGGGAGTCAGAGAACGATGGTGAAATTGGGATTGGGGCAAGGACACTGTGGCAGCTTGGCGGCGCTGAGCCTGCTTTGCATACAGGGCACACATCCTTTCACCGCCTCGCAACGTCCTCGCCCTGTGCAGTCCTGACTTGGCGCGTTGTAAACCGCGATTAACGTATAATAGCGTAAGAGGACCGGCGCAAAGTGGCAGCAAAAAATATGACGTACAAACACATATGTGGCTGGCAAATATAAGGAGGAAAGAATGCAGCTGAACCGAGGATACTGAATGTAGGTCACGCCAGGGATATGTGTTGAAGCTGATTCCCCATCCCTAGCGCTTTGTTATATAGTTAATGGATGTGTATACACTTACCGACGCAACTTTGCACAAAAGCGGTCCCGGTTTCAATTTAACAATTCTTAACTAATTTATCCCAATTTATCTTGGTTTGCTCTTGAGGTGAGCATAACTGTGGTTTTAAAGGTGTAATTGGGAACCCTAATTTATAACATCTTATAAACAATTGCTGTTACTTCTACATTCATCGACAACTATATTTATATCATTACATGCAAGGTTACATACTTGAAAAAGTCGGAATGCAGACGAAGAAGCACTTTGAGTTTCAGAGTTTCACTTGAGTCTTTTGCACAGCAGTCAATTTAGCGGAGTTAAATCAAAAGTTATACATATTTGGATTTTCATGTTATTCAAAGATACAAGTTTTTGTGCTTGTGGTTTTTTCGAGAATTTGTCCTTGCATTCTTACAATTATTTATTTTTAAATTTTCTACCAAACGAACCTTTTTATTTATCATTTAAATTTAAATTTTATAATTTATAAATACATTTACTGAATTCTTTTTAATGCCAAGCTCTTTATTTTCCTTGCAGACTAAAGGTGGACAATAATGGAGGAGCCTGGTGTCCAAAGCACATGGTGTCACGCGGTCTGACAGAGTATCTACAGATCGACCTGCTGCAGGTGCATCTGATCAGCGCCGTTCGCACCCAGGGTCGATTCGGCAAAGGTCAGGGACAGGAATACACTGAGGCCTATGTCCTCGACTACTGGAGGCCGGGCTTCGAGAAGTGGATACGCTGGAAGAGCACCCAGGGCAAAGAGGTGAGACGTTTGGAGTATCAAAAATGGCTAAAATCCATCAATTCGACGTGTGTAAACTCTATTTAGATAAAAGAGCATTCCTTTAGAAATTATACAAAACGATTCAAAAACTCACTTAACCATGAATAGGCATAATAAAAGAAAATACGCATTGCTATCTAGGCTTTTACCTTAAGTTTGCATCCAAGAGATAGGTTTACTAGACAAATACACCAGCCTGTCCTCTTTCCAGCGAAATCCGATGCATTCTCCACTCTGCCCATTCACACATTAATCACGACCAGGCCAGGCTCCGAGATAACAATCTAAATAGCCCCGGGTTTCAGGTTTGGGGGAGGGGAGGCCAAGATCAGGAAGATATTACAACTTTTAGCCACACAATTTACGTGCGAATTATCTTTGGAAAGAGTCGAAAACTGCGTAGGTGTCGTAGGAGCCGGGAAGAAACGCGAACCGAACCTCTACACGAAGCCCCGTTCCATCGATTTATTGTGAGCAAGCAATGGAAAATCAATTTTAACGCTTTTGTTTTTATTTTTTTGCCACCTACACATGCCTGCGCAGCCCCATTTATAATTCCTCCCGCTTCCTCTCGTTGCAGATACTCCCCGCCAATACGAACACCTATAGCGAGGTGGAGAACGTGCTGCAGCCCAGCGTCTTTGCGTCGAAGGTGCGCATCTATCCCTACAGCCAGTACGATCGCACCGTATGTCTGCGCGCCGAGATCGTCGGCTGTGCCTGGGAAGGTAGGTGATCTCTGCTCTGTCCCCCGTCTTTGCTGCTATACCACAGACTGCGAGGTTGCCAGGTTGCCGATCTACCTCTGCCCGGGACCCCTGACCCCCACACATCCGCCAATCGCACTTGTTAGTGGCGTTAAGAGGCCAAACAGAGACACCTCTACAGCTGCAACGACCCAATAAATTGCATTAAAAGAAAGTCGACCTGTCTAAATTGCTGAAACTCTTATTATACAAATATTTGTGGCTGTGCAACTTTATTTTATGGTAAAAGCTTTGCCAAATTCGTCAAACTTCGTCAGCATTCGTCTATTCTCTTCCTAACGAACGGTCGTGTTTTTGTTTTGCAATCCGAATCTTGTGTTGTTTGCTTTTTAATACACCGAGGCTCTGTGCAACCCCCTTCTCAGATTGTTTAGCTTATCTTTAGAAACATCAGAATTTCCCCTTATTTGGAAGGAATCATTTATTATTTCTCTCCACAAAAAAAGTCGAATACTGGTAACTATAGAGGAATCTCTAAGTTGTCGGCAATTCCAAAACACTTCGAGAATGTAATTACTTCTCACTTGCAGCATTTATTCAGATCCGTAATTTCCTTATGACAGCATGGATTTATGAGGCAAATATCGACCACTACAAATTTTTTTTTTCGAACTTACTTCATTTGTTCTTAACGAAACCTTCAAACCGATGTGATTTACGCGGACTTTAGTAAAGCTTTTGACCTGGTTTGAACCTTTTAGGGTCTTATGTGCCGATTACAACCGCCTCTTTGACTGTATAAAGGGAATTGAGAACCTCCCTCGCCTTAAAACTGTATTGCTAGTAGAATTAGCTCGTAATATTGCATGAAACTAAAACCTAACTTTTAACGAATCTATCTAAAAAGTGATCGTGCCGTACGTCACACGGCTCACAGTGGCGCATTATCCGTTATTATATTAATGTGTGTTGCTCAAATAAATTTTGAGGCGTTATTTTATTGACTATTTGTTTTAATTATATTATATTAATATTTAAAAAAAATACATTTTAAAAAAAAAAATTTTTTACAAATTTTACCATTTTCAATATATCTTTTTTAAAAACATTCAATTACATCATTAATATTTAAAATAATAAACTATACATAAAATTTTTTAAAAAATTAAAAATAAATTTCCTCCTAGTTGGGCTGGGACCCGTCGTCAAAAAAATTAAAAATTTAAAATTACAATTTTTTTCTTTTTAAATTTTATTAAATAAAAAAAAAAAAAATAATTTTTTAAAATTTATTTTTTTTAAAAAAAAATTATGCAACAAATGTCGCATAACTTTTCAAAGAGCATTCAAAATATGCGCGGGCATGCAGCGAACTCTGCAACCGGTTCTGATATGTATATATAGTTTATTTGTTGCTATTTTCTTTTATTATTTTTCCAAAGACCACGCTGTTTGCCCCAACTAAGGCACTTGATTCGATTTGGGCTTATAAGTATATTATAAGTATATAAGTATACTGGCAAGATTTACATTTACACATTAAAGAATTATCACAATTAATGTGTAATCCAAGCTATTAAAAAACCATATTAAAAAAATTAAGTAAAGGTTTTAAATGAGAAGCTTAACATAGTAGTTCAAAAATATCGACATTATTACATTAAATAAAACCAAATATTCTAAATTATACATTTGTGGAAATTAAATATTTTTCTGTGTAGGAAAGTTGAAATAGTAAACACTGCCCTGTATGACACACGATCCTCTTGGTCTTGCGCTTAATATCTTCTTTATTTGTAACCCATTCCAATTTGCAGAGGGAGTTGTATCCTACAGCATTCCCAAGGGCATGCAGCGAGGCATGGAAATTGATCTGTCGGACAAAACCTTTGATGGCCATGAGGAGGGCGATCGCTTTGTGAACGGCCTGGGCCAACTTGTGGATGGCCAGCGGGGCCAAGACAACTTTCGCACCGATATCAGTGGATTCGGTAAAGGTGAGTCCACATTAAAAAACTTTCCAATTATTTAACTTATTCCTTTGACAACGACAATAATTTAATACTAAATTTAGTAAGTTATAACTCTTTTTAATACATTCCCAATTAATTTACAGGCTACGAGTGGATAGGCTGGCGAAATGATACTCTGCTGGGACGGCCCGTGGAAATAACCTTCGAGTTTGACACTGTTCGAAATTTCAGCGCTGTCATAATTCACACCAACAACATGTTCTCCAAAGACGTTCAGGTGAATTAATATATAACTATATCTTAAAGTATTTCATGTGATCGAGCCCCGGAAAAATAACTCTTTATACGCCCGCCAACAATAAATAATATAAACACAGAATGCGCAGTGTTTGGAAATCGTAAAAGCCAACAACTGCTGTGGGGTGGGGCTCTACGACCGCGGACCGGGATCCCCAGCCAGACAGACTGGCGGCAAACTGAGCAAATAAATGCTAAACAGCTCCGGCCACTTCCAACCAGCGCAATAATAAAATAAAATCGACAGAACGAGCGCTTTTTATAAACAAACCAAATACGAAATCGAACCTAAACAAACTGCAATTGATATGGCGACGCGAGAGCTCGTGGTTCCCGACTCAGGTGGCACTTCAGCCCGGCGGTTCCGCCCAGGAGTAGCTACATATATATGGTGCATACATATATATTGGGGGAGATCGGGAGGTCGGTCGGTCGGGCTTGGGTGCTGCCATTATCGAGTCAATTACCTTACTTTTGGTGGTCTTTATCGAAAGTAAACAACCATTCGAGTAGATATGTATGTATATATGTATATGTAACAACTAACACATGTACATTGGGCTGGGCCTGCATACGGATTCGAATAAAAAATGCTTGTTTATTCTTTAAGTATGCCCCTCCTCGATAGCGGACCCCTCACAGACCACAACCCAACAGTTCTCCTGAGCTGATGCAGCACTAAACAAATTTTCAAGTCCATCGACCCAAATAATTGAGGCAATATGTTTACAAATTCGAAGTCATTCAGAGTTATTGGCCCAACGATAGATAATAATGGGGAAATTTAATTACAGGTACTGATTGGATTTGGATGCAATTAATCTTATAGCAGCTATAAAAAGCATACAATTATAAGCGTAAGAAGAAGATCATTTAAAGATTTGTTTCTATATAAATTTTTACATTTATTATAATCTGTATAAACCATTTTAAGTCTGTCATTGGTGTTAAAAAATGTAGGCTTCCCAAAGTTAACTTTATTTATCTTTACAGTGTATGACTTTTTCAAAAATGTTTTCTTGAGATGTTTAATTATTTTTACTTGCACACTGCACTCTGACCATGTCATAAATTTGTTGTAAATTTCTTATATTGACTTTTGTAAGTATTGCCTGACAGTTTAATAATTCTCCATGAACCTTTTGGTTGATGTTATCGGAAAGATAAGGCAGAGTTCGACCGAGGGGCTATTGAATTTGTGAAAGTAATATATGAGTCGTTGTACCTTTCCGCTACGACAATAGGCTTGTCAAATTTGTGTCAAATCAATCAGTATGTTCAGTTATCTCAGCTGATAAATATATATAGGTCGCTGTTCGTTGTCAATATCCATAAAGTTGTTGGGATCAAAGCGCACCGAAGTTGCGATAAAAGGGAAACACTTTGATCAGAAAATCATATTTGATTCGGGGCTTAATTAATAAGCCAAAATGAATTGCAATATCAACAAGAGGGGTTTTTGCCTTTGTCAAGCGTTGGTCTAAGTCAAACTCCTTACATCACAAAACGCCTTTATATCTCATCCTATCTCCTAAATGAACTGAAATTCTCTGCCCAGCAAGACCGTCATGTCACTTGCGGCCGATCGCTCTTGACTTATGCAGAACGAATTTCGAGTTTCATGATCCTTTCCGTGTTTTATGTTCTTTTTATAATGAATTTTATTTTTGGTTGCATGTAGAATTGTCCTTAGATTACAATACACAAATTATTTTAAAACACCTATCGTTGCCTCATCCCACCTGATGTGAGTTGGAGCATATCATTAAAAAACTCTCCTTATCCGGTCTGAGGTGAGGATGTGGCTTTTTTAATAGCAATTATATTGTTTGAAATAAATAAATAAATAAAAAAGTCAAAAATAAAACACATCAACAATTCCGCAAACTCCTCAATAATTAACACAGTTATTTGCCTTTTGTAAGGACAATGGTGCAGTGTATCCGAAGCACAGTGGTCGGGCTTGTATGGAGCGGGGGGCCAAAAATACTTCTAGTGGATATAAAAATCTAGATTTTTTTCCGAAATTCTACAAAAATTTAATAAAAAAATAAACTAATAAAATCGTTCGTATTCAAAAAACTCTTTAAATTACACCCCTTGCTAAATATTATAAGAATTTGAAAAATATTGAATATTAGAATAGAATATTATTGTTTTGAATTATTCCAAGAGATCATAAACATATTTATTTAAAACAGACCTATTTTTTGGTGGTAACTTTCGTTGTCCTGTTATAAAAGGATCCGATGAAAGGAGTAGACTTTTGATGAGGTCTTCATTTGTCGCTACTCTAGAAAAATTCTTGTATGCTGCAAATTTTTGTTGTCCTTATTTTTTAATTTTTTCGCTTGAAAGCCGCTCACACTGCAACGCACTGCTAAGAGTTATTCTTGAAGAGGACAGCTAGAGAAAAACAAAAACAAAGGCAGATTAAAAAAGTTTGGGGTATTACGAGACAGTGATGGCCCCTTTTTTAACTTTAGTTTTAACTATTTTTTTATTTTTGTGCTATGGGGCCGACCTTAGAATACCCAGGGCACCTCTTCACTATTTTATGTTATTTAACTCAAGTTTAATTTCTTTAAAAGAGAGAACAGATGGACAGATGGACTCAAGTTTAATTTCTTTAAAAGAGAGAACAGATGGACAGGACAAGATCTACACTTTTGTTGATGTCGTTTCATACAATTTTTACATTATTACAAGCTCAATATACCCGTTTAATCTGGAAGTGTTAATTTTGGAGGTAGGGAGGACAGGCGACAGATAAAAGACCACAGACAAACAAGAAAGCAGGTGAGTGTGCCGTGGAGCTGGGACTGCGACTTTAACACCACCTGATGCCGGGTAGAGGGCTCACGCGTGTCATAATTAAAACGCAATTAGCATAATTTTGAGGCTTATCAATGCATCATAAGTGGCACTTTCAGTATTTACGGCTCGACCGCAAAGTGGCCTCGCCTCTGGTCCACTGAGCCTCTCTAAGTAATTTTATGACTTATGAGGCATTTGGTAACGAAGCTCTGGGAAAGCAAATGGTAATGAAAAGTCATAAAAATCAGAATTATAGCACGCGACGACACTGAGCCTCGTCGTCAGTGAGATGCTGCTGCTGTAAATTATGGGCCGGTGGTCCGAGATTCCATTAAGGCGGATGCTGAGGGTTCATGAGCCTCCGCAGCATCCTTCTCCACTCCACACCTCCTCCCGGAATGGCGCAACAAATCAAAGTCCTAGCAAATTTGTGGTAATTGAAATTTTATGTGCCGTTTGCGAAGCTGCTGCCAATTGGTTGTGGACTTTGGTTAATTAGAGAACTGCAGAGAGCCTGAGAAAGCAAGGTAAAATTGAAAGAAATTTCTGAGTTGGTATATTGGAATAAGAGATCGAGACGATAGGTTATGGGCCGTTAAAGATTATTGAAGACTGTTGAAAGACTGTTGATTAAAAAGGTAACATTTCATGCCTATTTATTTAAAAATATATTCAATTTAAATTTATAAACATGCTTTACAAATTGACGGTTAATGCATTTCTAAGGGTTTTAATAAACAACATTTTATGATAGAAAATCTATTTAAATTAATAAGATATAATTATACCATTTCCCTGTATCCAACTTTTTTTTTTTTAATTCATTACACTTCTAAGAAAATCTTTTGTATTTTGATTTGATTGACTATTCTGAATGATTTCAAATCACTTTCAATGCATTGTCATTTAATTGTGCTAGCTTAGCCAATACCCAAGTCCAATGTCCATTGTCTGTCAACGACTTTTGGCTCTTACAAAGTGCACAAACTCGGACATTAACACCTTCGAAACAGACGACCGACAACTCATTAGCTCCATTCGTACTGCCAACTCCAGCTCAGACAACACTTACACATCCGGTTGGCCCCGAAAGAGTGTTAAGCTTAAGACTGACCAAATTGAATTTACTTCAAGCCACTTCCGCGCTCCATCCATGAGTGAGCTCAGAGCCCAAAATTGGTAGTAACGACAACCTACGTAGCATAAAATTATTACGAAGAGGGCGGACGAAAGTATTTAGGTTTTAGTTGAGACCTTTGGTTACTCTATTAGCTACTCAAAATTATAATATATACCTTACAAAATGGACTACAATAGGAAATGTTCTGATTCGACATAGGATCGTAGTATTTAAGAAATATATAATTTTAAATTAATATATATAATATAAGCAAATTGCAATCTACTAGAAATGCTTCTTCATATCAAACAAAAGAGCATTTTAAACTACCTTTTTAAACGGCCAGTTGGCTATGTCCACAGTGACGCCGTGTCCCCAAAGTAGCCGCGAATCGTAAAATACAAAGTATGTGTGATTACCTTAATTACTATGCCGCTCACACCTTCTGTGTGCGCAGGCCAACGGGGAGACCTACACCTTACCCTACCCTACTATGCGACTGCCAACGGGCACTCACCCGCCGTCTCCCTCCGCTACTGTTCTTGCAGGTGTTTGTCCACGCCAAGGTTTTCTTCAGCATCGGCGGCCGCCAGTTCGCCGGGGAGCCCGTGCAGTTCTCGTACATGCCCGACCAGGTGCTGGATCATGCACGGGACGTGACAATCAAATTACATCATCGCCTGGGGCGCTACCTGCAGTTGCATTTGTACTTCGCCGCCCGCTGGATGATGCTCAGCGAGACTACGTTTATATCAGGTAAGCGCCACCCTCGCCCTCGGCTCTCCCCCACAGCCCCTCAGACCCCTAGAAGCTGGGGCTGAAATTGTTTTTATTAAAAAATGTAAAGTTCGCACGCAAAAGGGTTAGCTGGGTGGGTTGCCAGCGTGCTGCTTTCTTTATAGTTGCATGTAACCCAATCAGGAGGTGGCCTTACAGCATCTAATTAAGGTAAATAAGGCGTAGTCCTGCGGAAAAGGTAACCAGTCGCAGAACATAGTTCATTTATATATTAAGATTGTTCATATACAATCATGGTCAAAAGTATTTACACCTCGAACATTTATCTGCACATCCCAACTTCTTTTAGGTGTAACTATTGTTGTTGTTAATCATATGTAGAAGCTTGTAAGATGCTGAGTGCAAATCCATTTGCATATATAGATGCCTAAAAATAGGCCAGGAAAAAAGGATCTCGCGGATGGATCTAAGAGAAATTAGGCCAAGGTTACGAAGGGGTAACAGAATCCCTCCTAAACTCCTGCTCAGAATTATACGACACTCCGAAAATTTTAGTTTCGGCCCTCGTAGGTCGATGGGGAAGCATAGTATAATAAAACAAGTATATAGAATGAAAGCTTAATCAATTCTGCCGGCCGTTGTGACATTGAGCACCATTATGTTGCAGGTTACTTTAAATGTTTGGAAATAGTCTAATTCCAAACAAAAAACCTCGATCTTTCAGAATAATAACAAAACCAGACTAATTTCAAGTGATATTAACGAGTATCACATCTTCAAATAGAAAATAAGAAATAATACAAAATCGGATGGGTAGTAGGACGTTTTTCTTCTTATGTTCTTGTGGTATATTTAATAAATATGTTCTAAACGAACCTTGTAATTAATCTGAAGCCAAATAAATTCCTAAAACATTTTATCAAACCCTATTATCTTAATTA
Organism: Drosophila bocqueti; assembly: GCA_018151655.1. NCBI lineage: Eukaryota > Metazoa > Arthropoda > Insecta > Diptera > Drosophilidae > Drosophila > Drosophila bocqueti. The sequence continues at coordinate 1,335,240 of JAECXF010000149.1, read as the reverse complement.
ACTAATAACTAAATTAACTAATAACTAATAACTCTATTCCTTCATATTCAGCATTTTGGTAATTTCCTTTTTTAATTATTGAACGCGATAAAAACTGTTTCATGGAATTTGTTAACAACAACAATAGTTACAACTAGCAGAAGTTGGGATGTGCAAATAATTGTTTTATGTGTAAATACTTTTGACCTTGATTGCTTATCGGATTCTATATTCATATTTAATTTAATAGAATATAAAACTCATATAAAATAAAGGCATTCCAATGGCGCAGTATATACATACATATGACTAGAAAGAAATTAGGATAGCTTGTTAAAAATATATATAAAATATATACATAAACAGGTATGTTTTATACATTTGGCTAGCTTTATATAAATAAATAAATAGGTATAATATTTGTGTTAATTAATGAATATTTTTGTAATTATGTAAGATATTGAACTACGTGTGCCATGAACTAAGAGGAGAAACAATTCTTTCATAATTTAAAAGAATAAGAGCATTTAAAATATTTATTTTAATGTTTTTCTTTTCTTGTCCGCTAATTTTATAGTGGTTTTAGGTAAAACTCTTAACTATTTTATTATCGGAACGGTGCCCTCCTACATTGAACCATTCTTAGTAGTTACCAATTCAAAGAACTCTGTCAGGCTGCAAGGACAACTGCCGGTGGCAAACTCCTCAAACATAAACTGCAACAACTGCATCTGCAACATGAACAACTTTGAGCAATTGAAAATTCCCACTGACACTAAAATTCGTTGCGCATTTCATTAAAAAAGAGAGCTCCCAGACCCGAGTCGACCCGCAAAATATATTACCAGCTGAGGGGCAAGTGTGTGGGCTGCGCTTAACTCACCCATGAGCAACAGGAGCCGGCAGCTTTGTTTTCCCTGCCGTGTGCAATTGTGCATAGAGTGATACAAAGGGCAGGACAGGAGAGGGGCACGGCGAGTTGAGGGCAAGGCATTTGCTGCAACTGCTCGACTGCCACTGCAACGTGGCAGAGGAAACGGAAGTGCTGGCACACACACTGGCACTCGCTCGCAAGGGCACGGGATCCGGGATCCGATCCGGCAGCATATGCTCCAGTGGCAACTCAACTGGGCCGGGCCAAGGCACTGGGATATTGTGAAAATTAAATGAGCTGCATTACTTTTGTGCATTTGAAATTTGCAACTCAATGAGTCGAGTCGAGTCGATGCTAGTCGGGGTCCTGACTGGAAAGGCTTGAAAGGATCTGGAGAGCCGTGCTTTCCTGCCTTTCGTCGCCATCAGCTTCCTTTTTCTCGCACTTAGAACAATGGGAGTACATGCTGTTCCCTGGTGCTGAAACCGATTGAACTTCCTCATAATCTCGATACTATATTGTTAATGCAATCTTAAGATTTCAAAAGAAATACTTTATTAAGATGACATTTTATCCAGCTTACCGAGCTTGATTTAAATTACATTAGATTAAGGAGTATTCATCATACTTGGCAATATATTTTCCAGAATTTCCTATGAAGATAGAGTATTGCCAATTTTCCCAGCCTCAGTTGTAAGTCTTTCCCGTGCTTGTGCTATTTGCCGATGCCACTGGCTAAGTCTTCCTCACAGATTTGTATTTCGCTTTCATCTCGTAAAGCCTTCTGTTGCCATTGCGATCTTATAATCGCACTTTTTCCCCATCTTGCTTTGAATACAGCCGTGCATTTAAGCCCGGCAAGAGCTCTTGCCCTTATAAATCAATAACATTGCAATATATTTCCCCATACCGAGCTGACTGTTTGTGCTCCTAGCTCTCGGATTTCGATGCATCCAGTTCGGTGCTCAGTCGTCCGTTCAGTCCCTCATTCACTCGCTGCCTGCATACAAATTCATCTCAATAACTCCGCCGCTGCTCTCCTTTAAATCCTTGTGCAATTCGCCCGCTTAATCCTTTCTAATTGAAAATCGCTTTGTGTGCAGTCGTGTGCAAGAGTTTTGTGTGTCACAACGGCAGCAGATGCAGATGCAGACGCAGATGCATATGTAGATGTATCTGGGGCTACGGAAGCCGCCACCCCGCTGCCTCCATCCGCTGGCCTTGGAAGCATTCGAGTTACAAATTCGATTCGTAATTTGCTTAATGGCAGCAGAAGAAGTGCACTAGCATTGAGATCCCGTTGAGTGGCAAATGTAAGGCTCGGATTAAAGCCAAGGGCACGCTCCTCCGGGCATCGAGGCCATCTCGTTAGCGGCAGGCACATACTATATGTAATTTGGCCAGACCTACCATTAACATTTTCTTGGTGGCGCATTAACATATTCTCGCCCCGGCTCCCCTAACATATGACGCCGGCGAAGCTTGGGGCCAGGGCAATAGCTGCAGCTATCTGGCCAGGACGAGCGGCGAGCAAGGCGTTGGCCCCCGCCGCTGTTTGCATACCAAATTCAAACATACAAAAGTAAACGAAAAACAAAACTTTGTTGCCAAAGAAAATAGACGGCGGACCCAGAAAAAACAGCAAGAGCAAAATCAATGCCAAGAGCTGTAAAAATTTGCATTTCCCTCAAGAGTTTTTAAACGCTTTTTTCGACTTTTTCCAAATTTATACAAAATGGTCCGTTTTTGTTTTTAAATATCAAGCGAGGAGGGTTCAACAAACGCCCGAGGCGGAAGTGCAGTCGGTCAAGGAGGGGGCGTCCGGGGAAAAGGATATAGAATGGATAAAAAAAAAACCGGAGCGTAGTCAACAGTCGTCCGATGGGTAAACATTTCTGGATATCGCTCCAGTCGACGTTGTTGTTCCTGTCGCCTTTCGTTATTGACGACTGTCTGGGCATTGGATGGTTTTACGTTTTATGTTTTCTGTTTTCTGTTTTTGTCTGCGTCGGGAGCGAAATGTCAACACCGACGGCGGAAAGGGGCAAACACAATTGCCGGCATTCGCTCCAACGCCTTTACGTAAAGTTGCACCCGAAAGTGTGCAGCACTAATTGGCACTCGGCGGGTAGCTCGCTCCAGTCTTTCCTCATTTTGCCGGACTTTTTTCCCCTGATCTCTGGCCCCATTGTCACTCACCGTCTGGGCGCTGATATGACACGGGGAGCTCGGCCATTCATCATCATAATAATCGCTCTCCTCCGTCTCGCTGCTCCGACTGCACAGCTGCCATCTCCCCCTAATTGCTCGCAAGGGGCCATTAGCCGGAGCAGTTTATCAAGGCGGGCAGCTGTCACCCGGCAGCCCTGCCCCCTCCTTGGGTGGGCGTCCCACTTACCTTGCAGCACATAGGAGCAGGAAAAGGATTACCAATATCGGGCATTAATTAGCCACTTCTAGACTGGCTAAAGACTGAAGCAGTGATTATGGGAATTTTATTAAAGAGAAGTGTGATGCTTAGGATATATCATGAACATTATAACCTTTGTAACCTAAAATATGACCTACATTTTTATTTTAAACCAGGATGTATTCATTTTAAACATTTAATAACTTAAAAATGATATAAATACATCTTATTATGAAACAGATAGTTTAGACAGTTTACAGAATAATCAGGATAATTGCAAACTTTTAGTTGCTTTGATATAATAATAGGTCCACTCAAGTATCTGAAATTGTTTATAAAATATTATTATAAAAGGCATTTATAAAAGTTTGAATATCGTAGAACTTCCACAGCAACAAGAGTTCAAAAAATATCTAGTAAATATATAGGATTTTATTAACTTTGGTTGTGAAAATTAAAAGGCTTTATAGTGGTAATGAGACATAATTCTTTGCAATGACAGCTCGTACCTTTCCTTAAAATCACTCACATAACGCAAGTTCTTTCACTGAATTGTGCACTTTCCCGAATAACACCATCTTCCCCTCTTCCTAACTTTCAGTGCCTGTCCTGGGCAACTTCACGGACGAGGAGGTGCTAGGCGCTCCACCTCAGAACGGCGCCAGACAGCCGGACACCTCCGAGTATCCGCTGCAGCGAGATGAAGTCGAACGAGCGGTGAGCAGTGGAGGCGAGCGGAGTCAGCACACCACTCAAGGTGAGTGGATCGATTTTCGTATGCTAAATTTCTATACTAAATTACATATTTCAAACATCTTTATATAACTTATTAGAATTGCAAGAGATTCTGTACTAAAAGAAACGACACTGAAAATTATAATTAAATAATAGCAGGAAAAATGGACTTCTCCATTCTTAAAGCATTCCTGGTATTTTTTAATGATAAATATAACGAAACATTTCCCTTAAGTACTCAAAACCTTATATATTCAAGTCTTGGATTGATGATTTGAACATTTCTACTGACTTCTACTGACAACAAACTACATGTGGGAGTCAGCAGCCGGCAACGAGACCTCTTGTAGTAGCTTCCATGCGAAAACGCAGCTTGATTAGCTTCTCCGGGGAGTAATCATTTGCGTTTGGGATCCGTAAACAAAGGTTTCGCTGTGGCAATTGAAAAATCAGACAATAAACCAGAAAAGCAGAAACCCCACTGAAATATATATATATTTACGTTAGGCATTTTTAGCTGGCAGCAAGTGCTTTATAAGAGGAAAATAAAAACAAATACCCGGACCTTCTTTTACTCGAACTCTTTCCTTGCTTTCCTCACTCCCCCACAGTTATCTCGCCGAGACCCATCGACCATCAGGAACCGGAAACGGGCTTCGTGGGCGTCATAATCACTGTGCTGGCCACAATTATAATGCTGCTGGTCGCCATTATACTGCTGATAGTAGCTCGTAACAAGCGCGCCCGGGGCAGGGGCAACGTTTTGGACGCGTTTCAGCACAATTTCAATCCGGATACGCTCGGCGGCGTTGATAAGCGACTCAACGGCAACGGTGTCCTGAAGGTAAGCTACTGTTCCCTGCTCCCAGTTCCCAGTAAATAACCTGACCCGACCCCGACCCCCACCACGACCCGAGGGGCTGTTAATGCATTCCGCCTAACCCACCAGGTAACAAAACATGCAAAGTGCATAACAGTGCCCGCCGGCATCCTCTGGCGGGGTCAGATCCACCCTTCAACCACCCAGAATGCATGTCAAACAGCATCGGGCCCAGCTCCAGCTGGAGCAAAAAAGATCGGGCAGAAAGTAACCAGCCCACAGGAGCCCTAACTCCGGGCATATTCCAGAAATCATGATTAAAAACTGTAGAGCCAGCCGGACTGTGGTGCGGAATGCAAAAAAACGAACAGCTTCCAGCTACCCAGACTTTTTTCACTATATGCTGTCATTTTTTCCCCAGGTGGTCACAACAATGGATGACAATGAGTCGTCCATTGACAAGAACAGTCTGTACCACGAGCCCTTCAACGTGAACATGTACACCAGTGCGGCCAGTGCTTGCTCCATGAATGACCTGCAGCGTCAGCATGTATCGCCGGAATATACAGGTGAGTCTAGGCACAGTGGTCAAAGCTAATAAAACTCAGCATATTTAGTATTTTAAAATATTTCTTGTGTTTTTAGAAAAAATACAATCTAGAGACAGGTCCTTAAAATGTTCCATCAAAAGAAATGAATGTATACCTTAATCTGGCTTTATTAATGCCACTTTTTGATCTTGGGAGTAAGCAGAATAAATAATAGGAGGGTACTCCCTATACATGCATTATAGCTTACTCAAATCCTATCCTAATGTATAAAATTGTGAACTCTTGCACCACTATGCCGTGTACGAGTGTCCCAGTGTACACTGAACCCGGAGATGACGCTGGCATGGAGTAGATGCACCTATGACAATGATGTGTGGGCCTTTGCCATCAGCCATAAAACTGCGCTTGCAGCTCGACACTTGACTACTCCCCACCCGGCTCTCTGGCCCAGCTGCTGGTGTCGCTCTTGATGAGTTTGATGTTTTGCGTCCTGCCTCTGACAGGACATGCGAATGCTCCTGCAGGCACACCGACAGCGGGGCCGGCTACGTAGAGCAATGCTTAATTTAGCGCACAACATGGATCCGTAGCCTAGGTGATGCGGCGTTGGCAGGGCGAAAGGGCTCCTGGACCGATAAAAGCCGGACAGGGATAAAAAATGGGTCGGAAGAGCGCGATGCTCGCACCGCAGGACATAATTTGGAATTGCTGAGTCAGTCGGTTTTAGGAATATTGGACAGGACTATAGGCTGGGTTGCTTCGAATGGTGATGAGAAAAAATGTGGGTTTCACTTAAAATTTTTAAAATGTATTATTATGTGTGTCTTTAGAAATTAGTAAAACTTAAACTTAATTATAAAACTTTCTTTTATTTCTGTGTTTCTTTCTTATCGTTGGACTTACGTATCATTAAAATACGTCTTACAATTATTTAAAACTATTTTAAGGAAGATTTCTTTGAACTGAAATCATTCAAGCCTTTCACATATATGAAAACCGAGCTGCTTCTGTGATTGCGAAAACCAGAACTGCCGAAGGACACCAAGAGTATTAACAGTTCATCTACCATGTAGACTTTTTTCGGACACACTTTTTTGTGTGCTCGGGTTTAATTGCCACACAGACATAGAACTGCAGTTAGGAGTTACGACCGCCGCTCCGTAAATTGTAATGAATTCTAATACTCCTGCGTGTCCGCAGAGGGGGGCCCAAGGCATGTTACAAATTTTTTGTTCTGCGGACTTCGGCCGTGTATGCAGTCTCCATTGTTCCGAGGACATTCCCGTCACAGCTCTGGCATCCCCCACGTCCTCCGTGCCCACACATCCACATGCCAGCCGGAGTCTTCGTCTGCGGCACAGCTCATAAGCGTTTATGGCACGCCTTCCATGCGCTTGAGTCATTTGCCAAAAAGTTTTCTGATGTTGCCTCTGGGTGCATTTTATAACTGGGCAGCAAATATTTGTCATAGTGGCCGCTCCGCTCAGCTCTGTCCCTGTGCCAGTGCCTGGCTCTGTGGCTCCTTCTGCCTTCTGCCTGGTTGCTACTATAATTTAATTTGGCTCAAATAAGTTATGTTGGCTGCCGGCTCGGCTCGGCTCAGCTCGGGTCGTCACAGTCTCGCGCGCATCGCACGCGCCAAATTGAGTGCTTCAAACTTCTTGCCGGCGGCAAAACTTTCCCAACGGGCACAGCTCAAATCGACTAGACTTACTCAAATTAAAGTCAATTTTTGAAGTCAACTGCCAATTTGCACTACCTAGGAGGAGCACACGAGAGGCAAGGGCTGGTAAAAGAAAGACACGACTTAATAACATTGCATGCAAATAAACATGGCAATGAGAGCGAGCGTGAGGCCAGGAACAAAAGTAGTTTAAAAGCAGGTCGCTTATAGTCACAGTCAGTCATGTGCCAAGTTTATGCGCGGAACTCCATGAATTCTATAAAATGTGAAGTCAGAATGTCGCTTTCTGGTACTTTTGCCAACATTTCATGATTTTATTCAAGGAATTGGGCTTCGCATAGACGACGTGTCAAATCCAATTTATGGCTGGGTTGCAATGGCTTCATTTGGGCTGCATTGGAGGAGCAGCTTGCTTAGGCAGAAGGACCTGGCTATAACTTGAGACGGAGCTCAGGAAACTCTGGGATACAGACTCTCTTTAAGAACTTTCTTTATAGAACTTTGAAATGTAAAGTAAAAATTTACGAGATTCTTGTAGATTTTAAAAGCTATTATTTTAGGCTGTTTCCATATATAGTAATTAATAAAAGTAAGTCAACTTTTTGAAATTGTACCTATATTTATTTTAAATGTTCTTGAATACCAATATTTTTTTCGAAACCGTGATACTTTTCATTATAAAACCCGCTATTTAAAGCCGCATACTGAGCGAGTAAACCACATACCCATGGAGTACTGTGAAAATTTCTGCAAATGTCTACAAATTGAAAACGTAAGGCCGCAAAACTTCAGTGGAACTTCAAAACTGAGGGCACTGATTGCTCAACTACACGACATTCCCATAGACCGAGGGTACACACACACAGGATCGCAGGGACACACACCACACCACACACAGCAGTTTCCAGAGGAAACTTGCATACGAATTTCGCTCGTTGGTCGAAAAGTTTTGTCATTAACGTTCGCCGAGTGTCTGGCGCTGTCTCTGCCGCTCGCTCCGACTCCTACATTATGTCTTTCTAGTACTTTTTGGACGGAACGAATGCAAAAATGACAGCCAAGCCAAAACGAAAGCAGACTGACAATGGGAACGGAGCACACACACACAAACTAAATAATATTATTACAACAATAAAATTAAAAGTTCCCCGTCGCTGCGCCAAGTTGCAATTAATTTCATTTAGTTTTTTGCCACACGCCATTTTTCCCACCCCGAGGCCCAAGCTCTCATCTCTTCGAACGCTCTGCCACGTCGCTCCTTCTCTTCTGACTAAATGGGAAAAGTTTAAAGTTTAAGGCAGAAAAGTCCTGGACAAGACAAATGAAAACCAGGCGAAGCCCAGGCGAGATGAATGCTTCGCCAGCAAAAGTGGCGAGTGCAGAGATCCCCGAAATGTAGTATCTGAAATGCCATTGCCATTGCCATTGCCATTGCATATTGCAATTGATTGTGGTGCCGCTGTACACTCAGCGTGTGTGCGGAGGAAGCGGAACGAGTCTTGCCGCCGGGGATATCGTGATTTTCAGGACCACTTAGTCTTGATATACTTCTTGACGGTGGCTGCCAACCTAAACGACAAGCTACTAAACTAAACAAAAACTATTTACTTGAGCATTAACATTTGAGTAAGCTTCGATAAGTCATTTAAGGCATTTAGATATTATTTTCCATAAGGATGTGTGAATAGGCTCTGTGCATCCTAGCACACAAGGTCGTGAATCTGCTGTATGTGCCACCTGAAAGTAAATAATGATTTAAGAATTTAATATTTCTTTTTACCAGATAATAAGTTTGAAAAATGGAGCATGGAAATACCAACACCTCCTCTGACCCCAAGGGATTATTATTCGTATTTTATGCGAGCTTAAGAAAAAGTTCCAAATGTTTCTTAAATTTTCACAATGCAATTTGTATAGCTCGGTGCCTGCGAGGAACTTTTAGTCTGGTGCTTAAAAAAGTTTTATTGTTTAGTGCGGTTAAGTTCGCACTGGCAGCTGGCATTCCTTCCATTTTTACGGTCTAAAATTAACACTCTCTCACATCGCCCCGTCTCCTTGCAGATGTGCCGGACATTGTGTGCCAGGACTATGCGGTGCCTCACATGCAGCAGCTACTGCCCAATCCCCCTACCGCTGGACCCGGGTGTGGCCTGGGATTGGGAGCTGGTAGCGGGGCGGCGGCGGTTGTGCCACCGGGCTCCGAGGTTGGCAACGTGACCACCAGCGCACGCAACTCCCTCAATGCTGCCACATTGCCGCTGCCCCCGCCGCCAGTCCCACCGCCGCCGGAGAAATATTACGCAGCCACACCAATTTGCAGCAAGTCCGTGCCGCCACCGGGCTCGCAGAGCAGCGGATCCCTCAGTCTCAGTGTATCGACCACCGCGGCGACCACGCCCACGCCTACTGGCGGGGGAGGCGGGAGTGGAGGAAAACCGCATCATTACAATTTGGATATGAGCGCTAATTTTGCCGACATTAACGAGGAGCAGGCCAATTGCCAAGTGCAGGAGTTTCCTCGTCAGTCGCTGGTCATCGTCGAGAAGCTGGGCTCCGGCGTATTTGGCGAGCTGCACTTGTGCGAAACGAATGTGCTGAAGTGAGTACAGAATCCAGCGAACAGACCAAACCTCACACACCACTTCGCCATGCCCCGATCCTTCCTATCCACTTTTTGCGAGGGTTTTAAAATGGTTGGAGTGAAAGAATATTAACCCCGAAAAATCCAGTTTCTGTGTAGCAGAGATATTCGCAAGCTACTCTGTAGCCCAGGTATATAAAACTATAAACTGCAATCCTTAAGTTATTATTATTACAATTATAGTTGCATAAATTTGCTGTCTTAGAAAAGGATAAATAACAGTGACAATAATTGTGTCTGAACCTTTGAGGTTAATGTATTTTCCCCTTAGTCCCATTACATTTCAGTGGTCCCCCTCTATTCCTTTATCAATTAAAACATAAGACCAGTACAATGGAACCACTCCACCAGGGTCTTTGCACACCGACGCGTCGGTTTCCAAGCGCAAAAATCAATTAGAGTCAAGCTTCGAACAATGTCGTCATGGCAGGCCAATATTCTGTTCCTGGCACATTTTAATATGCAACGTAACAATTCGATTTGCCTGCTTGCTTTAATAGTTTTGCGGTTCGAAAGCCGCAAAACGTATTACGTATACGTAATATTGCCCATGCAGACTCTCGGGCAGCTGCCAAAGTCATCCCGAGGGGGTGGCAGGGTTGCAGGGTTGCAGGGCGGCATGGAGGGAATTCTCTGCAGCGGCAGCAAAAACCAGCAGGGAAACCTCCGAGGCCCAGACAGATGTATGCAAAATAATTAACACACACACAGAGAGAGTGCGGCCTGCATGCGGAGCAGAGTGAGGCGAACTTCAATATGGAATAGGGAATTTTGTGGCAGGCAACTTGAAGTGCCCGATCTCGCCTCCCAGGGCCTGGCAGCCTGATAAAATATTAATAGACAGCCGGATAGACAGTAATCAGACAACAGATGGACTTTATTGTCGGCCACCGTAGATGGAAATGATAATAGACGTGGCAGAGTTGAAAATCAAAGCCATATTACGCACCGGACGAAGGGAAAATGAAAACATTTCCCAGCGGCACTCAGCCATATGCTCACAGTAGGCATTGCCTAAGAGGTACGAGCTTAGACATGGTTTGATTCAGCCAGTCTCTTGGTATATGTGAATGAAAAGCCAGACTTATTTTAAAAGTGTTACTAACATTATACGAACGACAGGATAAAACCCCGACATGGCTCCAGATTTCAGACAGACGCAAACAAATGTCAGGCAAGGTTGAGGGAAGAAGTTAAACTGAAGCAAATGTAGACAAAAGTAAATCAATCAATCCTGAAATTAACTAATTGCGTAAAACAATATTTATGAATAATTAATGAGCTTATAATGCGTACGGGGAGGAGGCGGGCGAGAGCTTAGTGGTTTGGTTATCTTCTAAGCCTTAGAGAGCGCCCAGCCAATAATCCCCCCATTACGGGGTATCCCCTCCTCTGCGTTTGCGGGTGAAAGCTTCGACACTATGAATAGTAGCTGACAAGTTTATGTAAAATTCAATGAATATGTAATTACCCCACAGACACCCACACGCACACCAACACCAACACATCGGTGAATGGTCTTTTTACGTTGCTGAACATTTGCATAAATCTCAAACAACACACACACATGAGAACATCCATATTCTAGGCAACCTAACGACCTGCAGGCACATTAATTTATAGCAAAAATGTACGTAAATTACCTCGTGGCGATACTAACCGCACCCACACACCCTTCAGCCCGCATCCATTTGAAGGGCATTCCCGCAGATAAGTCGATTCCCTCTCAACCGTATGTCCCAGGTCTTTTTTTCATCGAAAGCAGGGCGAGGGGAGAGCGTGGCGAAGCGGCATTTACATTTAAAAAATTCAACAGCAAGCGCGAAAATTATTCATAAATGTACCACCGAAAAAAAAAGGAAAATATCCTGAAGTAAAATAGTTCACAAAAACTACTGACCGGAAAGGGCGGCGTTGGGGATACGCACCTTGACGTGGGATATGGAAGGAGTTAAAAAAAAAGAAACGACACGCGTGCGTAAAATATTTTTGCACATTTTTAACTGAATACCAATTTATGTTATTTTCTGTTCACGATTTTTTCACTACGTCTATTTTTTGCAGCGCCCGGAGTGCGCCAACTGCCAAAAAATATTTTGTATGCTTTTTCATTTCCATTGTTGCTTTTTGTTTGCCAACTGTTCTGGGAATCCGTGTGGGTATTCAATTTTTCTTCATATACAAAACTTTTAAAGTGCTTTTTATGTATTGACGACTAGCACACGTTCTGGTTATGCGTTTTTTATACTTTGCATTGCTTTATTTCTTACAAAACATTAGTTTAACTATACTTTTTATTCAGGCCGCTGAGAAGTATCCATTTTCCATTGATTTTGATGTGCTGCTATAAGAAATATTGCACATTTGCAACTCTATGTTGTGGCAGTCATCCCCTCAATGTGATTCATTTCGCAATTAAACGGCACCAAACGAAATCAAAGGTAACAGACTAGGGAAAACAAAAACTCATCTCACATCCGGAGTACTTCGGTTGCTGTCCTTAACTGTCGGATGTGACGGTGATGCTGGATTGTCCTTCTTTCCCTGTTTTTTTCCTTTGACTACGGGTTAAACTTTTTATAATGGAATTTCTGATAAGCTTCTTTTTTTTGAAAGCATGTGCTGCGGCTGTTTTTGCTGTTTGGTCTTCACCGCAGTTGTGGAAGTATTTGTGGGAACAACAAGAGTGGCCAGCAAAGGGAGTGACTCGGCCTGGGTTCATCATATTCATAGCTTTTCATCTAACCATTTTATTTTCCAATCGTGTCGCTTTTACGCACCAGACCAAACACCAAACAGCCATTGTTTCCAGGATCAACTCCTTGTAGCTGCCTGATATTAACTGCAGTCAATTAGAAAATTAAAAAATGAATATATATTAACATTCGTTAAAGACAAGATGGCTTTAATAATTATAATACGATATCTTTTTTGTGCTTCATTTAAAAGAAATCACACATGTCTCCATTTAGTAGGGGATTTTCTAGGGGATTTTTTTTTTCTAAGCTCATATCCCCATATCCTCCTCAATTTACAAATTGATACTAATAATAAGTGACACCTCTCTCCCCGCCCACAGTGCCACCCTTGTGGCGGTGGCCACCCTGCGTCCTGGGGCGGCCGATCACCTGCGTAAGGAGTTCCGCAGCAAAGCCAAGCAGCTGGCGCGGCTTAGTGATCCCAACGTGGCCCGCTTGGTGGGAGCCTGTCTGCGGGACGAGCCCATCTGCATTGTGCAGGACTACTCGAACTGCCTTGGCGACTTGAACCAGTTCCTGCAGGAGCATGTGGCCGAGACCAGCGGCTTGATGGCCAACAAGAGCCTGAGGTAAGGTTTGCGGCTGTCTGAGTGCCCGTGCCCCCATCGTACTTTTTAACTAATGCGTTGTCTCTCCCCCGCATTTTATGCCACATTTACTTTTTTTCTTTTTGCTCGTCCTGCTGCGTTTTTGCGTGCGTTTTATCGGACTTCCTGTACTGACGCCATTTGCCGACGCTACACTTCCGTTCTCGTGCTCAATGATTACGCCGATCCGCCGACGAACAACGAACAACGAACGACCGACCAACCACCAACATGCGCAAACGGATGTTAAAACTTCGTTAACTTGGCTACCCAACCTCCGTCGAATGGGAAAACTTTTCAAATTCTCATTTCATGTCGGCATCTTCCGCACCCGCATCCGCTGCGCCACCCCGATTGCGACTCCTTCGACGGCGACGGACACAGCTACGGCTGCTTAGTCTACATTGCCACACAAATTGCATCGGGCATGAAGCATTTGGAGCAAATGAATTTCGTTCATCGGGATCTGGCAACAAGGTAAGTGCTCGAGATAAGAGTTTCATCTCGTGAGGGTTGCAGGTGATTTTCCCGGCAATTTTTGCACCCCAAGCTCGCTTCGGTTTCTCGTTGAAATTTAAATTTGCGAGCGGAATAAGTTCTCAAATTTTTGTAGGAAAAATTCAAGACATCTTGTTTGTGTTTCTCTAGAAGCCTAGAAGAATCATCATTATTGAAGTGGTTAACAGTTCTCAAGTCTAAAATCGCTTTTCGTAGATGTTATTTACTATTCTTAATTTCAACTCTAAGCATAGTCTGCCACCTTAAAAATATACCTGAATTATTAAAGCCGAATGCCCATAATCCATTGGTAGATCTATAAATATGAAAATGTCGGCATTTATAGCGACTGAAGTCAGACAAAAGTCGAAATGATGTTTCATCTAGTATTTCACAAAGTTAATTTAATTTCAGACAACAAATATTTTCCTCGTTACCTATTTGTATAGCTAGTTGGGGCTATAAATAAATTGGTAATTCAATATATTGCGACAGGTACTCACACTGTCTGCGTATTTTCGCATAGAATGTAATCAATTAAAATTAATTTGCTAATGAAAATGTCAACAAGAGGGGAAAGGACCAACAATGGCTCCTGACAACGGCATCAACGCTGCTTCTGCTCCTGCTCCTCCTGCAGCTGCTCCTGCTGCCATTTATGAGTGAGTTCGCCTTCTTTTCCACGTTTGACAGACATTGTTGTTATAGGAACCCCGTGCTTCATCCATCTACCCCACCCTACTCGGTATCTTTATCGTCATAACAAATCAATAGACGTGTATGGCATGTTACTTGGCAGGGAACGCTCGCTCCAGGGCACCTGTCCCAGCCCCAAGTTCTGGGAAAATGTCTTTTTGAAATCCAATAAGAAAATTGTGCTATTTCTGGCCACGCAATCGTCAACCTTACCTTTGCCAGCCCCTGATTGCACAACAATGCAGGCAGTAAGAAACGAATTCTGGAAGGGTAAGGCAATATGCCATTTGACAGCAATTGGTAATGGCGGCGGCCAACGTGACTTATGAGCCATTCTCGTTCAGTTTTGGTTCCCCGATATTTGTTTCTTAGCCATATGCATCGCCTGCCATAAATTTGCCTTTGCGGTTTTGCGCACAATAAGCCAACCAATATTGCGCAATAATTTGTTCTCTTTTTTGCTTGTTTTTTTAAAGGCCACAGGAATATTTCGGGTTTTGAGCGACGAATGGGACAATAACCTTATTGTAACGTTTTTCTTGTCTGGTCTTAATGAATTTGTTTTTACTATATTGGTTTTTATACCAGGTTTGATCTTCTAGACAAATTTTGCCCAGAAGTAGACCTGACATATTCGTATTACGTTAATCGGCAATTTTGCCAATTCCTGCTCAAAAATGTACAACATTTTATGAATATTTTTATTGATTTTTGGTAGTTTTTATTTAAACTCCTAGTTAATTTACCTTAAATTCTTTCGTGCAGCAAAATGTAGTATTTTCTTCTTAAGAACAAAATGCTTTCATCTATGTTCGTATTTAAATTTCCATTTATGTATGGCTAAAATTTTTCGACGGGCATGAATCTTAAAATTGCAGAACGCGACTAAAGTTGTTTGACTTTAATAATATCCATATTTAATTGCGGATGTACATACAAGTGGTAATATTGAAGACATCGTGGAAAACCGATGTGATAAGCAGACTGATTTTAAATTCTGCAAGACACAATTAAAATAGTTGGCTGGTGCTTAAACAAGTGTTGCAGAAACAGATCAAGAAAAGCAGAGAATACCGCACACACTGTCGTGTGTTTTAGTCAATAGGAGAAGGAATTGTCCAAATTTTGTGCAAATTCTAGTTACTTTTGTCTCTGGCACACACACCCGAAGGCC
Organism: Drosophila bocqueti; assembly: GCA_018151655.1. NCBI lineage: Eukaryota > Metazoa > Arthropoda > Insecta > Diptera > Drosophilidae > Drosophila > Drosophila bocqueti. The sequence continues at coordinate 1,319,832 of JAECXF010000149.1, read as the reverse complement.
TGATAGCGGAAATGAGTTTATTGCTGATGTAAATATTGTAAAATGTTTTTCTGTTCCTCCTTCCGCCCGCCAGCACCAGCCGCCCCTCAAATTGTAGAGTGTCGACAAGAAATGCGAAAATCCTTTTAGATCCTGTGGTTTGTTGTGGTACTTTTGGTCGGTATGTAGACAGAAAATGTCTGGAAGCCTCATTGATTCTAGCATTTTTTGACAGATTTCTGCTGAGATTGCAATTGTAAAAGATATTTGGCTTAAGACACAAGTGGGGAGGAGTGTGAATGTGTCTGGAATACATTGACCGCATCCGCCTGTCGGCGTTGGTTTTTCGTGTGAACTTGCCTGTCTGTTCTTTTATGAAAAGTTTGGTTTACCGACATGAATTAAGTGGAAGTAGAACAGAAGAGCCAAATATTTAATATAAATTCACAAAAGTGTTTAAGATAAATTAACTGCCTGAATATGGGGGGTTATGAGACTGCTGAGTATCGTTAAGAGAAGTTAACCAATCGAATGCGTACTTACTATATTTAGGAAATTCACTTTATCTAAATTGCAATGCTCTTTATCCCTTTCCCCTGCGAATATCGGGTATTAAATGGAAGAGGACCTTCTCTGTCTGTGCTGGCAGAAAATGCTTCCTACGCACAAAAAGCTGGAAACGGCAAGTGTTCAACTAATTTGAAATTAAATTCAACGATGGCCACGACTCTCGAATGTCCCGCATCGCACTTTCCGCCTTCCCGTTACAGCTTCTCCGTGCACATGCCCCGTAATGTCCTCCTCGCCTCCCAAGGACTATCACGGACAATTTTTCAGCATTTAAACACTCAAGTGCCAAGCTAATAAACGATATTAGTGCCAACAAATATTGCGAGTGTACGTGTGGGAGCGTGTGTGAGTGGCCATAGAGAGTGTCCCGGCAATCGTCTACTATTGTTGCCACTGCTGCCGCTTGTGCAAACGTTTTCCAAGCAGTTACCAAATAAAAATGATTAGGAACGTGACTAAGAGTGCGAAAAATGTTATTTACTTAACTGATGCGAGCTCTGGGGCCAGCGTGCCGGCGGATGCAGCTGCGGAGGTGTGAGCTGTATGTGTGCGTGGTGTATATAGCAGAGACCACAGCTTGCTGCACTCTTGGTGGAGAGGACACCCATCGATCATTTCACGGATTGTTAAAATAGGATAATTGGAAATCACATGAAATTATATTACCACAGGGTTTGCCGAAATAGATTATGCGGAGTAACACACATATACACAATTCAAAAGCTGAATTTCTACTCAAAAAGAGATCCTTTCACACTGCAGATCAAAGGAAAAATTCCATGTATGCCACTCGCTTTCTGATAAGAGTTCGGATTGGTAGCGTGAGCCACAGCAGCCAAGAAACGGCATTGTTATGCAAAATGTAAGGAAAAAAAATCCAAGAGTGGGTAACATAGTTTTAAAACAGTCAAAGAAAATGTAATTATAAGTCAGCGCCCGATTTGTTTTATATAGTAGAGATAACAAAATAAGTAAAGTTGACATGACCTTATTTGCTGACAGAATTACCTTCACCTAAATTGCATCAAAATCATCATATAATTTTTTGGAAAAAGTAAATCAATTTAAAAGTGCAACAGGGTAGAAGTTACAAGCCCGCCCTCGTAAAGCAAGCTCTCTTAATATTTGCACAGTGTAAACTTTTCGAGAAGAGTGGGAGAAAAACAGGAAGAAAACTTCATATTTATTTCTGCCAGACAAACTGCGTTTACGCGATGCCATATTCATGTACTCAGCAATACACGAAATAAAATAATGAACCAAAAAGAAAATTTCAAAAAATGGTAACTTGCTATTACTAAAAATAAAAAACGGATGAGGCTACTCTTAAACTTTTGATACTTGGATTTCATTCCGTAAACTCATTTACAACGCGTGTAAGTAGACGAAACTATTTTACAAACCGATGCAGAAAATGCATTATACTTTTCGGCGCAGGAATGCCCTGCCCAGCAGCACATCCATTCTTGTTTGACTTCCATATCCTGTGGTTCCCAACTTCCCTCTCATGGAATTCTTCGGTCGTCCGTTGGTTCGCTCTGTCGCCTTGTCGGGAGGAAATGTTGATAAAACTGCTACCAGCTGCGTTGAAGGCAGCGACGAGAACCACAACGCTGCATGTAAATCATTTATGGTTTGTACAGCAAGGGGGCACGGACACCCCTTCCCTTTCGCCTACAATAATACAAGCCCGCCCCCCCGCCATATTCAGGCAACTGGATAAAGAATGGCGATGATTATTAAAGTAATTTTTGCAGTGTTTAAAGGCTACCAGTTAATATATAGAGAGCTCTCAGTCTCGTCCATCTTAGTGTCGATTTTCTAAAGCTTTCGGGCTTCGCCGTTAGCATATTGTTGTTAATTTGCACGTTGAATGACATGTTGACAGTCGGTGAGACACTGACAGCTGTTCTAAAAACTGCCAGGCGGACGGCCCTAAAGGATGGCAGGCCATGCCGATAAAGTTGAAAGCAGGAAAACGATGCAAAGTCCTCCTCGCAGCATAATATCCAACAATAGCAGCTGGAGCAACAGAGTCAGCTGCATGTCAAAGGGTTTATAATATCAAAACAGGACAGTGAAGAGTTGAGCGTCAACAAAGTGTGCGGCAGGTGTGTGTGAGTCCGCCCCCAGTGTGTGTGTGGACATCAACTTTTCCTGCTGACCATGGGCGGGGGAATGGCCTGCGACTGTTTTGCTACTGATAAGCCAGAGCCCGAAGCCGCATCGTAGACAGCATCTTTAAGTCTGTCAGGTTATCACAGTTTTATTTTTTTTTATATTATATTATTTATTTAAGCTCAGCGCAAGCTCAAGTGACGTTTTCCTTGACTGGTTCGGCTGCAAAGAACCTCCTCCGCAGGCTTTCGCTTTTCTGCTTTCCTAATTACCCCACTCGAAAGCAGAAATGGCTCAGAACGCAGCTATGCAACAAATTGCAGACACGCAAACAGAGCCCGGACAGCTCTGTGACCCCAGGGGAGAACAGCCGAGGGGCCTCCGAAATGGGAGCAGGAGTTGCACAAGAAAAGAGTCAGCACGAGAGCTGGATACTCTCCTTAGTCTTATGGTTACTTAGATTCCCAGAAAATATCTATAGAGTGAGAGAAAATGATATCGAAAGAAGAGTTATCTTTGCTGTTGAGGGTATTTGTTTTAGTATATTCATACATAATTTTTTATTGTTCTTTTATAAATTATAAATGAACTTTTCTTGGGTTTTCTGCAAGTGGACTTACCCTTCGATGGACAGAGTAAAAGCGAGAAAATACACATTCAGCCTTGGCGTTTCAGGAGTGCGTGCATTTAGCTGTTGTGTGTGTGCGTTGGCGTCCCCTTCTGGAACCACCATTGCATGTAAAAAATCCTTGACCATATTTGCCTTGGCTTTACAGGCGGTCATATTTGTTCTAGACTTTCCCGGTTTTCTTTGCCTTCTTTTGTGTGTCGTGACTAAACAGAAAGCGGCTACACAACAATGCAACACGACTTTGAAAGACCTTCAAGCTACTTCGAAACCTTTAACAGAGAGTGAAAATAACTCTTTTTAAGTGAAAAGTCTTGTTTGGAAATGGAAGCGGAGTATAATAAAATTCTCATAAACACACCTTGAACTAGGTGATATCAAATTCAAATTAATTCAAATTAAATATGTATTAAGGTACGGGTTTGTACGGGTTTCTTATATTGAGAAAAGTTGCAAAATCTATTTCACCATTTTAACTTAATGCAATCCTTATACAATAGGATACTGGGGAAGGGAGGCCACGCCACACATGTTGCCAGCGTTACGCGCCAACCGGAAGTAGCCATTCTCGCCCCAGGATAGGCCATAGGAGTTCTTGATCAGCCAGTAATCGCCCCAGGTCGGATCCGTGCCGAAGCCCACCACGAGGACGGAGTGCGTAAGGACAATCCGGTCTGAGCGGCAATCCCGAATCCTTAAGACCCCGCCGCCGTACTCCTCAAACTCCGGGTGCATGTGGTCAATGGACACAGCCACGGGTCCGATGTTGTACACCACTTCGGCCAGCTCCCTTTCGCATTGGTTGTTCAGTGTGACGTAGCCCCTCAAGGTGCCTCCACTGTGCTTGGGATTGTAGAGACACCTTCCTGCCTTCGGTTCGTAGGGATAGGAGGATAGCGTTGCCATGCCATGGTTCCTGGTGTAGTTGAAGGCCACGCTCACCCATCCGCCCAAGCAGCCTTTGCTGGGTTCGGGCACGCAGTCCACCAGGTGCTTGGGCGATAGTGGCACCAGCCGGCGGGTCTTCCTTGCCAGGTGCGCCTCCAGTACTCCGGAAGTGGAGAAAGCCCAGCAACTAAGGCACTCGGTACCCTGCCGTCCCACAGGCGAAATGATGCCGAACTGGCGCCAGTCTCTTCCACCCCTTATCTGGTTGTAGGTCTTGTAGTTGGGACCCTTCACGACTCCCATTGTGGTCGGTTCCACGGGCGGATGAACCGCCCTCCGGTATATGAAGAGCACACTCTGGTCAGAGTCAGAGAACTCGTTCAGCCTCATCCAGTAGCTCACTTTGCCCTGCAGATAGAGCCTGTTATGAGTCCGGATGACTCCCAGCTTTCTGTTGTACATCGCTCGGTGGTAGCTGTCCTCGCGCCTGTACACCTTTTTGTATCTGTTCTTGTACTGGGCCCATCCATCATCGTTGGTCCTACTCGTTCCGAATTCCACCAGCACCAGGAGAGGCAAAAAGTAGAGCACCAGCAGTCGAACTGAACCCATTGCGATCCGAAGACGCCGAACGTAGACTGCCAACTGACAGATTAGGGCATCTTGGGATGCCTTGGGACCAGGTACTACATAGGGTTATCGCTTTGAACTTTTTCCAAGAACCGCAGAGCGCCTCTTTGTTCAGAATTAATTGTGCAAACAGATAAGCTTGAGCTTAAGAGATTGTAATATTGAAAAGTAAACAAAAGGAGTAACCCATGTTTTTTTCCAATAAGGTTAGAAATCTAAATTTTAAATTTATTTTAATCCAAATATATTCTATTCTATATAATGGTATGAAATGAGTATTTTCTTTCCTCTTATAACTCACAAGAAGTGTATACCTAATTCGTAAAGCACTAAAATCTTATCAGCATAATTGTGTATTTTCATTTCGTATTTTGGAAACATTTTTGTTGATTTTTCTGTTGAACAATATTATTTTATTTATTCCGAGAAGTATTAATATAACGTCTAATTGAGGTACTTAAAAATTAGAAAAGACGAAACATAAACGAAACATTTAGATTGATTTAATAGTATTATTTATTATACAAAACTTTCGCTATATCAAAAATAAAAACACTTAAAACTTGAAACAAGTTAAATTAATAAATGCAATTTCTTCGACATTCTTTACACCTTTCAAAAACAGCATTTAATTTTGTAAAACAAGCTTGAAAAAACATTTCGGTGCCCAACAACTTTGAGGGCTTCCACAGTGCCGTATCCCGCATTTCATCTCCCAGGTCCCGTGTCCGGCTTTCGACACCTTTTTCGCACATAAATTTTAATAACACATGGCAGTCGCTCCACCCGCTCCACTCTGCCCCCGGGTGGGTCGAGCGCGCATAAAATGTACACACATAGTGCAAATGTGTATATGTTATTTTATGCGGTGGGTGTGCACAATACACAACAATTCCCAAATGTAGCGACACGTTACTCCACGAGTTTCTGCTGCAATTGGCAAACAAGTCAAGGTGGTAAATGGCAAATGGAACAAATATTCCCGCCGAAGGGAAGGGGCCGGCAGGCAGGGGCTTCCCCAAGTGGGACGCTCTGCATGGCGCTCATTTTGTGTCAACTACGCGACGTAAATGGACACAAAAAAAAAGGGGGGAAAAGAGGCGGACAAGTGGGGCAACCCCAAACTCGTCGACAAACGATTGGGCAGGGGATGAAGGAGCGCAGTCAATAAACTATAAAATATGCAATGTTTGAAATATTTTGCATGCACAGTACCCGTACCCCCCATCCCCATGTAACACACACAAGCGTTCAGTGTGTGTGCTTGCGAGTGCACACGACTTTTTTGAGCGAAAATATTTTATGCATGCAGGTGAATTGATTCAATGGGCTGCCAACTCAGGGCAATGCAACGCGATCCCAACCAAACAGCAGCACCCAAAGGAAATTAGCTTGACAGGAAATTCCACAACATACAGGGAAAACCACCAAGCCACCACCACCATTGCCAACCAACCGCTGAGCCTGTGAATGTGACTGCAACGGCGACGGCGACTGCGACTGTGACTCCACAATGCACGTTGACATTTCCCCATTCATGCCGATTTTCATATTACATTTGGTTGAGCTTAAATGACAAATGTGGTTGGTAAGCCGACGTCTGGGCCCGCGAGCCCGTTGCTCCAGACCCTTGTTTCCGCCACGACCAACCGTCCCCCGGTAGATGGAGCATATATGCACTGCGAAAAAAAATACCTGCATATTGTCTTTAAAAGCACCCGCAAAATTTGGATGCTTGAATTTCGAGCATTATGAGGATGAAACCTCATATGCATTGGAGAGCATCATATGTATAGCTGGTAATGAACTAGGGATGGATATATCGATAATGCATCGATATATAAATTAATTCTTTAATTCTGAATCGATTTTCTAGTTAGCCTAAACTGTGTTACAACTAAATAAAGAGGTTGTCGAAAATGCTTTAAATATAATCGGTAAAAAATTTGACAATTATGGACATATCTTCAAAAAGTATCGATTGTAATGATCTATTTGTATCGTTAAATGAGATATATTTTTCTAAATTCTTTATACAATATTTAGCTTTACGATATTTGAGTCCAATATTTTTGTCGATATATCATTTCTTTCGACTAACATCCCTTCATAGAACTGAATCTCTGAACCTTCCAAAACTTTTCTAAACTTATTAAAATGATTCATTTAGTTCAAGCAAGAATTCAAGACCAAGGCAGAATGCAAAACGACGAGTAAGCTTTATAGGTTATTATAAGGAAAATATACAAATATACTGAATATTTCTTACTTACATCTGGTACTTATTTCCTGTGTATCCACTCACACTGGTCCTCACTTGGGGAAGTTGCAACGCGTTTTCGGTTTGCGGTATTATTGCTGAATGACAGGCTGACTAAAGGACTGACTCCTTGCATATGGGTGAGTGGGTGAGGAGGAGGCCTGTCCCGCATCTCCTTCCTCATTTTCGACTCCGATTTCAAGCTCTGGCTTTGTGATTGTGATGGATTGTGGCGATGGCGACGAAAGAGTTGCCGCTGACATTTTTGACCGGCAGAAAGCAAGTAACGTCATGATGGTAACAGGAATGCAATGAAATACATTTATTAAGAAAAGTGAAAGATTAAAAGGTGACTTAAGTATTTAATGGGCTTTCTCCTTTTAGTATACCTTCTGGATATCTCCTTAAGATCTTGACCTTATTTTTAGTCCAATCAAAACACACTTGAATCGTTTCTCCAAAATTAAGCTACTCTATTAAATTGGATATGCATTTTATTCGTTTGATTAACCTCTTGTATCTTTTCTTTTCAGGTAAGTCAATGGGAACCAATCATATTTTGGAAATAATTAGTAAGTATTTGTATATATTTTCATTGCTATTTCAAAAGGATTAAAACAAATAATCTATACTATGTACCTATTGAATTTAGTAAAACTTAATTCATACAAGGATTGCTTAACCCTCTTCATTGTGCAAACAAATTCTTAAAAGAGACACAGTTTCCTTAGTTCGAGACGTTTCATATTTGGCTTTAACACAGTGAAATCAAAGGAGATTTTCCGAATATATGGCGAATTTCTGTGTGCACTCCGTCCTGTGTGTCCTGCATGTCCCCGGGGACTCGGTTCGCAATGCGCTTTTAATTTGACCGCGTCTGAGGACGTTCGAAACCTTTCCTATGCCAACGCAGCGGCCCAGAAACTTAATTTTCCTGCGACTCTCCTTCTTGTTGTTTCTGTTGACTTGCGTTTTTGCATTTGCTGCTCAAAGTTTAACATTCGCTGAAACTTTGGCCATTTTGTTGCCGTCTATTTGTTGCTCCGCTGCGCCAGACGATGACGACAAAACCAATCATTTTCCCTCTTAGTCGCGTTTCCGCTTGCTCCCGGTCGTGTTTGTGACGACAAAATTGTAATAAACTCGTGAAGACCACATTGGCCGACTGCCATCCACTGGGCTCCTTTCACCTCGGCCGTGTCACGAAATTTCGTTATAAAAATAAATTTTATTTAATTTTGTTTTTTTCCTGCGCAAAAAAAGGGTTCGTGGATGGGGGACGAGGGACGACTTGCCCTTGGCTCACCGCCGTCGTTTTCGAATTCACCCAGCGTCCTGTTTATGAACTCCACGAACTAAGTGAGCACTTAAATTGTCTTTATGCCGTTGGGGGCTCGTCTCCTGCTACTTAAGACGTTGTCCTTTGACCTAACCTCCGTCTGCGCCTTTGCCTCTTCCGGGTGAGTTTCCTCCTTTGGCAAATATTTTGCGTTTTGGCAAAATTACATCCTTAGGGTGAGGACATTTTGACCAAATTTAGTTTATGCCCTGCTAGTCCTGCTAGTTTTTCCTTACTGATTGCATAGTCAGCCTCCGGTTTCCTGGGGGAAATTAAAATGTGCTTAGCGAAGTAAATATCCCAGCTAAACCCCAAAAAGTTCCCTTTGTTGTGCTGCAAGTAAATATTTTAAGTTCCTTTCTTGACTCTATTTTAGCATAAACAAATGTTGCTTCAAATACATGGCGAATTTATAGGTCCAATAGATTGTGAATTATAATAAGAATAATTATAAGAAACCAATATCTGAACTGCAGTTCTGCTTTATTAGGCTTCATGAACGTACGATTGTCTTAAACTTGAAACAGCAATATTAGCTTAATGGTTCTTCTTCAAGTCGCCGGCTTCACCCTGCTCAGATTTGAAGACCTTATTCTCAGTCTTTTCATCGCGTGAGGACTTGTACCAAATGACGCATATGATGCCGAAAACCAGTCCCAGGAAGATCCCAAGAAGGGCGACTGCAGCGATGAATGCAAAGTAGTGGACCTCCTTGAGAAGGTAGGCCAGGGAGTCTATAATAGGCTGGACCACGTTGACCACGAAGAGCTCCATGGGGTTGGGAAACATCTGGTCCATTTTGAGAGAAGTTTGATAATCCTTTCTGAGCTGATATGTGTGATATGTGAATGTGACTACTCCAGCTGTGAGCTTGAATTTGACAGTGTTTTCGGAGTAGTACTATTCTAATTCACATGTTTTGTTTAGACACTCACTCGAAATTTAAAACTCTTGGCAAATAAAAAAATGGATTATCTCAGAAAGCAGTTGACCACCTTCCACTGTCACCTCCATTCCGACTTTGGCATACTGATCAAGGTGGCCACGTGCGTTGCCTTCGGCGCAGTGTGCGGCTGGATAATGAGTCTGCTCACGTTTATCGTCTACAAGGTGGCCGTGTTCCTGGGAGTCCAGCCAATGGAGCTCAGTACCCTTGTGGAGGACGACATCGACCTGGATATGGATGTGGATGTGGAGAATGGAAACGAACGAAGCCAAGACGTCGGAGTGTGGCCGCCGCCACGTCAGCCACTCAATGTGTAGAAAAAGGAATCTTAATCCAAAATTTGAGTCCTGTAGCAAAGCCCTCCTTGAAGTTATTGGCACATTTCTCTCTCGCTGCTTGCCAATGCCTTAAATTCAATTCCTCCCCGTGCCGGCACTTCACGCATTAATGCGAGTGTGTTTGCTCTGAACTGCGCCTCGGGCTCAAAATATTTAATAAACCATATCGTTTCTTTTTGGGAAAATTCTCTTTTCTTTTTCGGCTCTGTGTTGATTTTTGTCAAACAGCTCGCAGCTATTTTTTCCACAATTTTATATAAAATGTTGGCTGTCGCTTTTGGTCTGCCCGGGCGACCGGTTGGAGAAGAATGTTTAAGGTCATGGCATGATTTGAATTTTGCCCGGCGGCTTTATTTAGTTCACTTTGGGTGTTGTGGCCGTATTCGTATATTTATGAGAAAGGCAACAACTCACAGATACCATGTAGCGAACGAATGTATACCTTAAAGTGAAGTCAGGGATATTGGATGCTTTCTTTTAAGGCAAAGAGACAGAAATTTCTAATTAACAATAAGTCAAGGTAATAAAATATACAAAACTTTCGTTCGAAAAAAATAAATGGAAAATGGAGTTCATCCGTTTGACCTTTCTTCGTTGAGTTTAGTTGAAAAGCGGCTAAAGGATCTCTGTTTTAAATATGGCTTACTCATATACATTTGAATATTCCTGTAATAATTTAGTCCTGCATGGTTTCTCCCGCAGTTGAGTGTTTTAAACTCCCCAACGTTCGCTTACTCTTTTAGTACAAGAAAATCTCAAACTAAAAGACTTTCAAATGATGTCCCTTGCCAATATTTATGGTTTCCAGGATTTTAATAACAATTGCCTTGACGAGACATTAGCAGTTATCAGACCAAAACCCACAATTTGGCAACGTTGCAGGCTCCATTCAAGTTGTCATTGTTTCTCGGCTCCTCGCTCCCCATTGTCTAGTTGAGGCAGAGCCCCAAGCGTTTGCGACTCAACCACTTGAACAGTGCTTACAGCATTTCAGAAACAGACCCGCGCCGCAGCGTCAACCCCATTCGAGGGATTTTTATTGGAGAGCTCGCAATAATTGCGGAAAGCATTTCCATGCAGTGCGCGCGGAAGGAAGCCGCGGGAAGATGGTGCCGCGTAAATTCAAAGAGGATCTGTAACTGAATGGAGGCTACCCCGGGACAAAAAGCATCGTTGAAGGGTTGCAAGCTGGGGGGGTGTTTAATCACCAATCCCGAAACACACCACCGAACAGCATATTTCATTTGAATGGAGTCTCTGGCTCAGAGGACGGTGGCGGCTTTGGGTGTCAGCGCTGCAAACTAGAGACTCGTCCGCAGAATAGCTGTCACTGTGAGGGTCCGAGAGTTGCCAACATTTTCAAAATGAACCCGAAAAACGTATTAAACTGTGACGAGAAGGAGTAGATATGAGCACTTATAGGAGGAGCATAATTGATACATATGTATGTATGTAGTCTTTGAAACGAAATAAAAACCAACTACATTGGAAAAATATTCTAAACTCTTTTAAAGATAAAATCTTAAATTCAATCACTTTTTCAATGAAAACCTATAAAAGTATTTCGAATTTCTGTCAAAACTCTGCACTAAATCAAAAGTTATAACTAACTTAAGCACAGAAGGAAGGGTGTAAAGCTATTCCTACATATATCCCTTGGCAGTTATAGCCATATTGGGCAGGTCCCATCTTTTTGAGGAGTGTACGATTCATTAACATTTTGCAATACATTGCAACAAGAGCATTTGGAGTTGTATTTTGCCACAGCACATTCATATATACATTGAAGGCAGCCAGCAGCTTTGGAAAAATATTTACAATTTTCCGCGACGTGCGTAATGATGCTTCTGGCTTAGATGAATGGGCCGGCGGAGATTTCCAGAGGGGTCGTCCGTGGTGTGTGAAGTTGTAGGATTCGTTGCCGAGGCAACGGCTCAGCTCGCATTTTTCCATATGCTCCGCGCCAACACCTGTGACGAGTTGTATTTTCCGGCGGTGCGGCATTCACGGGATGCTCCTCGCGATTCCATTTCTCTGTCTGTCTGCAGTTGGGCGAGTGCATTCAACTTTTAATCCAGTATCAGATTCCGTGCGCAGCTCATTTGCTCTGGAGTTTTCTCAGCTTATTCCTTTGGAAAGGCCAAAGGCCGTTATCCTGGGTATGTTTCTTTAAAAAAAAAATTGAATTTAGTAAAGCTAAACTAAGCTAACATGATAAATGCATTTAAAAAGGATACTGGAAAACGTTTACGTATTCAAACGATAAATTGATAAGTGTGTTTTTATATATTTATCGATCTAGTAATAAATGGAAATTATACCATAAAAACAAAACATTTCATAAATGTATTTCTTCGATTCATCAATAAAATGGAACCTCATTCGTCAGACAAAAGGGTATATGGTATTGTTAGATGAGAATATAAAAGTGATAATAAACCCTCACAATTATTATATGTACTTGTGCAAAGAAATTAATTTAAATATTTTGATATATTATATTATACCATATAATATGATATATTATACTAATATATTACCTACTACTAGCAAGTCTCTGCCTCTTCTCCCACTGAAATATAGATATCGTGACTAAACTGTATCAGTACAGTTGAGTCCAGGGTATCTTATAGCCCACGCAGTTGGTAATGTACAAGCTAATTAATGAACACCTAATTTCATTGCTCTTGGCTAGTAATAGCCAAATCGAACTGAGGCCAAGTCAGTTACGTTTGAAGCGATGAGGACTAACAAGTACAAGTACGTTCACCGGAAGGGTGCCACCGAGACTGCACATCGTATGTTCTTCAAGGCCAGTGCCTGGACTATCTATGGCATCGCCTCCGGCTGTCACTTCTTCAAGCTGAAGTACAATGAAGAAACAAATAGGGTGGAGGAGACGAAGCACCATCCAGTGCTTTCCAAGATAGTGGTTGCCATAAAGCTACTGCTGCTGGCCAGCCAGCACATGATATACTTTGTGATGGCACTGTCTATTTATATTCACGTCAGCCTGGTGAATACCAGCCATGCCCAGCACTTTGTGATGAGTCTGTTCATGCAAGGAATAGGGATAAACGTGTTGCGGCGGGTGTCGATCTTCCTGCACCTGAAACAGGATCGCATGTATGTGCGGCACGCGGTCAATGAGATCCTGTACATCACCAGGGTGATAGAGCGCAGGTTCGGCATGATATACCGCTGCGACATGGTCTTGCTGGGAGTATACCTTTGCAAGCTGTGGATGCTCTACATACTGCTGGAGTCCATGTGGGACAAAAACTACTTCCTAATAATCCACCTGTTTTACTGGGTGCTGCTGGAATACTGTTTCCTGGGCTACTTTGTCTACCAACTGTTCCTGCTCAACTGGTACCGTAGCATCATCATGTTTCTGCAGCGCATCATTGAGGATCATGATAACCTACAGGACATCGCCGTCCGCCACCACCGCCATTTGTCGCTGCTGTTCAAGCTCCACCTGCGGATCAGCAATCTGCACAAGTTCATTATCCGCAGCCTGTCCTGGCTGCCGAACTCCATTTACCTGATGATCTTCACCTGCATTTTCAACATGGAGCTGCTGATCGAGTGCAGTCTCTTTGCCGAGGATGAGTTGGAAAACAAGATCTACATCATTGCGGATGGGTGCCTGGGTCCGGTTATGATTCCCATCCTCTATGTCCTCATCCTGGGAATGTGCACTGACCGGCTCCGCGACGCCGAGTTGAACCTGCAGCAGCAGATAGTGATCATTCATGGCTTGAACATGAGGAATACCAATCCACGACTCCTCACGGTGATGGTTCTCGACAACGAGGTGAGTCCTTAAACAGGACGAAATATTTACTAATCGCTATCATTTGCACAGCACACTTCGCTGATCTTACACCAGAAACTGAAGCCGCTGCAGAATGTCATGCTGTTGGACAACATCTGTGACCGCGAGTTCGCCTTTGACTATATCTTAACGGTGATTCTGACAGCATTGTCCCTGGTACAGTACACCATATCGTGTGGCGAAAAACTCAAAGAATGTGCGAGGCATAAATGAGAATTTTTCAGTTGTATAAATTGTATGTAATTGTTGAATAACAAATACAAATGGTTGACGGAGAAACTAACATTAGTTGCCTCAAACGATAACGCACAGAAATCGTATTGATAATATAAATATCTAAGCAGCACTTCCTAAAAACATCGGTCACGACCTTTTGCCAAAATTTCTCACTGAACTCATTTTATTGACTCAATCCACTCAACAGGAAACAGAAACAGCAACAGTTTCAACAATCAACAGTCACGTACCACTTTGACGTTCAACTTTTGGTTAAAAGCGAAGGCGGAGAGTAAATACGTGAAATATTCCATTTTTTATACGTTTTGCCGGTACATTTAAATTTATTTTACATCCCCGGCACGGACTGGTGACAGGGCGTGCAACCCCTCAAAGTAGACGATAAAATAATAATCGATTTGACTTTGGCCAGCGAAGGCAGTGCCGGCTCCCGAAAAAATGGAGCAGCTCCCGGTTCATCCTGCGGGGAATCGATTTTTTCGCGCTCGTTCAGACTTGGAAATTTATGCGAATTTGAATTTGATATGGTTAAACTGTTTGCCTAGGCAACGCCAGCCATGCAAATGTTCTGATAAGGCCAGTTTGCCGATGGCTGGCGGAGAGCTACCCCGGGCCCTACTCCTAGGCCTTGTCACTTTCTTGGTGTAAAATTAATTTGCTATAATTCATCAATGAGCGACGAGAAAGGCAAAGGATTATTTGGCATAAAAAATTGTGGCACTTGTCGATTTTGCACGGTCGCCCCTTGGACGCGCTCAAGCTGGATACGTGTGTGTGGCTGGCGCACTTTGTATAATTTATGGCTGCACATTTATTTTATTGAGTTTAATGTAGGCACAGTTGCTGCCCCCCTCGACATTTGAAAGGTGAAAAGGTTCGTTGGGGGGTGGATTGAATGTGCTTCCCCGTTTGGAGCTTTGTTGTGCCTGAAGAAAATGTAAAAGACCTGGCTGGGTGTGTTACACCAACAAGTTAAGTCAGGAAACTCACTGAGAAACAAATAAAATAGATACATTTTCTTATTAAACGAGCTCAGAATTATTAAATAAATAGACATACATTTTTAGAGCTTAAATATATTCAGTTCCCTGGTTTCCTTTGAAGGCATTAAGACCATTTATCTCCAAGCTCACAAAAGCCGAGAGCAACTAAGTTTTCCATTAAATTTAATAAAGCCAATTAAATAAAATATGTTTCCGAGCACACCAATAGCAAACAAATTAAATCGTTAGTCCCGAAATCCCTCAGAAACCCAATTTGGCAATCGGTGACTCGACCTCCCTCAACTATCGCTGCTCGCTGGGAGCCTCGGATGTTATTTTCCACCAACTAATTAAGCATTCAAAAACGTTTTGGCATAAAGTTTAAATTGTCTGGGAGGCACTCGAGAGAGCGGGTCTGTATCCGGGTCTGGGATTGGGTCCTGGTTGCGTGGAAGGAATCCAATAATAAAGACGACGAGCTGAGCTCAGCTCTCATAAATTATGGCAAATTATTAAGCAGGAGTCACAGCGCAAAAAGTTTTACCACCGCACTCGTTTTCGTTTCGAAACAAAGTCAACTAACATTGCGTATACGCCATGGTGGACACGGGAATACGGGGGACTTGGGGCAGACGGAAACAGCGGTTGGCTGACGGGGCGAATGATTTATTTTTATTATTATTGGCGGTGAATTTTAAATCAAAAAGCTCACAACATTTTGTGCAGAAATTACGAGCGCGCATGGGCACCAAAAAGTGTGCTATACATTTTGTAAGCTGCTTTCGATGGCATCGGCGGCAGCTGCTTTTGTCATTATTAATAACTGTTAATTATTCACCATTAAACCTGCTTGGCGAGCACGTTCGCTGCTTTTTGAAGGCAAACTTGTTTGCTTTGAGTCCTTGTGCCTGTGCCTGTGCCTGTGTTGCCGCTCCAACGATTCCCTTTTCATATTGCTTGGCATCACATTTTATGTGCTCCATAGTTAACGCCCGTCGATGTCTAGCTTTCCGCGTGCTCCAGCTCCAACTATCTTTGTCTTTCCCTTGGCCATATTTACATATTATTAAAAAGTTTTCCCAAGCTCCAAGGCTGTGAGGGCAGACGACGAGAAATATGGCAAATCGCAGAGACGTAAAGAAACTTTTCTATTTTGCCTCGTCTCAAGTTATTGAAAATTCATGAATAATTGACATTTATTGCAGTTGGCACAAGTGATGGTCGATAATGGCCAAAGTCGGGAGGCGAACGGCGGGCGGTGGACAGTGAACGATGGGCGGTTGGTGGTGTACAAAATTAGGGCGGGAGTGGCTGTGCGCCTCTCTGTGCATTTATGGACATAAATATTAAAGTAGCTTACGTACTTAATTGTAAATTATGCATTCAATTAGTTATGCCAGGCTGCCCTCGGATGTCGTTTACAGCCAGGGTCAGAGCGAGGCTGGGCGAGTGTGCTGACGGCAGAGAGATGCCTGGCTGCACCTTCAATTAAATTTCAAATATTCTGGATACTGCCGGTATTGTTGTTGCTCCTCGACGGTTAATAATAGTGTCAAGTGCAGGATATAACTTTGGTCATTCAAGCTTGCAAGATTTGCTGTTGGCCCGCACGGTTGACAGGTGGATAAGGTTTTGTAATCAGTTTATAATGGCCTTCGAGCTTCTTTCGCCTATTTGCCAGCTTATGTTGAGCTTAGGTTTTGTTTCAAATCGAGTTCAAAGATGCTTATTTGTTTTTTGAAAGATATTTGATTTAGAAATTTTCTACAGTATGCTTTTGAATTTTGTATACTTTTAAATTGTATAAATTCGATGATATTTTACTTAAAATCGAAATCAACACTTTCAGTAAAATATGAATTAAAACTACTCGGTGTGTCAGACTTGAGTGGGAACAAGTTTTAATTGACTATAAGCCTACCGGAGCCTGGACTCTGTGAAAACAATTGAATAACTGAAAATGATACACTTTTCGATTAAATTTAGCCCGCAGCTTTTTGGATTCCCTGTACGGGTGTGCTCTATTTTAGATTATGAAAACCAAACCCACCCCCACCCCCTTCGTTAGCCTCAGATGACTTCACATATTTTGCCATAAAACAACACCCGAGGGCGCTGTCAGCAGCATAAGCTCACCGTTTCCGTTTTTGTTTTGGTTACAACTAGCTGCAGTGGCAGTGCGTGTGCGAGGGCGAGTGTGTGTACTTAAACCACATATGGTGATGGTTTTGAGAGCCGGCCGTACGCATTGCCAGGCATTTGCATTCAAATGCATTTAATTAAATCAACTAGAACCAACAGGAAAATGCAACAGCAGCATCGGTCTCCGTCGCCGTCTCCCCTTGCTCCAATATGATGAGCCTCATAACATTTAAAACAAAATTTATTTTGTGTAAATTTTGCCAGGTTCGTTAGTTTTAATTGTGTTTAGTTTTCATTTGCCAGTGCGAGTCGTCGAGTGGAGACGAGAGCGGGCACAGGCATCGCACGAATTGTAAAATATGGTTTTGGTTAACGCTGAAGCCACTGTTTTGCTTACAATTAACTTGTTTGTATACGCTCGCTTTGTGTATCTTTGCTCGTGCTGTTTCTGCCAATTTGGCAGTTTTTGGCATGTTGTTGTAAAAAAAAGGAGAGAGAAAAAAACAGGGAAGCCATTAAATAAAATATAAAACACAGAGCGAGTGGAGTGGACCGGAGTGGAGAGACGCTGTCGGGTAGACACCTGTCCTGAGGCCAATCCCAGTGTCAATTAGCCATTTGGCTGCTACAGAATACCCCCATCAAGCTGTCAGAAAGTTAAATGTGAAAAACTCATTCGTATAACTTATTTTATTATCGCTAATTGAATTACACATTTATTCGTCCTGAAATCAAATGAAATCGGGGAGAGTGCGATTCAAGCCTATATCTCTTTTCGAGGGTTTATTAACAGTCGACTAATTCCTCTTTGTGGCATACACAACAGTCCTGGGCCCCCTTCACTTCCGCCTTTTTAAACTCTTTGAAGGACACTGGGGCAGTTGAAGGGAGGGCGTCAGATCTCTACTTAGGATAAAGTTCAAAAATGTTTTCTTTCGGATTCATGTTGTTCTGCACGACTTAATCGAAATGGCAGAGACTGGTGAGGTATTCATGTAAAGATCCTGCCGAGGCGAGCTCTAATACTTGTTTCGTTATCTATAATATTATCTATAAATAATGATAAATATATTTTTTTGCATAATGTAAGTAACTCACTTATGAATTACAAATATCTTGGGAATTCATAGTCACACCTCGCTCCCTAAGCAGCATTTCCTATCCATCATCTTGATTTAATAAATTAAAATGTCCTGACGAACGCATGTACACAAAAACTCCAATTAAGACCCTCTCATTCCGCACAAATTTCCCCGAATTCCATCCTCCGCCCTCGTAAAAGTTCCATTAGCAGTCAGCCGAGCATAATTGTGCCAACAACATTTAGTATCATTATTTATGCGCCATATCTGTGATCTTAATAGTTGCTTTAAACATTTTTCAGCCCGCAAAACATTTAATGTGATTAATTAATTTAAACTTCGCTGGGGAATGAAAAGTAAACAAAAAGAGGGACGCTCACAGTCACATCAAATGATGTTGTGCGAAACGCGGGAAGTTATCCCCCTAATTGTCCCCAATCAGGAGTCGGTCGGGGCGCAGGGACATTTCCTTTCATCGGGCACCCGTTGACAGTGACACTTGAGAAATGTCCGCGTAAACAAAGGCGATGTGGAGCGCTGAAGGTGGACAGTAATAATCATTTTATATAGCCTACCACAAGTCGTTGCAAAAATTAAAACAAAGCCCCATTCAAGCGAACGGGGGAGATCTCTCGGCAGCTCCGATGTCTTGGCCTTGTCGGGCCAACTCTTTTTTGAAAAATGACTGAGACCAGGTGACGCTGGCCGTCGGGTACAGTCCCCGTAAAGGGCCGCTCTTTCAGTCATTTATCAGCCACAAGCGGCGGGGCCATTTTAACTTAATAAACAATCATCAGGCTGTAATTATATGACGGTAATGTTATAATGAGTGCCCAGACAATACATCACAGGCTCCTTGTTTGGCTTGATAATTGAAAATGTTTGTAATTTTCGCCTCACTGTCCTTCTGCGGATTTTTGCCCTCCGTCCCTCTTCGGCCGCCCTCCCAAACGCCCTCTCAAACTTTGCACTTTTATCTGTAGCAAAAGTTTTGTTGGCCTTTTTTTCTGTTTTGCTTTTGTGTGCTACCAAAGTTTTGCGACAGTTTAGGGATTAGGAGGCCGCCAAAAGTAGGCAAAAAAAAAGAGAAAAAGTTTCAGGTCATGTCCAAATTTAAGTGCTGAAAAATTTGCTGGATTATGTGGCAGTTGATGAATTTGTTGCGCGAGGGAATTAGACGCTAATGTTTGCTCTTTTCGGTGCCGAGAGAGCATTGCACTAATAGATTTGTCTGCCCAGTCGGCGGGCTCTAACTTTGAGTTGATGGAAGCCATCCGAAAAACGTTTCATAATCATACAGAAGCAAGGTGTCGCAATCTGATAAAACTTTACGATGGTGTTATTTTTTTGTTTTATGAATTTTTTTCTGGAAATGTTCAAGAAGTCTTTTTTCATTGCCGCATTTATAGGGTAATCAGTATAATGTCTTAAAAATAATATGATTACAACCTCTTTGTAATTTACTAATACTTAAAGGCTTTATGTATTTAACTACTTGATTCTAGGGCTCAATTTATTTTGATTATATATTTAATTCCAGAGAACAATCAACTTGTTGCATTGACAAGGAACCCTTTCTTTGAGTTTCCCCAAACATCACACACTATCCTATGCAAGATTGAGGCACAAGCTGTCCAGGAATAGCCGTGAAAACAAGTCCATTTATACAGCGTCTTACTTAAGTTCCAAGCTTTTGCTACGACAACCTGGTCGAAGTTACGTAGGATGGGCACGGGTCTACGGAGCGCGGAACTTTGCCTAAGACGGTGGCAGGCCATGTGCTGGGGCTGCTTTGACTGGCCGCTGGCGCAATTTAACTAAAAGCTCAATCAATCATCTTAGACGGGGCATCGCCATGGCAATGCTTCATTTGCGCCCCACCAGCCGGGCCCTACCTCGCTTGCGGCAGCCTCCTTGCCTGTGTTGTCAAGGAAATTCCTCCTTTGTCCCGCCTCAGATCCTGCCGCCGACTCAAGAGTTTTAAGCCGCTTTTAGGTCGCTTTTCGGAGTTTATCCTCCTGGCAGCACCGCAACCACCTGATTGAGGGATGTGCTGCATCCGCTGGCCAGGCCTGTACAGTGTACACATATTTGCTTAGCAGCCGAAAGGGTTGCCTATTTGCCGAGCGGCAGTTTGGAAATTGTTGCAGCTAATGCGCCCAAAGACGGCTTACGCCGGCCCACGGATTACGCCGGCTGACGGCATCGCAAAATGATTTGGCCCTTAAAGTAATTGTTTGGAAATGAGTCGAGTTGAGCATTTAAATTTGGGGAAGGAGGTACTTCAAGGCGGTCTGCTTTGATTTGAAAATGAATTCCTAAGGTGTAAAAAAGGTACTTATTTCACGCTATTGAATATATGCATTTTGTAATTTCTTTTAAATCCCTAAAGCTTCATTTGGAAGCCCTTAATAAGCAAAAATATATAGTTCACAATTACTGGTAAAGTAAAGGATATTTGTGTTTCTGTCGGATCTCGATCAGAAATTTCAAGTAAAACCTCCATTCAATCTCTTGAAAGTCACTTCAGACCACTTAAGTCTGAAAACTATTGGTCATTTACTACGGTGCGATATCATCACCAGCAGCCTTATTAAGGCAACCAAAACGAAAGCCATATAAATATGCCAAGTTTTTGCAATCATTTCAATTATAAGCACAAGCTGTTGCATCTTTACCAACAGCAGCAGACAGTTAGCAGTAAACAGATAATGCCGGCGGACGCCTAAAAAACCCGACTTCCACAATTGCCATTGTTTGAAAAAAGGGAGTATGAAGAGGGAAATATAGGGGTTCTTTCCAGGGAAGGACAGACGTACACATTAGCAGAAAGTGCAGAACCTGAGAAAAGGGTGGAGGGGAGCTGAGTCGGGATATTGGAGTATGCCAAGATGCGTTTACAAAATAAGTTAAGAAGTGAATCAAGAAATATTTACCAAACTATAAAGCTTAAACTCGCAAGTGGGTAAGGTAAAGAGGTAAACCTATTCTATACAACACATTTTTGCAGCATTTAACAATTCCTTTAATTTTTATACTCCCCTTAAGATGTGTGCAATAACCTAATAAAAGACCAATCAACTCATTTTAATGCGTCGGCTTCAGAGCTAAGAGATTGTGTACAGATACATCACATGGTTAGCATTTCTCTTTATTTTCCAGCTTATTGCAAGTGTGTAAAAGGTGCAGTGCGAGGAAAAGCATACAACGAAACAGGCTAGGCCAACCTGAGGTGGCTTTTGAGTCCTGCATTCTCACTCACTACCCCCATGCGCTTACTTACTCCGACGGTGTTATTTTTGGCCCACCTCTGCAGAAGCAGCAACAGTTCGTGAGTTCATAATAAAACTTTTACAATGACAGTAAAATTTTAATGAAATCACTGCAAAAGCTGGAAATACAAAAAATAAACCAACCCAGTGGGTTCAAGAGACCCAACACTGTCAGAAAGGAGGTCTGGCGACGGTCTGTTGAGTACTTTCCTGTTGCCTCTGTTGTTTTTTCGTACGTGCAAAGTGGAAAATCTGCTACAGGAGATGACAAAAATGTTGCCTAACTAGATTGTTTGTTGAGGCCATTTATTACATATTTCAAAGGTTTGTTTGCTTTGTTTGTTTATTTGGTTTCATACCAGGCAGAGCAACGCGTTACCATCGATAATTACATATGTGTTTTTTAATGCTTGACTTACAAATTTGTAGTGAGAACTAGCTTTCCGATCAATTGTACAAACTTGAAATTAAAACTTGGATCCTTGAACTTCCTTACAAAATAAATTCATATTTATTCTTAGAAATATTGTAATGTAAGGTAATGTATATCTGCAATTTTCCATATATTTCTTTCGCATTCGCTTTAGAAGGTTAAAATGTTTATGCTTGAGTGTTCTTTAACGCAATTTCATGTATTATAGCATAAGCAAGGCAACAATAAAAAACACTTGATTCTGATACTTGCTGTTTGTTATTTACACATTTTGATGCAATAAGCACTGCAATACAAGTGCTTCCAAATGACCTTATCTGATTTCCACCGATTTTTGTTATTGCTTACTGCCTTAGCTTATCTATAAAACACAATCAAACGTTTGTCTACCCAGTGGTCAAGAGATACAATAATATCAATAATAAATAATAAAAATGTTTTTTTTTGCTTTGCTTTTTTATTGAATCTTCTCATATACAAGACTAACAATAAGTGCATCAAATCTTATACTAATAACTGACTCAACATTTATTTTTCTTATTCAAAATGATTATTTTAAATCTGCCATGATGGTTTCTATTGAACTAGTTACTCTACTGAGATTGGGATCTAGTTTCTTATAAAATATCCCATCTCACAATTTGATGGCCATGACTCGAGCCTTGGTGTGCGGAGCTGCCGGCCTGAATATCGGACGTCCATTGTCGTCCTTGTAGTCAGCGTAGGTCAGGGAGTGGATGCACTCCATTCCCAGGGATTCCTTCTGCCGGGCGGAATAGAAGCTGGTGCAGTAGGCCACCATAACAGGAAATCCCTTGGAGCGTCCCACATCCATCAGCCTGCTGGCAAGACGGGAGCCCAAGCCTCTTCCTCTCATTGAAGCATCCACACTGGTGATGTGGGAATAGAGCAGCTTGGAGATGCCGTATCGCTGGAAGAGATCGGCTTCGCGCTCGATCTTGGAGAGCATGCGGCAAATGCGGCCCCATGTATATTGCTCCATAGCCTCCGCCTCCTGACGATGCTTTTCAAGATCCTCGGGGAACTGGGCTCCGGCGAGGACCAATCCGACCAATCGGCCACCGTTAGCCTCGTCGAGGGCCACCAAGCAGGTGCCCTGGGCAATCATTGAGAGGTGGTACTCGTCGTTCTCCTTCTCGTTCTGCAGATGCATCGCCTCGCCACTAGACTGACACAGGGGCTCTGACGTAAAGAAGTCATCCTTCATAAATGCTTTCACTTTTGGGTAATCATCCGCGGTCATGATGCGAATGGTTACATTATCCTGCGATCCGGTTGCCATGATGCACTCTGTCTTAGATCTTTTTCTTGTGGCTGCCTAACTAAAACTTCTGCGATTACCTCGGCGACTTGGCTTTTATGTCATGTTCCTTATCAACTTCCTATAAAATACTGCTTACAAGAGCGTCAATAATATTCGTAACAACAATAGTGGAATTGAGCGATTTTTGAAGTGCCTTCTTATCTGCTTTTATTGAAGATGCATAATAATAATATTAAACTTGTGCCTTATCAGGTTGGTTATTTAATGAATGAAGTGCAAAAAAAAAGACACCCCATCAAAAGAAATATTAATATTTTTTTTTAGGAAAACCAGTTTCATTATTTCAAATTGCTCAATTTTAAAATCTATACTTTTTTAATGTGACTAAAAATGAATCTCCAGAAATCTGGTGACCTTATTCGATTTTTAACAAAAATGTTCCCTAATTTTGTAAAACAAAAAAGTTGATTTTCGAACGAAACAAAGCAAACATTACGGACACACCCATAACCAAAGCGAGAGTTTTTTCAATGCGTTAATTAAAACATCCCCAAGGACCTTGGAACTAATTGCTGGCTCCTTCCCTTTGGCAGTTTCCACTGATTGTGAATGTTATAAATAAATAAATGAAAAGGCAACCAGAAAACCTAACCAAAGTCAACGTCAGCCTCAGAGCCATGCATAAATTATATGAAAGTGTTCCCCACTTTTGCTTTCGCTGCCTTTCTGCTATTTTTTTCTTATTGTAGAAAATTCTGAGCGTTAAAATTGCTTAAAAGAATAAGGGAAATTGGTGGCAAACGCAATAATTCAATGATTTATGCACATTTTAAGTGTATGAACGCACCGGCCAAAAAAAAGGAAAAAAGGGTCGTATAAATATTATAAAGAGTAAGCTAAAGGACATTATGATCATTAGAGTTTTAAAGGAATAAGACTCTTAAAGTTAAGTCGCAGTTTCCTTATTTTATAAACGCAATTATCAAAATGTGTGTGGTAGGTACTCCCTGTGTTGTCCTGTTGTGGTTGTAGTCTTACTTTAGTACCATCCTGAGTTGCTGAGGAAACCCAGGACTGCTGAGACCTTCAGCTTTCCTATGCATTCTAGCGACTCCGTCGTCGTGGAGCTCTTCCAACAGAGCCATAGCCAGACTGTTAAATTAAAATGAAAAGGTTTTCTTGCAAGTAAAGTTGTCAGTATATTATTTGCGATTATTGTTATGATTTCAACTGTATATTTGGAATTTCATTAAAGTATATTCGCCACGGGAGCCTCATAAATATTCGCGCGGCCTAAAAGGGCAAATGTGAGAAAAGTGTGGCTGTCAGCCGGGGCAGAAGCACTTTTGACCGCCTCGATGTGCGTTTCAAATTGAGCGGATTAAGTTTAATTACAATTTTTCGGTGATTCCCGGAGAGGGTAGGACACACACAAATATACACACGCAGCACCTCACAAAGGACTCCCTGGCACTCTGCGTGATCGTGGGTGGGTGCGATGCATTTGTAAGGGTTGTTCCTTTGTCCCTTTTTCGGCGCGCGTAAATGAAAAGTAAACCTTTATGCAACGCTGCGGGCGGCATGCAATTTGCCAACGAACCTGAAGCCACCCATTCATGCCGCCCAGCTACCGAAGCACCCGAACCACCCAACCCAACCCACAGCCACCCCAAAGGCCCAAACAAAAATTCGTTGCGCACACGTGTTCGATGTGCAGCGCACGCCATATCCTGGCAGCTCCTGTTGCGCCCCAGCGAAATGCTCATAATTGGATTTAGTTGTCGTTAAGTTTGGACTTGCTTATTGTTCAGCTCCGCAATATGCTAGCCGTCGGAAGACATTGCGGCGGCAGTCCTTCTGTGTATTTTGATGTGGTTTTTAATGGCAGCTCTAGATGGCAGAGCTCACTAAATCAAATATTGCCCGCAAGAGCATCCGGGTGAGGAGGAATCAAGGACAGGCCCCGGGTTTTGGGGGTTGTACCGCACCCCCTGAAGAATTTTTCCACATACATTTTTATAAACAATACAGCACTTATTACATAAAAGTGCAAATAACTTGACAATTCATACTTAATTATCAGAATTGTTTTTTCAGTGCCAACTTTTCAAAATATGGGCACCATTTAATATAGAAAAAATATGTATTTCTATATTATATTCCAAATTTGTGGTTTTCATTTTAATTAATTTAAATTTAGAACACTTTTCAGATACGAAAGAGACTCTTGTACAAAAGAAAAAAACAGTTGCTAGGATTTAGGGGCTCTTGGCCATAATTGCATTTCGAAAAGTGAGAAATCTACAAAACAAAAAGCAGCGTATTTTGAAATTACAATTAGTTACATTTTGGAATGGACAAAAAGCATTGCCTCGTTCTCGATACAACAGATTAACGTTCAAATGACCAACGCAATTAGAGGGATAAAATTACCAAATATGTGTGAATGTCTAATTGCGTGTGCGTGGACCCAGGTCTCGTGTTGGCCAAATCGCATCGTTAGCGTTTGGTCAATAGCGTCTAGCGGTTACAATTTAATTAATTTCGTAAAAACAACTTAAAATAGAATTGGCACACAAGTTTGGAAAATGTTTATTTGCTGGAAAAAAGAGGGTTAAATCAACAAGCGAAATTAGGCACTTTATCAATGCATTATTTTTCATGCATTTAGTTGTTGTTTGTTGATTTCTGTAGAGTAATTATAACATAAACAGTAAATAAACTGATTTTGTCAATGAAATTTGTTGTTGATTTTCATTCGAAAACTAAACAAATAAATTGTGATAATGCTATTTTGAAGAGATTATAACAAGTTCTCTTTCATTAACAAAATATTAGGGCTCAATGGTATGGAAGATTCATGGAATTTTAAGAGTAAATAGCATACAGCGATTTCTTATTTTAAAGAGGTAAATAAAAAATGTATACAAAGTTTCTAATTTAATTGCTAGAACAAGCGCCGTCGAACTTTAGATTAATTAATTATTTTATATATTAAATTGAGTCGTAATAAAATCTTATAGAAGACATTAGGCGTTCCCCTCTGTCATTCGCCTTTATGTCGATAATCGTTACTGATTAAACTATTTGAAAATCTTTAACCTTAAATATGCAAAATATATAGCCCCACGCGAAATACAATTTATTAAACTCTATTTGTTTATGGCACTTTATGGTCATTATTTTAATATCTCCACACAACCCTAGAGACAGCGAGCACAAAGGCGACCGCCGCCCGTTTTCAATCAATTGTCATTTGCATAAAATCAGCATTAAAATGGCGGCAACCTCCGGCCTTTTTTCCGACCTCCCACCCTGTAGAAATTTTAATTAAAAACCTGCCAGCTACAACAGAAAAAATTGCAACCGAACATGCACAACATTTTTCTCATACGGCGACATGTAAAAACAGTATTGAGCTAAAAGTGAAAGTCACTAAATTTCAGAATGGAAAGCCAGCGAAACGGCACGTGGCAATAACTTTTCTACCGAGGAATACTTGAAAAGCGCATAAATTAAGTGCACTTTAAGGGATTTATTCAGGTTGCAGTTAGCCAAAACACTTGCAGGTGAAAGCGATCAAGATGGCCGACGGCATCGATTTGCATAAATGCAAATTGTATTTTTTCCCTTTTGTGTAGGAGTGAAGGCTTCAGCCAGCAGGTTCTTCACTTGAAATGCGGAACAGATGCACTAATGAAGTAACTAGAAGGCGGGTCATCCAGGAGTAGGCGAGTTCCGAAGACGATTAAGATTATATCGAAAGTGGCTGGCCTAACCAATTTTGTGTTTGCTTTCGCAAAATATTATTTGTATGAATATTTTGTAGGCAGAAGGAAGCGGATTCCGACAACCAGAGTGAACTTGTTATTTAACGGAAGCAACAGTTAGTACGATCTAGCCGTGTCCATATCCTTGTTACCATATCCTTGTGTTTACGTTTCAGTACCTTGATTATAATATGTCGAAATCCAATCGGTATCGACGTTTTACGACAAAAATTTTTTTAGACATATAGTTCAATCTTCAATTCCTTAAATAGCATTAAACTAATCTTGATGGAGATATTTCGAGTTGGAAGTAACACTAACAACCTGCTGCACTTGTCTGCTATTGATTTGATAATAATATATAATCTAATCTAATCTAATCTAATTTAATCTAATCTAATCTAACATGAAACCTTTATAAATTTAGATCTTATTCAGATGCATTCCCTGAGAAATCCCTCAAGAATTAGTCATGCTTAGTCCTGTAAGGAAGCAAATTGTATATTCAATTCAGACAAGCACTTACGGCTGGCTCATTTATGCTTATGGCGAACTTTAATTCCAATTTCCATCAATCCCAGGGTGGCCTGTTACCGGAGTGCATTCGCAAAGTCAATCAATACGTTTTGATATAGCAACTACTTCCGCCTGGTTGAACATTATTTCCTGCTCCGATAGCCCAAGAGAATTTCAGACGTTCCAGCAGTGTCATGGCAACGTCAGCAGCAGCGCCCTAGGGGGAACTCAAGCTGGAGCAGTTTCTGCTCTGCGGATGCTGGCTGCTGGCTGCTGGATACTGATGCTTCTGCCGATGCTGGGGCATTCCCATTTTATTTGCACGCGTCGCGATGTTAGGGGTTAAATGCATGCACAGCAGCCAGCGACCTCCCGCGCCGCCCCCTTAATTTGACCTTTATTGGCGATGGCAGCAGCAAACAGCAGCCGTTACATTCCACCTGATCACATTTCAAATGGCTTGACTCCGGCCCCACAGCCATCGCCATCGCCCCTTTTGACATCGTTTTACCCTCGTTTCATTTTTGCATGCGTTGACATGTGAAATTGTTGCACAAGTCTCAGTGCGATATTTGCTACTGTTTGCCGTCTTTTTTTCCACTCCCCCCAGTAGGAGGTGTTGATGTTTTAATTAATGACCATATGTCAACTGCGTTCGCATAGGTTAAATGCCTGCCAATCTCCAGAGAAATAAAAATGACTGCGTACAGGTTGTGGCTGAAATTAAATAAAAATGTACGTTAATATTAAGCCCTGCCCTAGTTGCTTAGTCCTTTTATGGCTTGCGAAACCTATAAAATATTTTAAAATACTTATAATCTGAATTTTATACATCCGAATTTTTTACTTCAGAGTACTCTTTTTCCAAAGACCCTTCATTTCCATTAGAAACTTTGCCAATAATGAAATAGTATACAAAATATATATTTACGAAACCCTCATCAATAGAATCTGCAAATCAAAACGACATTCCAGCCGGCAAGAGGGAGGAGAAAGGTAAAATCAATCGCAAATGGCCAAGACAAACAATAAACCATAAATGAGAAACCAGGCCATCATAACCTTTGACCGAGAAGTCGACCATCAAGAGGGAACACAATGGATTGGGTGTGTGAGCTTCCGAGCAAACGTTCATCGTAATCATTAGCATACATTTACGGTCTTGACCCTCAAGTGCTTACCCAATGGCCCATTATGTGCTTTAGTTGGTGGTTGGTCTTCTTTTGTCAATGGTCTATAGGGTCTCTCCCTCTCTCTCCCTGTTTGGGTCACTCCCAATGGCCTTGCCCCCTTTACCCCACTCGCTTTGTCCCGGCAAAAGATAATAGTTGTTGTTGCCTCCGAAGCAGAAGGGTCACACTAGTGCTGATACTGTCCCAGAGATAAGAAGCCAGGTTTTATAGCTTGGTATCCGAATTTCTGGTTGCCCTTCCTTTGGATAAAAAATGGGTAAGGTACTTACAATTTTTATATTGGATTTAATTTTATGTAAAAAATATAATTTCAAATTTTAGAAGTTGTCAAAGAGGCTTTAAAGTTCCTGCATGGATGTAAACCTCATCATACACCTCAATCCTTGGTCTTTTCTGTTTCTTAAGAAACAAAAAAAGGAAATCCTTTAGTAAGGGTATCAAAGATTGTAAACATCTATGGTACTCCACATGTATTGTCGCTGTTTCGCGCTAAATGTCCGTCCTTCATTTATTGGTCCATTCATTCAAGCGTTTCAATTGTGCGGAAAGTGTGACACACGCGATGTCCACGTCCTTATCCCGGCCCGGATTCACATTTAGCTCGCCCGGTCGTCTGGTCGTAAGCTCATAAGCTCGTTTCGGACTTGTCCTGCTGCATTTCCTACTCATAGTTTCAGTATGGTTTCCGTATCTTTCCTTGCCATTTTTCCTCTCCTTTTTTTCAGTTTAACATCCGGTTTTGTGGCTACAACATGTCCATTATGTTGATGAAGTCCTTTGACAATACTCTGGCCCAGCGGAAAGTCCGGGCAGGGGTTGTCGTATAATAACCAGAGTTTGGCTGGTCGTAATCTGCGGACGATGATGGTGACGATGCCACAGCAAGGACAGTTTGTTTCGGTTTTTCTGTGAGAGCAAGGTACTTAAGTGGTCAGCGAGCTTCAAATGTGGTTAATGTTGTTGCCAACTGCATGAAGACTAAACATATTGCTTAGTACAGGGCGTGGAGTTTTTGTTTTGTTCAGTGTTTCCTTGCTCCGAATTCAACTCCACTAATTTTCCACAGCTTCTCAACCCATATAGAAAAAGTATGCCGACGACATTCGTCTAACCCCTTTGGGCGCTTTCCTTATTCAGCCTTTCCCCTAATGAAAATCGAGTTTAATTGTTTGTATTCTTAGCTTATTGAACGCAGTCGCTCGGTTTATTGGCCCAGAGAGTGACCATTGTCCACTTGAGATGGATGCACTTAATGTCCGTGGCGTGTCCTTAATGGCTATTTGCTGACTCGGGTCTGTCGCTTTAATTAACCCGCTTAAAGCCTTCGGAAAGTGGCCAGCACGTTGTGCCGATTTATAAGCGAGGCCAAGCGAGGGGAGCCGAGTACTAAAGCAAATACGCAAAAGCAGTCCTCGTCCTCTCGCCCTTGCTCCTTCGCTTTATTTATTTCTGTCGCATGAAGGAGGTCGTCCTGGGGCGGGCGGAGGGGGAGGGCAACTAAAAACCCATAACTATATGTTTTAGTGACACATTTTAAAAGTGCCCCGCAAGTTGGTGAAAATTTATTGTTATTGCGTTTTGTACGCGTACTTTCTCTTTTCCGCGTTCTCCCTTCGCTTTGCGGGGTTTTTTATTCCCAGGACACTTTGTTGTGCATTTGTGTTAACCCAATATGCTTGTAATTGTTAACTAGTTGGGAATTCAACAATATATTATATAATCCCGAGGCAGAAATAGTCGTACATACTTTCGGAACAATGAACTGAAATATTATCTGTAGGTATAGATTTGGTTTTTTACATAATCAATTATTGGAAACCATATAATTTTTCGATTCATAATAGTTTATATTCCTTAAATATTCCCAATGTTAAGGATTATGATAATATCTGTGATAGTCATATAAAGTCAATAAGGTAGATATAGAAATATCTTTTAATTTTATGTAGAACCTCCACTTTTGAGACACTCAATAATGGCTTTGCAGATATAAAGCATCAAATTTGCCCTGCCCTCGAATCGAAAATCTTAAAGACAGCGAGAAGTGCGAACAAGTGGCAAGGGATGGGCTGGGGGTTCTCACTTTACTATCCCAGACAGAAGGAGAAAGCCTCGACACGTGTCGGCGTCACTGTCAATGGATGTCAAAAGCACAAGAATGGAAATCCTAGCCAATCCATAAACAACCAAGACAAGCCTACTTAACTACTCACTCAGCGAGCGACCTACCATCCAAGTTTCCTGTGGCAGGAGCTCGCTGCCCGCCCTCATCGCATGCTAGTTGAAAATTAAACCTTTCACTCAGCTCGGCCCACTCGCAAACTGTTGCCACGTCGTGGTGGTAATCGAAATCTATAACGCACCGAAACCAGAAACAGTTGTTTACTGCGGGGTTGCAACACCCCCTTTCTTCGCCCTGATTTTTGGTTTGCGATTTGGGCTAAACGCATTACACGTCCATACAGCGACGTCTCACACAGCACTTGAGGCTTACATTTTATTTGTAATATGACAGGACCTCATATCCTTTTTCAATATTGAGAGGCAGGAAATTATGCACGTCAGACCTGTCTGCTTATGTGTAATGCCCCCTTGCGGGTCGCGTTCAACTGACGAGTTGTGGGTTCATTTAGGCATGGGGTGCATGATGTGTATCCTGGCTGAGTCCAGAGGCTTAACCGCCGGGCATATTCCCCGCCGACCGGCCATTTCCATTTGTTTACTTTCCCAGTCTTGCTCTTTCTTCAATCTTCTATATACTTCAATGCCGCTCCCCTTAATGAGTTTGTCAGATGGCCAGCTGTTCCGAAAGCTGGCCGATATCAGCAAACTTCTCCCCTGTCCATTTCCGGATCGGTGAGACGATGTCAATGCCATTCAAAATTACATTTCACATTATTCTGGAAACGTGATGCGAGTTGAAATGTATACGGAGTACTAAAAATATGCCTATAAAATCAGAATCAATTGAAAAGTATAAATTGAAATAGTATGTATCTCAATGAGAAAAATCAATATAACACAACTAATAATATTAAAATAAATCAACTTAGTAGTACGAGTATTAAAAAGTACAAGATCTCTTTTTAAATAAAAAATTAACCTATTTCCATTCCGAATAATATCTATAAAACACAAATTATAAAAACAAGATTTTGTAAGGAAAATAAAGTAACAATAATATTGAACTCTGTTCAAATCATATGCCGAAACCACAGGCAACCCCGTGAAGAGCTGAGTAAACCGAGAAAGGGGTAAAATCCTCGGGCTGCTTCATTTGAAATGCATGGAACGACCAACAGGGACAACGGCGACGAGGCAATCTACTTGGGTCGTTAAGGGAGCATATCCTGATTTCTCCGACTCCGTGTGCTCCTGGGGTTATTTGGCTTTTCGGCCTGCGGAAGTGTTTGTTTATTTCATTTCTGGTATTTTTAATTGAATTTTCAATGCTTACGTCCTCTCAAAGGCCTCTTCGCTCTCGTCTCTTTTTTTACAGAAGCTGCATTATTGGCCCAGAACTGAGCGTCAAAGTTTGCTCCATCGGAACTGTGATAAATCGGTCGGCATATGCGTCGGACTACTGCCAACTGGAGGGCACGACCGGCAGACAGACCCAGCCGATGCCCATTCGCTGGATGGCCTGGGAGAGTGTGCTAATGGTAACGTATCTCTTTTACTCTAACTTATTTCATTTCACTCTAAGGGGTAATTTACCGAATGCTTTTTAATGGAATTTAGGACTACTAATTGTGTTTGATAATAAACCAAGTAAATATCATTTATTTTTGGAAGTAATAGGTAAAAATATAGTAGAATCTGATTATAACGACTACGCTACCCATTCAATTCCAAGCAAAACTTTAGACAGGGATTCAACGACGAACGAAAAGAGCCAAAAACCGAGAAGAATGTTTTATAAATCCCAGAGCGAAAACCGCACTAAATAAATTAATTAAGTACATGAAATCCGAGAGAAGAACTCTGGCCAGGCATCGGAAAACGAACTGAACAAGTTTTATGTACATTTTCATGAAGAGCCTTGTGCTAGCACACCACATATACGTATATACGAATATATACCATATATATATGTACATATATTCCAGATTCAGGTTTGACAGACAGAGAAAAACCAACGGTAGAATAGGTTTGACTGCCTGGTTTGGGAGTTTGTTTCATTGCTGCTTTCCGAGGCTTCCACTGCCTGCAGGGCAAAATAAACGAGCCAACGACAACACAGTAGCTACTGGTGGTGTGGAATGGGGATAGAGCTGGGAACAGGGCTGGGGAATGGGCTAAAAGGGACACGGGACGAGGTGCGGGATAGGGTGCGTATATTAAAAAGAGCAAAAGTTACGTTAGAGGATATTTGTACACATGAATAGGTTTTTTGTGCACAGGCACCGCATAATCCTTAAGCCAAAAAGCATGTAAACAAAATCAAAAGGCCTTTGGCAGTGAGAGGATTTCTTTATTTAGAAGGGCGGAAGGCGCGACTTGAGGCGTATTAATGGATGGGGTTAACCATACGTATAAACAACATTTTATCCTTAACAGGGATCAAAATACTTACACACTTCAATTTAAAGAGATGCGCCAGATATCAAGGATGGGTCAGTGATGTTAAGAGTGCGTTTCTCACCATTTTGGCACTGATTTAATTACTTTCCTAAATTGTAAACCAATCTCTTAATTTGTTACAGGGAAAATTCACGACAAAGTCGGATGTGTGGTCCTTCGCCGTGGCCCTGTGGGAGATATTGACGTTCGCCAGGGAACAGCCGTACGATCATATGACGGACGAGAATGTTATAGAGAATATCGGTCACATCTACCAGGACGATGCAATGCATGTAAGTCGAGGCCAAATTTTTCCCCGACCACCGTACGCTTATGGCTCCATTTTCCAGGAACTTCTCCCCATGCCCCTCAACTGCCCGCGGGAAATCTACGATCTCATGTGCGAGTGCTGGCAGCGCAACGAGTCGAGCAGACCCAATTTCCGGGAGATACACTTGTTTCTGCAGCGCAAGAACCTAGGATTTAAGCCCCAGAATCAGACACTGATGTATTAAACAATTGATCTTTACGCGATTTTATCTCATATTAATTAAATCATAAATAATTCAAGAGTTCTTTGCTAATTTAATGCATTTACGTGGAATATGCATTTAAAATAAAACTTTAGAATACAAGCTAAGCTAGGCCAAAGAACGAACTTTTCACGTATTCCATTTTGAGCACTCAGAGCTGTCAGAGTCGAAGACTAAAAGGAGGAAAGAAAGGTCGCCAAACTGCTTTACATTTTAAGAAAAATTGTTTTAACTTTTTCTTGGTCCTTTATCATCTTATCATCCATGATTTACAATACTTATACCCGCTGTTGTAGGGTATTTCTGGTAAAGAACAGGTAACGCTTAATCTTAGTCCTACTGTAAGAACACAATCTAGGTAATGGCTTCTAAGACAATTCGATGGAATTAAAAGATCTAAAATGTGTACATAAGTTGGAAGAAATCAATTAGATGATCAGCATAAGTAATCTTATTAGACTCCATATGGTATTGTGAATTCTATTAAATAGAATATAAAATCGAATCGAAAATGAGAACATTGACATATGTGTGTACCTATCGCTCCTCCACCTGAACGCTATCTATCAAATCATTTATGCTTAAATGTTTAAATGTCTATACAAGATGAATCTATATTTATATGAAACGAGGTCCATCTGCCGCCCCTGCCCCCTTTCCACAAGAGGCACTATATATCAACTCAAAGTTCAATTTTGGCCACGTATCGCGATGGAAACGCGACACCCAAAAAGAGTTTAAGCATGCGTATAATTTTGACAATAAATGTTCGAGCAAGGAGGGGGGAACGCTTCGTAGAGGGAGTTACAATCCAAAGCTAAATACTGACATTAATTTTGAATTCTAGTCTATACGGAAGTCAATTAGACGCATATCACGAACGAGATTTTCTTTGAATCAAATTTTTCCTGTGCCTTCTCCCTGCTTTTGGTTTGTAATCTTGTGAATCAGGAGGTTTTATTCTTAAGTCTATCATTTTTATTCTATCAAAAGCTTTAAGAAGGTTTCGCTGTAGTAAAAATATGTAATTCTAAAAGGCAACAAAAAGACAAATTAAAAAAATATATTTCAAGAATGCAGTTGTAGGAACTCTAAAAAAAATAAATAAAGAACTAAAAACTTCTGCAACATGTTTAGTTGTTATTATTTACATTTATTTCCAC
Organism: Drosophila bocqueti; assembly: GCA_018151655.1. Classification (NCBI taxonomy): domain Eukaryota; kingdom Metazoa; phylum Arthropoda; class Insecta; order Diptera; family Drosophilidae; genus Drosophila; species Drosophila bocqueti. The sequence goes on along the minus strand of JAECXF010000149.1, from coordinate 1,285,123 downwards.
CCGGCTTTTTTAATAAATACCAAATATATAAACATATATTCACTTAGAAATGAAATTATTTCATACATAGTACCACATTCTGAGTTTAGTAGTAGTGTCCTAGGAATGATTAAACATAAATAAATGTGTAAAAGAATACATTTTTTACACATCAACATATTACGAGTTCAAGAAAAAGTTTCACATGCAACGAATACATTTGTGGCAAACTTAATATTAATTCATCAGTTCAACCGAAAATTTAAATTTAAGTTTAAGTAGGGACGAAATAAGAAAATCGTTGAGCACAATCATTATGTATGTATGCCCATTGAAACGGACAAATTACGAGTAAAAAGATAAAAACAATGAAACACTTAAGCTTAAGAATTTGCAGCAAAAATAAACAAACAGAAGAAAGACAAAAATGACCAGAAGCCCAGATTTCTTTAATTCTACTCGGGGCATTCCTTAATGGCAGTCCGAGTCCAAACACTAAATGGGACTTTGATCCGCTGCGTGCATGCAGCAGCTGGGACAAATCCTTGGCCTCGATAACACTTGCACCTGACCCCACCGCCACCCACCCATTGAGCCCAAGCAAATTAAATAACATAAAATACAAATCCGGTGCTTAAGGTGCGGCGAGGAAGGAGCGTGGACCAGGTGAGACAGAAAATAATAAACCAATTAATTCAAATGGTTGGGAAATGTTCCTGCTGTGGAGCAAGGTATTGAAAAGTGGCGTGGAAATGAAAAAAATTTTATTATTTGCTTCCATTTTATTTATTAACTAATTAAAACAAATAATAATACAATTTTTTGTACAAATCTGGCGACATTTAATTTAGAAGTTTGATGTTTTATTTAATAATAATAATAATTATAATTTATTTAAAAATGGAGCAAGTGTTACTGCAAATTTTACAGGTTATTATATATCTTTTTGTAAAAATGTCTGTCATCTTTCATTTTTATTGAATTGAAGTCAGAAGTTTGCAACGCAGTGAAGGAGACATTTCCGACCCTATAAAATATATTTATTCTTGATCAGCATTAACAGCCAAGTCGATCTAGCTATGTATGTCCGTCTATCCGTCCGTCAAAATTTGAGACATGTATTATTCTTGAATTACGATTTTAATTTTATCAAAATCGGACAACTATATCATATAGCTGCCATGGAAACGATCGTTAAATGTAGACGAAAATACAAAACTGTGAATCTAAAATTGTTTGGTATATATAAATGCTTTATATTATTCCTGTTAGTTTTTCTTTTTATTAAATCAAAATTTGGAGAATTTATAATGATGCAATTGTAAGCTGCAAGGGTATACAAAACTCGGCGCGCCGAAGTTAGCTTTCTTTCTTCTTCCTTTTGTAAAACACCATATTATTTCAAAATTAACTAATTCTTGTAACTGGGCCCTGGGCTGAACAATCTCCCAAATTTGCCTGTGGTTTTTTCTGAGACTTTATCCTCTTTCCCTTTTCCGTTTGTTGTTTCTACTGTTTGTTCTTTTCGCCTTTCGCCCCTTCGTTTGCTCACATTAAAACCAATGATTGCGTCTGGGATTTGATTTTCGCAGACCTTAAAGGAAACCAAGGAAAATAAGCACTGGGAGCTCCTCGGAATACCCCCTCCCCTGAGAGGCAGAATGGGTTTGTGCCAAATAATACTTTATTGATTTGGACACTTTAACTTGAAGCTTTGGCAAGTCCATAACATATAAGTAAATAAGTGGGCAGTGGGTAATTTTTCAATTAGCAGCGAAGCAAAGAAAAACAAATCCCAATGACATCGCTCCTTCGAGCCTGGAAAACCTCGCAAATACAATTATGCTGGGCATTATTTACTCTAAAATATACAAAAAATAGTACAAAATCCTTTTTAGAGCATCTGAAAAACACGTATTTATGTTTTCGCCTTATCGCTTAAGGACTTACTTAAAAACACATTTTAGAATCAAGTAACAATTGCATCTTAAGTTCAAAAAATAAATTAATTAATTAAATAGTCAACCTTTAACTGAATAATAATTAAATAAATAGACCATTTTTGAGTGCCTACCAAATAAAATCTTACTTACACTTCTCAAGAAAACGTTTCTGTTCAATACAACTTCAAAAATATTTCCTTCTACTTCTTTATTTCGGGAATTCATCCAATCGGGAACACAATGTTTTGCTTAAGAATTATATGGATAGTTTAAATAAAAAATTACACAATAAATTAACATTAATTTACAATTAACAATAATAGTAATGGAAATACAGATGGTGGTTCGTGTGCGACACCTAGTGGTCAAGTTCAGAACACGAAAATGTCAACCTATAGCTTTACACGTAATTGGGTAGAATGTAAGAAAAATTGTGTAACATCCGAGTAAAATATGAATGTTAAAAAAAATCTACAATCCGAAATAAAAAGTATGTATGTACCTTCCTTTTTCGATTTTTTTTAGATTTTATCTAGGAAAACTAGCAACGCCGATTATGGACGCGGCATTACTACTGACAGCTAACAATCCATGCAAGTTACCCGATTTGGAATTCGACCGCATTTTAACCAACTAATTGGACTTTCTAGAGGAAATTCTACACCATTGTTGTTGTAAGCGTGTAGACTTGTTTTTTACATTGACGCTTAACCGCTTAGCGCTATCGATATTTCGATATTTAGACAAACAAAAAATTGTGACAAATATATCATCTTTAGGAAAAAAGTATCGATATCGATATATCAACAAGCCAACAAGCCTGCTGAATTTTTCTAAATTAAAATTGCAATTTCGAAAAGAATTATTATTGAAAAAAGTGCAATGAAAGCTTCATAGCTACTAGCAAGCGAGCTGTCATCGAAATAAATACCGAAACTGGCCGTTAAACACACATTTTTCTTCGACGAGATGCGCGTGTGTGAGTGAAAGAAATTCCAACAATGCGCAGCACAATACCAATACACACACAAGCTGCCTGAATTTCTTTATTCAAAAGTGTACAAAGTGCAGCAAAAAGGGTAGCGGGTGAAAGCAATTGGGGAACCGTTTTTCTGCGCTTGCCGCAGCCTGTAAAAGTGCGTATAATTAGCAAGTGCACCGATATTAGGGCAACACCAGGGGCTAGCAGAACTGTACAACAAACACGCCCATTTTAACACCGAAAGATACGTCTGTGCTGTGCCCTGGTGTCTGCGAGCGTGTGTATGTGTGTGGTGCAGTGTTATTATTTTATTTATAAATATGTGTATACTTTTTTTTGTTCATTTATTACACTCTGATTTTGCAACGCTCGTTTTATTGTCAATGGCTTATCCAGCGAACGGAAGTCGTCGCCTACAATTTAGGTTTTTCTGTGTTGCTTGTCCACACTCCCACACACACACACACGAACACGCAGAGCGACCAAGCGCACCAACAAACACTCACACGTACAGCAGCAATAGCGCAAGCAGCTCCCACACACTGTTGTTGCCTGCGTCGGCGTCGGCGTCGTCGTCGCGTCGCGGTGTAGCCGTCGGCAGCGCAGACTCGATTGCATGAGAATTTTTTGCCCGCTTTGTGATTGTTTTTGTTTGCCTTAATTTATTGGTAGCATTGTTTTGTTGTTGGGAAAAATGAAAGTGTTGGTGCGGGCAACAAAAGCAAGCAGCAAAAAGGAACAACAATTGGCCAATAAAATCTTACAGCAATTTTGTTTTGTTTTACGGAGAGATAAAAATTGTTGTTGTTATTTTTAGTCTGTGATTTCTTTTAGATTTCTTTTGGAGATATTCTGTAAATCAGAGATAGTTGTAGTGGTTTTTATGGGAACTCTTAAACAATTAATATAATTAAGGGTTTGCATATAGACGGGCATTGTCAGGCGATATCCGTGCATTTATACGCTGTTTACACGCTCTATTAAGCATCTTTTAACTTCAAACTTTCTCAGCTGCCTGCAAATATTTCAGAAAACTGAATTGAATTGCTATTTTAATGATTTAAAAATAAAGGAAGGATATCTTAGCTCATTCCCAATTAGTGCTCCATCAAAACTAGACACATTCAATAAATAAGAACAAAACTACTTTAAGCAAAGAAATAAGAAAATCAACTTTAATAAAATCATCACATTTTCAGCCTAAACACGATGTGTGGCGGTGGTTAAGATGCCGTAGTGGACAGCAGCATATCATCAACAGTAGAAGCACCGCCTCATGGAGCCGTATCACCAAATCAGACATCACGTAAGTTTTTCTTCGCTCCCATTCATGCATTATAATGTTATTAAGCCAATCTGTGCTCCTCCTCACACACAGCAGTATCCCCCCGCAATCACAGCCAGCACTGGAGTGGTGGTGGGCAGCAACTCGTCGTCAGCAATCAACCGGCCGGAGCTACACCAAAAATGCAATCGGGGCTCGCACTCGAGTGATACCAGTTCGGCGTACAGTGGAAGCGACACAATGACCTCCACGTACACATCATCGATGGAGGCGGAGGATATCGATCTCTCCGGCCTGGTGGAGTCCACCGTGGACTCTGACGAGGAGGATCTGGCAGAGAGCATGGATGTGAGTGATGGTGATGTCGTTCGGTTCTATATATAGAAGTAGGGGAGAGGGGAGCCTATATCTTTCGATAATGATCAATGATCCTGTTTAAAAACTGCGTCTTCTGATAAGTTAAAAATTAATATTAAGTTTTCAACAGCATTAAAAGTCTGTACTGATCACAAATTGTATCTTCCCCACAGAGTTTAACTGTGCGCGATGCCGTGCGCGAGTGCCTCGAGAAGGACCCGGCCGAGCGCAGCGAACAGGACGTGGAAGTGCTGCTCGACTTTACACAAGGCCTGAAGGCCTTCACCAACATCACCTTGGCCGTGCGGCGAGCGCTCTGCTCTGTCATGGTGTTCGCCGTGGTGGACAAGGCCGGAACCGTGGTCATGTCCGATGGGGAGGAACTGGACTCCTGGTCGGTGCTCATTAACGGGGCCGTGGAGATTGAGCATGCGAATGGTAGCCGCGAGGAGCTGCAAATGGGCGACTCCTTTGGCATCCTGCCCACCATGGACAAACTCTACCACCGGGGAATCATGCGCACCAAGTGCGACGACTGTCAGTTCGTGTGCATCACGCAGACGGACTACTACCGCATCCAGCACCAGGGCGAGGAGAATACGCGGCGACACGAGGACGAGAACGGACGCGTGGTCATGGTCACAGAGCTGCGGTCCATCGGAGGCGGGATAGCTGAAACAACTGGCGGCGGCGGCGGCAGTGGTGGTGGAGCGGCAACGGGAATGTCAGCATTGCCGAACGTTAAGCGCGGGCACGTCGTTATCCGGGGAACGCCAGAGAGACTGCTGCAGCAGCTGGTCGAGGAGAACTCCGTGACGGACCCCACCTATGTGGAGGACTTCCTGCTCACGCACCGCATCTTCATCCAGAACCCCAAGGAGGTGACCAGCAAGCTGCTGCACTGGTTCGATCTGGAGCAGTTCGACGCGCACAAGACGCAGGAGCTGCGGGATCGCGTCACCCGCGTGGTGCTCCTCTGGGTGAACAACCACTTCACCGACTTCGAGGCGGACCACGAGATGATGGCCTTCCTGGAGATGTTCGAGGCCCTGCTGGAGCGCAAAAAGCTGCTCAGCCAACTGCGGCTGCTGCACATCGCCTGTGCCGCCAAGGCGCGGATGCGCAGCTGCACTCTCACCCGTTCCTCGCGCGACGAGCCGCTCAACTTCCAAATCGTGGGCGGCTACGAGCTGCGGCCAGTGGTCGTTGCCACCGGCAGCCCAGCCGTGGGCATCTACATTTCCCAGGTTGAGGCCGGCTCCAAGGCCCAGGATGTGGGTCTCAAGCGGGGCGACCAGATCCACGAGGTCAATGGTCAGTCCCTGGACCATGTGACCAGCAAAAGGGCCCTCGAAATTCTCACGGGCACCACCCACCTGAGCATTAGCGTGAAGAGCAACCTGCTGGGCTTCAAGGAGGTGATGCTGGCGCTGGAGCATAGCAGTGGCTCGGCCGGAGCTGGTGGCCTTTCCGCAACCAGCGCCAGCTTCAAGTCACTGCGAAGTCCCCGACGCATCTGCGCAAGCGACATTGCGGCGCTGCACGGACGCTCGGAGAGCGCCGGCAATGACCTCTCCCTTGCCAATGCCTCGAATCGGGCCTACATGGTGCGCCTCAGCTCGGTGGACATGTTGCTCGACCAACCGGACTGTGCGCCGCCACAAACGCCGCCGGTAAGTGGAGGCGGCAACATGGCCGCCAATTTTATGCAGCAGCTCCTTCAAAGCGTCAACAACAGCTCGGCGAAAAAGAGCTCAGGAACGGGTTCCGGCTTTAACGCGGATCAGCAGGACACGAAGGGCGGAGGCGGAGGTTTCATGACGCTGGGTCCCAAGCGCCGCCTGCAAAAGGCCTTGGCCAAGATGAACCTGCTCAACAAGCAGCAGCATCACGTCGGCAGCCTGAACGACTCCTCGGACACGCTGCTCAATGAGCCCAAGTCGACGAAGATCTCCGCGGCGGCTAGCTCGGGCAGCGGCAGCTCCACCCAGTCCTCGATAAACGGATGTGCGAACAGTGGCAGTGGAGGACGCCTCTATCAATCGCAATCGAACCCCGACCTCACCAGCCTCAACTACGATGCCAGCGGCGAGGCGGGAGGAGGAGGAGGAGGAGGAACGCTGAACGTCAACTACCAGGCTGCTCACATCCATCGCCCGTCGGCAGCCAGCACGCTGACCACCAACTCGGCGCACATGCTGCCCGACTACCCGGAGCACGTGCTGAAGGTGTACAAGGCGGACCAGACGTGCAAGTACGTGCTCATCTACAAGGAGACGACGGCCCACGAGGTGGTGATGCTGACCCTGCAGGAGTTCGGCATCCACGATCCCAGCTCGAACTTCTCGCTCTGCGAGGTGAGCGTGGGCGAGGGCGGCATGGTGAAGCAGCGCCGGCTGCCGGACCAACTGCAGAACCTGGCGGAGCGGATCAGCTTTGCGGCACGCTACTACCTCAAGCTGAACGACAGCACGGAGCCGCTGGTGCCGGACGAACTGGCGCTGGAGCTGGTCCGCGAGTCCGGCGTCCACTTCCTGCAGCTGAATGCCTACGAGCTGGCCATCCAGCTGACGCTGCAGGACTTTGCCAACTTCCGGCAGATCGAGTCCACCGAGTACGTGGACGAGCTGTTCGAGCTGCACTCGCGCTACGGCGTGCCCATGCTGAGCAAGTTCGCCGAGCTGGTCAACCGGGAGATGTTCTGGGTGGTGAGCGAGATCTGTGCCGAGCACAACATCGTGCGCCGCATGAAGATCGTCAAGCAGTTCATCAAGATTGCGCGCCACTGCAAGGAGTGCCGCAACTTCAACTCCATGTTCGCCATTGTCTCTGGCCTGGGACACGGCGCCGTTTCGCGCCTGAGGCAGACCTGGGAGAAACTGCCGTCGAAGTACCAGCGGCTGTTCAATGATCTGCAGGACCTCATGGACCCCTCCCGCAACATGAGCAAGTACCGCCAGCTGGTGTCCGCCGAACTGCTCGCCCAGCACCCCATCATTCCGTTCTATCCCATCGTGAAGAAGGACCTCACCTTCATCCACCTGGGCAACGATACCCGCGTCGACGGCCTCATCAATTTCGAGAAGCTGCGCATGCTCGCCAAGGAGGTGCGCCTGCTGACCCACATGTGCAGTTCGCCCTACGACCTTCTGGCCATTCTGGAGCTCAAGGGTCAGTCGCCCTCGAGCGCCCTCTTCTCGCTGAATCAGATGTCTGCTTCGCAGAGCAATGCTGCCGCCGGCTCGGTGATAGCGGCCAATGCCGGGCAGGCGACCATCAAGCGGCGAAAGAAGAGTGCAGCGGCTCCCAATCCCAAGAAGATGTTCGAGGAGGCGCAGATGGTGCGTCGGGTGAAGGCGTACCTCAACAGCCTGAAGATACTCAGCGACGAGGACCTGCTGCACAAGTTCTCGCTGGAGTGCGAACCGGCGCACGGCTCCACCTACTCGGGCAGCATCTCGCACGGCAATACGTCGCACCGGAGCGGTGGTGGCGGCAGCATCAGTGGGGGCGCCGGCGGCAGCTCGGGGGAGGCGGAGCGGGCAGCTCTAGTCTCAATGCCGGCGATCAACTCAGCATATACTCGCACACCAGCTCAAGCTCGGCCCCGAACTCGTCCCTCTCGCTGCGCAAACGGCACCCCAGCTCGCCCACGCTCTCCACCACCAGCTCGACCAGCTCCACCAGCGACCACCAAAGGCGTCAAATGCAAAACAACGGACCCAAGTTCGGCACTGCCTCCCCGCAGGCCGTTAAGAAGATGCTGTCGCTCTCCGAGTCCTCGAAGATCAGGCCCCACCAACCGTTTGTGCCCCGCCACGGCCTGCATCACATGCAAACAGCGCACGGCTTTATAGCGCCAGTGAACGTGGGCGCGGGAGCGGGAGCGGGCGGAGTGGCCACCACCTCCCCCGCAGCCACTGCCGCCGCCAATATCCAGTGCACGCCGAGTCCTAGTCCCTGCTCCCATCGACGCCTGGCCTCGGCAGGCAACATATTGCCCACACGGGCCATCCACGAGCGGTCGCACTCGGACACCCCGGCCACGCCGCCACCGCCCCTGCCGTCTGTGGACCTTTCCCTCGAGAGCAGCAGCGTGACTACATTTCGCGATTTACCCCTTCGCAAGTCCATGACTTCCGGTGAGTGTCCCCCATGCGTACTTTGGCTCTGTTACTAAACTAAAATAATTGCTTATAGCGGCTACTAAAACCGGATTCTAAGCACGCTCGTTCGTTAGTGACTCCATTAAAAATCAGAATAGAAATTCGCGTTATAAAAAGCATAACTAATTGATTTTCTACATTACAAATATGAAAAAGGAAGCTATAGCTATATAGCTATATATATACGTATTAATATTATCTTCCATATATTTTTTGTTCCAAAAAGATACTTTCATTTTCGAACATTTTACTAAGTTTCGATTAGTCAGATATATCGAATAGAATATCGATTTATCGCACATTTAACGCAAGGTTAAAATATCGATTTGTATCGACTTTAATACGATATACGTAATAATAATCGATAGTCTTTTATGGAGCACTTTAAACATCAAGTTTCATTGAAATGCACCGCTTAAACGACGAGTACGCTTAGAATCGGGAACCCGATCAGTAGAAACTTAAAAACCGTAGCTCTAAATTACGTAGTTACCTCTTTTTTAGTTGCGCCTTAGACTCTGTGCCTCTGCTTTTGCATTTGAAGATACTTATTGGTGGTTGGACTCTAGGTTTGGTTTGGTTGTCGGCTACATTTAGCACTCACACACACTCACTCACTCACACACCGCTCACACCTACAGACAACAGCAAATGGGGCCATGAAATGAGTCCCCCCCACATTAGGGTGAAACGCATTTCACGACCGCCACTTGAGACAAAAACTCTTCTTCTTTACGCTACTTTCACACACCCAACAGGTTCGATATCGTCATGTGATAGCGGCTATGTGCACCAGCAGCAGCAGCAGCAACAGCAGCACCACCAGCAACATAGTACCATGCAGTACCAGCAACAGAGCAACAGCAACATGCAACACGAGCCATTGCCGCCAGTTTATACGGCCGCCGATTGCCGGCTGCTGCAGCAGATATCGAATAATGCTGTGACCCGCAACCTGAACAATACTCCCTGCCAGAGCACAAACAACACACCACCCAGCACACCCACACCACCACTGACCCCACAGCCACCAGCAACCATTCAGCTTTCTGCACCGCCGACGGCAGCAGCATACTTGCACATGCGCAGCCAGCAACAGCAACAGCAGCAGCAGTCTCTGGCCATGCCGCCTCCGCCCCCACCGCCGTACAATGTTCCCCCGATGGTCAATGTATACAGTAGCCATCATGGCCCCAGTACGGCCAGTCGGCATCTGAACCACATGCACGGTAAGCGCAGCGCAGCAGGGAGCAGAGCTGACAACCACATACAGATCGGGATCCAGTAATCACAACACCAAATGCAAAGCAGGACTCGAGTCAGATCTCTTGAAACATTAGTGTTACATAGATTACAACATATCTTTCCCAACAAAACATAAATTGAAATTAAATTTGAACTGAATTAACGCTATTTGCAGGTGGCCAGCCAAATTTTATGGATATCACCAAGTGTACCATATGCCCCATGCCACCAATGAATCAATAATGAATCAAATTGTGCTGTCTTAACTGCTTAATGTTAATTTAATTAGTTGTGAGTATGATCGAGAACTTGAGAACTTCAGAACCATAGTTGGGGTCGGGTTAATATACGTTCATTTATGTATGTAATATATCAATTGTGCAGATGCAGACATATGCCGAATGAGGTGCTTCTGGAAAAGAAGATTTCTTAAAACGGAATATTACTTATTTTAAAATATTTAATTAATTGTACATATATGTGGGAAAATCAATGTATGTATTAATTATTTGAAAATACCGTCGTATTTAAATTACTTAAGGGGGTCTCCTACTTACGAATTTTTTATAATTCGATTTATTGTATTTTTTATTATTAAAATATAGAGGAACTGAGGAATACGCCGTATAAAGGGTTTTGTAAAATTCGCATTCCTTCATGGGTAAACGAAGCCCGAAAGATAGCCACCTCCATACGTTTCGACCATTTTTCCTATCTTTAAACGCGTTTCCCGAAAATCGCCTTTTTTAAACATTCTTCTACCAGTAATTTTCATCGAATTGAACCAATTTTTCCCCAATTCTTTATCAAACAATTTTCTATGTTTCTCCGAGTACAATTTTTTTATATATTTTTTTTTTTAATGAAAAAAACATGGTTAAAAATTGAACTTTTTACAAAAAAATGTATATTAAAAACAATTTTTAATTTAAAAAAATTTTACTCGGAGAAGCATAGCCAACGTAAAACTGAAAATAAATAAAATAAAATTTTCTCATTTCATGCAAGTTGAAGGGTAGTTATGATACCAGAAAAATGACCCCTAAAATTTTAATGACTCCACTTTGACCCCATATAAACAAAGAATGATTAGCTATACACATTTAAAATTTCCCAAAGTGTTAAGTATAAAGATGTACAAAAGTAATATACAAAAGTAATAACAAAAAATTATCTCATTATCTTATACAATTTTCTCACGATTAATTTCTGAAAATAGGCCAAAATTTCGGCGTTGTAAGTAGAAGATCCCCTTAAACATTTAAAGACCCATCTTTATTTTTTGAAACAATCTTAAAAAGCATAACAAGTAACTATAAAAAGTATATAACGATCGCACAACATGGTTCTAAAAGTTATAGATATAATTTTTGTATGATTACGCATTTAACAATAATTTTGCATATTTCCCTTTATTTATTTTGTAGCTTAAAGAGTTGCCAAAATTTGTGAATGGTTGTGGTTTCCAATTCATCCAAAAATCAAACAGGCAGGATCCACCATCAACTGCCTTTGCCCCTCATCGGAACCTTTGAAGAACCAACTGGACTCAATGTGCGCCGCTTAGATCGTATTTGTATGATGAAGATTAGGGTTCTATGATTTACATGCGTACGTCTTAATTTAGTCAAATTCTGTGTACCCATTTTCTTCCCGCTTAGTAGTAGCCTTTTCTCAAAGAAGAAAATGTCTGCAGGCAGACCCCGCCCCCCCAAATGAAACTCGAATGAAACTCTTTTGAGTTGTCTCCAGCATTTCTCTGAAGCATTTCGGTGCAGCAAACAGCGCAACAGCGAGACTAAGTTTAGTGGTCTCGTGAATTTCGTAAATGTAGGTATACTATATACACACACTAATATATACACACACTAATATAAATATATACCGCTAAAAAACCTTCGCTCCAATTCCAAATATTTAGTTTTAAAACCCAAGCGAGAGAGAGAAATTCATTTCGAATATTTTTTCCAAACCTTAGTATTTATTTACTGAAAACTGAAAACAAAACAGGAAAAAGGCATATTGAAAGACAAATGCAATATATTTGTATAAACAATAACAAAAAAGACCTAGACTTTAGCCCTCAATACAAAAATGAAATCATCAAAGTACAACTAACTCGAAAAGCTATCAGAAATAAGTTTATAAAATACAAACCTGAGACTCGAAAAAGATAAACAGAATAAATGTTTTGTGAACATATTTTTCTCACACGTAAAATGACTCTAATATATATTTTTTTGAGTGTGCGAATGCCTGTTATATACATATACAGCATATATATACATATAAATACAATCTACCTACGTGAAATCTCTACATATAAACAAATAAATATATATACAAACCTGGACGTAGTGCAGACCCGACTCTTAGCTGGCTTTCCAAGGGGAAAACCAAATTATCTTTTGCTGAACACGAGAGAAAACCAATATTAATTATATAAATTGTGCTCTTTAAATATTTAAGTTAGAGTAAAAACGGAAAAGAACGTATCGTTTTAAGGCTTTCAAAAGAATGTTATTCAAATCAAAAATGTAAAAATCGTACAATTTGCGAATTTCTCTTACATGTCGTCAAATATATTTGTAACCCTCAATTTATAAAGGGCAGCTTACAATATTTTTTTCTTTAATGTTTGCAAAGAATCAAATAGGTTTTTAATGTTGATTGTATTAAAAACGTATTCAAAAAATCAGAGCAATAGCTTTTCGTTGTTTTAGGCGGGAAATCAAATAAAGAATATATTCTTTACATTTAAAATTATGATCCACTCGAAGTTTCTGATGCGACCCAAGGACGTCTTCCCTTTGCAGCGTGTCGAGCCCCTCAGAACAATTCCCCATCCAGACGTATTGATTGTATTTACAAAAGACATTTGTATACTACTTTATAATTTATTTTTAAATTCTATATGTATTTAATATATATTGGAGAAATATAAGAAAATAAAAAAACAAATTCAAAATGTAAATTACTTCTTGGGTACTAATACTATTAGTTACTTGTGGTTAATAATTTTGTACCCAGGCACTTTTCACAATTTTGGTAAGAAAAAACGTGTAAATTCAGTAAAAACAAGAAAGGAAGCTAACTTCGGCATGTCGAAATTTAAATACTTTTTCGTTTTTTCGGGTACTGACATAAATGTTGCGAACAAACTAATCCTCGCTTTGATCGGATGCAGATCCACACTTAAAATTTCGTATTAAATTAACAATATCGTAATTAAAAAATGTTAAAAGGTTAATAATAAATATTACTATTTTAATTATTCCTCATTTTTCTGGGTGCATTAACCTGTATTTGGCTTTTGCATCTTTCAGTTGATTCCTTCTTCTAGTAAGGGAAAATCGACTTCGCTTTTTGTTCTTACAAATTATTTAAGCAGTAAATATTGAAAAATTTTGAGAACGTTTTCAATGCTTGCTTAGCGAGCTTGCATTTAATGCAATTTAAATTTATGTTTTTTATTTTTTTAAATAGGTTGCAGGTGGAATTAGAAAATTAAAATACTTATACGAATCTGGAAATTTTTTTTTCTGATTTAAAAAAAAAAAAACTTCAAGTCTCTAAGACATGTGGTTTGGCCATGGCTGTGATATATCAATCAGTGAGGACAAAGCATTTTATATATAGGTAAAGATTAGTAGGTTTGTTTGTGACCCCCTCGACCCCGCACGTGTTAAGTGTTATGAACTGTACCCACGTGGGTTCATGAATACATCGATAAGCTTCCCATTGGGAAGTTCCCAAGCCGATCGGCCAGTGCTATTTGAAGGATCACTTTTAGTCGTTCCACGGCAGCTGTAGGAAAATCTATAGAGCTAAAAAAAAAACAAAAAAATCAAAATGAAGTACATTGCTGTTCTCTGTGTGGTGGTGTTCGCTCTCCTGGGAGTTGCCTTCGGGCTCAAGGATCGTGAGTAGAAATTAAACAGTAAGTTAAGTTAAATTAAATACTAATGAAATTCTCTGATCTCCATTAGCTGTCTGTGGCCTGCAGCCAGCTGCCACTGGGGTTGTTGGGTGTTTGGATAAAACTGGTTTAAAATACAGCTACGAAGCCGTTAGTAACTCCTGCCTGGGGTTTTATTTCCTCGGCTGCGGTGGCAATGCTAACAGATTCAAGTCCTTGCGGGAATGCGAGGCCAAGTGCAAGGAATAATAGAACCGATATTTGATATTTGACAACCATTTTGGAATATAATATTAAATAATAAAATACTATCAGCAAATAAGAAGATTTGTTTTAATTCTTATACCCTTGCAGGGCCGTCAGCCAGCGGGCGGACAGGGGGAATAACGGGTGAGAAATCACCTGCCGTAACTGTCCGCACCGTTGGAAGTGCGACTATACTCTCCCCGTGAGGGCGGCTGGAAGCAGATCCCAGTACGGTCATGTCTCTGCTGAGGATGCTGACGAATGGTAGTCGGGCGGGGAGAAGAAAACTCCTGCCCAAAAAATTGCCCCAATCCAAGGTGGAACAGCATATGCCGAGGGATGCGTGTCCGGGGGGCGCTTGGAAATTAGTATGCGGACTCTGGTGGACCGGCCGACCCATCAGTTTTAATTAGGCTTACCACGGTATGCGGGCTCTACCGTGGCGGACTATCCCCTACCCAGCATAGACTTCAGATAGACAGACGGACATGGCTAGATCGACTCGGCTGTTGATGCTGATCAAGAATATATACACTTTAATGGGTCGGAAATGTCTCCTTCACTGCGTTGCAAACTTCCGACTAAAATTATAATACTCTGCAAGGGTATAAAAATGTAGGGGGCACTTTGATCTAGGGACCGATCGACTCTGGATCGACTCTGCTGTTTCTGCTGATCAAAAATATAAATACGTTTCGACGTTAAATGGCTTCATCTCTGTGTTGAAAACTTCTGACTAAAATAAAATATCCTGAACAGGTATTTAACGATTTAAAGTCTCTATAAAGCTCATATTTTAGGTCTTCTGCTGCTTATCGAGTCCAATAAAATGAACTTATATGTACTTCGCTTTTCGCCTTTAAAATCTTTATGAATAAAAAATAAAATGTTGGAGAAAAATACGATAAATTCAATATTCAGACTTGTTAACCGATCGATAAAATCGTCACATTTTATACATATATCGAAAATACATATATCGCAAAAGTTAAAGTTAAAATAACGATGTTTTCATCTATAGTATTTAATTTATTAGTTTCCTATTCCGATTTTCTGGTCAAAAAGCATTAAAAAGAATAATGATTTAAAGCGCTTATTTAGAAACGTTAAAATATCGATTTATTTATCTATTTTCTCGTCGATACCTTTTCCATATATCTATATTTTCTGCTTATAAAAAAATATACCAGGTGCAATATTTGAATCATTAAATATTTTGTTAACAGAAGATAGACGAAAATAATAAAAAAATCCTATTAAAAAGTAGCACAGAAAACCTCTGAATCGAAACCAGGGACCGAAAATAATGATTATTTTTATTTTTCAAAAATAAAAATCAAGAACATTTATGATTTTTATCAATTTGATCAAAAATAATCATAACATTTGAGTAAAAAAAATAAAAATCAGAATAATCATTATTTTTGATGAAAATAAAAAACTTTCAAAAATAATGATTATTCATGATTTTTATTTTTTTTTATCAAAATAAAACTCAAAACCAAATCACGGAGTCTGTGTAAGACTTTTTACCAATATTATTTAATAATCTTGTAAAAGGACCGCTAAGCTACCCCTCAGTACAAAATTTGTAATTTAATAATACGTTCTTAAGGTTTTTGTGCTGTTTTTATACCCTTGCAGGGTATTATAATTCTAGTCCGTTTCCTCAGACAACTATATCATATAGCTGCCATAGGAACGATCGGAAATGTTTGAGAAAAAATTATAACTATGCCAATTTTCAATATATTTTCATATAATTTGAGATGTGGCCATTTTGTATTATTATGGAATTTCGGTTTTAATTTTATCAAAATCGGACTACTATATCATATAGCTGCCATAGGCATATTTAGCAACATTTAGTTGTTACGCAACATTTTTCACTGTCAATATGTTTCGCTCAACATTTATATTATCCAAGAAGACGCAAATGCGAAAAAAAGCCGCAACGGGATTTTATCGGCGGTCACAAGGTCAATGCATGCATTTTTTACTTCCTCTTGCTCCATAATCACCGAAAACTTCAGTTGATTGACACTTCAGACATTTTTTGTCCTAAAGCTAACCCTGCCGCGATAATTATAAAAAATGGTACTGAGGGGTAGCTTAGCGGTCCTTATACAAGATTATTAAATAATATTGGTAAAAAGTCTTACACAGACTCCGTCATTTGGTTTTGAGTTTTATTTTGATAAAAAAAATAAAAATCATGAATAATCATTATTTTTGAAAGTTTTTTATTTTCATCAAAAATAATGATTATTCATGATTTTTATTTTTTTTACTCAAATGTAATGATTATTTTCGATAAATAACGAACAAAATCAAAATATAATCATTATCATTTGATTTTTATAATAAAACTTATAATGATTACTGTCCCTGATCGAAACACATTGTTTGGTTAGTTAAGATCTCTTTCGGACCCTGTTCTTGTTTATATATATTTTCTGCACACCTTTTGCCCAGTGACGATCGCGATATATGTTTATATCAATAATATTTTATTTTTATTGCTTCTTTTGGGGGATCAATTCGTTAAATTTTGCTTTAACTTTACAGTTGTCTATAAATAATTTGGCTTTAAACCTAACAAGTATTTGCGTGGATGCGGAGGGAGCTACATTATCTAGCTTAGGCACTACGATTAATGCCATTCGTAAGAGCCGCGCTGTTGCGAGCTTAGCCCTAGTTTTGACAATAGTCTGGAACTTACAAGCAAATTACAATCGAAATAAAATATTACGTTGTTTAAGTAAAATGAATAACATTTTGATTGGGGGACACGCATATTAAAAGGCACTTTTTCGTAATAAAATTGTTCGCTCTCAGGAAGTTTTGTCTCAGCCTCATATCAACCTCGTACGCTTCAAGTAGGTAATGAGTAGATTGTAGATGAACTTGTATTGCGCCAGGGACGGTATAATGCTATCACGTTGGTGCCGCAGCTGCCCGATGACCCGCGGTATGTCCAGGTCCTGCAAAGACGCCACACGGATAGACGGTTAAAGAATATGCGGGGCATTAATTTTCACACTCAAATTCACCTCGTTGTGGTCCAGGGTATAGAGCAGAAGATCCGCAGTCAGTGTGACGCCCGAACGACCTCCCCCCTCGAGGCAGTGAATCAAAACGGGAGGATTCGTATTGTGTCCCGGCGGCACCTCGTGCGTGGACGCCAGCCTAACCGAGTTGAGCTCCTCAAGAAAGTCCAGAAAGTGGTTCACGTCGCGCGGGCAATTCTGTTCCGCCCAGTCTGCGTACTGCAGATGCCAGACGGAACGGTAGCGACGCGAGGGAGCGTGGAAGAGGCGCAGTTTGCTGGTTGTGCATCGATCGGTGGTTTGCGAGAATTCCTGATAAACTTGAAACTGCAAAGAAAAAGGGGGGCACTTACTAACAAGGATCGAACCAGGATAACAACACGAACCTGTCCAAACTCCAGACGCTGCTGACTGCTTAGGGGAATGTAGCTCATGTCCTCGGTTAGCTGAACCACCAAGTAGACATCGGCCTCCCAGACACACTGCCAAAAGGTGTGCATGGTTTGCGACTCTCGTGGGGATTGCGCCACAATGTAAAAACGTTGCTTCGTTCCTACGGTGGCCTAAGGAATAAGTTAAGTTCAAGTTAATATTCATATTTCTAATGATATTTCTAGTGTAACGCACGGATATGTAAGAGGCATTCACGTATCCATGTCGATTCTCCATTGACGGCACCAAGCGCACGCGGTTATCGTCGTAGGGCAGAAAGTTGGGATCGTGGTTCTTGGGCTCGTTCTCCTCCAGCAGGGCGCACTCGTACAGGGCGTGCTCCCGCCGCTTCGGTATGCGTTCGAACTCCATGAACAGCTGCGAGTCCTGAAGTTTCTCGTTTAGAATCTGGCACTGCAATTATACGAGATAGATGTTTGAATCGTGAGGTTATTATCAGCATCAGAATCCATCACTTACCAGCTTATCCTTGGAATATCTTCCAGAAATCGGCTGCGGCTTGCTTACACCGGTGGACCAGCGATGCGGCAGGTTGAGATCGTCCTGGGCCAGCTTCAGCTTCGCTGCAAGCTTCGCATGCTGGCCAGCCGTCGCCACCTTCTCCCTGCCCAGCGTGGCGGACTTCTGCTTGTCGGGCGTCTTGCTGCGCGCGAGGAAGTTCCAGCGCTTTTTGCGCTTCGCATCTTTGCTGGCCGCAGACGATGAGGTGGTGTCCAGCGTCGAGTTGAACATGGAGGTGGAGGTGGAAGCTGATGTGTTGGCAGATAGATTCATGGCACTGAATTGCTGCTGCAGCGAGTCCCCCCCAGCCCCAGGCGCAATGACATCGATGGTCGTCTTGTTGAGGCTCGCAGTGGATCGATGCTGGCGGGGCGGAGGCGTCACCCCAATGGCCGGAGCGGCACTGGCTGCCCGGGTGGAGCGCGTCGGCGGCAGGTGCGGCTCTTGAAATTGCAACTCTGGTATAGCCAACCGCTCGGCTCCATACTTGAGTACATTTGGCGTGACATCCTCGTCCGGTTGGGCATTGACCGTCACGGTGACCACGTTGTTGGTGCTGCCGCCATGCCGTGCCGCCGGCACGGGCACGGGCACAACGCCAGGAGGAGCCGATTGTATCGAAGAGGCTCGCTGGCGCATGGCCTCGGCGTGTGCTGCTCCACTGCTGCCACCAGAGGCGCGCTGCGGCAGGTTCTCGTAGATGGGTTCTATGGATCCGCCGTTCACTACGCTCCGCTGCAGCGGTGTGGGTGTGGTCGACTTTTGAGAGGAGAGAGGAGCGGCTGGAGGCTGCGGACTGCTGGCTGGTGGCGGCACAGAGCTGCGATAGCCGCTGGGCGGTAAAGTGGGTGAACTACAAAAGAAGTTAAAGTGAAGCCAGATAAATGGATTTAAGAGATTTGACGGCTTGTAAGTTGACTCAAAGTGACCTTCTTGAGCCTGCGTTTTGAACGATTTTCATAATAAATTGCAAATTGCAAGGCTTCGGCTTCCTTTCAGCTCATCTTCAATTTAAATATACAACAGAACCTTACCTCTGTGTGGCTGCAGCTGCCGCAGCTGCTGCTTGGCTCATCGCCGACTGCCGCAGCTGGGACATGATGGACGGCTGCTCCTCAATCATGTTGAGGTTCTCGAAGGTTCCGTGCGGCGGCAGATAGGGCTGCGAGTGCCCCATGTGGCCGACGTATTGGTACTGGTGCAGCATGGTGGCGCCGGAGGAGGTGGGCATGTTGCCCGCATGCCCGCCTGCGGCCAGAGCCAGGTACTGGCCGCCATTGAGGAGCGTGCGGTTGGAGACTAGATCGGGGGACGAACCGCTCACGTAGTTGCGGTAGCCCTGCAACGGTCGGGGCGTCGCCACCGCCAGGTCGGGGGTCGAGGAGGAGCTCAACCGATTCACCGGGTACGGCGGCGGCGCCTTGTGTCGCATCATTTGCATGCGTTGTGAGAGCTCCAGATACGCCTGCGCCGTGTTCACCGGCTGCACCTGTTGCTGCTGCTGCTGCTGCTGCTTGGTCTGGTACAGGTTGATGTGGTGGTGAAGAGCTGCCGCCGGCTGCGCCACGTCGGGGTAGCGGTGGGCCGTCAGGTGGCCGTAGAGCAGGTTCTCGTTGTAAACGCCCGGATTATGCACGTCCGGCTGGGAGCCAGCATAGTAGGTGGTGCCGGGCGTGGCCAGTGCCACCGTCACATTGTGCAGCTCTGCGGACGGAGTGCGATACTTGAGCTGCACAGCGGTTTCGTAGTCCGGGGCTGGGCGGTACGTCGGCAGCATTGCTTTCAGGCGCTCTCGCTCCTCGTTGTTGTTGTTGGCGCTGCTGCTGCCCAGGTGCAGCATGCCGTTGCTGCTGTGCAGGTTGTTGTTGCTCAGGTCAAGGCAGGAGCTGCTCTGGCCGAGGAGCTGGCTGTGGCTATGGCTGGCGGCCAGGGAGATGTTGGAGGAAAGCATTTGCTGCTGCTGCTGATGGATCTGCTGTTGCTGCTGCTGTTGCTGCTGCTGCTGCTGCTGTTGCAATTGCTCGGCGGCGTCGGCGTAGTCGAAGTCAACATAACCGACGCTATCGGCACCCAAATGACCGTTTTCCACATCCGCCCCGCTGCCCAGGCTGGAGGGCGTGGCGGTGTCAATGTAGCGCTTGAAGAACTTGTGCTGGCTGATGCAAAGCTTCCAGAAGTAGCGCGCCGTGTCGGCCTCGCCAAAGATGAAGCTGCCCACGATGCTGCCGACGCCGTCCAGCCGATTCTGTTCGATCTTGATGGTGCGCTTGTCAATGGTCACCGTGTGAAAGTCCTTCCAGGGGAAGTACTGGCGCCCGTTGTCCGCGTTCACCACCATCCCGTTGATGGCCAGGCCCAGCTGCAAGTCGTTGCCCAGCGTGTCTTTGGCGGCAAAGCGCTCCTCCCCGTAGCCGTCCAGCTGCTGGCAGCACTGTATGTACATCTCCTCCGCCTGGCTCTGGCCGAGATGGGCCAGGCCCGCCTGCTGCTGCAGCACCTCCACGATAAGACCCTCCAGCATGCTGTCGTCATTGGCCAGGCCCTGCATGTTGCGCGGCAGCACCAGCGACTTCTTCAGGTAGTCCTTGCTCTGCTTGTCGCCCTGATAGCTGTCGTACTCCGCCTGGCGGCAGTACAGCGCCAGCAAGATGGCCGTGCGTATGTCGCAGGCAATGCGACCCTCGTAGATGTCGCTCTTCAGCTGAAGGAAGTAATAAAAACGGGTGGCCTCATCGCTCAGATGGCGCACGCCCGTTGTGACGTAGTGGCGAACCCGCAGATAGATCTTCGGCCCCGCGGCGTATTTCTCGAGCTGCCGGCTCAGCGAGCGCTCCAGATCGATCCACTTGAACTCGTCCTCCTTGTCCTTGTCCTTGTCCTTGCCCTTGACCAGGTAGCGCAGCCCGAAGAACTCCGGCTGCTGGATGAGCAGTCGCTGGCACACGTTGTCCAGGCATTCCTGCCCCTTGCTCTCCGAGCTGATCGTGCAGTCGACCGTACTGGAGGTGTCTGCGAATGGAAGAAGCATTGAAAACGTGCTCCGATTGACAAATTCACGGCAGCCCTGCCCACAGCACACGCAAGCATGCCGCCAGGTTTTACTAATCTCTTTTGAGACTTGTACGATTTATGGTCACTTTTCCACTGATGAAGCCAGTTTGGTTTTGGGGTTCAGTTGGATTCGCAACCCCAAACACGGCCATGCCAGGGCAACAAACGTCCTATTTTGGAAAAACCAGCTAACTGAGCGTATAAAAATTGAACGTTTCCTAGAGACCTCAACGAGGGGCTCCTTGGAAATCTATAAAACTCTTGACATGCAAATCAGGTTGCTTGCTTTACACCTACACTTTATAGGCCCTGCAATTTGAAACAGTCAGCTGAATAGACCTAACAATCCTGGGCGTTCCTGTTAACACGGTTTCTGTTAGCCCAACGGCATTACATTTGTGCATATGCTGAGGGCAACAACAAAGCAACAAGTATGCGAGTGTGAGTGTGTGGGAAATGCGATTACGATGTCCGCATTTTTGCGGCCTGAATTTCTTGGCGAATTCCAGCGAAACGGGTAATAGCAGGCGCTCTATCATGTGCGGGACCATAAATGGAGGTGTGTACTTATTTCCAATTAAATAAATCAACAAGTGTAATGCCTGGGGCAGCTGTTAACTGTGGCTGTCACCAAATCGTCTTTGTTGTTGCCTCTTCCTATTGGTGCTGTGCTGTGCTGTGCGTAGTTGTTGCTGGGGCTGGCGCAATCGGGGGCGAGCGAGGTTTACTCACCCAGCAGGTGATGCACTGATATAACAAATAAACTCTTGGACGTCACATTGTACTGGCGACACTTTTTCAAGAACTTTAATGGCATTTCCGAGCCGTTCGCTGCTCGCGTCGAGTTTTTTTTACAAATTAAAATATGCCATCTAGAGCTGCAAGAACTTCGATGTCACCATCGATAGTATTTTTTCGACATCGATATTCCATCTTTGCGGCAAAGGGAGATAGCAATTATATGTTACCACTAACAGATTTTATATTTAGTCGAATATTTGTAGCAATTTAAAAGATTTTAAAAAAGAAAACCAGTTGCATTATTATACATATATTTTTTACTTTAAAGAAAATTTAAAATATAGTAATCTTGGGTTATTTTTCTTAATTTGTACTGTTATTGAAACAAAGTTAGCCACAAGTGTTGAATTCCATAAAAATTTTTGGGAACTTATTTCATTTTTCCATATGTTATTTTTTTGTAGGTTTGGAGAGTTATTTCATTTTTGAAATTGAGGAGTTATTTCATTATGAAATAAGTCCCCAAAATTTGGGGAGTTATTTCATTTTCTTGATTCTTTTGACATTACAGTTTTTTGGGGACTTATTTCATTTTTTTGGGGATTTATTTCATAATTTGGTAAAAAGATGAAATAAGTCCCCAAATTCTATCAAATAATATCAAAAATTTGTTGTTTGTGTACTCCATACAAATTTTTGGGGAATTATTTTATTTTTTGTTTGGGGACTTATTTCATTGGGGACTTATTTCACAGAGCCAAAATATCGATGTTTTGAAAAATGTTGAAAACATCGATTTTTCAGTCACAAAGTCGTTGATCACTTCACGTCAAACTATTACGTTTTTGATCGCTTCACGTTGTTTGATTACGTACTCATTCAAAGCAGAGTGACCAGTGTTGGCAAATTATCTATTTTTTGGTCAGATCTGGCTATGTTACAAGACCCAAAACCTGAAGCCACTAAATTATGCGGAGTCAGTTATTTTGGCCATTTTACAAAATAAATGTGCTATTTTTAGCTAGTCCAAATAAGTGAGTCATACGGCTAAATTAAATGTATTTAAGCCATTGTTCAGTTTTTGATACGAATAATTATGTACTTTAAATGCCTAAATAGTCTTTTCTTTGGTAATTTTTAAGGCGACCATAGTTGGCAGCACTGTTTGCAGCTTGACAAAAAATATCGAAAAATATCAAATACAAATATCGCTATTTCGATATTTGGGCAAACCGTCATATAAATATTTCATCTCTAGAAACAGTATCGATATATCGCACTTTGTTACTGCACCTCGCCCGTGGATTAAATAAAGCAAATTAAGTGACTCGTCAATCATCGAACGTGTAAAAAGGACCGAACGATCATCTGGAAGAACGCAGCGGAAACGACCTAGTCAGATCGGTGAGTTGCACTGCGTAGATTTATGTTGTTTGTATCTTCCAAGTCCAAAGGCCACGCGCAGTCGAAATACATAAATTAATTGATATTTCGTACACTGACGGTCAAGGTTACATCGATAATAGCAGATGGAGTGACCAAAGACGTAGTCCCCTCTCGCTCGCACTCGCACAAGTGTGCGATCGGTTTCAAGTTGAAGTTTTACCTGTTGCTGAGCTCTGTACAGTGGGCAAAATGGACATGTTTACATTGCTAACTTGTTGATGTTGCTCTAAAAATGAGATGTTCAAGGCTGTTAAAAACAATATCAAAGCTGTTTTTTTAAATTTCTTTTGCCCATTTGAGATAATTGTAAGGTATCATTCGTATTTATTCCAACGATATAATTATATGAGAGCCTACAGAAAGAGCGAGCAAAGGAATACACTGCCAAAAATTGAAGAATTTCTTTCATATTAAAAAATTTTGTGTCTTTGAATATTATGTTTTAATTGCGATTTAAGATCAACAAATTAGACACTTCCAGCAATCCCAGAAATGTAGTTTTCTGTAAACAAATTTTCTCAATTAATCGTTTTATTACATCGGAATACTCAATTGGTTCAGCAATTGGTTACAGTACATCTTTTTACAATCGATTCTGTTCAGTGGAGAAGTAGTATGCATTTTGTTTTTCTACCTATTTATAAAAAACACACTTAATTTGTACTTTTCTTACAATTTATACTAATGGCAGTCAGTGATTTTGAGCGTGTATTAAGTTTTTTTTTTACGCATATAAAAAAACAATAAAATGAATCTGGCAACTGATGCTGATTACGAAAGTGTAGGTACTATTCAAAGCTATATAATCTAGAAACTTTATCTCCTATTTCTATGTACATTTGGGATTTTCAAAAATGTATGTACAGCGTTTTATAACTGCAAAATGATATGTGTTTCTTTTTATACATATCTGAAATTATGGTAGAATAGGTCAAGTGTCAAAAAGTTGTTTCGGGTCACTTCTATTAACAAACTCATTAGGCTGCTCGTACATTTTAGCTCAAGCAGCTAATGGGCAGTTAAAAGGTTTTATATTGTCCTAAGTTGTGAATTAAAAATTATAAAATTATAAAGCACATCTTTTTGATCAACAGCAAACATACATCTTGCAAAACAAAATCGTACTGAACCAAACATATCCTCTGGTTACTTGACTTGAATTCACTTTCTCGATAAGAAAATTCACTTGTGAGCAATAAAGTTGCCAACTCATGCTTATTCTGTTATTATATTATCATAGTGTCTAGGGGGAATGCTATATTTCGCTGCTACTAAGTCAGTTTCAGCATTACGGCGCCAAAAACGTGTTTGTGTCGGCACTTGGAGTGTGTCATTAGCCTTCCAATTGTTCAGTTGCGTTTCAAAAACTTTGTTTGGTGGTTAGTAAGCGTGATCTTGTAGTTTAGAAACAGGAACAGGGGGTTTTTTTTTTTGTGTATTTGGTTTCATTGTATTTTCGGTCAGCCAAAGTTTGTGACCTCATAAAATATGTATCTTTTGTTTATCAGCATCAACTGCCGCCGAGTCGATCCAGTCACGACACGACACACATGGGCTAGAAATGGATTATGCGAAGAAGTAGTAACTTATTGTCCATAGTACGCCAGGCAGGGGCGAGGTGACCTATAAAAATTCACCAATTTCCCTCCACTTGTTGCTGCTGTCGCGCGTTGCCTCACTCAATTGGCAATCACAGAGTCGTACACCTTCCTCAAACTGGACGACGCCACTGTGGTCGATTTGCATAAGCTTCGCTTGGCGCTTGCCCTCTCCGCTCTCGTCTGGCATTTGTTTAATATTTATTTTCTGCCATTTGCTGACCACAGCAACAAGAACTATTACGCGCGAGTGCGCTGGTCTATGCAAAGTTCATACACGTAGCCGAAACGGCGCATTAGCAACATTAAAGCATTAAGTCAGTTTCCGATTCAAGGTGCCACTTCGACAGCCCAACAAACGCGCAAATAGATACGATCGACATGGGTCACAAATTCCATTCCAGCCAAATATTTTGTTTGTTTGTTTGAAGAGTAAATCATAAAATAATAGTTACAAATAATCGTACTAGGGATAGCGCTGTGCGGAATGAGCACAAGAAAATTTGACGTAGGCACGTCCTCCACCTGATCACGGAAGTCTGTGTAACAATGTGAATAATAATTTGACTACCTATTTGTTTTTATTTTGAGATTCCACAATTCGCTTTCATTAGCGTAAAAAGTAAACACGAAAATTATGTCTGATTTTCATTCGCAATGGATACCTTTTGGTATGAAAATCGCAAACCTATTGATTCACGGGCAGCTTAGTATATATTTTTAGGAGCACATTACAAAAATCGTTTGTCGCTTTCATCATATCTCTCGATCGACGTCGGCTTTCGATAAGCGCGGTGCATAAAGCGTGTGGCTGTCGGGCAGCAGTTAGCAGTATACCGTTAACCGAAGCAGACGTCGCGTCGCTGCGTCGAGAATATATAATTAATTCATTACTTGCATAACTGCAACCACGGCATTCAAGGTACAACCGATTAAAATCCGATTTTGTTGCGCGTTTTCAATGTCAGCAGCTGAGTGACGAAACGTAAATTGAGAGCGAGAGCGACAGCGACAGCTGGATCGGGTCGTGTTCCGTTAAGACAAGTGCGGAAGCGTCATACCGTTAGGATATATATGCTCCGGCTTCGGTTCCAGCTCCGGCTCCGGCTCAAGCTCTAGCTCTGGGTCTGGCGCTAGTGTAGCTCTGGCTTACGTGGAATACATTAGAGTGCGTGTCCAAAGTACGCGGCATGCAAATCGAGGGAACAAATGTTATGCAAAGCGAAAACTAAACGCCATGAATTCTGGTGCCCTTTTTTTTCAGTCACAAACATCCCACCATGGCTAGCGAGCAAACGATTGAGGGAGCAGCCGGAGCAGCCGCTGCTGCTGGTGGAGACGAACCCTTCCTGGGCCTGCTGGATGTGGCCCTGCTAGCCGTTCTGATCGGAGGAGCCGCCTTCTACTTCCTGCGCAGTCGCAAGAAGGAGGAGGAGCCAGCGCGTAGCTATTCCATCCAGTAAGTGGAGTTGCAGAGTCAGTGAAAACAATGGGAACCAGCTGTTTCTCAATGTCCAGTTTATCGATCAGAAAGCTGGAAGTTAAATAATATCTTGAGTTCCTCAGAAGCTCATGTGAAACCTGAGTTGCACTTACGCACAGTTTGAATGAGGACAGTTTCAATGTCCAATTTGCTATTGATTCCCAGATGCTTCTATCGGTAATTTAAATTGAGAGTTGAGCAACTGCCGCTGTAATACGACATTGAGAACCCAGCTCTAATCCCCCAGTTGTTTTAATCCCTGTTGTCGGCTTAGGTTCTGATTCAGCTGATTGCTAACATTTATTACTTTCATCCAGACCTACCACAGTATGCACCACCAGTGCGGCGGACAACTCGTTTATCAAGAAGCTCAAGGCATCCGGACGCAGCCTGGTCGTGTTCTACGGCTCGCAGACCGGAACCGGTGAGGAGTTCGCCGGCCGACTGGCCAAAGAGGGAATCCGCTATAGGCTCAAGGGCATGGTCGCTGATCCCGAGGAGTGCGACATGGAGGAGCTGCTGCAGCTGAAGGATATCTCAAACTCGCTGGCCGTCTTCTGCCTGGCCACCTATGGCGAGGGCGATCCCACGGACAACGCCATGGAGTTCTACGAGTGGATCACAAACGGCGATGTCGACCTGACCGGACTTAATTATGCGGTGAGTTCCACCAATTTCGTTAGAATCGGTCGGGGGGTGTTATCAGAACGAACAGAACGGAGCGATTACACGAGTACGCTGGCCTTCAAACGGAGCCAAACTCGCACGCTTATCAAACACTGCCCTCCGATAAGCGGTCTCTCCGCCCGGACAACTACTCAAATCGCACCTATTTTCGTACGCCAAGCTGTTTGTTGTGCTCTGATACGGCACAGCTGATGTAAGCGGATAGTAAACATTCGAAATGACATTGGGGAAGCAGGGAAGCGAGAAACCAGATTTGGGAAGAGATCTTAATTACACGATTGTCGGAACTGTAGCCGAGTGGTTAGGCTTGACTGACGGGCTAATATGGGTATTGGGATAGTCAACTTGCGATCTTTTTTGATTATTTGATGAGGAATCGGAAATAGAATTAGGTTTTGAAAAATATAATTTTAGAATTTACAGTCAGAATTCATAGAATATGTCGAGTTAAGATTAGATAACAAATAAAAGCTGTAGTAAAACTGATATGCAACAATTAAAACAAATAGCTAAGAATTTATCTTTGATCTTGGAAAGTTTTCTCCATTTTAAAATTAGTTATTGTTCGAGTTAGTTTGGTTAGAATCACACAACTTTTTATTCTCATTGTTTCGCGCACAAATAAAGGTTAGGCGAAGATAATTTGGTTTAATATTGATTAACAGAACGATTTCAGGGATCAACTTTATATATATGTATGTAAGAAAAGTAGTAAACCGATTTGTTCTAGTGATTATATTTTACGATCAGGTAGCTATCATGGTACTTTACAGTGAAAGAAACATTATATTTGTCCCATTAAAGTTTCTTAACCACCACATTTTTTGTGTGTGATTAAATGATTCTTTTCCCAGGCAAAGAAATTTTAAAATTATATTATCCTAAGTATTTTTATACCCTAGCAGGGTATTATATATTCTTGATCAGCATCAAGAGCCGAGTCGATCTAGACATGTCCGTCTGTCATAGGAACGATCGGAAATTTTTGAGGAAAAAAATTATAAATTTGCCAATTTTCAATATATTTTCATATAATTTGAGATATGGAAATTTTTTATTATTCTAGAATTTCGGTTTAAATTTTATTCAAATCGGACCACTATATCATATAGTTGCCATAGGAAATATATACATATATCAATTCATTTAGTTTGTTCCCAACATTTTCCGTTCGCAACATCTTTCGCTAGCAACATTTATCGCTCGCAACATTTACCTTATGTCAGTACCCGAGAAAGCGGAAAGTCAGAACATTTTACTTCTTCTTCTTCTATTTAAACTACGGAATGCCGAAGTTAGCTTCCTTTCTTGTTTTATTATACTTTTATTATAATTAATTGTACAATTATCAGATGCAGAGGCAGGTTGAAAAGTGCTCCAATTCGGCGGGCTAATCGCTCACTGCTCACCATTGCGTTCTGCGGCTCGCAGTGCCGCATCAGTTAGCTTTTCGCCGTTGTCAATTTTAGTACGTTTCTCGAACACAACGTGCTCGTGTTCTCCGGTTCGTAAATATTGTGGATTCATGTGTTACAGCTGGCTGATGGATTCATAAATTGATAAAGCCGCCTTCAATTAAACTGAAAATGCTAAACACGCTCGCCATCTCGGCACTGCGCCTCGGGGCGTGCCACTCGACGAGGCTGCGATCTTTGCGCTGCCTTTTAAATAGTTTACGTAATAAAACTGCGACGGTGCGAAGGCTAATGGAAAGGGGGGCATAATACCAAACAATGTATAGCAGCAGTCAGAATAATAGCACCCTGTTTCATTCCATTAATTACCGATCTCAAATAGTAAACTCAAAAATACCAGGTAATAAATTTAAATAAAATAAATAAATAAAAATAAGTAAATAAAATTACATGCATTTGAATTTAATGAATTATAAAAATAACTAGCGAGATTATTTATATTCTTGTATTAAACCTAAAAATCTACGAAATCATCTTTTTCAATTTATTTAGGAATTTTTCAAGTTATTATTATAATGGATTTATAGTTTTTTTTTAGATAAATTAAATAGGGATCTTGTGCATCTTTCCACCCACGTCTGAAAACAAATCAAGCTTTATTTATAACCCTTAAATATAGATATAATATTATTAAATTACTTAAAAACATTCGCGAAAGCTCATAAATATTTCGAAAATTAAAAACGACAGCAAGTGCTTTTATTTTGACCGCAACTATGGGCCCCATTGAATTTCCGGTAAATAACCGTCTTTCCCTTTCCTATACCGTAGGTCTTTGGCCTGGGTAATAAGACCTATGAGCACTACAACAAGGTTGCCATCTATGTGGACAAGCGGCTGGAGGAGCTGGGTGCCAACCGTGTCTTTGAACTGGGACTGGGCGACGATGATGCCAAGTAAGTTGTTGTTAGTTGAAAAGCCGTGCCCATCTCACAATTGCCATCTTTCCTCTGATAGCATCGAAGACGACTTCATTACGTGGAAGGATCGCTTTTGGCCCGCCGTATGCGACCACTTCGGCATTGAGGGTGGCGGCGAGGAGGTGCTCATCCGCCAGTACCGCCTGCTGGAGCAGCCCGATGTGCAGCCAGACCGCATCTACACGGGCGAGATCGCTAGACTGCATTCCATGCAAAATCAGCGGCCGCCCTTCGACGCCAAGAATCCCTTCCTGGCGCCCATCAAGGTCAACCGGGAGCTGCACAAGGGCGGTGGCCGTTCGTGTATGCACATCGAGCTGAGCATTGATGGCTCGAAGATGCGCTATGACGCCGGCGACCATGTGGCGATGTATCCAGTTAACGACAAGGGATTGGTGGAGAAGTTGGGTCAGCTTTGCAACGCAGACCTGGACACGGTATTTTCGCTCATCAATACGGATACGGACAGCAGCAAGAAGCATCCGTTCCCCTGCCCCACCACCTACCGCACCGCACTGACCCACTATCTCGAGATCACGGCTATTCCCCGCACTCACATCCTCAAGGAGCTGGCCGAGTACTGTACGGACGAGAAGGAGAAGGAGCTGTTGCGCAGCATGGCATCTATCAGTCCGGAGGGCAAAGAGAAATACCAGAGCTGGATCCAGGACGCTTGCCGCAACATTGTGCACATTCTGGAGGACATCAAGTCGTGCCGTCCTCCCATCGATCACGTCTGTGAGCTGCTGCCGCGCCTCCAGCCGCGTTACTACTCCATCTCGTCGTCGGCCAAGCTGCATCCGACCGACGTTCACGTCACGGCCGTGCTCGTGGAGTACAAGACTCCCACAGGACGCACCAACAAGGGTGTGGCCACCACCTACATGAAGAATAAGCAGCCCACAGCGGGCGGCGAAGGAGGAGAGGATGTTAAGGTGCCGGTGTTCATACGGAAATCTCAGTTCCGTCTGCCCACGAAGCCAGAGACTCCCATCATCATGGTGGGTCCAGGCACGGGCCTGGCGCCCTTCCGCGGCTTCATCCAGGAACGGCAGTTCCTTCGTGACGAGGGCAAGACCGTGGGAGAGTCGATCCTGTATTTCGGATGCCGCAAGCGCAGTGAAGACTACATTTACGAGGCTGAGCTGGAGGAGTGGGTGAAGAAGGGCACTCTGAATCTCAAGGCTGCCTTCTCCCGCGACCAGGCGAAGAAGATCTATGTGCAGCACTTGCTGGAACAGGATGCCGATCTGATATGGAAGGTGATTGGCGAGAACAAGGGCCACTTCTACATTTGCGGGTAAGATCGAAAGAGAAGTGTATTTTAACTATATGCGATTTTATCCTTTATTTTTAAATGCTTACACAGGGATGCGAAGAACATGGCCGTGGATGTTAGAAACATTTTAGTGAAAATTCTGTCCACCAAGGGCGCCATGAGCGAGGCTGACGCCGTGCAGTATATCAAGAAGATGGAGGCCCAGAAGCGCTACTCAGCCGATGTCTGGAGTTAATCTCTGACCCCAAAGCCAAAGGAGGGCAAGTCAGGCGGGGCAGGGAAGGCACGCGCAAAATCAATGGAACCATAGGCCAACCGATAAGCATAAAGTTGTCTAGTTCTTTAAGCTATGTAAGCGTAATATTTGGTTTGGGAACTTCCTGCTGCAGTTCAACAAACAGTGAATGAGTAACGAGTATGTGTAGACCTAGTTTAAATGACGGAGACCCAGTTTGCCCTCGGACTGTTACTGTCCAACGGGGCAAGCAAGAAATTATGAAGCTGAAGCAAACTGAGCAAAGTTTAAACTAGTAATATATTTTTAAGTAGTTTTGTATGTGTGCAAAATATTTTAAAGTCCTTTTTGCTAGCATTTTTTATTGTGTACTCTTGGTGATTTCAATACAGATATGAAAACATGTGCAATTTTAATAACGACACTGAAATTGTATTTTCACGAATAAAAAAACAAAAAATTTACTGGATGGCATTTGTTTTTTTGTTGTCAATTTGGTTCAACAGAGTCGGATAATAACTAAGGAGTATAACTTTTAAGTGATAGACCTCGGAATTTGCATATTTGCATATTTTTAAGGGATTAAGATATTTCAATTCCGATAACACAAAAATTTATTTCGATGAATAGACCCCTAAAGACGATATGCATATAATTTTTTTATGCATATATTTTAATAAAATTCATATGAATAAGATATGCAAAATGTATGCAAAATATGCCTGTGATAAACTCATCTCAAAATACATAGTAAACCCCATTTTTTAGATGATAATTCATTATTTACTTAAAATAATTTGTATTACAATTTTCATAATTTTTTCCAAATTAAAGCTTGTAAGGCATCGACCATTTTGTAAGCCGCAAAGCTTCTTTCTACATCACAAGATGAAGTGGGGGCATATTTGTATTTTATAATATTTGGATTTTTAACGTGTCCAAGCTCGGATACATCGCCATCAAAATTTAAAATATTATTAATTTTTGAAATAATGGGAAAATCAGGATTTCTATTTAAAACCATTTTAAATTTTTGGTTAAACTCCTTTCCAAGTCCCCTGATTTGTTTTTGACAATATTTTCGGCTTCCTTAAATGAATTCATAGACATTGACAGTGATTGTCCCCTCGCTTCCAAAGAAGTGATCATTTTGGTTACTTTTTGAAATTTGGATTTTATAAATATAATATCCCGATGTAGCTAAGGATTTTGTATAAGATCTGCCTTATGGATTCCGCATCTTCTGGATTTTGTGTTTCAAGCACCTACTACAATGCAAAGATTACAATATTTTTATACCCTGGCAGGGTATTATAATTCTAGTCAGAAGTTTGCAACGCCGTGAAGGAGACATTTCCGACCCATTAAAGTATATATATTCTTGATCAGCATCAACAGCCGAGTCGATCTAGCCATGTCCGTCTGTCCGTCTGTCCTTCTGTCCGTCCGTTTCTACGCAAACTAGTCCCTCAGTTTTGAAGCTATCTGAATGCAACTTTGCAGATAGTCTTCTATATGCTCTCACTACTATATATGTCGGAACGAGCCGGATCGGACGACTATATCATATAGCTGCCATGGGAACGATCGGAAAATTTGGAGGAAAAAAATTAGAACTTAGCCTCTTTTTAACATATTTTAATATAATTTGAGATATGGCCTGTTGCCTGCAAATTGGGAACAAACTGTTTCTCCATAAGGCTTACAGGTTTCAGTTGGGAAGAACTTGAGAAAAACATAGCTAAGCAAAGTATTTTCGGTTGACAGGGTCGGAATTTACATGAAATATTATTTAAATATTTATATTCGAATTATTGATTATCGCTCAAAGAGTATATATTTATGAATTAAGAAGAGAAGTGTATAACTCTCTCTTTTTGTTTAATTTGAAATTGCCCTCGCTTCGATTGTTACTTGTCATCGATACAACATGGACGGCTACTTTTACATGCATCGATAATTTTCCAACTCTAGGCGACAACCCTACAAGCGGATTTCAGGCAGCTTGTTTTCGTATAAATAGCAGCCCGCCTGCCATGGAGAGCTCTCATTCGTTTCTGCTCAGTTTCTGGATCAGTTTATTTTATTTTATTTTTTTTTTTGTAGTCCTTGCCTAGGTTTTTTTTTAAGTTGGTTTTGATTTTTATTTAAAATGATGATGAGCAGTTCCCTAAATCTTGTTTACCAGATTGACATATCTCTATAACTACATTTAACTATTTAGGAAAAATCTTTACCTTATTGGGACTCTTCGTGCACCGATATCTTCGTTTGAAGGAAGTAGTAAGTTAACTTAGTAAGTTTTTTAACGTTATACATTTGTACCGCTTAAATACTGAAGGTATATAAATACCTTTCGAAAAGCGAACAACAACTGCCTGCTTTTAGGAGTAACGAGCTTGTTATATTATTCTTAAAAGCATATAAATGATTAAAATAAATTCCATAAGAATTTAACGTAAAGAAGCGACGTTCTAAAGTTTCAGCCTTAAATTATGCATTAATATAATTTTAATAATATTAATATAATGATAAGGTTCGATTAATTGGACGATACTATTAGAAATTACATTGCTTGCGGTATTACGGCACAGTTGACAGTTGTCAGCTTCACTCAACGAGAGATAATATATGTATGTACATATGTACATACATATATTATCAAAGCCATCCAAAACTTTATTCAAAGCCCTTCAACATTACTTTCTGATGAAAATTGGGCAATATATTTAGCTGTCGACCCATATTTACTACTATACATTTCTTTATTAAATTAACTATACACTTTTTGAGATTAAAGCAATATTGCAATTTTCAATCCAATATACATATATATGAAATATATATAATAACTGAATTATGGTATATTTTTGAGCTCTTTATTTCTTGAAAGAATTTTGATGTTATTGAAATTTAAACATATGAATCTTTTTAAAATAAATAAATATTCAAATTCCGGGGTCTAATAATTATGATCAAATCAAATCACTTTGCTTAACCCTATGCTTTAAGAACGACTTTTAGCTCCCTGCAGTACCAGTCATCAACAATTCATCAATAATTCATCAACCCATATGGGGGTGGGTCGATGAAACGTTGATGACAAGCCCATACAAAGGTCTATGAATTTTTGTATGGGATGTCCGATCTTGTCATCAACACAAATTCATAAACGATTCATCACTTTTTCATCAACACTAAACCAAAAATTCCTCAACACTTATACCAAAAATTAATCAACGATTGTATGGTCTTGTCATCAACCTTTTTGTGTGAAGAGAGAAAAATGAGAGCGCGAGAGAGTCGGGTTTGACACGAAGGTCGAAAGAGAACGTCGGCTCGGCAGAAGTCGCCTTCGGCTGTTGATGAATCGTTGATTACAGAGGCCTATTGATGACAAGTGGTACTGCAGGGCTGTTACACAAGTTTTCATTCCCTGTAGCCCAATGAAACCCCGAGAACTCTTCCGGGGTACTTTACTGCCAGATACACTTTTATTTAGATCGTTGATAAGACTGAATGATAACAAACCAATAAAAATAAACACTTTGGAAGACTCCCACTCCTAATGTTAGCATATGCCCAGATAACACGATTTAATGGGCGTCAATTGGTAGGGCAGATATCTCGAATTCATTCCGGCAATTTGTCTACCTTTTTGTATCCACATTTAACAGTCTACTATGGATAAAAATGCCTCTTTTTGAGGATTAAATAAAACGTTTGCAAATTTACTTCCAAGGTAGCATTAAAACACAGCACCCCTGAAGCATACTTATGCCAGGGAAACAGTCATAATAATTTCTATAAAAAATATAAATTTATTTTATTCATCTTCATTGAATCCTTTTATTTAAAAAAAATTGAGTTTATTAATAAAATCCGATTTTTTCCCATAGTTCAGACGAATAAATTTCTCACGTCAGCGCAAACAAGAGATCAACTTAATTTGTGTTCTCGACGCGCACACGCGAGCACATACCTAGAAACATCTATACACACGCGTTTCTAATACATATCACTAGTTTGATAACGTCCAAAGCAAATACGAGCTCTGTTGACCCACTGGCAGGCGGTGTTCCAGCCTCGGAGCACCGCCTGTTCATTGTCGTGGCGGCTACGAGACTCTTGGGAGAATACCTATGACGTGGTCAAACATAGCCGGCCAAGGGGTTGACCGGACTTATGAGGTAGGCAACAGCAAACTTGAGAGCCACCAACACGAACTTAATTACCGCTCTATCAACCCACTGGCATGTGTTTTACGAAATCTCTTTCATTAGCGTTTGTTTTTCATTAAAATTCGGATGACAATGCAAAACACGACAGATACTAGGTCTCATCGCACTGAGGAAGCTTCGACCGCACAGTGGTACTTGAGTAGATTTTTACTCAACCCGCTCAGATACATACATATGCTAACTGCTAACAATTATTTAAATATTCAGTACAGATACTTAATTTGTAATTTATAGGAATACTTGGGTCATACAGATTTTTATTATATGAAATATTTTGGTGTTTTTTTTTGCATGGCATATATTCTTTATTAATGTTCAATCCTAATTCCAATCCTAATGTAAAATTTAAAATTTCAGTCTGAGCCCACTGTGCAAAACTATTCAACGCGTATTAAGTTTATATTCACGATGACACAACAGCCATTTGAAGAGCACAAAATTGTCGTCGAAATAGTTTCCGAGGCACAACAGCACAGAGTAATAATATAAAATGCTAGGTTTGCCTCCGTTGTCGACTCAGTCAGCTCCGAAAGGTGTGCGCGAAAGACTTGCTTAGACGGGAAAAGAAAGAACAACTCTTTGTCGATTACGTGGTTAAACAGCTCCGAAATGGTAGTCGTAAAAAATGAGCAGAAGATTTCGGTGCCTGAGTATCTGAACACCGAGTTCTTCACCGAAACCCTGGAGGAGGGCTTGCGGGAGACAAAGGTGACCCTAAAGGAGATCAACTTTGAGTGGGGCAGCAATCCGGGGGACAACTACTGCTCGGCCATCTACCGGGTCCAGCTCACCTTTGCCAAGTGGGTCGACGGCAAGGAGTCGGCCAAGAACGAGCAGCTCTCGCTGATCGTTAAGACCATTCCGATAACGGAGGCCACCCAGTTTCTGGAGGACGTTAGTGTATTTATCAAGGAGAAGCAGACCTATACCGATGTCCTGCCCCGATTGGATATCCTGAGTCGCGGCGACAAGTTCGGAGCCAAGTGAGTGTGTGCTGCGCACAGGTTTCTGGTAAATTTCCACAAGCGAAACAAATGACGCGACTTGCTGGTTTCAGATATTATCATTCAGTGAAGGCACCCGTGCAAACCATCGTGTTCAGTGACCTCAAGGTGGAGGGATACAAGGTAGCTTCGCGTGAAGCTGGCTTGGACTGGAACCACGCCTCTCTCATTCTGCAGCAGCTCGGAAAGTTCCACGCCACCTCTATGGTGCTCGCCAAAAAGGTAAACACAACGGCAAGAACATCGGGGATTGAATTCCGTTCTCACTGCGTTTATGTTTTTCGCAGGATCCTGCCATCGTTAAGCAGTACACCCGCGGCATGCTCAGCGAAGACATTCTTATGAAGAGCGACACCTTTGAAGTGATGTTCGGCGGCTTCCTAAAGGGCCTCATCAAGAGTTCCGCCACCTGGCCGGGCTTCGAAAAGGTCAGCAAAAACTTACAACGCCTCATGGACAACTTTCGGTCTGTGTGTGTGGCTGCGGCCAAGCCGAAGCCCGGAGATCGGTACGTTGTCCTTAATCACGGTGACATGTGGACCAACAACTTCATGTACGCCTACGACAATGCCGCCCAGCCTGAGACTCCGACGAGGGCCACATTTGTGGACTTCCAGCTGAGCTTCTATGGCAGCCCCGCCTGCGACCTCAACTTCTTCTTAAACACCAGCCTGAAGTTGGAGCTCCTGCAGGGGCGGCGTGAGGAGCTGATCAAGGTTTACTATGCTGCCTTCAAGGATGCCCTGGAGTACGCCCGCTTCGAGGACATTCCCACATACGAGGACCTGCAGTATGAGCTGCGAAGCCGCGAGACCTACGGACTGTTCGGCCTGTTTGCCTTTCTCCCAATGATCACTATGCCCAAGGAGCTGTCCCAAGATAATAGCATTGAGAATATGCAGGACGAGGCCTTCAAGCAGCGCAAGATGGACGCTATCTTCGCGCAAAAGTCCCTTAACGAGTACCAGAAGTGGGCCCTGAAGCGTGCCGACTCACTCGGCGTCTTCAGCGACTATTAAAAAATAGTTTGGTTACATGTTGTAACCTTTGTGATACAAATGGGATTGCGTTCCAGCAAGGTCGCTTCATAACTCTTATAAAAAGAGTTGTTGTCGCTGCCCGGCTTTTACATTGCTCATTTAAGTGAGCCTTTGTCTGGTGATTCGCAGCGAAATAAATAAATTTATATACAAGAAAGTGTTTTAATCAATCAATTTTGAGTTTAAAAAGTAAATTCTTTGTTATTTTTCATTTTGCAAAGAATTACTTGACACACTGTATGTATTTTGAAAGCTAAATATGGAAGGAAATTAAAAAAATAAAAACATTGATCGCATGGCGCGCTTTTCTTTTCCCCAGGAAAATGTAAATTTAATAAAAGCCGTAATGAAAAAAATTATTGAATGGGATTTAATTCAGAAAACACATTTTAAATAAGAAAAAATCCGTCTGTGGGGGGCCACGGCGTTGGTGCCTCCAGTTATTTGCCTTGAGCTATTTAGTGGCGAATACATCAGTAAATAGTAGGTATTCCAGTATCGAATCCGTGCATGTTCATTATAATTTAACTCTAAAGTTTTCATGTTCATTGTTATTTAATTTTATAAAGTTTGTTTACCCTATTTACGCGTTTTCCGACTGGTTCCCGATCAAAATTTATAGCAATTTCGCTCGGAACTTTTTGAAAGCCAATTTATCTTATGTACCTAGCTTAAATGTCAAATGCATTAACATACTACTTTGTAACTGAAACAATAAATTTACTAAATTCGTAGTACCCAAATATCATAGTTTCATTAGGGTGGCCATTACGAGGGGATATTTGGACACTGTTAGATTTTCATTTCAAAACTGTTTTCTAATGTTCCACAAAAGCGTTCGTCTATGGTTTAAGGTTTAAATCAAAATAACGCATTAATTAAAGAATAAGCTCCCAAAGAACTCAAATTGTTGTTTTTGTTTTTAATTACTTTTACAAATCTGGAGTTAAAATCGATAGTTTTCCTATATATTTGGCTTTTTTCTCCAAATTTTCATTGTATTAAAATAATTTAAATATTAATTTTGCTTTATAATTTGCTGCATAAGAAAGAATTAGGAATATATCTGAGCGCCCGCGCCATGGATCGCCCACAAAGTGTCGAAGACGATGGCCACACTAATATGGGAATCCCAACAGGCGGTGGTCACCCTAAATCTTGCTGCGGCCCTATATAAGGGGCGCCACGACCATTGAAAACTGACTGCGGTCGGTAGCTGTCGGTTGATGAAGGCCTGCATTTGGGTAGCAGTAGTAGTCAACTGCAAAATCTGTTTGCAGTTTGTTTGATTTTATTTTTTTATTTTTTTTTTGCAATAGGAAAATTATTTATTTTAACGACGGCATAAGAATCATTTTCTATTTTTTTTGCACTTTTAATTAATTCATCAACTTGAGAATCAATTGTATTGCGCTGAAATTCTGAGTGATCCAGTTGAGATTTTAACACTCAATATTGGGTTAGATTTTCTTCTTGTTGCAATAATACAATGATTCAAGTCCCAGAGCATTGGAATTTTTTGGGCGACAACTCGGCTTGTAACAATTCCCAAGAAATTGTCAAATATTCCATCATTTTTCAAAGTATGATTTTGTTGACTCTGCCATGTGCATACATGGCATATGTCAACATATGAAATTTGATAATGCAGTCCGTCAAAGGACTGCAGTTCATATGCATATGTAGTATACCTGCCAGTCCCAACAACTGGCAAAGGAAGTCCATCTAGGACTAAATAAAAAGGTTTGTTAAACCTTGATGACTCTACAGTGGTCATAAGATCCACTGCTACATCTTTAGTGAAATTTCGCACTTTTTCTGCAAATTTAATCTATGCATATTTTTAATCTATGCATATTTCATATCATTAAACAACATTGATAACAAGATATTTTCCGAATGCGCAAAATATGAATTATCTTTAATTACTCTATTGACAATATTGCGCAAAGGAGCTTCTAGAAATCGTGACCAATAAATGTACCTGAATAATAATGCACTACCGTAGACGGCAGAGCTGTAATACTTGGTATTGAAGTACATTGGGACATAACATTTAATTATATTATAAATTCAACTAGAGTTCTTAATTTTTAGATGGCTTTTCCGTTGTCACATTTAATCGCAATAATCTAACGGCTTTGGTGAGCCTGCGAGAATGTACAATTTTTCCTGGTTTAATGTTAGCCAGATCCACCGAAACCACGCCGCCAGAAATTGCATGGGCCAAACGCCATCTGCAGTAAGTTTCGAATTATACATGGCGGGATTTTAAAAAAATTTAAATTTTCAATTCATTTTTTTCATTGACAAATTTAGGAGAAAACCCATAAATTCCATACGTGTTTCAATTCATTGTTTTATTTACATAAGTATGTTCTGGCAAAATAAATTTGACGTGGTTGAAGCGTACCGAAAGCGCGAATTCTGAATTTTTTCCCATCATTTCCCATCAATTTTAACTAATTTCGTGTTTTTTTGACGATCCGACCACGGAAAAAAAAAATTTAAAATTTTTTTTTTTTAAATTAATTTTTTTTTTAATTTTTTTTTTTTATAAAATTTTTTTTTTTTTTTTTTTTTTTTTTTTTTTTTTTTTTTTTTTTTTTTTTTAAAAAATTTTTAAAAAAAATTTTTATTTTTTTTTTTTTTTGTTTTTGGTTGGGGTTTGGGGGGGTTTAAAATTAAAAATTTAAAATAAAATTTTAAATTATTAAATTTTTAAAATTTTTTTAATTTTTTTAATTTTTTTTTTTTTTTATTATTTTTTTTTTTTTATTTTTTTTTTTTTTTTTTTTTTTTTTTTTTATTTTTTTATTTATTAAATTTAATTTTTAAATTAAAATATATTTATAAAAAATTTTTTTTTTTTTTTTTTTTTTTTATTAAATTTAAAAAAATTTTATAAAAAAAAAAAAAATAAATAAATATTTTTTTTTTATTTTTTTTTTTTTTTTTTTTTTTTTTTTTTTTTAAAATAAAAAAAAAAAAGTTTTTTTTTTTTTTTTTTTTTTTTTTTTTCCCAATATTTTAAAAAATTTATATATTATATTTAAATAATTTAAAAAAAAAAATAAAAAAAATAAAAAAAAAAAATTATATTTAAAAAATTTTTTAATTTAAATTTTAAATTAAATTTTTTTTTTTTTTTTTTTTTTTTTTTTTTTTTTTGGTTGTAATATTATTTTTTTGTTTTTTTTTTAAAAAAAAAATCAAAAAAATATAATAAAAAAAAAAAATATATAAAAAAATTTAAAAAAAAATTAAAAAAATTATTTAATAATTTTTTATTTTTTAAATTTTTTTTTTTTTTTTTTGGTATTTTATTAAATATATTTTTTTTTTTTTTTTTTTTTTTTAAAATTTTATATTTTTTATATATTTTTTTTTTAAAAATTTTAAAGTATTTTCCTATAAGAATATTTCCCCCCCCCCAAAAAACGCCACTGGCACGGGAGCGGTGATTCAAAAATTCACTGCTCCGAAAGTATTCATTTCACCACTCTGAAATTTAATCAGGATTTAAACAAGCATTAAGGCTACTTTTTAAAATTAAAAAATTAAAAAAAAATTATGTCCAAATTTTATTTTTTTTTAATTTTGTGTTAAATTTTAATTTTATTTCATTAAAAAAAATTTTTTTTTTAGTTTAACTTATTGGAAAGCTAAGGAAAGGGCGCACGTTTCATGTCTTGGACAAATTGTTGTATCTTCATTAGTTTTCTCAGTATATGCAGTTGAAAAAAGTATCTTTTTTAAAAACGGGAAACTTTAGAAAATTATTTCTCCAAAATTCCAAGTATCAGATTGAAATTAAAAAATACGTATCGAATATTTTTAAGTAATAAACCGAAAAAAAATATAAGGAAAAAAAAATTTTGGTGGCAAATTTTGCGTGGAACGCCCCATATATGAATATGTGTGCCGGCCACTGTATTATATAATATATATTCTGAGAGTCAGTGGATAAAAATTAATGTCTTACGAGATATGCCAGTGGGGGAATTGTTCTAAATGTATAAGAAAATACAAAAAAATGTTGAGTTTAGTTTTACAATTAATAAAGAGTTTAGGTTTTCAGAACTTATTGAACTTATGTGATTGGGTTCATACCAAGGGCATTATAAATTGGATCAACAATTTCTTTAAAACCCTCATTGTCCAAGAATAAAAATGGTTTTCCCTCAGTTATCACAATTTTTATAAACGAATTCGCAATAGTTTCTTCACTCGTTTGATATGCAAATTTTTTTCATTTGATTTCCTAAATCTGAAAATTGCAGTAGACATACCTTGATATATGTACGAACGACGAATATTTATATATACAATGCTCCAACGGATGTCACTTTTTCACTCACTTATTTTTCACTTTTGCACTTCTTCGGAGGCACGTGGTTCCTAAAGTGTGACCACATTATTTTCATATAATTTGATACATGGACATTTTGTATTATTCCAGAATTTCGGTTTTAATTTTATTTAAATCGGACCACTATATCATATACATAGCTGCCATAGGAATATATATATCAATTCGTTTAATTTTTTCGCAACATATTTCGTTAGCAACATTTTTTGCTAGCAAAATTTTTGCTAGCAAAATTTTTTGCTAGCAACATTCCGAGAAAGCAGAAAGTCGGAACATTTTTTTTCTTCTTCTTCTACTTACTGCAAGGGTATTTAAACTTCGTTACGCCGAAGTTAGCTTCCTTTCTTGTTTTATTTTGAATTTAGTTTTACAATTAATAAAGAGTTCAGGTTTTCAGAACTTATTGAACTCCGTCGTTCGCTTAAAATATAATTTAAAGCTGAGAATGCTCTTTCGACGGAGGCTTGAGTAGCCTGTATGGCTAATAAAACTCGTGCCAGCGCGGCCAAGTGAAGCGATTTTAGCTTAACATTAAAAAAAAAAAATTAATATGTCTTCATTTAATGGCAAACGACAATACATTTTGTCGAAGCTTTCCCTTGACTAAAGCCCTTATGCCGTCTTTGATAGTCTCTTCTCTTAGGGACACGAAACTCATAATGTTCCTCGATGTGATTGGGTTCATACCAAGGGCATTATAAATTGGACCAACAATTTCTTTAAAACCCTCATTGTCCAAGAATAAAAATGGTTTTCCCTCAGTTATCACAATTTTTATAAGCGAATTCGCAATAGTTTCTTCACTCGTTTGATATGCAAATTTTTTTCATTTGATTTCCTCTTCGCTGTCGAACTCTCTAAATATTTCTTTATGTTTTGTTGTTAATATAATAATAATATAATAATATTTAAAGAGGTTTGTGCACTGCGACCACTAGGGTCTATTGTGTTTTGTTGTTAAGTGTCGTTTCAAATTTGTTGAATGAAAGCCTGATAATTGCCCTCCACACACTTTGCACACTGATTTCTTTTCAATGGAATTTAAATTAAAAAATTGTTTAACTTTTTTGTTACATTCGCGTCCCATTTTGGATATTTGATAGCTGCAGCAGCGCACAAGGAAAATTATCGAAATCAAATGACAAGTAGAACACACTTGACAGCACATACACATACAAAAGACTTTTTGTTCGTTTTTTGAGTGCGTGCAAAATTTTTATACGAACAATCCAATCCTTCCCACTCGAACTTTTCACTCAATGTTAGAGTGAAGTGTGTTATTTTGCTAATTAACGTAACGGTTAACAGTTATTTGCGAGCTCTGATTAATACACAAATGGTAAAAAAATCCATATTTAAAACAGAATTGCGGTCTTGGATTTTAGCGGTATTTTTTTCTGAGTGTACTTTAAAAATACTACGAGTGCGAGAAAGAAGAAAACTGTATATTTTAATTATTTTATTTTCTTATTTATTCAACCCTACAGAGGAATTCTATATTCAAAACACCAAAAGTTGATAAAGTTGTTCTTCAGTTTGATAGACGCAAGTTGACCGCCTATTTACCCAAATATGTACCCACATACATAAGTTTTTCGATTTTCGATCATAGCGACTTGAGCCTTTATGGTAAGTAAATGTGTCTTGG
Organism: Drosophila bocqueti; assembly: GCA_018151655.1. Taxonomy (NCBI): domain Eukaryota; kingdom Metazoa; phylum Arthropoda; class Insecta; order Diptera; family Drosophilidae; genus Drosophila; species Drosophila bocqueti. Next base: position 1,241,777 of record JAECXF010000149.1, on the reverse strand, counting down.
ATCTTTTATAGATGGTTTTGTAGCCCTTCCTATTTGTTAGCAGCTCGTGTTGATGCTCCAGCAAGTTTTTCTTGGAATCAAGAAAAAACATTCAATTTTTATTTTAGTGTAAATATATTAAATAGATCTCCGCTATTAATATATACAAACCTAAGTCTCCAACTCTACTTAGACTTCAGCCGGGCTCATCAAACGCTAACACCGCTAATCCATCGAATGCTTTCATTGAATCAATTGAGTAAGGTCCGGTCCAAGATGCGCCCCCGACGACCCAGTCCATTAAAATTAATTTAAGAAAAGGCAGCACCGGCGACCCTCTCTGAGATTTTGCATATAAAGCAGCTGGATCCACTGTCAGTCGCAAGTCAAATCACCATGTCAGACGCCGCGGAAGAGCCTCCACTCTATCTAACGCATCAGTTCTTTAGGCGGACGCTGGAACACGGACTGCAGCAGATGGATCTGCACGTCCTTGAGGTGCAGCTGACCAATCTGACGCGAGGCGGCGAGAACTACTGCAGCAACATATACCGCGCTCACATTAAATACCGCAACGCAGAAGGCAGCGTCCTGGAGACATCCCTGATCGTCAAGTCCATGCCGGAGGAGAAGCAGGCGATCCTGTCCCGGCTGCACATTTACAACAAGGAGAGCATCTTTTACATGCACATCAAGCCCAAGCTGGAGGCGCTCATGTGGCGGGCACACAATGTCTCCAAGCCGTGGTCGCTGGGTGCCAAGTGGGTGACCGGATTTTTCAGTTTTTTCTTACGGTAATTGTACGTATCCATAGGCATTACTACTCCACCACTCAGCCGGAGCAGACCATCATCGTTGAGGACCTGTGCACCGAGGGCTACCAGCTGAAGTGTCGCCAACTGGGTCTGGACTTGAACCATGCAACTCTGGTGATGCAAAAGCTGGCCCAATATCATGCCCTTAGCATGATGATGGCCGAATGGGAGCCAGAGACCATCGTGGATCGCTATCCCTTCGGTCTGCTGCACATGGACGCCATCAAGTCAAAGCCCTTTAAATTGCTCTTTGGCACCCAGCTCCTGAAGCTGGCCGCTCTTGTGGGGGACTGTGAGGGATTCGGCTCTATCACCACGAAGCTCTACCGCTACCACGAACACTTCACGGAACGGATTCTAAAGGCTGTCTATCCGCTGCGAGGACAGCACAATGTGCTTAACCACGGCGATCTATGGATAAACAATATATTCTTTAACTACGATCCGCAGTACAATGTACGGGATGTGAAAATTGTAAGTGCCCGCTAGAGTAGTGTCATTGGGAAAAATGTCTTCTAAGAGCTTCTTCAGATTGACTTTCAGTTGTGCTTCTACGGCAGCCTGGGCTTCGACATCAATTACTTTCTGAACACCAGCTTGGAGCTGGAGGTACTGCGCTGCCATCGCCAGGAGCTCATTGACATGTACTACGAGGCACTGGTTGAATGTCTCCAGCACCTGGGGTCGACCAAGCCCATGCCCAACTATGATGGCGTTATGGAGGAGATCCGGGAACGGGAGGCCTATGGTTTCTTTGTGGCCTTCGGCTTCTTCCCACTTATGAGCATGATCGGCGTCGACTCGGAGGACAATTCGCTAAAGAACTTTCACGACGAAACCTTCGCGCGACAGAAAGTGCAGCTCATGTTCGAGGGCAACGCTCGCACCCTGGAGAGCTTGAAATGCACTCTGAAGCGTCTGGATGAGATGAAAATGTTTGACTAAACTCTGACAGCAATATTTCTTATAATCATACATTTAAATTAATTAAATATTTTAATTGATCATTTCCGTTTTGTTCATTTCCGTTTCTTAAGTTTGCATTTCCGTTTTGATCATTTCCGTTTCTTAAGTTTGCATTTTGATCATTTCCGTTTCTTAAGTTTGCATTTCCGTTTTGTTCATTTCCGTTTCTTAAGTTTGCATTTTGATCATTTCCGTTTTGTTCATTTCCGTTTCTTAAATTTCCATTTCTTAAGTTAACTATTTGTCCATTAAATCCATTTAATAAGTAAGCAATTAGTCCATTTTGTGCATTCATATTTTGTCCATTTTGTGCATTCATATTTTGTCTATTAAATCCATTCATATTTTGTTCATTAAATCCATTCATATTTTGTTCATTAAATCCATTCATATTTTGTCTATTAAATCCATTCATATTTTGTTCATTAAATCCATTCATATTTTGTTCATTAAATCCATTCATATTTTGTTCATTAAATCCATTCATATTTTGTCTATTAAATCCATTCATATTTTGTTCATTTAATCCATTCATATTTTGTCCATTTTGTGCATTCATATTTTGTCCATTTTGTGCATTCACATTTTGTCTATTAAATCCATTCATATTTTGTTCATTTAATCCATTCATATTTTGTTCATTAAATCCATTCATATTTTGTCCATTTTGTGCATTCATATTTTGTCTATTAAATCCATTCATATTTTGTTCATTAAATCCATTCATATTTTGTCTATTAAATCCATTCATATTTTGTCTATTAAATCCATACATATTTTGTCCATTTTGTGCATTCATATTTTGTCCATTAAATCCATTCATATTCATATCATTTTCGGATCCTAAATTGAAGAATATATACACATTCGGCATGCTGTATTAAAATAGAAAATTAGAAATTAGTTAAAGTTGCAAAAAAGGAATATATGCTAACCAAAAATGTGTTAACTTCAGCGGATATTCTCCGTGAACTCTCCACGGGTTCTTCACGGTGTTTCCACGGCGATTCCACGGGGTTCCCACGCAAAATCCACGTGGAATTGACTTCGAAATTGCCTGCGAAAAACCACAGGGATTCCACGTGATTTCCCCGAATATTCCACGCCCAATTTCAAATGGTGTTCACAATCACATACCATAAGCGGGATAGCTTAGCTTGCTCCCGTTCCGAATAAATGTAAACGAAATATTTTTTGTCACAAAATCAGTCTTTAGCTGTGAGTTAATGAATAAAGCCTTGAAAACTATTTACTCGAGCTTTGTATTTCATAACTATAAACAATGAGGTTACCTTGAGCAACCGCGAAGCGAGAAGCGAAGCGAGAAGATGGCAATAAGGTTACCTTGTACATTCCAAAAGCTTCCTGCTATGTCACCTTAGGTGATGATGGCCGAATGGGAGCCAGAGACCATCGTGGATCGCTATCCCTTCGGTCTGCTGCACATGGACGCCATCAAGTCAAAGCCCTTTAAATTGCTCTTTGGCACCCAGCCTGAAGCTGGCCGCTCTTGTGGGGGACTGTGAGGGATTCGGCTCTATCACCACGAAGCTCTACCGCTACCACGAACACTTCACGGAACGGATTCTAAAGGCTGTCTATCAGCTGCGAGGACAGCACAATGTGCTTAACCACGGCGATCTATGGATAAACAATATATTCTTTAACTACGATCCGCAGTACAATGTACGGGATGTGAAAATTGTAAGTGCCCGCTAGAGTAGTGTCATTGGGAAAAATGTCTTCTAAGAGCTTCTTCAGATTGACTTTCAGTTGTGCTTCTACGGCAGCCTGGGCTTCGACATCAATTACTTTCTGAACACCAGCTTGGAGCTGGAGGTACTGCGCTGCCATCGCCAGGAGCTCATTGACATGTACTACGAGGCACTGGTTGAATGTCTCCAGCACCTGGGGTCGACCAAGCCCATGCCCAACTATGATGGCGTTATGGAGGAGATCCGGGAACGGGAGGCCTATGGTTTCTTTGTGGCCTTCGGCTTCTTCCCACTTATGAGCATGATCGGCGTCGACTCGGAGGACAATTCGCTAAAGAACTTTCACGACGAAACCTTCGCGCGACAGAAAGTGCAGCTCATGTTCGAGGGAAACGCTCGCACCCTGGAGAGCTTGAAATGCACTCTGAAGCGTCTGGATGAGATGAAAATGTTTGACTAAACTCTGACAGCAATATTTCTTATAATCATACATTTAAATTAATTAAATATTTTAATTAACATTTTTGTACATTTTAGTTGGAAAAGAAAATTTGAAAACGGATCGAAAAATCAATCTTAATATGTATATTGGTTTGTATGCCATGCATTTTAATAAATCAAATTTAAATAATCTTTACATAAATGTTAGAAGTTCTGCAATTACATAATATTAAATACATATATTATAACTATGGAATATACAAATTTGGCGCCTAGGAAAATATATTTCAATCTCCACTTCCTTTTTGATTTTTAGATAATTTCGTACTTGGACACACTTTGCGTGTTGCTAATTTGAGCACACAAAGTATATTTAATAAAGACATGCAACTACTTTAAAGCTTTCAAAATAAACTTAAATTGCTGAGAATATTTCACTCACATATTTGCATATTAACCCACTTAATTATTAACACAAACACATATTTACGCCCCAGCCAATGTCAATGCCATTTATCTGAAATAACAATCATTTTATAGAAAATATTAAATATTCTCTCGGTGTCTCAGTTTAAAATCACATCGTCATGTCAGTCAGTTATATGTACAAGCCATCAAACGGAAATTGCTTTCGAACTGAGTAGGATGAATAGAATACGTTTTTAATTATATTGTAATTTATAAATGACACAAAACAAATTATTCATAAAGGCTATTCATTTAGTAGAAACATATAAAATATGACATGTTGGCAACGGGTGTTAGCGGGATTGAGAGATTAAGATTTATAATCTTATTAGTTATACTAAGAAAATTTAAAAAAAACTATGTTTCTATATGTAAATTATGACGCTAGAAAACGTATACTTTTGGCAGTTATCAATCACTTGATCTTTGGTTCCTGTTTAATTAATTCAATAAGATAAATAACTATTTTATATTGATAACATCAGAGAAGGGCAATCCAACTATTACCGAATAATAATTGAGTTATATTTTTGAAAGTGTTATATTTTATCAGTTATTGGATTAAATACAACTTTCAAAGAGCATTCAGTCTGTGTTTATTTAGTAACAAAGCGGTAATTAGCACTTGAGCTCCGTTACCGACTAACTAATCGACATTATGCATATATTTCGTATGAACAAACACTTGATAAGATAATTGGTTGTCAATCATAGCGAGTGGGGTCTAGGCAGAGAAAGATGAGAACAGAGTATTTCCAGCAAAGTTATATTCAGGAAATTGAATTACTGGCGAAACACGCATCCGTAAAGGTCGACATCTCCGGGCGTTGCGTGTTTCGACAATGCCGAAAAATGAGAAAACTTGTTGTCGCCTATTAAGAGAATTCCAACTCAGATGAAGTGTATTAAACACATGTGCTACATATATGTGCAACTGTAACTAATTCCGTCGCAGAAATCAACCGGGCTAGCACTATAGTTTTGTCGAGCCGTATATAAATTGAACATCGCTTGCTGGCTGCTTTTCAAACGATCGCAAAATGTGTAGCGTTGTGTGCGATGCGGAGGTGACCGCTCTGCCCAGTTACCTGGACATGGCCTTCTTCGAGGAAGTGCTGGAGACCGCCCTGCGGACGGCGAAGGTCCAGCCTCTGGCCATTCACATTCGAATGGGCAGCAGCACGGGTGAGAACTACTGCAGCCAGATTTACCGGGTGAAGCTATCATTCAGACGTCCTGGCCAGGCGGAGCAGCACCTTATGTTCATTGTAAAGCACATTCCTCGCCTGGAGTCCGTGGAGTTTATTTTGGATTTGCAGGTCTACCTGAAGGAGAAGATAACGTATCGCGAGGTGCTGCCCCGCCTGGAGCTACTGATGCAGTGCAAGCGACGTTTTGGACCCAAGTGAGTGACAATTGAAATGGAAGACAGTGTATATATACAATCTATATTATATACATATATCAATTTATATAATTTTACAAGTTTAAGGGCCCGTAAACCCATCCAAAAAAAAGCTTTTCATATTGTTTTCTTTAATCAAGCAAACAAAAAAATGTAATAAGTGGGTCGAATATTTATTGACTTGAACTTGTAGAAGAAGACTCATTTTTATGCTCCCGAAACTCTTTAAGTATTAAAAAAAGCCCCTTTTAAAGTCTAAAATTGGCATCTTTAAGTTAATATTCTAGTTTTTGGGATTAAGGGAAACTTGATTGATCACTAAGCTGTTCATTTATATTTTTTAGACGGGCCAGTGAATTAACTTAACTTAACTTAGCAAAGAACGCAGACTGTACTTACATTTATCTGAACTTATTTATTAATAAATATAATAAATGACTGCAATTAATTCTCACCTATTCAAAACATCTCACGACAGAGAAAATTACAAATTAAGTTAACTTTCTTTTTCATCTACAATGTTTATCGTCTTTTAAAATTACCATAATTTTTCAAGTCTTTCGTTTCGGCTGTTTTATTTTTTTTATCCTAATAACGTTATCCATTACAGACTCTATCACTGCATCAAACAGCCGGAGAGCAGCTTGGTGTTCGAGGATCTGGGTCAGCTGGGCTATACAATGGCCTCTCGCGAGCTGGGCTTGGACGAGGAGCATTGTCGCCTGGTCATGGAGCGCCTGGGTGAGTTCCATGCCACCTCCATGGTCCTTGCGGTACTGGTAAGTTTAAATAGGGAGCACAAGGAAACTAAACTAATTCGGACTTCACAGGATCCCCATATCTTCGAGGCCTTCGGTGACGGGATGCTCTCGCCAGAGGGCCTTGCAAAAGATGACGGCCTGCTAATGAGCTTCTTCTCGGGCAATGGTCAAGAGCTGCACACACTGGTGAGCTCGTGGCCCGGCTACGAGCGCATCGCTGGCAAGATCGGAAAATATATGCAAGATCAGCGAGCCAATTTGGTGCGCAGCCAGGCCCCGCAGGAGAAGGAGATCAAGGTGCTTAACCATGGTGACCTCTGGGTTAACAATTTGCTCTTCAAGTACGATTCGGCGCAGCGGCCGCAGGATATGATCTTCATCGACTTCCAGCTGAGCGTGTGGGGCAGCCCGGGAATCGACCTCAACTATTTCTTCTATACCAGCCTCAACCTAGAGGTGCTTCGCCACAGGCGGCCCCAGCTCCTGCGCACGTACCACGCCCGCTTGTCCGACACGCTACTCAGCCTAGATCTCGGCGTGCCCGTGCCCAGCTACGAGCAGATTCTGGAGGAGGTGAATCGCCGCGAGGCATACGGTTTCTTCGCAAGCTACGGCATCTTCCCTACGGTTAGCCAGGACAAGGCCCAGACGGCCGACAACAACCTGGAGAATTTCAAGGATGCGGACTTTGCCAAGCAAAAGGTGCGCCAGATGTTTGGGTCCCGACGCCTGGCGGATACCCTGCGCTATACGCTGCCCCACTTCGAGCGCGCCGGCGTACTGGGCTAACTTACTTATAGGCTTGCCTTAGTCAATGGATTATGCTTTGGTAGCCAAAAATGCGAGTTTTATTGGTTTCACTTGGTTCACTAATGCCCAGACATTCCGCTACGACGAAAGGTAGTGCGCGCGCGATTTTATTTTGTTAACCCTTGTGCTTTCGTAAAAAAATTGCGTATAATTAAACTGTTTCTATTTTGCTTATTTTTTTTGTTAATAATTTTTTCTTGGTTTTTGCGGTCTTCTGAGCATTCAAAATATGTTTCTGCCGACTTAAGGTCAAAAATGATTAAAAATCAAAATATAATTAAGAAATTGTTAAATTTTTTATTTATAGTATTTTAACTCATGTTTCTCGTCGGTTTTTAATGCACATATTGGGCTCTGAAAACGCTCTTTTTTAAGTGTTATATGAGTTATACTCAGAAAAGGCTCCGAAACTGGGCTCTTTTCAGACACATAATTCGGAGCACTCCTAACTTTGCATCTGGGTTATACACACAGCCAGACTAAGGGTTAAACAAAACACAAAGCAAACTGACAGCAAAAGCTCTTTGCCCATAAGCCAGGCTCTTTCTAACGAGACCACCTTTTAGTAATTCCATCATGGTCCCGCCTTTACTCGTGTATTTGAAGCTTAAATACTTTGAGTTCAGCTTTTTTGCCGGATGAGCTTTTTCTTACGGTTGCAAAAATGTATTTTGAAATTTCCCTCTACAATTCTGTGCTCATTGGGTTATTTATGCCATTCTGTACACACTTTTCCCATCTTTTTCCGATACTTCACTGGTATCCTTGTTCGGAGTAGGTTTAAGTATTGGGTATTAATCAGGATGCTAGTTTACATACATATGTATTATATATGTATTTATATTAATAACCAATAGTTCAAAAAACATTTCTTTATTTTTGGTAAAGTAATTTGTTAGTAGAAGTTCGAATTAATGATTTTATTGGTGTTGCTTTGACGGTTTTCTACTTTTTAGAGGATGTGGTCAATGAGGAGAGAGAGGCTTAGTACTGAATGAAAAGCGAGGGTATTTACTCGGCTCCCAGATATATATTTACACGTACACACTGTTTAAAGTTGAACTATAGCTGCGTTGACTTGGTTTGTAAGAAAACAGATAATATTGATAGAAACTATGTATGAACTTTTTCAAAAGCAGAACAAGGAAGTCAATAGAAAAAAATTTAACTTAAAATCAAAAAGTCAAATTGGTCCATCATTCGGTTATACAAATATGGTTCATCTTCGTAATTTAAATCCATCTCCCATTTGAGTCTCTAAGATGGCATTAGTATACCCTTGCACTACACGAAAACCGAGTTAATTAAGCCGTCATGAACTGTAAACTGTAAAAACACGTGACATGCGGAGGTAACTGTATTCCGAGTTTAGCCGCCGGCAACTCAAAGGCGAAGAGCCAAACACGGCTGGCCGTCCACCAACCGTTGCGTTTTGTTTGTGGCATCTAGGATCCTGACCCCATCCCAAGACTCCTGCATTTTAAGCCAAAAAAAAACAACTGTTGATGCGTATCGCAGAGCTGGGCCACAAAAATAAGTCCAAAAAATCCCTTTTTGTAGTCCCTTTAATTTTAAGTGCTATAGAAAAGACCTAATTTTTAGACATCTTTGAACACAGAAAATGTTGAAAATACGGGGCTGGCACAGAAAACACCACTTAATATGTAAGAGTACTCTAAAATGGGCACCTACTTTAAGCCCAATCTGTATTACCTTTTCTCCCCTCTTAATTCACGCAGCTATTGTGGGAGTTAAAATATAAAAAATAAATATACATATGTACATATGTGAAATAAATGTGGCGTTGCGTTTCGTTAAACGAGATGCATTAATAAACAACGGCGCTTAAATGCGCGATTGGACACAAATTAGTGACCAGGCGTCTGGCCAACTGCCCCCGGAAAATGAAGCCATGGACTGACTCTCCACTCCTCCCGCCATTAGGCGACGCTGATGTATGCGATTTTAATCGTACGCTCAGACATAAACAACCAGAATACAGGACAGCCGAATTCCATGGCAACCCCGTTCCCAGACGAGACAAAAGGATAATGGAGTCGCCCGAACACACACATGCACAGGCGAAAAGTAGACACAACACTGACAGACGACGCACCGAATAAATGACCATAATCAAACACTTTACGCCTGAAAGCATGCAGCACTGTTTTCCCTATTTCCGATGCTCCCGACTCCCCGCCCGTCGAGCCCATCGAGCCCGTCGACAAAGAAGACTTCGGAGAGCATTCGATTTTCCTAAGCTGAGTCCACTGGCTTCCTATCTGTGCATCAACGGCCATCCAGTTCCCGTACACGACGTTGCCGGTGGCCAGATTTAATTAGTATCCTCCAGTGGTCCTTTAGTTGTTGAAATACTCTATTTAAGGGGAAATCGTCTATGTGAAATACGCTTTAGATGCTTATTAGGCATTGCTGAACCCTTGACTGAGCTTGGAAGATTCGGATTTTGATCTGAATCAAATAATGAAATGATTTAATAATGAGTTAGTTAGATGCGGATTTTGATCTGAATCAAAGAGTTAAATGATTTAACAATTAGTTAGTATGATTCAGTTAGGCTTTTCGTAATATTCAAAGCTTAAATTAGTGTTAAAACTATTTTTAGTGCTAGATCGATTCGAAGTAAAATGTATGTATGGATTATGCTACATTTTAATAATAAAAGAATTATTAATTACTTTTAGATGGTTCCATTTTTTAAATAGGTCCAGGACTAATAAAATATATATTTTTTAAAATTTATGTATACCTCTGGATTTGGGAAAATTCCTTTCAGGAATTGGCCTATTCCGCAGATGAGCACCTTCGTTATACCAGCACTTTCTGCTTCTTTGAATATCATTGCCGGCTGGCCCACGCTTTCATCTTTTTTAGGACTGAATAGGGCCTGGACTGATTCGGCTGCCCTTTAATCACAGTTGGCGTAAATCAAACACAAACAAATGCCATCACCATCATCATCATTGCTGTCCCGGACTGGGCTCTGTCCAGAAGGAGTGCGAGGGTATCGGTCATAGCAATGCATTGGCGATATGTTGCTGCCGAAAACTGTTGGTTACTGTTGGGAGAAACAGAGGAAGGACGGTGCATGCTTTGCATACTTTTTAGCTGCGTGGCCGAGCGCATGAATAATTGATTTCCATTGCCGGAATGGCGACTTTCGCTCCCGGACCCCCTTTCTTCCACCACCCGCCGCCGCCGCACTCATTGTCGCGAATTCATTTGTCAGTTTGCTGGTCGGTTTGTCTCTTTGTCTGTTTGTCCGTTGGCATGTTTATTTGTTTGTGCCGCTGTCGCATGCAACATATTTTTACTTGTGTTGCGCTGCGGGGATCTCCGCATAATTCCCACCAAGCCCAGGCCCTCGCCGTGAGCTCTCCACATTGTTTTTTCAGGCTGTCGCTTATCAGTTTATTTTTGCTCATGCCATTTGCGTGTGCCACTGCCGCCGATTCGTGTCAGTACACTGAGAAGAAATATAACAAAAACGTACTAGTGCTATCGAAATCACTGGAGTTTTAAAAACCCATTTAATGAGGAATCTAAAAGTATTCAATGGAATTTCCCCCATTTTGAAGCTTTACATTGGAGACCTATTTAGTAGGTATAGGAGTGTAAATGTTTGACATTAAATAAAAAGATATTTACATTTCCTAATTAAAGGGTAAAAACTTTATCAGTCCGACAATATCGATTACTGATACAGAGGTTATCTACTATCTATGTGAAAATTAAGAACACAATATGATAACTGTATGTGATTATTTCTGTGCATCTGCCCGGTAACCAGCTCGAGCGTTGACGTATGGTTCAGGATTTTAATCCGGACAACGCATTATGGGTTGCCATGGCTTCTGCTCCCTTCTGCGACCCTTGCTCATTTCGGCTAAGATTTATTTTTCAGGATTCAATCTTGTTTGTGACTGCATTTAATTTCCATAAAATCCTTTCTATGCCGTACGCTACGGGTATTAGTAATAATAACTTATTACAGCTATTAGAGTGTCCAATACGGAAACGCGAATAGTAATTGCAGTAAGGAAGGTCTCCAAACGGGTATGAAAGTAATTGCACAGTCAGTCTATGTAGTCAGACAGGGTTAAATTATAGGACTAAACGTTGCCAATCAACTTACCCAAAGTCGCATTCCATAAACACTTTACTTTCATCCTGCATTTGGTTGGCATTCCGATGCCTTTACTCAATATGAGAAGTGTATATGATATGATATGTCAACGAAAGGGTATGTCTCTGTATAAAATGAGCTGCATCTCCCGAATGAACTGGGAAATTTGGTCAGGGGAAAATTCCCAGAACAGGGACCTTGCTCTGCAGGGAAATCCACCCCAATTCCAGGGCAATTTTTCTTTCGCTCTCTGGCTCTCACAGAGGATATTTCCATTTGTTTTGGGTTATTTGACTGCCAGTCGTGGCGGCAAATTTTCGGGGATGGTTTTCCTCGGAAATGTCGTTGCCCAGGTGCACCGGGAGCGAGGAGCCTGTGTGAGCTAGGGTTAGTGGGCTTGGGCTTGCTTTAATGGAAACTGAGACACCAGTTGATTGCTGGGCATGCATCTCTGGGCGGGATTATATTGCATTTGTTTTCTGTTGCTGGGCAGCCAGGAAATGGCAGCCAAAGTTCACCGAGAACGTGTGAGTGGGGGTAAAGCGTAATTATCATTTCCCATTTGCATCGGGGGGTGTCATAAATCAGCGCATTCATTCTCTCGAGCCCCCAAGGACCCCGTTGTCCGGCCGGACATCCTGCCAGTGCGTTGAGAGTCGGGCGGGGGACGTCATTAAAAGGCTCAAATTATCGTTGTTTTCCTGGAGGTACACATTTGTTGAATCTCTCCATATATTCAAATTTAGTGGATGGTCAGTCATGATGTCATACAAAAATCTTTTAACTAAAATGTGATAAAATTTTACATTTTTACGACAGGTTAACCTTGCGAATTTGGAAATAGCAAAGGTCTTTTGGTTTCGCCTTGTAAGCCTTTAAAACCGACTCCGCAAGCACACGCATGAACATCGGTTTCCTTGATTCATATGTTGTGGTTTGGCTTATGGTTTTGACATTTCTGTTGACATTTTGGTCTGACTTGTCGCCCTGCTTTCAGAGTTTCTTGCACCTGCCACTGCCACACGTTCGTTTGTGTGCGCCTTGAGTTCCCTTGCTCGGGTTTATATTTATATATTTTTGCATCGCAAAATATAGTTTATATGTGAATAAACTATTTTCAGAATTTCTGAAAAGCAGTGCGTGTTTCTATATAAAAAAAAAAAATAAATGGTTAGGTAAAAGGTTCGTTAAAAGCGTAAAATATTTTGTTAACCCATCTATTTTTGATATTATTTATTGTTAAATTTGTTAGAGTTTTATGTATATTTTTTTTTATATTATAATGCAATTAACAAACACATGGATCTGAACAGTAACCTCTTTGAATTTTATTTAGATTATATAAATTCAATATAAAAAATTTAGATAAAAGGTTGGGTACTTAAACCTTCGATCGGTATCACAAGTATCACTTGCCTGAAAACACTTTTTACACATGCGGTTTTATACAAGCAGGCGTAGGCATCGGGGACTCAGTAATGAGAATACTATAAAAAACTTAAGAACGTCAAAGTTTTCTTAAGTGAAAGCTTAATTTGAGAAATTGTGTGTCAGAAAATTGAAAATATTGGTAAAACAATGAAGCCGTAGGCAAAATTTGCAGGTAATTTATATTTTTTGTTTCACATAACGGCAGGAAACCCAACCCGCCCAGCAAAATTAACACTCAACGTGTTGCACACAAAGCTTCCAGCTTACAGAGAGCTAGCACAACTAATTAAACCCACTTTGTAGACACACGCATATAATGGAAAAACCCAGCTGAAGACGGCAAGTTTCGCCTTTTTTTGTCTGCATAAAGAGAAGCAACTTGAGCCTTTTTGCAAATTTAACCAGTAAATATGTGGGCGTGGAAGCAACTTGAGCAGTCGAGAAAGCCGCAGCGCGCCAAACTTCATTAAAAATGCACACCAAGGATGGGAAGCCAGAGGTGTAAATGTACGCCGCCAACAAATCAGGTCCAGGAAGATCCCATCTGCACCAAAGTTGGCACTAATTTATGGCACTCATTAGATGCAATTTTCGAGCACCTGAGAAAAGTTATTTGGCACTCGTTCAACGCTGACTGCCACAGCAATTGCATCCCGGCCAAAAATAAGAATTGGGCCCAGAAGTCAAGTCCGAACAGCTGCCACAAAGCAGTCGGGGACAAGTCGAGGCCAGGACCAGGACGAACCGAGCCCAGCCCAGCCGAGTCGAGCCGAGCGTGGCAGACAAAGGTTTTCCAATTTTCCACGCCATTAAACCAGAGATTTCAAAACAGACCATGCTACTGGCAACGTGACATGGAATGTCCTTTTCCAGCCAGCCAAGGATGTCTAACAAAAGACGGCCAAGTGGCATACTGATATGTTGGGCGAGAAATGCAGTGGGTCCAGTTCCGAAACATGCGGTCATGCACTCATCATTGAGATGGGAAGCGGAATGATGTGTCCATCGGACCTGATGGATTCCAGTCGATTCCATTTCAATACTGCTAATGTGAAGGAGACATTGGATATTCTCTGAGACCTCTGCCATAAGTCTAAGCCAGATTTGCTAACTATTTCTAGCGTAACACGGGTAGCAACCATGTGGAAGATCATTCACGCTGGCTCTGATTATAGAGGAGTTTTTTTTTCAAAACAATTGCAATGTCAGTAAAGAAGAAAAAGCCGACTTTACAAAATATAAATATATACTTGGATCAACATCAACAACATTCAATCAGTTAAAAATAGTACAAACAAAACGGTTAAAAGTAATTAGACTTGCAACGGCAATTTCGGGAAAAGTGAAGGTGATATTTGCAGATAATCTTTTATATATTCTCACTACTATATACATATAATATGTCGGGACGGGTCAGATCCGAACATTCTTAGAACATTCATATACTTTGGGATATGACCTTGTTTATTAGTCTAGAATTTCGGTTTTAAATTTATGAAAATCGGAAGAGTATATTTTATAGCTTTATTCCATATATATTGTCAATATGTTTCAGAATCAGCCTCGTTTAGTCTCTGTAGTTTTTTTTTTTGTCAACCTGCTTAATTTGACAAGTCTGGATTTCATTAGTCCTTACATTAATTCAGTTGCCTTCGAAGCGAAAACATAATTTTTCTTTGCAATTCTTAAATATATTTTTTATTACCTACTACAATGGTATTTAAAGTTGGCTTTCTTTCTTGTATTGCAAATAATTGTTTTCCAATTCAAATCTCAATCTGTGGTCGGAACTTTAAGATTTTAACCCCTTAACTATAGATAACTGGATGTTATCAAAATGCACAGCAGTCTTAAAAGTTGTTCAACTTTTTTCAGACTAACATCAAAACGAACTTTACAAATCCAAACAGAGAGATATAATTTCTTTTTAACTTTCCTTTCGCCGGCCAACATAAAATCTGCTACGAGCAAAAGAGCGAACGTGTAGGATAGCCTTTTACACCTGCTAGTCACTTTGCCAATCCTGGTACATGCTAGGGATGCTGCTCATTAAACGTGGGACAAGGTAAAATGCAATTAATTGTCAAGGCATTGGAGAAACAATTTTTATAGCATTGATAGCAGCAGGAGGGAATCAATTTAATTGAAAAAGTTTCTTGGTTTCCGTTTCCGTTGCCGTTAGAAAGCCCTGCAATTATCGCTAGTTTTTGTATTTAAAGTCCAGAGGCCGTTGAGCATCATCAATATCGAGTAAATCGAACTTTGACAAGCAGACTGCTTTATACCTTTTGCAGTTTTCCAATTCCAGCCGCGTTACCTAACTTTGTTTGTTCTTATTAAAGTATAAATACCCAGTAAGGGCATTAATTTGGCGACACTATCCTGGCAAGATGTTAGGAAGCGATAGCCAAGGATACGACGGTCATCTTGAGGCACCTGGTGAAAACTTTTCTTGTGTTTTGTTGTCAAAGTGCAATTCAGCGTCAGCTTGAACTTTGCTTAGTTGCATGCATGACGGGAACTTTCCCTGCTTGGCGTGTCGAAAAGGGAGAGATTGAATTTGTATCGCGTTTGCGTCGATACTCCTAAGCGGATCAAAACATTATCAAATAGAGCTTACAACATTTTAACGATTTGTTTTTAATTGTTAAACGTTCATTAGCTCAACTTGTATCGGACTTGGTGCAACGCAGGAATTTTAATTAATTTGAATCAATTATTTAGAATCAAGTTGCCAAGTGGATCAGCCATAGGGCTGATTACCTATTTTATAGAGGTACCATTTCAGTTAAGGAATATATATACCCTTCCAGGATCAATGTATACTAATTTCTTGATCTCAGCAGTGAATTGACAGAGCTTGTTCTACGTCCTGTTTTTATAGGAACATGTCACATAAATAAGTTCAGAGAAATGCGTTGTAACTGGTGTTAAATATTGAACTAATTACTTTGTGACAGATATAATTGCTATTTATTTCACAGAAAGAATCTACAATATTCGTGGTTTTTGCTGCCCTTCTGATCCTCGGAAAGTTGTAACTGCAGTTTTTGTAATTAAAACTTAGTCGACGACGAAGACGAAGACGACGCCATTTACAGTCGAAACCTGCCGTATTATTTACAGGTTTAAGGAGAGGACACGGTACAGAGCATTCCCCTTATTCGCCCTCAAGGAACGTATAATTTAGCGCACTTTATTTGTTAATGTCTGAAGCGAGGCGACGTGGCTCCGGGTTGCAGTTCGCAGGCCCAGGCCCCGACACTGTCACGCTCCATGTCAACAGTGGCAACTTCATTGTCTGCGCAGGCTTCGTGTGTGTGGCGGTGACATTAAGTGCAGTTGGTTTGTCGATTCGCAGAAAAACGTTTGCAATTTATTAACTGACATTTGAAGTGTGTCGCCGGAAAGGTTCGGGGCATACTTATTGCTCAGGACGCTGTTTGATAAACCTGACAGACGCCGGAAGGTAGGCCATGATATTTGGAAGCCCGAAAACTTTGCAGACAAACGAGGCCCCATACCGATGCACGGTTAAGAAAATAAGAACAACAATTCTTGTACCTTTATTTTGATCTTTTTTCAGAACAAAAATGGTTTGTCATCTTACAGGAGACCTGGGACCTTTTACAATATTGCTTCACGCGTATTAAGTGGTTCGGCTTCCGGGCAAGGCCCAGCAAATTGACGCCTGCGATTAGTCGAGCAAAAGAGGGAAAAGGTGACCTGATGACTAAAATAGTCGGACCTAATAGTTATTCCCTGTGAACCAACACAAATGTCGGTTGCTCGAGGGAGTTTGTTCGAAATCCTAATTGATTATTTATAAAGTGCATAACTCTGGGTAGCTAAAAGTGTGGGTAAGTATATGTTCTTAAAGCGTAACTTTACATTTATTTTTGTCTGACAGAAATATAACCCTTTAACTTGGCAGAGGATTTTATAATTGTATCCCCTCTTAGGATATTTATACCTGGAACAATCCTAGAACAAACCAAGAAATTATTTAATAGATTTAAGGTAGAGTAGCCATCTTCGACCCCGCAAAGTATACATCTATATTCAAGATTCGCAGAGATTTAGCCATGACTGACTTTACTTTGATACCTTTATTTGTCTGTTTTGATGAAAAAACAGAGATACGATGTTGGTTGAAATGTACAACAAGTTTGAGAATGAATTTTTAAACATTTTGTAATATATTATATTTTTATAAGCATACATATTCATAAAAATAAAAATTATAAAAATACTAAACAACGCAAATGGTGGTAATTTTCAAACGTTTGTTTTATTTAGCGATGGCCAAGTTTGCCTATAAGATTTTATTGACGCATTCAGAAAACCTAAAGAAGACGCGGGTTTAAGGTTGTGAGGTTTTGTGGTCATGAGCTTTTCTTCACATAGCTTACCCACAGCTATAGCTGCCTCGACAATAAAATTTGTCAGTTTCCTGGTACCAAAATCAATCGGGGAACTTTTATTAGATTTGTCCCTAAATGCACTTTAGATGCTCGATCTATAGGATTATTTCTATTTTATATAATAGAGAGATAATGCCAGTTATTATATAATATTATTTTAAATTTAAATTTAATTTAATTAAAATATACTTATTTAATTCTCTGTATAGCTGCTATGACTCTTAACTCCAAGTTAGCTCTTAGTCTTGAACTTATTTTTACCTTTAAATAAATAAATGAAATATAGGGAATTTGTGATTTTAGGGAGCATATTTTTCTGAATGTAAGGTTGCTTTCACGCTTTGTTTAAGTTTCCGTAGCTTAGCGTTTGTTAAAAAGAGGAAAACTGTTCTTCCCAGACCTTCGCGGATTTAGCTTCAAATTCTAGAGTTCACTTCAAAGTTTTAATTGAGCCCTTTTTGATGATGCTGCAGCTGCAGATGCATATTTTACCGTGGCTGCCACAATTAAATTTATATTATTATAATATATAATATTTATGATTTTAATGTGCGCGGACAATTCCTCATCAATCCAATGCAAATTTGAGCTATAGCACGGTTGCGTACTTGGTCATAAGCTCTAGGCCACTTCAGGCCCTCTGCCTGTTGCCGAGCCGTAATGTCCTGCGTTTAATATGCAGCTCTTGTTCTGCCAGCCTTGGCCAGGGCTTTGCCGCGATGATACATGCACAACATGCACTTGTAATCAAACATGTCCGTCGAGGGCATCCGCCATTTTGCGACGAAGATGAACAGCGTCCAAAGGGTTCGGTAGGAACTCGGAGGAGCCTCCCCGCCCTTGTCTATTTGCATACAACAGTTTGACGCATTGTTCGCCAGCCGCAAGCAGATGGCCGCTCTGCTGGGCCAACTGCTGCCTCGACACTCCGTTCCACTTGAGCTCTAATTTAAAGTAAATTTAAGTGTTCCCCTCCAGCGCCACTGCCAACTTTAGCGCCCTTTCTGGATCCGTGCCTCGTGGCCTTACACCGACAACGAGCCACAGACTGACAACCAAAATTTGCCGAATAATTACGTTAACAAACGTTAATAAAGAGCAGGCTAACAGGTGGGAGGAAGGCAGCGCACTTTGAAATGAGTGTTAATTAATACGCATTTACGTAAGTAAGGGATAATCGAATCGAAGATTCGCTTTGTCGCCTGCTACTTAACACAATCTAAGAGCTTTCCAATGAGCACCGCTCGGAGGAAAATAGAAAAAGCAGATTAAGAGAATAATAGTATTCAAATTAATTAGGAATATTTTCGCCTATACAACATTTGAAGACAAAGAAATTGACATCCAGAAACCAATTTAAAATATTTATTTAAATTTTCAATGATTAAAGTTATTTAAAGTTAAAGTTAAAGTTATTTACTTAATGTTAATTTAAGGTTTAAAGTGTAAACAAGGAACATTAAACATGTTATAAGTAGATGGTGTTTTCGTGTAATAAAACCTCACATGTACAAAGCTGAGGCTTTTCTTGCTGAAACCGCCATCAGTAAAACTTCCAAACCCTACTTGGACGGTAAGTGAAAATCCTCTAAGAGCGCCCAAGTAATGCACATAAATAATAAATACAACGCGAAATTAACTTTCCGGTGACAGTCAGTCGCCCCACAACGTGCCTGCCCGCCAGAGAAGGGCGTCAGCTGCTCCACCTTCGCCCTGAAGGAGGATTTTGGAGAAAAAAAAACTATTTACGAATGCAAAACACATTGAACGTTAAAAGCGTGCTACGTCGGTTTTGTGTGCTCTCGGTATGGCTTTTACCTTTGAGGTGCAAAAAGTAACGGACCAAAATGGCTAGGAAAGCCACGCGGAGAAGGAGGCATTAAGTTGACAGACGTAGCTAAATCTCAGGGTGGCAGTCATAAAAATTCATAAATTTTGGCTACGTCCTTTCTTTCTTAGTAAGCGTTTCTAGAAAAGATTGAATTGTATAGGAAAACAGCATTAATAAACATCTTTAAGAGGGGATTTTAGAACTTGTACCTCAAAACGTTCAGCTGTATGGCACTGAATGAAATCTGCATCGACAGACAATGCCAAACAAAAATAATGAAAAATAACGCAGAAGCGCCTCATTTTACTTCCCATATTTATGTCTGTTTATAGATTAAATTTCATATAAATGTGTTGATAATGGCAGCTAGACAATGTCTAGACTGAGCAAACACTTGCAGACATAGCATCAGGCACTGTCATTTGACACCAGAGAGTGAAAGGTGAGGCGACCCTGGCACAACTTTATTGCATGGATGTCACAAATGCCACAAAATCCGCACCAGCAACAATGCAAAATTAATAGCTGTTGCATTGGAACAGCATGCCGTGCCGCAAGGTGGATCAGACGCCCTTATGCGTTATGCCGGCGAAGGAATGTCAGCGACTATTCACAGTCGTCATCATCGTTTAGCGGAAAATGTCAGGAGAAAAAACTTCTCCTGCGATTGCTTCGAGGGCATGAGGATGTCTCTTAAAATTCACCATAATGATTTATATTCTTATCAGAATCTACCAAATAAAGCAATACTTATTTATAAATCATATGTTCTTTAAACCCCGAAATTCTGCTTATTTCAAGTAACTTAATCTTCTGATTATTTATTTCTTTTCTGCCACCTTCCCTCTTGTGCATCATTATACATTTTCTTTCATTTCTATTTCTGTATTCTTCTCCTGACTGCGTCTGCATGAAATAAGAGTTAATCTTGTGTCCACTGGGAACGCACACATCCACAATGGGATAACAGATGTCCTTGATTTTTTATTTGAGCCGTAGGAAACTCGGCAAGTAAAATATTTCAAATCTGATTTCGCCGGCAGCTTTTCCATTTGTGTGCAACTTGAAAATGCAATTTCGTTTAAATACGTTTTAAAAGCTGGGTAAGCCGCTTAGGTAGCTGTCTCATAAGCCAGATATGCCAATGGAATGGTCAATATGGATCAAATAAATTTGACTTTTCGATTTTTATAGAATATATTGTATTTTGTTCAATTATAACATTTTCTTTTCGATGAAAACTGCTACGGCTTCTGAAGCTTAAATATTTTCTAAAGGATACAACCTTCATACATATATGAAATCAATTTTCTTTATGAATAAGAGGAAAACAATTATTATAAACTGGCATTATAAATCGGCGTTTGTTACCTTAATGTTTGTTGCATTAACTTAGCCTTAAGAAAGTGTGAATGATTATGTAAAAGCGTCGCCGCCTTGTCAAATTGTTTCAATGCGCTGGGCACAAAAACACCCACATTCCACGTCGGGGCACAACAGACAAGAAAAGGCTGCCTTGACATTTATTGGCCAATCCCAATGCCCTTAGTGCCTTGTGCTCCACATTCCAGCAAAGCAGCAGCCAACACTGTTTGACAAGTTGACTTCATCAACTGTGCGCTGACAGCGTAAATATTTTATCAGTCCACAACTACCGTCACCTACCTGCCCTCCAGTGTTAGCATTGAGTAGTTTTGACACAAATCAAATGTGATATTTTTAAATTTAATTCCCCAAAGTGAACGCCATTGTTTCCTTCGGGGACGCTAGTTAGGAAAAGGGTATGTCGGTCGCAAGAACATTTCCAGGATATTTTTAATGGTTTAAAGAAGCAGTTGGGATAGTCAATATATACAAATGTTACTAAATTATTGACGAATATAATTTGGGACGCGTAGTGCGCACAAATTATGCTTAATGAAATAATAGATAATAAGAGAAAAACAATGAAGTCCCACATATGATAATGGAATAAAAGATTAGGAAAAAAACCATGAAGAACTAAAGAATTCAAATTCAAACACTACGAACGCGAGCGCCAGAGCCAAGAAGAAGGGGCACACTGGCCCACAGAAGGGGTGGGCACACTAATACGACTAAAATAAGGAAAGATAGATGGGCACACTGCGCCACGCCAGAGCCCTATATAAAGCGGGCCACCGCCATGGTGAGGACGAATCTCCGCCGGCAATCGGAGTCCGGCAGCAGCTGCAGCAGCGCAGATCAAGGAGAAGGAGTCTTCAATTGAAGGAAAAATACTAGAGGTGATTAATCAGGGTTTCGCCGCCATGGGCTAGAGGTCGTTAAATAAATAATTATAAATTATACATATTATACATAGTATTAATTGGAAATTTTTTAAAACTCCTCTTCAGTCATTTGTCGTTAAATAAATAAGTATTAATTGAAAAGTTTTTAAAACTCTTCTTCATCCATTTGTGGCCCTGAGAAGGGCCGATTTGCACGTAAGTTTTGCGCCAATTACTGTATGTTGCGGTATTCAAACAAGAACAATACTGCCAAAATCCGGGTGTAAAAATTGAGGCATCCCTCTCAAGGTTTTCCTCAAGAATTAGGGATGTCGTGGATCAAAACAAAATGATGATAATATTTAAAATATCAGAAAAAATATCGATATATTTGATATTTTATTTTCCAAAAAAATTTTTTTTCCCCCCACATTAAAAATATGAAAGTTTCTTGTTAACTTCATTTTTCTTTTTTATTTTCATTGATATTGTCAAAATATCGAATACAAATACTAATATTCTTAACTTCATGGATATTCTCTATTGATATTACGTATATTAATAATACATATACAGGTGCTTATATAAATTGGATTAAATAATGCAGCTTATTTCCAAAATTTTCCGTCCAGTGACTTTAGAAAGACTCTTTGTGTGATATGTATGTCGCTCATTCGGCTCCGTGCGTCACACACCACACATTTGATCGCAGAGGCCAATCGATCTGAAGGAACAGAGCTGATTTTGGTCTATTTAACTGTATCCGTTTTCGTTTCCGTTTCCGTTTCTTAAATTTCTCGAGCACAAGAAAAATCATTTTTTCACTTTCACTTTTTTGAAGTGTGTGTTTATTTTTATGAAACATTCTATTTCGTCTAATAAAATGTCTGATGCTCCTGCCTTGATCTTGAGAATTTCGACTGCAGTCAATGCCACTATCTGAGCTTTTTATACTTAAAAAGGATATGTTTTGATTTCCGTTATTACCAATTTACCATTTTACCAATATTACCATTTTGTTCATTTCCGTTTTGTCCATTTCCGTTTTGTCCATTTCCGTTTTGTCCATTTCCATTTTGTCCGTTATTTACATTATTTCCAATATTTCCGTTATTTCCATTTTGTCCGTTATTTCCAATATATCCGTTATTTCTTCAACTGCTGAATCTTCTTCTACTGAATCTACTACTAAAAAATCTTGAATACCAAATTGTTATTCTGTTTTTGTAATGTAACTTAACTTGTATATTATTTTGTTTACTGAAAAAACCCAAAAATAAATAATTACATTTGAATATTTGAATTGTCCTTCTATTTGTTTATAAAAATAAAAATAATAATAAAAATGATTAAAGGCAGAAAAAAATTTTAAAAATTCAAATTTATTAATTATGTGAGTACCGTTGTGATTACGGTTTGGATGCACGGCTCGAGCATCATCAATTCCATTCTGATTTACGTTGGGATTCCGTTAAAGCATTCAGAACTTTACCATCAATGGCTGTGAGATATGGACTGAATCTGATATACATATATGTACACGTTGAGTATCATTTAAAAATACCTTGAATATCGTTGAATTCAACTTTTCAATTTGAAATTGAATGTCTTTGTTCTCTTTTATAATGACATCTTTTGTTTCTTTGAGAAACTCCAATTTAAGTGGCCGACGAAACCTAATTGACTGAGGTGTGCGATTGTTCTACAACACATTTCTGGATGAGTCTATGAGTCGAAGAGGCATTAAGTGGTGGCAAAAAGGCATGAGTCTGTGTTACTCGATCTCTTATCGGCGTATGCCTGATTGTAATTCGCCTGTCCAGTACTTCCATCGAATCCATAACTGAACAATGAGCTCAGTGAAGGAGACATTTCCGACCCTATAAAGTATCAACACCAGAGTCGATCTAGCCATGTCCGTCTGTCCGTTTCCTAAGAAAGCTTCTGGCCGAGGTTGATTGGATTAGGATTAATAATTCTAAGATCAGTCTGAGTCTGATTCGGAACGAGTTCGATAAAGGTTTAACAAACCAGAAGTAGTGTCTTGTAATTAAGTATTAAGTGAAAAGTTTTACATCAATAAAAAAATATTAAAAAATTATTTGTTAAAAAATAATTAACAACAACAATTTTAATTTATATACTTATCATTTAAACTATTATTACGGCCAATCTGCTTGACATAATTTAATTGCAGTCTTATAATCGCAAGTGCAGGTGCACAAAAATTGCCGTTTGCAAAATCTTGCAAATCTATATTGCTTTGCAAAATTGGGGAAGAATTAATGGATGACAAGAGGAAGTTTACATCAACTGCATTAGCATTGTATGTCCCCTCTAATACAGCTTGGAGGTTCCTGCTATCCCAGATGTTTGGAATTCCGCCGGACACTTCGTCCAATTATGCCATTTATAAAGTTGCCGTCACTAATTATAGCAAGGAGATATTTGCGAATATCCTTAGCTAGTAATTTGTTTAAAATAACTTTTACGGTTTCAGATGCTCTTATTGCTGAAGAAGTCTTGCACACATCAACAATTAGTATCTGAAACCGCCGGCCATCGAAAGATTGCAGCGCATAAGTGCATATGCAATGCAACGACTTGCTTCCGAATGCTGAAAATAAGAATAAGAAAAGTATTTATTTGTACGAAACTTTTTTAGTCAGAAGTTTGCAACGCAGTGAAGGAGACATTTCCGACCCTATAAGGTATATATATTCTCTATCTAGCCATATCCGGGACGAGCCGGATCAGACAACTATATCATATAGCCATAGGAACGATCGGAACATTTTGAAGAAAAATTGTAACTTATAGAAGTCAGGGTGAATTACACGGTAACTATGAATAAGACGGATTTATTCACGGGAAATTACAGAGCTTGAATTATGTGTGCAGGATCCGCGCAGCTCGTCCGGATTCGGCGTTGCTCAGCCGCGAAGTTTCGTTCCACGGCGAGCCGCGGTTTAGAGGGGAAAAGGATAACTAACTACAATTTATTTACCCAGACCGGTTTCTGCGGATTACCAAAACTGCTGACTACTGCTGCTATGTAAGATTACCTGTCCCGATCGCTGTCGACTACTGAGTGGTGATATGGCCTCATGGCCAGCCGCCCGCTTTATATAGGCCTCTGAGGCTTCCAGTGTGCCCGCCGACGATTCCCGACTTGTCATATTTAGTGTGGCCAGCTCTCCCTTCAGCCCAGTGTGACCCTTCTCAAATTTAAATTCATATTTCTTCTAGGTTTAATTCCAATTTCTTCCCCATTATTCATTATTCTCTGTTAATTTACTTCAGTTTCCTTTCTCTTAATTTTATTCATATCCATATTTATCTCTATCCCTATTTCTATGTACTCTTACTTTTGTTTATTATTATTATTATTAAAACATGGTCGTTTTGTATTATTCTAGAATTTCGGTTTTAATTTTATTCAAATCGGATTAGTAATCTAGCTGCCGTAGAAATATGTATGTATATAAATTTATTTATTTGTTGCTAGCAACATTTAGTTGTTGCGCAACATTTTTCACTGTCAACATGTTTCGCTGAACATTTATATTATTTAACAAGAAAGGAAGCTAACTTCCGCGTGCCGAAGTTTAAATACCCTTGCAGTAAGTAGAAGAAGAAGAAAAATATTCTGACTTTCCGCTTTCTCTGAATATTGCTAGCAAAAAATGTTGCTAGCGAGAATGTTGCTAACGAAATATGTTGCGAACAAATTAAATGAATTGATATATATATTCCTATGGCAGCTATATGATATAGTCGTCCGATCCGGCCCGTTCCGACATATATAGTAGTGAGAGCATATAGAAGCATACATATGTGCAAAGTTTCATTCAGATAGCTTCAAAACTGCGGGACTAGTTTGGTAAATTTACCAAATTTTAAATACTTACTACAAGGGTATTTAAACTTCGGCTTACCGAACTTAGCTCCTTTCTTGTATTTATTTTGTACTCACCACTGGCATAAACAATCCGTCTAATACTAAATAAAATGGTAACGACCACATTTCAGCATCGAGTGTGGTTGTTACGTGTACCTACAGTATTGCCGGCCGTACTGCCAATAGCAATTTCACGAAAATCTCGTACTCTCTGACTAAGGGCGCCACCTTATTTAAAATGTTGGGGAATTTGTTGGTTATATCCAACAGTAAACAAACAAAAAAAAGGCATATTTTCGAAATTTGTGTAGGTAAACACAATGGAGTTCTTGAAATTCTGTAAAAAGTATTTTATAATATCAATATTAAACTACAAAAAAACATACATTTCAAGTAATTTAAAAAAAAATTGTGACTCCGCAGCAGTTCTGCGGTGGCATGTTTTTTTTCAGATGGGTTCACGGCCGGAAACGTATCTTCTACAATTTTTGATCTAGAACAAAAAACCAAACATTTTCTGAATCCATATTGAAATATATTGATGTCCCCAAGGAACTACGTAGGGGTTTTTTTTAAATTAATTTTTCGTAAAATGGCAACAGTTAAAAAAATTTACAATTTGGCCATGAAATTCATCACATTTTTATTTAAAAAAAAAACTATTTACTTTTTCAAAAAACCACTACGTAGTTCCCTGCGGACAACAATTTCAAACGTACTGTAAAAATTTGGAATCGATCGGTAAAGATTTGTTCGAGTTATGTTTCCGGCCAGCTCAAAAAAAGTGGTTTTGAGATAAACGCGTTTTAAATGTTCCGTGGCTGTAAAATCGTATGTAAAATCGTGAGAGGTCCTGCGGCAGAACTTGAAATTCAGGCATGTAAAAATTTTTCCCGGACTTTATCTTTTAGTATATCATTCTTAAGACTCTAAATGACCTTTAGCAATAAAAAAAATTTTGTAATTTTAAAAAAATTCTACAGTGGTGTAACCCCTTAAGGAATTACATTTAAAATATTCATGTTTAAATTGACTAATGAATGTAACTCATAGAAGAAGAATAATTGTTAGCTATTCCCACTTGGTGAGTGGATATTTAGATGAATTAAGTCTCGCACACGAGGTCCCCTCCAATGTCCCAAGCCTAGCCCAACACACAAACTCTGCTTAATTGCAGCGTAACCACCTTTTGGGTTCCAAGGGCTGTCTCGGTCATGGGCCGAGCAAATGTCTCAATAAACTTCCGGCAAAGTATTTTCCACAGAGGCCACAGGCTTCGGGGGCACGACTTAACCTCAATTTTGATTAACAATGTCTGGCAATGAAGCTGTCAACGTGCGGCCAGGAACCGCAACCAGAGCCCGAAGGGAGGAGGCAACAGCCAGCCGGCAGACACTCAATTTCTCGGGTCTCTGAGAAAGGCGCCTTATAGAGGGGTCGCTGACAATTGCGAGCCTGAAAAATGAGCACCATTTGTTTGTTGACTCGGTGGCAGCGGGGTATGCCAACTATCAACCCAGCAGCCACTTAGTTGGACCTTTTGCCGCCAATGATTCCGTGCAAATACATATTTTATTAGGTGGCATTATTCACTTGCTAATAACATGCTTATGGGCGAACGTTAGGCGTTGCCAATTCTGAAAGTTGGCCTTCTGCCGGCGCGCCTGCTCCGCCTTCTGCTGCATAACGTAGTTCTCCATCAGGTGACTGGGCGTATTTTGACGGAAGCTCAGCGTTTGGGTGGGCGTGGTTGTGGCCATATTCTGCCAACGGCGGCGCAGTCCGTCGATGCCAAAGGCCGGCACCTCAATGCAGAGGAAGTAGGCCAATTCCATACCGCTAATAAGGGAACAGCCAAGGAAAAGTCCGGCGATGCCACCAAAGCTAACTGTGAAAACATCAAATAGAGGTGGTTACCTGCAGATTTTATCTAATCAATCTATTAAGCAAGGGTTCGTTAATGCGATTGTCATGATTTGTTCGATTTAGTTGGTGCTCAGCCCTACCTGCTGAACTAATTAGACAAGTACGTGGAGTTCTTAGTAAATCAATTATATTCTAAGAGAAAAATATTGTCGACTGATTAACTGGCGGGATTAATTAATGTATTGACTAGTGATTAAACTAAGTCGCTTTTTAGATTTAACGAAAGCATACTGACCCATCAAGTCTACCCAGCCGAAGACGAGACTCGTGCGATAGACCATTATGGTCTCGAAGCGGAAGTGCACGTCCAAATCGACATATGAGGAGTTGCCATAAACGTCCGGCGGCAGAAATGCTGGACGGACGTCATTGATGTAGTTAAGCGAGTAGCAGTTGCGAAAGCATTTGCAGACCATCCCCTCGAAATTGTTCCGGACAAAGCCCTTCTCGCCTGGCTGGTGGGAGTACGAGAGCAGGTCTGCGGATGAAGGTTATGGGTCAGGGGATGGAGGCTTGGCCACTTCCTCCCACTTACCATTGTGCTCCGCCAGGCAAAGCAAATCCTGCGACCGGCAGGACCGATATTGGCCTTTGCAGAAGGATTAAGGGGTTGGGTGAGTTGGAAAAGCTGTGCTGCGGTTGGGCGAAACGTGCTTACCCGGTGGAAAAAGCAAGTCCATTGTGCAATTGCAGTAGCGCACTAAGTACTCCTGATGGCACTCCGATTGGCAATTCTCAATCATGTAAACGTAGCCTTGCAGGGACTTGAAGTCGTCGCTGTTGTGCTCATCCTTGGACGCAGTCAGTATGAAAATATGTGCAAATTACGGATTCATTTGATTGAGTTAAGGTTTGAGTATAAGGCAACCGGAAGGAGTCGGGAAAGACCTATTTCCCCTATTTTTGAGCTTTAAGTGATCTTCCAGTTGCTTCACATAGGCTTGCTTTTTTACTCACATCGAACACACACTGGCGCTGGTCGGAGCGAACACCTCGCGTGTCATTGTCGTAGAAGTAGATGATGGGCTCAATCTCCAGCGCCGTTTCCGTATTGGCGGGAATGTAGAACGGATTGTTGTGCCAGACGAACGGTTCGGTGACCATAACATCGATACCCTTCTCGTTATGCCTGCCCGGCCAGTGCTTGCTTGCTTGAATCAGGACCCGCACAGAGAGCCCACTCATGGGACCCGCCGATCCTGTTCGCCAGGGCCACATGGGATCCAGCAGCTGCATGCGCCGGCCCTCGTCGGTCTCCACGGTGTTGAAGGCCAGACACAGCCCGTTCTTGCTCCGTCTCTTAGAGAAGATGTCGCAGCAGTTGTATGTGAATCGGCGCCACATGCAGTCAGTGAGCATCTCGTCGCAGCGCCACGTCATGAAGTCCACCACCTGGCTGAAGTTAATGTGGCTGAGAAGCTCCGTCGGCATGCCACTCAGCCTTTCGAAGGACTGAAAGTGGCCAAAGTAGGCGTCGTCGTAGCTGCCCAAAATGCGCTCGAACAGTGACAGCAGCGCGGTGTCGCTGACGTTCGCCATGAACCTGGACTTGGCCTGGGCCAGGCGATGCCAGTTGAGGCGGTTCCTGTTGCAGATCGTAATCACCGGGAACGGTATGCGATACACCGGGTACCGCGTGCTATCCACCACCGTCTGAAAGTGGCCGTCGTTATAGCGGGCCGAGAGTATCAGGCACACGTACACAGCTCCCAGGAAGGCGCTGACAAAGGTGCACAGCCAGACGAAGCGCTCCCACCGACTGGCCTTGGCGCTGAGGAGCCTGTCCAGACCGTGGATGGTGGTGCGCCTTCCGAACCGCAAGGCCAACTGCCAGGCGGACTGCGCCAACTTATGCGCATAGCGAGCCGGAAGTGAAGGCTGCGCCTGGCTGGCCGATGAAAAGTAGACTAGCGTCATGGCGGCTCCTGACTGAGTCTGGCCGCCGGACAGCCCAGGACTTTTATACTAACTCACCAATATGCGTGCCAGAATGCAGTCGGTAATTAGGTCCCGATTAACGCCTTGTCATGTCCCAGAGCTACGTGCTTGGCGCCCATAAGCAATAAGGCTAGTCCGGCTGTCCGCCCAAAGGTCACGCCAATCGACCCAGTATCCTCTGGAGATTTGACCCGATTTGCATCCGCCGACAGCCAGCTAAATGTGTCAAACTAATTGGCACCGAAATAGGTTCAATTGAATGCTATCTGTCGCAAATGATTTGCAAACACTGATTAGAATTACTTCCAATCAGGCTACTGAGAAGGTTTGTGACTGATAGAAGTTTGAGTTCTCTAACCTGACTTTGCAGGACCAGAATATTTTTGGTCAATTTATTTTACGAGCTCCAGATATTCATGATCAGGCTCTCTGCAAATTTAAGCTTATCTATACATATTTTGAATGAAAAATATATTTATTATAGTACGACTAAACCAGATACTCCATAAAACATTTGAATATCAACTATACCCTATACCTACCCTTATATATATTTTCTATATAAGCCTTGAACCTCTTGTAAGGACCAAACTACACTATGCTCATTCGAACTGTTCGCCAAGACAAGCGTTTTCTGCCCACCGATGCCCGGCAGGAAAGGTATCCCTTAAAGCGGATAAAAAGAGATAAAGAGACGGCCTGGATTGAGCTACTGGAGACCTACATCACAAGGTCACATATCCATGGACTATATTTGCTCTTTCTGCCGACGATGCGTCGACGAATGAGGTAAGAAAAGGTGTCGGCCTGTAGGCTTGGTGTTAATGAGGATTATCTGCCAGGTTCCTGTGGTCCCTCGCCCTGATCTGTGCCTGCTCGGTACTCATCTACGTGAGCTATCTGCTGGGCGAGCGGTACCACAGCAAGCAGTTCAAGACGATCGTGGCCCACGCTCACGCCTCCATACATCACATCGCCTTCCCGGTGGTCATAATTTGTAACAGGAACCGCCTAAACTGGTCTCGGCTACCGGAGGTCAAGCTAAGATACAACATTACTTCGGTTCAAGAGCGTGTCTTCGAGCGCATTCTCACCGCCTACGATGGCTTGAGTTTCCATCAGTTCAACGTGTTCGATTCCCTGCAGGGTGAGTACCTCGACGACCTGAACCACCTTAATTTTACGCAGATAGTTATGGAGCTGTCCTGGAGGTGTGACGAAATCCTAGCAGATTGCCATTGGCAAACAGCGTCCAAGGACTGCTGTAAAATCTTTAGACCCCGAAGGCTGCCCTTGGGCTTTTGTTTGGCCTTCAATGAGCTGGAACAGCGACGGGGCACGGATACTGGCATCAACACGGGTCTGCTCTTCCGGCTGCAGCTTCATGAAGACAGCCATGCTCCGGGGAACACGGGTCAAAAAGGATTTCTGGTTAGTAGTACGGCTCCCAGAAGTCTGGGCGGTAAGCGAACAGTGCATATTTCACAGCTGAACGTGGTGGAGGCTGACGTCTGGTTCGGCTACGATATCGATGTTGTGCCCCACTACCGGACCAATGTGGCCGTCACTGCCGTGTACCATTACTTTGACGAGAGCACCCTGAGCCTGCCCTCTCGCTGGCGGCGCTGCGTGATGGACTACGAGCAGGAGAGCGAACACTTCCAGACACTGGAGGGCCAGAAGTACATGATGGAGAACTGCCAGGCCGAGTGCCAGCAGCGATATCTGCTGCGCTATTGCAACTGCACCCTGGATCTGTTCTATCCACCCTCCGAGTACCCCGCCTGCAGGCTGAAGGACCTGCCGTGCCTGTCCTTCCACAACCACCTCTTGCAGAACTTTGAGCAGGTGGGCGAGCACCCGTACGTCCACCGGGAGGAGTCGGGTCTGCTGTGCGAGTGTCTGCACAACTGCAAGTCCCTCACCTTGGTGACTGACATGCGGAAAAGCGTCCAGCAACCCTGGTTGCAGGCGAACTCGAGTCGCCCCAGGGACACGTGGCTCAACGTGTACTTCAAAAAACCCTCCATGCTGGTCTACAAGACGAACTTGATCTACACTTGGGTGGACTTGATCGGTATGTTAGGTGAATTTAATTTGCTTAAATTGTTGTATGCCCATCCTTGCTTCGTACAGTTTCCTTTGGCGGAATTTGTCAGCTTTGCTTGGGATGCTCAATTATCAGCCTTATAGAGTTAATATTCTTTGCACTCTTCAAAGTACCACAATTCTACTGGAAACGAGCGAGAGGTGGACTAGATGGTATAAGTACATAATTACACTCAGAAAAAAAAACGTTCTGAATGTTCTTTTCGGTCTTAAAAATAGCTCTATCCCGTTTGTTCTTTTTTCCAGAAGTTCCATATTGTATCAGAATTTTAATACCGTGTTTCTACATTTAAGAACAGAGCGCTCTTATTTTTTAAGAACAAACAATCCAAGCTGAATATATGTATATATATATGAGTCAGGATCTCTCCACTTTACTCGGAAATTTTAGAGAGATCGTGAAGCTATGGGTATTTTATTTTTATATCGCTAAGCTTTAACGAGTACGGACCAACTTTATTCTCGTAAGCTTGGATATTGCATAGTTTCAAAAGAAAAATTAATTCTACAGTTTGAATGGTATTATTAAGCTACTCAGACACACGAAAATAATACATTTACATTTTCCGTTGAATACATAATGTAAACATTTCAATTATTTACGCATCTCAACTTAGAGTTTACAACAGAGCTCCGAGCTCAATGTAAAATTTTGTCACTCTGCTTTCAACACTGTAAGTAAGTTATGTCAAAAAAGCTTAATGACGTCTAAAAAGCTTCATCGTTTTCAGCTGGATGCACACTGAGAAGAATATTAAGGGGAGGTTCTTTTAGATTTGGCCGAAATAAGAGCAAACTTTAAGAATTTTTTGTGGGAAAATTAAAAGACCTACAAAGTCGTGCTTTGGAACATAACTGTATTGTTTATTAATGAATATAAAATGATATTTTGTTTTAAATATTTAAAATGGCGGCTTCAAAATGGCGGATTATTTTTAAATATAGCATTATAATGCCCTCTCAATTGCGCCTCAATTGATTTTATTAAAGCCACTTTATCTTCACGAGAAGAAATCGTTCAACTCGTGAAAATGTCTTTTCCTTCAATTTCTCTCCATAGTTAGCTTTCGAAATATATCAATTGATTTATTTTGAAAGCAAAATCCCTGCTGTTTGTCTTTGTTGCTAGCAAAATTTGGTTCGTTAGCAACATTTTTACCTTATGTCAGTACCCGAGAAAGCGAAAAGTCAGAAAGTTAAAAGTTTACAGTTTTCGCTCCTTTTTTTTTTGTATGGAGTTTTGCTGCTTTCAGAAAATTTATCTTATGTCAGTACATAGCTTTATAAAAAAACTACATCCAAATATTTCAGAAAACAAGAAAGGAAGCTAACTTCGGCAAGCCAAGGTTTAAATACCCTTGCAGTAAGTATTTTTTAAATTTTTTATATTTAAGGATTGCGGTTCGTTTCGCTTTCGCGTGTTCTGAGATTCTATAATGTTCTAAAATGTTGCGAAACATGTTGACAGTGAAAAATGTTGCGCAACAACTAAATGTTGCTAGCAACAAAGCTTTTAAAATAAATTAATTGATATACATATTCCTATGGCAGCAATATGATATAGTAGTCCGATCTTAACAAAATTAAAACCGAAATTCTAGAATAATACAAAATGGCCATATCTCAAATTATATAAAAATATGTTGAAAATTGT
Source organism: Drosophila bocqueti (assembly GCA_018151655.1). Taxonomy (NCBI): domain Eukaryota; kingdom Metazoa; phylum Arthropoda; class Insecta; order Diptera; family Drosophilidae; genus Drosophila; species Drosophila bocqueti. The sequence continues at coordinate 1,208,807 of JAECXF010000149.1, read as the reverse complement.
CAAAGTTATAATTTTTTCCTCAAAAATTTCTAATCGTTCCTATGGCAGCTATATGATATAGTCGTCCGATCCGACCCGTTCCGAAATATAGTGAGAGCATGTATTGAAGACTGTGTGCAAATTTTCACTCAGATAGCTTTAAAACTGAGATACTAGTTTGCGTAGAAACGTACGGACAGACAGACGGACATGGATAGATCGACTCGGCTGTTGATGCTGATCAAGAATATTATAGGGTCGGAAATGTCTCCTTCACTGCGTTGCAAACTTCTGACTAAAATTATAATACCCTGCAAGGGTACATATATTAAACATACTGATTATTATATACTTTCAGAGAACTTGCTCCGTAGTTGGAAATCGAAATACACCTAGTTGTAACATCGTTAAAGAAATACGTTTGACACGCAATTAAATGATATTACAATAGATTTAATTAAAATGATAAAGTTTTAATTGGACTAAAAATCAGATATGTAGATATATAAAGATTGAGTACCGTTCAGAGTTTTACAGTTTGTATTTCAAGTTAGCTGAATAACAATGAAGGTGTTCGGAGAAATTATTTTCCTAATATTGATTGCCAAGGCTTCCGTAAGTCTTAAAATTGTGTTATTTGAAAACAAGAACACCAACTTTCCTGTAAATCTGACAGATGTCCTTGAAAAAACCATACATATTGAGAGTTATATCTTGGGAATCCAACGGAACATTAATGGATTGTCAACTTCGCATTTTGGGACGTGATCACAGGATAAATGGAACAATAGAGATATTGGAAGATATTAAGGATGATCGATTCACATTTGGGTCCGACGGCTACCTCGACTCTACGGAAATGGAAACTACAAACTTCTGCCGATGGCATTATCAAACGGCAAAGCTTGCCAGATGCTTAAAGCCAACCATAAGTTTTTTCTCCCTACACTGGATTACGGTGTTAATACCAATGTTCCTATATGTAACATTACAGATCCCCTACCAAAAGGACTTTATTATTTCAAAGACATCCTCGTAAAGCCGGACAATTGGCCGCTTATCATGCCGAGAGGTTTTGTGAAAATTGTTTTAAACTTTCATAAGGATAAAAAGTTAATTTACACAGTAGAGTTGGTGATTCAAATAATAGAGCGTTCTACATAAAATATAAAAAATCCCTTCTGCTGTAAATTCGATATTGTATATCGAGGGCAGCGAGTTATTATAGAAAAAAACAAGAAAAGAAGCTAACTTCGGTATGCCGAAGCTTATGTTGCGAGCGAAAATGTTGCGAACGAATTAAATGAATTTATATTATATTCCTATGGCAACTATATGATATAGTGGTCCGATTTTGATAAAATTAAAACCTAAATTCTAAAATATTACAAAATAGCCATGTCCTAAAAATTTATCGATCGGTCCTATTGGAGCTATATGATATAGTCGTCCGATCTGAACCGTTCCGACATATATAGTAGTTAGAGCATATAGAAGACTACATATCTGCAAAGTTTCATTCAGATAGCTTAAAAACTGAGGGACTAGTTTACGTAGAAACGGACGGACAGACGGACAGGCAGACGGACATAGCTAGATCGCCTCGGCTGGTGATGCTGATCAAGAATATATGTATATACTTTATAGGGTCGAAAATGTCTCCTTCACTGCGTTGCAAACTTCAGACTAAAATTATAATACCCTGCAAGGCTATAAAAATTCGTTTGTAAAGCATTTGTACGAAATATACCTTTGTACTCTTTGAATCTTCTATAGCAAACAATATATAACATCGCGGAACATGGAAATCATTAAAAATGATTTCAAAGCAAGCGTATAATATAGAAAGCGTACAATATAGATTATAGAAAATATATATAAAACTATAACTATATACATATATAAAACTATGTATTTACTCATTATTGTATTTCTTCTTTCAAATGAGGAGGGCGTTATAATTACAAATAACAACAGGAAAGGAAGCTAACTTCGGCATGCCGATGTTTAAATACCCTTGCAGTAAGTAGTAGAAGAAGAAGAAAAATGTTTTGACTTTCCGCTTTTGACTTTTCACTGCGTTGCAAAGTTCTGACTAAAATTATAATATCCTGCCAGGGTATAAAAATAGATAATGCGAGTATAGAAAGAAAACATGGAAGGAACATAAAACGACAAATTACTAAGTATTTGTATAAAAAAAGGACAATTTGAAAAACGTAGAATGTAGAATTCATAGAACATATGTAGAAAAAAACAGAAACCAGAACAAAACGCCATATTACATTTTAAATATATGTACATAGAACATAGCAAATAGAAATATTAAAGACGCTAGCAGAGAACATAAAACGTAGCAGTGGCGGATACAAACTTCTCATTGAGAGAAGCGGTTAGAGTGAATCTCAAATTGTAAGTCAATACAAGATATGGCCCTATGTATCCACCACTAATCATAGACACACAAAGTGCACATTTGTAGATAATGTGAAGTAATTTTTGGGATAAAAATATTTGTGAATCCACTTTTCAAGTCAGCGTCAAACGACCTCTGATTTGAAACTCGGGAACTCTCATCAGCGGCACTCTACCTCTGATTCGAAACTCCAACTCCAGGCGGCCGGCTGTGCCTGGCCCAGACAAAAGTTCAGAATTATATCCAGATTTGAAATATCCCAGTGTACGCCGGTGTGAGCCAAACTATTTTAATTGCTTGTTTTTATTTTTATAATAATGTATTTATTTAAATCTTCCTTCCCAAGACGACAAAACTCCAAAGTTCCGCCTTGGCTCCTTGGGGATTTCCTTGGTGGCACACGCCGACCTTATTTGGTTTATTTCAAGGTTTTATGGGGTTACACCACAGTAGAATTTTCAGAAAATCGAACAAGTTTTTTCATTGCGAAAGGTCATTTAGGGTCTTAAAAATAATATACTTAAAGATGAAGTGCGGTAAAAATGTGTACATGCCTGAAATTCGAGTTCTGTCGCAGAACCTCTCACGATTTTACACACGTTTTTACAGCCACTGAAAACTTAAAACGCATTTATCTCAAAACCACTTTGTTTGAGCTGGCAGAAAACAAATCTTTACCGATCGATTTCAAATTTTTACAGTACGTTTAAAATTCTTCTTCTAGACAATCAAATTCATGCTCAAAGTGCCCTTTTTGCGCAGGTAATCAGCCAGGTAAGTAATAATACATAAATATATGATAAATATTATTACCTATTATTACCTCACTCTTTTCCGCACCACCATTGAGGTAGAGTGATTGGCGCGTTTTTTAGAGTGGTATCCCCTGTAGGCCTACTCCACTATTTATTAATTACTAGCAATACTAGCATACATATATTAAAAATTCTATCACTGGCATTACCAGCTTATATTTCTACTCCACTATTTATTAATTACTAGCAATACTAGCATATATTTAAAATTCTAGCACTGGCATTACCAGCTTATATTTCACTATTTATTAATTACTAGCAATACTAGCATATATTAAAAATTTTAGCACTGGCATTACCAGCTTATATTTCTATCATCTCAAACTCAAAGAGAGCCAAGACGCCCACAATGAAGGCGTAAAATTCCAGACCTTTACTTGGTAAATATTCTTCTGGAATGCCTAATTCATTAATGGCTTTACGCAAGCATTCTTTCCATTTTCTACCAGTATTTTTCAGATTGTCCATTTTCGCGAAATTTGCCTGAAATTTATGGGTTTCTCGGCAAATTCGGAAAAACCTCTCGACAACTTGTTTAACTGATTTTATTTCCTTTGCAACAATGGCATTATCTATTTTTTTTTGCGCTGTCAATTAATTCATCAAATTGAGAATCAATTGTATTGCGCACAATTTCTGAGCTATATAAATCAGTTAAGATTTTAACACTCAATAATTGGTTCTTTTCTTTTCTCATTGCAATAATACAATGATTAAAGTCCCAGAGGTGTGGAATTTCTCTGGCAACAGAGCTTATATGCTGAAATATTGTATTATGGTTAGTAACAATTCCTAAGAAATTGTCAAATATTCCATCATATTTTAACGTATTTATGATGTGCAATATGATTTTGTTGACTCTTTGCCATGCGCATACATGGCATATGTCAATATATGCAATTTGATAGTACAGTCCGTCAAAGGACTGCAGTGCATATGCATATGTTATATATTTACCAGTCCCAACAACTGGCAAAGGAAGTCCATCTAGGACTAAATAAAAAGGTTTGTCAGGTTTGTTTGATGGCTCTACAGTGGTCATTAGATCCACTGCTCTTTAGTGCAATTTCGCACTATTTCTTCGAATTTAGGAAGAAATCCCTCCTTTTTGAAATGTTTTTTTGCATTTAAATAATCGAAATGCTTAAGAATATCTCTTAAGCATGTTCGATAATCATGCGTTGTTTTAATTTTTTTATTTCTTTCGTTCGACATACTTACACGTCCGAAACACGTCCGCTTTGCACAAAAGTCGGTAGAAAGATCGATGTTTTCGATGTTTTGCCATTCCTAATAATTTTAATTTTTATAAATCTTGCTTTTTTAAAGCAAAACTCATTTGCCCTCACTACTATATATGTATAAGCTGGATCGGGCGACTATATCATATAGCTGCCATAGGAACGATCGGAAATTTTTGAGGAAAAAAATTATAACTTTGCCAATTTTCAACATATTTACATATAATTTGAGATATGGCCAGTTTAAATTAATCTAGAATTTCGGTTTTAATTTTATCAAGACCGGACTACTATATCATATTGCTGCCATAGGAATATGTTTATCAATTAATTTATTTTGAAACTTTGTTGCTAGCAGCATTTTGTTGTTGCGCAACATTTTTCACTGTCAACATTTATAGAATCTAAAAAACACGCGAAAGCGAGAAGAACCGCAATCCTTAAATATACAAATTTTTAAAAACTTACTGCAAGGGTATTTAAACTTCGGCTTGCCGAAGTTAGCTTCCTTTCTTGTTATTTATATTATTTATATCGTTATTTGTGACGGGCCGGGCTGCTCCTCACAATAAATAACATAGAACATCGAAAATTCAGTTAAATTGGAAGGCATATACAGAAATGGCAGAATGCGCTCAACGAAAGTATCTATGAAATATATATCGACGTAGATATTATTATTTTTTGTTTTTCAAAGGTGCTTTTAATCATTTTTTAAATGTTGGTGCCAGAAAATTTTTTATTTTAAATATGTTTAGAAATAAAACATAGAGTGCCTTCTATAATTTTAATGGGTCGAGTGCAGTTTATGGTACGGTTTATGGTTTATGGTTTATGGTTTATGGTACGGTGAAGTTTATAGCAGAAAACATCGATGTTTCTACCGTTGTGTCCACTTGGGGCGCTTTCATTTTCGAATTGCATTCAATTTTTTATTACAGACTATTCAATCTACTTTCTCATTGAACAGAAGCATTTGGGCCGAACCATCATTTGCATCGCTTTATACGAATAACTCTCCTTTCTCCAAGAGTGCCAAACCATACCCTTCCATTTCAAAATTGCTCCTTCCTCTCCGTGGAGGTACAGGCCAAAAAGATTACTGAAAGAATACAATATTTTTAGAGAGTGATAGGAAACGTTTGGTTTTTAGCAACGAATACTACCTGTGGGTGCAGTTGATGTGCCACCAAGGACCCATGTACTCTGCGGCACAGTTCTTGTCCCACGCATCGTTGTCTCTGTCGTAAGTGGAGAAGTTCTGGTTCTTGTTCTGGATCAGGGAGTCGCCGGCATCTCCAGTAAATTTGCCCAACTTGGTCATTGCATAAAATTCGTTTGCGCTTTCAACGAAAAAGTCATCGTAGTGCGCATAGCGCGTCTGCCCCTCAAAGTCCTCCAGGTGAATGTACAGGTCATGGGGCTGTGACTTGGTTATGGCGTGCAGTTTATCTAATCCAATGAAGAAGTCCTTGGTGAGATCGCCAAATCCATTCTTGTACTCCTCCCAATTGAGAAAGAAATTCAATTTATTGCTGGTGCGACGGGCAATTACAGTCCAGCCAGGACCGGCAATTTTGGCATCGCATGACACCTGAAAAGGATCCAGTCCTGACACTTGAATTGTGTAAATGCCGTGAGATGTGGCCTGAGTGGGACACTTCGAGGGATGGCTTTGGGCACTCCCTGTTGCATTCAATTCGATAATCTGCTTAACGATATCGGAGATACTCAGACTATCGGGGTTGTCGTTGATTTTGGATAGAGCTACTTCGTATAGCGCATCCAGGTCCAGTTTTTGCCTGGTAGTAGTCGTATTAGTTTATTGCTTACATCGCAAATATTCTTACCTGTTCACTTTCTCTTGAGTTGTAGTAGGACTTGTTGAGATCTGCGAATATTTAATTGATACAATTTACATAAAGTCTCATCCCATATATTACCAGACCAAGGCCATTTGAATTGGCGAAACCAATGAGGCACAATATGGCCGTGTAAAACCACGCTAATCGCATCGCAACGCTTTGATAACTGATGGTAGTTTACCATTATTACGAAGCTTTTATGGACATTTGGACACTAGTTATCGGGAAAAACATTGTGGGTATTACAAATACCAAATCCCAGACAGCATTAAATTCACCTGCTACTTTACTTTTTAATTTACTTTTTTATTATTTAACTTTTAGCAAAATTTTTATTGACATTGTTTAGTTACATTTCACCACATAGAAACAATTTTTTAATGGACAGTGTGCCTAATTCTAACAGGTTGGATGCTATCTAACTTTACTAATTAGCATTGCTTATCAAATCTGTAATCGGGCATATAAAAGTATTTCAGATAAAATAAATTAAACCTTAGCATTTATGAAATCATTTCTTGAAGTACTTTGTTCAATAACGAATTCCGCCATATTAAAGAAATGGTAATAAATAAATGGTAGTAAATAAATAATTTCGATAATATTTTTTAATCATTTTTCCTTAATTTATCATATTTAAACCATTGCAATATTATATTTTAGCCGGAACATGACTACCAGGAACACGAAATATTATAAATTATTCATGTATAACAAATAATTAATTTAATTCCTTGCTTTCCTTATATTATTTACAATTCAAAAGTCCCTTTTTAAGGATTGTAATTTTGTATATCTTATAAATCCAATATCAAGAATCTACTCCACAACGCATCGTCTTATCAGAGATTTAAATATAGAATTTGAATTTACTTACTTACTTACTTTCTGTAAGAATTCCACAAAAAACAAGATTTGAATCCCCACAATCCAGCTATATGGTTTCGGGCCTCCTTTAAACTGAAGAAGCGTTGCAGTGCGGGCATCGAAAATATATATCTTCGTTGCCGCTGTGCTCCTAGTGAGGTTTTAACGGTTTATTGACTGGCCGCGAGCGGTGTCTTAACTGCTGCACTGTCGCGTTCCCCGTTTAACAAGCGTCCTCCGGATGTGGGGCGCGGTCCGGACTCCGGACTCCGGAGCTCCGTGCAGATGGTCCTGGCCCCGGCAGAGGCGGGGGGTTGGGGTTGTCTTGTCGAAATTACTCTCATAAACGTGACTTGACATAATAATCTGGTTGGCGCGGTCTGACTTTGCCCGCTAGCTTTGTATTTTCCACTCAGCCTCCTGATTTCGAGCCCTGGCCCATAGCTGCCGCTGCCATCTTTGTCTAATATTTCTTTCGCTTCTCCTTGCCCTTCCTGATGCCTGGCTTCCAAGGTGGCGTTAATTTTTTTGGGTCCTTCTTTTAATTTTTTTTTTACTTTTTTTTGCGGTCAATTTTTATGTTGTTTCGCTTTGGGTTGGAAGCCGCTTGGCGAATATGGCAAAAATTTCATTAGTTTTACAAACAAGCAAACAAACAGACCAAGAAACAAATATTTGCGCTTGAATTTTTGAACAGTTTAGTGGCAGTTGTTGTTGCTGCCATTGTTGCGAGTGTGGCGAGTTTTTATCTTGAACGGGGAAAAAAGGGAAAGGCAACTGCTCCCGAAGTCTAGGGTTATGGTCAGCTTCAGGTAAAGGTACCGGACTCGAGGGATATCGAGTAAAAAGAAAACGTATCAAAGAAATAGCACAGCTGGGATTCATTTTAAAGCAAACAGAAGGCACTTTCTTGATTTGCAGGTTCATATTAGTATGTCTTGAAGCATAAATGTTTCGGGAAATCTAAACTCTAACTAAGATTTGACACAAGCTTTAATTAAACAAGAGAAAAACATCCTCCTGCAAAAATGGCTCTAAGCTTGAAATTCTTAGTAAGCATTTTTGAAAGCCTGGGGAGTTGTGAAACATGGCCATAAATTTGGCTTAATGGCTTGTCCGATCGTTTTTTTTTTTTGTCAACATATTGTTAACCCCAAAGCTTAATTTGATCGAGCACTTGCATCGATATCACCCTTTTTTTATATATTCCCACTCACTGTGTTTAAAATTCGTGAAACAAGTTTTTTTTGTGATTTTTGTGGCATCCTGATGAACAGTTGCAAGTGAATCTATAAAGTTAGTATGCAAAATAATCAGCATTCATTAAGCTTTTAACTTACAGAAAAATTTGAGAGAAAATATTTTTTTTTTTGCTGTGGCGGTGCTCTTTTTAAAAAAGTAACAAATGGGGAGAAATGAAACACATCGAGTGGGGAGATGTGAAACACGGCAACTCTGCCAATTGTTGATTACGAATCTGATGTGTTGATTGTCATATGTTGTATGTGTGATATATGAAAAATATATGAATGATATAACAATATAATAGGTATATAATATAATAAGGCAAAAGAAGCGGTAAAACCACCAGCAGCCAAAACCTAATTGTCGCACATAAAAGACGATTCCGATGAAGAGTTTTGAATATTTTTTTAACAAGTTTAAAATTTTGTTCAATACATTTTAATACATAAAAAACATTACAAAGTGTCATTTCATTATTATTTTTAAATTATTTTTTTTTTTGTCGGATGTTTCATAACTCCCCACGATTGGGGGATTGAAAAAAGCAGTGTTTTGGGGAAAACGAGATAAACTCGCCCAAAATGTTGGCGAATCCTTTGAGAAGGTAGGAGTTTATTGATTGCTCTAAATATTCAATTAAAAAAAATGGAAAAAAGCGTAAATTTTATAAGTTTGGGCCCTTTAACAAAGCGTGTTTCATAATTCCCCACTCTCCCCTATGATATTAACAAAAAAATGTATTTGGTTTATGTGCATGTCATCAGTTTTATGATGGAGTTATACGTTAGGGGAATTAGTAAAAAAACAAGAAAGGAAGCTAACTTCGGCACACCAAAGTTTGTATACCCTTGCAGCTTACAATTGGATCACTATAATTTAATCCAATTCCGTATCTATGGCAGCTATGTAAAGGGTGTTTTTTTAGGAGGTTTATGTTTTTAAATTTTAAAGAAAATTTACAGGTTGCGGTAGAGAGCAGATTTTTTTTTATTTGAAAGATAATTCGATGGCATTAGTGATGGAATATAACTTTGGGCAAATGGCCACCAGGTGAGTTTTTCAAAAACTGCATTCTGGAAGCATCTGGTGCTGTATGTCGGCAATAGCTCGTTCAATGTTGGCTTCTAGGGCCGGAATCGTGGTCGGCTTGTTCGCTTAGACCAACGACTTCAAATTCCCCCACAAAAAATAATCCAATGGTGTATGTAATATCGCACGATAAACGGGCGAAGCTAACTGCCTTTGATTTTCAAAATAAAATTCAACGATTTGGTATCGCTGGTCAGCTGTTAGGCTATTCATCATGAATTGCCAAACCAAACAGAACATAAAGCACTCGACAGATGTCAGCTGACATCAAAGTTGGCCGAACTGAACCCTATTGAAAAAAAACCTCATAAAAAAAAAATTATAATACCCTGAAAGGGTATAAAAAAGAAATGTAAGTCATTTAAGAAATTAATTTTTTGATCGGTCTTGGTTTTTTTCTGTGCCCTGCCATGCGCTTATAAAATCTAAACAGAGAACTGCGACAGCCCGTTTCTATATACTTAGGAGCCACTGTTGACCTATCGCTTGGTACAGGACTCACAGCCAAGGACAACAATGCTGAGAGTTACGTGGTCAGGACATGTCTTCGACATGCTTTACTTTTCGTTTTATTTTTTATTATAGCCATAATTTAAGGCATAAGTTTGCAAGTTTAAGGCAGAAGTGAAGGAGTAATTTCGGACCCTATATAATAAATATATTTTTAATTAGCACTAACAAGCGAGCTTGTCAAAAATTGACAAATACTTAATTGTTATATATGTATGTATATATATATATATTTTTTTTTTGTAATTATTTTTTGTAATAATTATAGAATAACAAAATCTAAATACTGAAAAATATTTAATTTTCTATTTGATTTAGGCATATTTATTTAACGGATTTATTGCATACCTTAAATATTATTGGTTAATGTACTAATGCAAAACTTAAGATATTTTTAGGAGCTATTCTATTATATTTTACATGTTTGATACATTTACAGGAACTTTAATCTAATGTGTATAATATATAAGAGCCACCCAATAAAAAGGATGCCGTTGAATTACACTTTTCAGTTACCCTATAAGTACAGGGTAGCCGGTATTCGGGCTTAGAATACTCCTCCGCTGAGTGTCCAACAGCGGCATACACCTTGTCTCATAAATTATTGCGAAGAGGTTACTTTGTAATCAGCAAATTAACTTTATCGCCGACAGCGCTTCGGATATGAAAGTGTGTGTGCTTGGTTGTTCAGCGCACACAAATGGACGCTGGGCTTGGGTTCAGGTGTTGACCTCCTGACGGACCGTCCGACCTGTGACTACCTAGTAAGGCGACGAAGCTCACTCCGTGGTTGGCTTCCATTAAAGAAGGGGAAAAAACGTTTTATTTTATATATGCACCAATCAGTCATTAAATCAGGCAACATGCTCGCCTGGTAGATAATCGAATTTTTAATGTTTGCTTTGTGTGCAGAGTCGCATAACTCATAAGTTACCCTCCCGCAGTGAAATTTGCGGTGTGTCGCGGTTGTGTAGGCACTGGTTACAAATACAGCCAAGATATATGGCGATAGGGGCGCACATCGGCGGGCATGGGGGAAATGTCGAAGTGTAGCAGTGTGGCAACCGCCCCATGCGGTAATTTACCTAATTTTCAATGTCAACTCCCTTCCGCGCCCATTTGGGGCACTGATTGGATTGCGCCGTATTGAGTCCTAGTCTCCCGCCCCCCGTTAGCCCAACGCGAGTTAATCGAATCTGCGCTTTATTGACGCATTTTCGTATCTGAGCAGCCTGCCACCCAATTTTGTTGTTTGCATTTAATTTTTTCCCCGCCTCAGTGTTCCTTTTTATGCCCTTTCACAGAGTTCTGCAGTTTTTGTCAGAAGTCACTAAAGTCCACCTGATTCTATGGGGCAAACACGCGGAGTTTCAAAGCTGTCAACTTGCAACATTCGGAATCGTCTCTTTTTGTATGTTCACAGCGAATGCTTTAAAAGAAATTGGGTAAGACCAATATAATATATTCCTTTCCTATCTTAGATAAGATCATTGTGCTGATCAATTTGCTGTATTATATATACATATATATATACTATATATACCCCATTCATAATCACCTTTAAATTAAATTAAAATCCTCACAAATTTATTTATTTTTTTAAGGGTATAAATGTCTTGGCTTCCTGACTGCACCTCGCTTTTGTTATCTTCGTATTTGCTAATTCCTGGCCATAATGCAAAAAGTTGTTGCCGCCCCCAAAGAGCAGGCTAATCTTATTTTATATTCAAGCCACAAGTTAAACGCTGTTAATAACACTTTGTCAACGTTTGCAGTTTGAGCTACATAACGGTCGCTGGCACGCGGTGCTGCTTTTCATTAAAGTTTTGTCCAGCCCACTAGATGGACACTCTGGGCAATTCAGTTTCAGATGAGTTATTGATAAGCAGAGGTGATATATCGAAGGGAGAACGGCTGTCACATGTCACAGCAACAGATTTTAATTTGGGATGGGTCCATATAAGAAGGCATACGAGTTTAGTCACCTGCCAGACCCAAATCCAGTGGTGACTGCCAATGTGTTGCCGGGACCATTTAATAAGGAACGGATTATCGCCCGGCATTATTTCAATCACATACCAAGTGTCGAGTATTTAGCAGACAAGGAGCACGCGCCGCCTCGGCTTCCCTCTGCCACTGCCACTCCTCCTGGCCATTCCGGGCTATTCCCCATGATCCCCTCGAGCTTCTGTCAGGCCGGGCCGTCAGCTGACTTCGGATACCGACGGGTGGAGCTGCCTAAAAAAGCCAATAAAAATACTTTGTTTGACAAATAAAAGCCGCAGTGAGGGGAGCTTTGCCGATAAAACGGTGCAAGATAGCCGGGGTGCGGCCGCAGGGGTTCGTTCCCGAGGAACTGCTCTCTGTCCGTGTAACTGACAGGTCGCACATATGTGCCTTTGGACGGGGGATGGGGTGCCTGATGGGGTGTACATATGTGCAGAGTCTTCACATCGTTTGACTTTACGAGCCAGTCCAAGTGTGTTGCGACCGTTGGGTGTCTGGTTATACCCTGCTTCCGCTCGGGCATACTTGAATGAAACACAGAGTTGGAAGCCCCATTGAGAGTAATGCAGGAGCTACTGCCTTAGAATTCTTATATTTTGTTGCAAAATTGATTTGAATTAATCATTAAATACTTTTTTCCTCTGTTGTCAGCATATAAATTATAATTGAACGTTGTGAAACCTAAACAATGACAAAGAACTGAGGAGTGTGTACTTATTGGAGTGTTGGGATAGGGCGTTTTCCTGGTCGTGTCTCTTCGGTCTGTTTGGCTTTGACTCCGGAACTTAACGAATCTTGTTGTTGATGCTGTCGACAACTGTCTTTCGTCTTTCTTCGCTGTCTGTTTGATAATAATCAACGCTGACGACGTTGCCATTTCATATGTTTGCCAACATGAGAGCGGCCATCGCCGATATGCTTTGCTCGTATTTATGCCTCGGCTGGGTGTGTTTATGTGCATCATAGCATTGGGATATGTTTTTCTTTCCCACTCATATTTGTTCCTATTGTTAGACAGTCCCCGGCCCGGTAATAGCGCCGTGAACTTTAAACCGGGCTTAAAGTGGGCTCCGCGAAGACCAGGCAGGCTTCTCGGCCTGCGTGATTCTGGTCACGGCTGTCAGCTTGGCTCATTTTTGGCGCGGGTTAAAACTAATTAAAATCGGGGCACGCTGCTTCGGCCCAGACCTTAATATGCAAACGAGCCGAGCGCCAGCAGCGGATGTCACTGCCGCCTTTTGGGCTTCATTTAAAAATGCTGGGACTTGAGCCGGTCGCAGGCACACTTCGAAATTGAAATTCTCGTTACGCATCTCGGGATTTGTGTCATTGGTGTTTGCTCATAGCCGGCTCTGGCCCAGGCACGACGATCCCACACACTTTGAGTCATGATTACAGCTCGCATATTAATCAACTGACCAAAACATACAAGCCCCGTTTATGACTCGTCAATGTCCTGCATGCCGCATCCTAGGACCTCCGCCTGAAATTTGTTTTGGCCATCGTCTGTGTGTTAGTTAATTGCAGTTGCCCACTCTCGCATATGTATGTGTGCGCACAAGGATTCATTGGCAAACACAAATCGCCGCTTGACTGCTGAAAATTTCAATAAATGATTGCGTACTATTGAGAGCTGCAATATCTGTCGGCATGTTTGGGTTTTATTTGTTTGCCGGCTGCCATTGGCCACTTTTCCCCCTGCGACAACGGCTTAAAGTTATTCCAGTTCCGAACTTATTTGTTTTGTTTTGAACTGCGCTCCATTCATGCCTGACTTATTATCGGGTTCGAAAGGGTGGTTGGTAGGTCAAATTATTATTAGCATTTAACTTGAATATAGCCTTGTTGATTGATTTGAGTGCTGAAGCGCAAAGAATTCTAGTTGACTTTTACCAATGGCAGCATTAATTTGGCATAGTTTGATACAGGTTCCTCAGCTTGTATTCATTCATTCAATCAATTTGATGGGGGATACTGGAGACACCAATGTCTCAACTACATATATGAAGGATACTGAGGACACCAATGTCTTTTGTTTAAATTTTTCGCTTCGGATCTCCATTCGGTTCACAGAAGTTCTTATATTAAATATGCCAGCTTAATCTTTCTAAGAGTACAGATACTGGTAAAAAAAATGAATGAAATGTAAGAAATAAACCTAACAAATAAATTTATAATTTACGTTAAATACAAGTTTAATTATATAAAACATAATAAACATATTGTATCTGAAAAGATAAGAATAAATTTTCTTTATTAAATATTATGTTGTATACTTTTCAGGTTAATGAAATATTTTCTTAAATTCTCACAGATTCTTTCTACTATTTATAATATTATTAAAATTTCATGTTTGCAACATTTATATAATTTAGAGTTCTATTCCCTTTAAATATACATTAGAATTATTCGCCTTTATAAGAATGTTAAAACAACGTTGCTAATGGGAAATATGGAAATATTAGTAAAATAGTAGATAGAACATTTTTCCTTGCCGTGTATTAACAGTTCCCCGAAAATTAAAAAGATTAGAATTTCACAATTTCGGATTTGTGGACTTTATTTGCTTTAATAATTGTATGCACACTGAACAAGTTGAGCGTATATGAAATGAATTATTGCTCTGTTTCGCTCTTCGTGTGAAATCCAGCACGTGTTTTTTACATTTGTCTGTGTACTCTGACTATCTCTGACTATTATAAAAGGCCCAACAATGATGCTAACAACGGCAAACCGAAATCGACTGGACAAATGGCACATATGTATGTGCATATGTAGTTACTCAAACAAGCAGACAAAAAATAATAGACAAACCAATCTCCGAAAAACCGGCGAAAAACATTTAGAAACATTGTGGTCGCTTCTCACAGCTGAAATGCCGCGACATGCCATCGGCTCTGGGGGGTGGTGGTTCGGGGGTTTGGGAGACTGTTATATAATAAACACACGCGGCTTGGCTTTGTGGGCTAACTAGACAGGGCGGCAGGCGGACAGACAATCGGACAGACACCGGGGTGGGCGTCGAATATCAGCCACCGGGCTCTCTGTCGCTGACAAGGGAATCCGAGGACTCGCCGCAGATTTCTGGCTTCTGGATGTTGTGTTGATGGCGCCGAACCTGGCATTTTGCGCATTTGTTTTGCGAACCCGTGCGGGTGGGGGATGAGCTGCGAGCGGTTCCCCTTCCTGTGTGGGTTAATTAGGGTGGGGCAGGTTATCATGAAGATTGTCGCACCAACAATTGAAATTGAAGCAATTAATCGCTGAGTCGGGCCATCGCGCGGCACATAAGAGGTCTCTTCCCGCTCTTAGCACTAATATATCGCAGGGAAATTTGCTTATTCCAATTACAAGCCAACGCCAGACGGACTGTGATTTCATCAGCCGCCGCGCCGTCAGTCCGTCAATGTCCCCCATTCCCGGCGAGCTATCAATCAATGCGGAACCGGCGGCCAGTCGTTGCCCTCGTACCCCCAGCGAGCAACACGTGTTTCCCCTGACGGAGTCCGGCCAGCAACCACGTGAGCACGTGACGCCGGACCCCAAGGCCCAGCAAAGCCCCGGAATGCGAGCTCGTTACAGTGCGGATCGAAACTGACTATGTGTGGCGGCGGCGGCGGCGGCTTCCGATTCACACTATGCGCAATTTCCCAGCTGGATTGCGTCACTCGAACCCGCGCTTTCTGCCGGCGAAGCGGTTTATTTTAAACCTAATTATAAGGCAAGCCCATCGCGCTGTATGTATGAATTCCCCAGTCGATTTGACTTACATGAATGAATGAAAGCCCGCGCTGATAAGGCGATATATGTTCCGACATGCGTCTCGCGTCTCGCTTGCCGGTCGCCGTAAAATCTGAAAACATTGGACTCAGCACTATGCCGCTCCAGACAGGGGTAAGCAGCTCATTAAGCTCAGGCGGTGGTCAATAATGTTATTGGATAAAGGCTAGCTTTAAGCCTTAAGCTAGTTTAGATATATTCGAAAAAATGTAATGCAGTTTTAAAGTTGTATCGCATCTTATTTGAGTATTATTTGCTTATATTACTTTTAATTTGGAATTGATTATGCCTGGCCAATACCAAGAAACAAACTTTACTATAATATTATTTTGGCAATAAAATAAATGCTTGGATTGCTATCATGCGTTGACCCATATAAAATCACCATCTATGTTTAATTCAAAGCCGTGCTCTATGTGCCCCCGAATACAACAATTGTTCTTCATCAGCGGAATCGCTTTAATTCAACGACTGTCGCGAGGCAAAGACGGGCTGACAGACATCCATTCATCAGAGATGGCCCACGACTTGGATTTGACCCCTGCTTGTCACGCTGCTCACGTGCTGTGTTCCCGGCAGGTAGTTAACGGTCTATTAATGCGGTTGCCAGGCGCCTGCCACGCGCCTCCCATCACGCTCAACCCCAGTCCGCCCATGCGGCGTATGAGTAATACGCGCAACGACCTTCAACAAGTTGCCTAGTTGACGGTGCCCGACTTGACTCGGATTCGAATGCTGTTCTCTGTGTTCGGTTTCTGTTTCTCTTTCTGTTTTGACATCGACCACACACACACAGCTGCGGTGCGGCAGGAAGCGTACTAATTAGCAAATAAATAAAAACACGCTGGGAAATACGCAAACAGGGACACGCAAACATATATCCCTGTGTCCTGTGCTCGGCTCTTGCCGTGCCACGATAGCTGGCAAATTTTGTGAGTCGATGCAGGACGACTGAAAGGTTTTGCTGCTGCTGCTGCCTGCAGTTTGGCACGTCGCCTCGGCCGGGCTTGAGTCCTACCGGGCAGGAGCACTCCGCGCCTCCGATTTTTCGGTCGCTCACGTAGGGCACGTAATTGAAAATTAACTTGTCTGCCTTGTCGGCAATGGCTGGGAGCCGGTCCGCCGCATACGAAAGCAGAAGGGAAGCGTTCTCAGTTTCTAAACATGGAAATTTATTCACAATACTTGGGGGTTCCTAATTAAAGCTATGCACCAACTAAGAGAGGGGCTTGTTGTGCTACCAGAAGCGGCACTGATCCGCGGAGTTCATCCCCGTTCCGCTCTGGCACCCGAACACCTCGGCGAACTTCGGCACCTGGCTGAGGGCGTAGTTGAGGCGCTGGCTGCCCGTGTCATGGTATATGTCGCCCTCGTCGCCGCAGAAGAAGTGTGCGAACTGCAGGAAGTAGAGGCGGCCGTCGTCCGGATTGTTCATCCAGTCGCCTCCGTAGGTGTCCAGCGCCAGCCGGGATCCACTGACGTCCGAGGTGCGCTCGTTTAACATCACGGCGCTGTCATTGAGGCACATCACGGCGTCCGTGTAGCTTGGCACCAGGACGAGCTGGTCGCTAAAGTTGCTCATGTGACCCCACGCATCGTAGTCTACCAGGTCTGTGTCGAGGGCGTGCATCATCTCGTGGCCCAGGGTGTTGGCCAGGTCACCGTAGAGCAGCGCCGGCCAGAAGTCGGCGTGGAAGAAGGGCAGCCGGACGTAGGAGTAGGGCACAAAAATAATGTCGCCCAGGCAGTAGAAGTACGGCGTGGCGTCTATGTTGTCGGGAAACTCGGGCTGGTGCATGTTAAAGCTGTACCAGATCTCGCGCTCCGTCTGGTTCGTGGAGCCCTCCAGATCGGAGACGACCGAGTAGTAGTAGAGCAGGCTGTTCAGGTGGTTCTCGTAGAAGTCGTAGCCCACGACCCACCGGCGATCGACCTCCCAGTAGAACTGGTCGGACACATTGGGCGGCAAATTGCCGACGTTGATGCGCATGAAGTGTACTTTGTCCTTCAGCGACGACACCAGCTCCTGGCTGAGGTTGAACGGATTGTTGTCCAAGTTCAGCTCCAGCTGACCTCGCAGCTGCTCGAACACTCGGTGAATGACGAGCTCATCGGCCCTCCTGCGGTGGGCGTAGAATCTGTGTTCGTAGACGTAGTTCATCGGCAGGTAGAGGGAGCGGCGCATGTGGCGGATGCACCGGAGGGACAACTTACTATCCGGGCTCCAGTCGGCCAGCGGGTTGTGCGGCAGGCCCACGAGATGGCTGAGGAACCTCGCCAGGCTGTAGCGGTTGAGCAGCAGATTGTCAGCTCGGTTGAGATACTCCACTAGACGCTTGATGGCCGGCAGGTCGTCCACTTGGAAGGCTTGATTGCCTCCCACCGACCTGTTCAGCTGCTGTCTTAAGATCTGGTCCCAGTCCACCCCGGGCACTTCCGCCCGAATCTCCTTCAGGCTGCGGTTTGTAAAGCTGTCGTCGGGTATTTTGGTCCTCTCCAGGCTGGTTAAGTTTTGCTCCAAGAGTCGGAACTGCTCCTGGAGCTCTTTGTAGGGGGGCCAAGGTCCGTCGGACAGGCCGTGACGACTGAGGGCGTCGTAAATATCAGGGGTGAGATTCAGGCTCAGGTGGTGGTTGTGGGGCAGCAGGAAGAGCATGTGGTGGCTGGCGTTGTGCCACCGCACCTCCAGCAGCACAAAGTGGCCGTGGTAGCCGTACCGGCCCAGGACAGCCAGCAGCTCCGACCAGTGCGTGGTCCTCAGGGAGGAGGTCTGCAGCTTCTGGTCCAGCAGCTGCAGGTAGCGGCCCAGGTTGGGCTTGCCCAGATCGAGGCAGTCCTGAAAGTGGGTCGCCAGCTTCCTGTACATGGGGAATTCGAAATAGCTGGAATTGTGCTGCAGCTCTGTGAATAGCTCCTCGTAGTGGTCGTTGATGTGGGCCTCGCTTATGGTCGTGGCCGTGGCATCGCTGCCGTGCTTTTCCCGCCACTTGCCACAAGCATAGGCGTAGAAGTCGTCGCAAGGCTGCCTCTCGCTGTCCACGTAGCTCATCAGCCGCTCGATGTGTTGCTGGTTGACCGCCGAGTTGCAGCTGTTGTGGTAGGGGCAAGTACGATTCAGATTTATTGTGTACGGCGCACTGTAAGCGTAGTCGGCACTGGCCACAAACAGAAAGAGTATCCACAGTACGGCTGACATTTTGTAGGATTTATTGATTATCTGTATAAATTAAATAATGTCACACTTCTGGGAAAGCTGGAAGCTTCTCTAAGTTGCTTTCATAAGCCGCGTTGGCGATCTTTGATTTTAATTTGATGCTTTCTTGGCCGCATAGATGCAAACATGTCCGACGAGAAGAAAACGCTTCGATTTTAATCAATTCAAC
Organism: Drosophila bocqueti; assembly: GCA_018151655.1. Classification (NCBI taxonomy): domain Eukaryota; kingdom Metazoa; phylum Arthropoda; class Insecta; order Diptera; family Drosophilidae; genus Drosophila; species Drosophila bocqueti. The sequence goes on along the minus strand of JAECXF010000149.1, from coordinate 1,189,610 downwards.
GCAACGGAGAACGGAGAATTCTTGGTATAACTCGAGCGATTGTTGCGCGACTGCCGCTTGTTAAAATACAACTAAAAACTCGTTTCACGCGGTTTCGATTTTATGTAGATTCCGTATTCGCATTTTCACTCTCCCCGCTGGCTACACGAAACACTTACCCACACAGGAGCGAGCTTCTTGCAGCTCGGCTCTTTTTTCGCTTGGTTAGCTTATCAGCGTTTTAAATACGTCTTTCGTTTGGTGTGTCGAGGCTAGATAAGCACACTGGAAGAAATCGGAGGGAACTCTGAAAATAGCAATCACATTAATGATTAATTTTCTGTGTTTCAGTTTAATAAATAAGCTTTTAATGTATCATAAATTGGCATTCATGTAGCCATTTATTTTGTTTTAACCAAATATTCTTGTACGATTTATCTCAAAATAATACTCCTCAAACTATAAAATATTATCACCATTGTTTTCAAAATGTAATATAAACTCTGTTTAAGACATTTTATGTATTTTTGGGAAACACAAAATATATCAAACCGAATCAAATAAGATATTTGAGACCGGATGTGACGATAATTTGAATTCTTCCTTAACAGTGTTACAGTGCAACAATGCTTACAAATATCTGCCAGTGTATGGTGGATGACACTTAACTCAATACTATTATTAATTGTAACAATTCGACTTTTATTATTATTTTAGTTATTGGTTAAGATCGCCGCTCGAACGGCGCCTGATAAGAGCTTCGAATTAATGGATGACGCAATTGAAAGTGCAATTCATGATTGCGATTAACCTTAAGCACGAGACACGTTCTGCCTCGGCACCACCCAGTGGCCCGTCTATATAATATATGAATATGTTCCCATTTATGTTCATGTTCAGATAATGCTCTAACCATGCTCTTGCTGTCGCTCGGTCCCCGGGTGGGGGCTTGTCTTGGGTGCTTTGAAATGTGAAATCGAATACGATCTCGCTCATTTGTGTGCCTCTCAAGAGTCTAATTAAATTTCTTATTTTTCTCAACCTGCCTTGATTCCCCTATATTCCTCAGGTTAAATTTCACGTATATGTGAAATCTAGCTTAAGCTTTGTTGGAATAAACACAGAATATACCATATTCATTGCGAATCTTTTCCATGATTATACACATCAGCGGCTCCTAATCAGCGAAGTTCAATCCCTCGTTTAATATTAAATGAATGCGTTTTAATTAATTTGCAATTTGGCATATAGAAGGAGACACTCTTTTATTTATCCATTATCGGCACAGTAGAAATGCCGCAATATTAATTAATTAATCGCTTTAAAACACACGATGCTTTAACAGGCGAAAATACCTTTCTATAAATCAGGGAGACGTCGCGTGAATTTATGCAAATTGATTGAAAATGCTTTAAATGTGTTTATGCGTGCAACGCCAAAGAACGCGACCTGGGCGATGTGTGTATCAAAGAGAGGAGCAAGCGATAATTATTTATATTAAAAATTTCACTTTTTCGGCGCATAACTCATTAAATGCCATATAGACAAAAGGCCGCGTCAGTTGGGCCAAAGCGGTATGCAATTTAATTTATTAATATATTAAAAGCGCGGCAAACGGCAAACGAAAATTAATCTGCGCATCCCGCGGATGGGCCAAAGAGAGTCGAGAAGAATGCGAGTCGTTAACGGGTCAATGGCAACACAACACTTCCGCAGCTTGAGGCCCACAGCCTCTGGTATCTGGTAGTTGGTAGTTGGTGGCTGAAAGCTGCAAGTGGCGGCACAGCCCGCTTCACTGCATCGACGCCACAAAAAGGATGGCCAGAGGATGGTGGCGCCACTTTGGAGCACCCAATTCATATTTTAAGCACGCGTCGCGGGCCGCTGGACTACGCCTTTTGAGTCTTATCGGTGCTATCTGAGTGAATTCTTTGCGCCATGCGGATGAAGAATTTCTCATTCCGGAGCAACGTTAATATACGAAGTGACCCTTGTTTTAACATTGCTCAAAAGTACAAAATACAAGAGTCCATGTAACATACATATGTATGTTCCAAGCAATCCGAAATTGATTATATTTAATTATATCCCCAAATAAATAGGGATAATTCGGCAGGCGATGGCTTTAATCTCATGAATAGTTTACCAGGTATCGCGTTTTTGATGCCCTCCACTTAATCGCTGTTACGTCTCCCCATTTGTTCTGATTTCGATGGCATTAAAAGTATATCTGCGGTTCGTTTCCACTCCACAGTCAACGGACTGCTCTTACTTTTAAAAGCCAGACGACACAGAGGAAAAACCCTCGCACATCGCTCTTCAGCTTTTCAGTCCACTCTCAAGTTACGCGCACTCGAAGTAATTCAATTCAATATCCGACGTCTCTGCGCCGCACAAACGACAATATTAAAGTTATTGAAAGCACGGGCCAAACAAATAAACGCCGGAGTGTTGGCTGTGGAAAAATGATGGGAAACCTTTTACTTTCTCGCCCACTGAGCCCTACTTGCCGAATTTGTTGTCTAGACAAAGTCGCTGCCATGCATGAAAATATGCCACGTGGCTATTAGCAAATTGAAACAGTCTATTTAAAGGCCTGACTATGTCACAGATGATACAATAACGAGGCATTTCCTTTCTTAGCAGCCACCGCCGTTGGCATCAGACCTCTTTGGCATCTGAGCTCTCTTCCAATCTCTGCTCATTCGAATTTACTGCTCTTGAAGTGATTTGCATAAGGTGGTAAATGGCAAACAAAGTTCAGCTCGCATAACGGACGACAACCACCTACAGGTTTGGTTTGAATCGTATCAAAATCAGAGCTCGTCCCATGAGCCCTGCTTTCGCATTTCTCGCCTCCTCTCCCCAAAGCCACAAGATGCAGAAATTTGAGTGTGTGATTTTTATTGTGACTGCAACTCGCTTGGGTCTTGTTAGTATTCCCATTTTCGGGCGAGATTTTTGCGCTTGGTATGCAATGGTGCTGGAGTTTGGGCATTCCCAGTTGTCGTACACGAGGTGTTAATTGGAACTCGCATTTAATAGCCTTCTTGGCAGCTGCACGGACATCATTATTATCCTTTTCTGCCAAGAGGAGGAGGAGGGACATCTGCAGTTGCCCTGCATTGCACTTTAAGGCCATAAACTATTTGCAATTTCTGCAACATTTCAGGTCAACTCGACTAGGACTTTCTCGGAAGGTTCGCGAAGGCAATTAAATTACTGTTACCGCGGGAAATCCATTAGCTTGACAGCTGCGGCAGTGGGGCTTACCTGTTCGGTGATCAGGGGATCAACGCGAATCAGAGGTAGCGGGACAACCGCCACTTAATCCGCGCGGATTCGGGTTTAGGGTACAAGTACAGGCATCCCAATACCTGCTACCTGTGCCTGTACCTGTGCAAGAAGCACATACCAATGCTAACTTTTACCTGTGATGACTATAAGAACTCCAGCCAAGCAGCGGAAGGGCACAGTTACAAACTGCAACGTCTAACGTGAACACCAAAATTCAAAAGCGAAAATCAAGATGGTCCTGAGCAATTCTACACCAAACAACAAGCACAGCGAGATGATCGTGGACACGGCGGCCATGAACAGCGAGGATCTCAACGAGCTGCTGCAGCTGAATGCTGAGATCGAGGGGCGCCGTCGTTCCAGCCATCACGGGGACGCTGGAAACGCCTGCGGCCTGCTTCGAGCCACCATGACCCGGGAGGAGCTCTTCGAGATCTCCTCCCTGGACGACGACCGCTTCCTCACGGCCCTCGAGCACCAGAACTCGTATGTGACGCCTGGCCGTGTTCAGGTCACGGACCTGGACTTGTCCAGCATTGAGAACCTGATGAAGTATTTCGACGAGGAGGTCCCAGTCACACCCACCAAGAGCCCAGAGGCCACCAAGATGGCCGCCTGCTCGGGAAAAGTGGCCAGCGCCATAGCCAAGCTCAGCAGCCAATCAGATCCGGTCACTCCGCCCAAGCCGAAGATGAGTGGCAAGCAGAAGATCAGCGAGCTGAAGCAGAAGTATGAGCAGCAGCCGGAGATGCACACCCCACGTGGCGCCGCACAAAAGTCCTCCGGAACGCTGCACGTGATGGTAAAGGAAATGGCTCAGCGGTTTAACTCGAAGATCAGCCAGGTGATACGCCGCGCCGAAGAGCCGCAGTACGTCCAGCTGCAGAACGAACTCTCGCCGGAGGCCAAGAAGCCCCAGTCGCAGTCCCACCTCAAAGCGGAGACCTCGAGCTTTGGCCCCTGCCTGGTGGCCGAGGAGGTGTTCCGCGAGCTGAGCGTCAAGGACAAGGCACTGTTGTTCAACAAGTTTGTCGGCGACATGGCGGCCAAGCATCCCAAATTCAAACCCCATGCCGAGGGTCTCAAGGCGAAGGTGAAGAAGCAGATGGTCCGCGGCGAGGTAGTAGCGGAGCAGCAGGCCAGTGTCAAGCACCTGGCTCAGGAACTGGAGGCCAAGTGCGTTCTAGCACAGGGTTCGCCACCGCGACCCGGACGACTTTCACCATCCAAGCCGGCTGAGAGCAAGCCGGAGACACCCACTTCCCAGCTGCATGTGAGTACGCTGACGGTAATCCTCAAGCCCAGTCCGGAAGGCAGGGTGCCGCGACCTCTCACCCGTCGTTGCCTAGAGCCTCAGAGCCATACCCGAGAAACATCCCAGAAACGAAATCTGGACGCCATTCGCAAGTCTCTGCCCACAGAGGCCTATGCCCCACCGAAAGAAGATCCGACGCACTCGCCAGGAGCGCAGCGGATGCGAAAGCCAAATGTTTTTTCAAAACGAGCAGCTGGAAACCGTGTTCTACAGCTGGCTCAGCGCGGAGAACGGCGTTCAGTTCGACATCACTAGTGTGTCGAATAGCCTGCAGCCCATTGAGATAGCCGCAGGCGAAGAAGACCTCTTGGAGCAGCCGCTGCCCGAGTTGAGCGCAGCTTCCATGGGCGATAGCACGCAGAAGACCGCCGTGGAGCAGCTTTTAGAGGAGGCCATAGCCAAATTGGAGCTGGAGCACAGTGTCAAGGAGGACGACCACGTCGAGGAGAAGGAGGTGGACACGGCCCAGGCTCAGATAGTCAAGACCGCGCCGCGTCGGGTGAAGCGTCAGGCTCCGCCAGTGCCTGCTCCTCGACCCAGCCTGAGTCAAACCCAGTCCAGTGCCTCCAGCTGCAAGCAGTCCGAAGCTGAGGAGAGCGAATCCGGGTTGTCAACACTGCCAAAGGTAAATTCAAAGATGGTTGGAATAAAGGAATGCGCATTAACCATACATTTTTACTCTCTTCAGATAACCAGCGACGAATCTCAGCCGGAAACTCCAAAGGAAGGCCAAGAGCAGACTCACTTCGATTTCGCAAAGCCCCAGCGTCCACCTCGCAAGAAGAAGATGCGCCGCACCCTGACTTGGAAGAAGGAGAACTCCATTGTTGAGGCCACAGCCAATGCGATCACTTCCACGGACTCTGACTCGGACTACAAGCCACCTGCCTCGGCTCCCAGCAAAAAGAAGATGGACGCAGCCTCCAGTATGCCAGAACAGAGCTACATAGAGCTGGACAAGTCGTTGATGCGCCACGTGAACTCGCCTCGGAAGATCAAGTCGGCCTATACCCTGACCGTGATGTCCTCTCCTTCGCCAAACGCAGACAGCGATCAGTCGCCAGCCCACACGCCAAGGCAGTCCCTGGCTCAGCCCCTGCGGGACAGCTTTATAGACCAGGGCTTCGAGACGTGCTCAAACGATCCAATGGACAACAGCCCGATGCGACGATCCTCCTTCGGCAACAGCGGCTCGAAACCCTCTGGTTTCTCCACGCCAGTCAAGGGGCGCACCGGCACCAGTCCGGCCCAGCAGCAACTATTCAGTCCCATTCCCAACCAGGAGAGGCCACGACGCAGCTCCTTGGCCATGCAGGTGATTCGAGAGGACCATCCACTCGATCTGGATGGAATTTCCACAACCCCGTCCACGCCCTGCAGTGAGCGGGAGTTCTTCGCCAATGCGCCAACCGTTGATATTAACTCCTCCCAGGATGAGATCCCGGCTGCGAAGATGCAATCGATGTTCTGGATCACAGCCGGGGACTTTACCGTGTCCCTGGAGATATTCTACAACAGCCCCGAGCGCCTCCGCCTGCTGTACGAGATTTTCACGCAGAAGAGCTGGGAGACACGGGACCTGGCCTTCGGCATCGACGGGCATAAGTTCACCCGGGGCGGAGGAGGCTCGTGCTCGGCCCGACAGACACTGCCGGACCGTCCGCCCAGCGTCCAGGGCTGCTCCCACTACTGGTTCGCCTGCGGAGACCTGGCCGTGCCCTTTAGCGGCAAGCTGATGACAGGCGAGAAGGTGGATAAGCTGTTCGCGTTCCTCGACTCTGAGAAATCTGAGCTGCGCTTCGGAGTGGATCACATCGAGTTCAGCAGCGCTCCCGAGTTCTGGCCCACCACCCAGAAGTACTCGATCGAGAGTAGCTACAGCATGCTGGTGGGCTTGCAGACTGGTGCCAGCAATGGCCTGGAGGGACGCAGCAAGTACTCCTGGCCCAACAACAGCGGCAACGCCAACCAGACCATTAAGACCAGCGACCTAGACCAGACGGAGTTCGAGTCCGATAGCTTCAGCAACAACAGCGGCAGGCTGTCCTTCTCACCCGACATGTTCTCCATCGACTACGAAGCGGTGCCCCTGGACGAACTGTTTGCCAAGTCGGGTCTGGGTGCCACTCCAGCTGCTCCTGTCATGTCCGTGCCCCAGATGATGAAGACGCTAAAGCAGCAGCAAAGCAAGCTCCGGAGCGTGGAGCAACGGATCCGCAGCTACGAAAAGCCCGCCAATCTGGCGGACGGCTCGCTGGAGCACTGCCGCAACACGCCGGAGTATGTCCACAAGCTGCGCTCCATTATCCGGGCCATCGACAACATTGGACGCGACAATGGCTTCCGCGCCTGCTCTATGGAGCAGCTCGAGAGCTTCATGTACTTCCTCAGCGAGTATGCGGACATTTGCCTGGCCAACTGCAGCGAGCACATGGACAAGATACTCGATACTCTGCTGGATCGTCGGGCCGTGGAGGTCTAAAGAAGTAAATAGTTTCTAGAATAAGTTCCTCTATCCATAAGTTTTTTTAGACATCAACATTTAATGTTACACAGACCTAAGAAAATACAAATAAAAGACTAAAACTAAATTCAACGATTTATTCACTGATGGAAGCATACTTTCGGGAGTGCTTGATATTCGCAGTATCATAGATTTAGGCTTAGCCGACGAAGTCTCTGTTCCCAGGAAGAGAGGGAATGCGCTAATACGCCACTTGAATCCAGCAGCCAGGCCTCCGGCATGTCTGGGCTTTGTTTTCGCTGTGCACATGCCACGTAGGAGGCCAAGAACATCACGGGCTTTAGACAAAATAAATGTTTGCTTTTTTCCCCCGCATGTCTGCTGCACTCCAGGCGCTCCCTGACCAGTTTCAGTTGCAGGAGTCGAGAAGGAGCGCTCCCTCGGTTCAATAACAATTTCACGTGCTCCGAGTGCTGCGCCAACACAGGATGAAATAAAATCGGGAATCGGTGCACTCGACAGTAGGGCAGGATAAGCATTTATGCGTTCCTTGGTCACTTGTTAGCCCAGTGATTCGAGTGGAATTGTTATTGATATGTGGAGCGTCATCTGCGAGGATTGCCTGAGCTTATTATCCACCTACCTTGCTGCGGGATCCGGATTTGTGGAATAAAAAGGCACATTGATGTGTAAGAAGCAATCCAAATAGATATTTTATTTGTGTCGCTGGCTGCTTGCTGGCTTGCTCCGTTCGGGGCAGGGGACAAATTCTTTAAATGTACATTATCACTCTTATCGTTTAGAAACACAAACTAAGGCCTATGATATATGTATTTAAATATATAATATTTGTATATGTATAGTTTAGAACGTACTTGTGTTGGCCGCTGGCTTGCTTGGTTCAAATAAACTGATATATACCTAAAACCCACTCGAACTCGGCAACTAACTTAGGTGTTTATCAACAGTACCATATTTGTATTTCGTATTTGAGTTCATCTCTTTATTAATTGGCTTTTGCTTAATACCGTCGCCTCGCGTGCTGTTATATGGGAATTCTGTTTTTTTTTTTTAATTTCTTTGAGTTCCTATATCATAAATTGCTTCCTCTCGCACAAGTGGGCAATCGCTGAGACGCCTATAACGAGTACATAATTTACAATGGTATTTGGTTTCATTCATGCGTATGCGTTTTTATTTACAGTTTGTGAGTGTGTGTATATCCTGTGCTTTGTATTTTAACAATTTGGCAACATTTGAAATGTATATTTATTCGCTTTTTGCAATTAAATTAATTTATGTTTTGACTAACTGCCCAGAATGTGTGTGTGCTGAAATCATATTGCATATTGCTCTCTGCTTTGGCACCGCACAGGGAATACCCTTAGCAGGAAGATGATATTGTTGAGAACGCAACGTAAAGGGGGCCTGCATTTCAACTGCATCTGTGGGAATAGGTATGCCGCGATAGGGTGTGCCAAGTCGACCTGGGGGTGAGTTAGCTCGGTTAATTAATTTACTGCCTTTGTTTGTCCAACACATTTTTGAATAACGCCCGCACGCCAAACAAAATGCAATATTTATGTGTAGCAAAGGGTAAACGTAAACCAAAGCTTGACTTCGTTAGCGCAACCATTTGCTTAATTAAGTACATAGTTTTTATGGTTTACCATCCGCTCTGCTGCAGCTCCTATTTTCGGGCTTTCGGTTGCGTTTTTCACTTTTAATTTCGATTTGTTTTTAATGGCACTTTATTAATACGATTTCTATGTGTGTGTCTAAGCCCGCCAGTGCGTTCCCAGCAGCGCCAGGAGCGCGAGCAGCCAGCAGGGCGCCATGGAAAGGCTCCAGCTCCCGCTGCCCTTGTCCTTGGACCAGTCGTAGCCCTTGGGACTGTTGCCCGTCAGCTTCTGCTCCGACTTGCCGATGTCGTTCAGGTTCGATTGATATTTGTTGCCCGCTGTAAGTGCCGGCACGGTCAATTAGTTTTCCAGCAGAGGCTGCTGCAGTTCGCTGGAACTACTTACATTTGTCAATCACAATCACCGAATTCGTTGGCCCGTCGCCGCCGATGCCGTTCAGAGGGGTGTTGTGGTAGCCGTCCAGCGTGTTTGCCGTTGTCGTCGTTGTTGTGCGCCGCAGCGTTGTGGTTGTGGGCGGCGGTTGTGTGGTCGGCGGACTTGACACTGCGGGGCATAGATTTTGATATGAATCAGTGAGTGTGTATGTATCAGAGGGAGGATGCATTTGCAGCACACAATCGCGGCTCCATTTACCGGCTAGCACAAGCCGCAGCCGTACAAAAACCCACCGCCCACCGCCTGCGGCCAGCTCGATATCTTAACTGCTATTTTCTGCTCTTCCACCCAATTGTCTTCCCTTTTCTGGCCACGTAAATCCATCCTCCTCACCCGCCTCTTCCTTTCGATTTCAATTTCTTGGCCCCTTTCCTAGAGTTTCCTGGACTTCTTCTCGGCTGGCTGGCTGGCCTCTTTTGGCATTAAATTCGACAATTTGTTGAGGAAATTTATGGGGCCTGGCACTTGGCCTTGCCTTGGCTGGGAATCCCGAAACCAGGAACCCCCCAGCTTCCTTCCCGCATCTTCCCTGACCACTCAATAAAATTGTCACAGGTTCATTGTTCGCATTGTTGGCGCTGTTCCCCCACTTATATCAGCGGCCATTGTTACCTTTAATTGGTAGAGCGACACCCACTTCCGTAAGGGCTCCTGCCATTGTTGTGCCACCGGCAGCCAAATAAAAAGCGTGTACATATAAATTAACTTGTCGCCTTTTCACATTGGCCATTCTTGGTGGCCATGGCCATTTATTGGCGCCAACGCCAACGCCAACGAGCGGATATTTTATATTGTTTTATGAACTTTTGTGAACGAATCGGGGGCTTCCACGCTGGACGATAATAGCCAAGCCATTGACTGGGGAGTGATTTAGCAAATTGACAGATTATTGACACTTTATTGGTCCAGCAACGGCTTTAATTGCCACCTTGTCGCAGCCACAACGAGGAAATCAATAGATAAGGGAAACCGAAACCCCTATATATAGAGTGTTGCATTCATTTTCGGGGGCAAGTGAGGGAATTAAAGCCAAAGCCAAAGCCAAAGCCCTTAAAGTACCGCACCAACAATGGATGGTTATCTCTGGCCAGGGCACAACCAATCAACTGCACCGACAAACGCCATAATTAAAGCCACAAAATGTTGCAGTTTTGGGTTTCCAACCATCTAAACACACACTCCCGAGCCCCAAAGCTCGCCCCCTGTAATTTATACCGAATTTCGGGCGGTGCCTGGATTCGCTGTGGCTGTGGCTCTGGCCCCAATATTAAAGGGTATAAATAACTCGTATGGCTGCGAACTCACTGTAGAGTTTAATGTTGCCGTCCGTGTCTCCCCGAGGATTTTTGGCGACGCACTTGTAGTTGCCGTAGTCGCTGCTCTCCACGTTGATAATCGTCAGTCGCATGGTCGCCTTGTACGACGGGTGGCCCGGAATTGTTTCGGTTCTGCAAGTAGAGAAAATCACAAGGCTCGGCATTAGCATCAGCATCAGCATCAGCAGCGGCACAATCTGTGCTGTGAGGCAAGGTCAATGACAGCTTTTGCGTCGCGCGTCCATGATCCGACGCATATTGTGGGTCAGGCCCCATGAGTGCCAATCGGGAATCAAGGCCAAGGTGAAACTGATAAGCACCCACTTAAGGCTAATCAGAATGCGACCTGGCAGGCCGAGCACAGTGGCTCCAAGTGCCTACTTAATCGGTAGAAATCCTAAAAGTACCAGCAAGTTTTTTGTAAAGTAAATATTTGTTTTTGGATTAGTTTACATATTACTTGTCCCACTAAATCCTAACAATTTTCTGAAAGAAGGCGCAATAGCAGGCAATTATTTGTATATTGTTATGCCCTGCAGGGTGTTCTAATTTTATTCAGAAGCTTTAATAATAATATAATAATACATTGCAAACTGTAAGGGTATACAAACTCCGGCTTCCCAAAGTTAGCAGCCGTTCTTGTTTGTAATCAGGCCTTTTATTGATTGTAAATAAAAATTAAAAAGGATCTTGATCCTCCAGCAACATAATATGTACATCTATCCGTTCTTAGGGAGTATAAAATATTCTGGCCATATGAAAGCATTTAAGAAGGTTGCCATAAGAATTAAATACAAAAAACCCTTCCCCCATTCCTACAATTATTAATATTATGAGGTGGAATCTCCCATACCCTAAAATCAAATATAATATTAGTATCTTATATAGTTACTCATATTGTGCGACATAAAATCGGCTTGCTTGAACTAGTGTGCGCTGCCCGGACTCCACGATGAAGACTGACAGGCAACGGGGCTTGCTCTAGTCCGCAGTCTCCGCGATCCAGGCAACTTGGTGTCTGGCCAGTTGTAATTTGTCACAGTCGGAACCATCATGCTGAGGCTCAGCTTGGTGGCTTTTCTTCTCTTTTCGCTGGCCTGGCGCACCACGCCCACCGCTTGTCGCCAGATACGTCCCGCCCAGAGCATCCAGCAGATGCTGGCCACCCAGCTTCAGAGCTACATGGATACCAAGGCGCGTCCCTGCGAGAACTTCTACCAGTATGCCTGTGGCAACTGGCAGATCCAGCAGGAGGAGGAGCAGAACTTTCCGCGCGAAAGGGAGAGGGACAGGCACCGCGAGCGGGAGAGGTACCAGGAGCAGTTGCTGCCGTCGGACATTTTGGATGGGATTGACAGCAGCCTTAATCGGCGCTTGGAACTTCTGCTGCGGCGCAGCAACGGCAGCAGCTCCATTGAGGGAGAATCTTCGGTGCTGGAGCTGATGCGGCTCTACTACCGCTCCTGCAAGCGGCTCAAGCCCTACAACCTGAAGAAGTATCTGGTGCTACTGCAGCCCTCCAACCTTACCCACTGGCCGTCGGTAGGTCGAGGCTGGCGGCCCGACAACTTCGACTGGATAACCACTATGGGTAGACTGCGGCTGCACGGTCTGAATGGGGCACTGCTGCGGATGGATGTCCTGCCGCGGTGGGACGACTCGCGCTCATACAGCCTCTACGTGAACAAGCCGAGTCGCCAGGAGACGGTGCCCATGGGGGAGGGTGCCATAATTGAGCTTCTGCTGGACATTGGCCAGACGAAGCGGGCGGCAAACGCTCTGGCCCGACTGGTGGACGACTTCGAGCACAAGCTGCACCGCCTGCAGGACTTGGATGACGACGAAGGACCGCGAGAAATGCAACTGGGTTACCTGGCCACCCATCTGCCGCAACTCCGTTGGCTGTCCTTCATGCGGCAAGTGCGCGATGAGGCCGAGCTGGATCTGCGCTCCACGTTGATAATCGAGAACATACCCTACCTGAGGGCACTGAGCGAACTGGTGGAGGCCCAGTCGCCGGACACTGTCTGCAGCTATATCATGCTCAAGTGGCTGGCCTTCCTCAAGACCCAGGGCCCGGCGGAGATCTCGCGGGGAGAGTGCGTCTCCAGCCTGCGAAGGGCAATGCCACTGGCTAGTAGCTGGCTAATTAGTCAGCATTTCTTTGACCCGGATTCTGAGCCAGAGATTCGCGCTCTGTTCCGGCGTCTAAAACGGCGGTTTGGCCAAACCCTGTCCGAGAACCGCCTTCGACTTTCGCCTCCCCTGGTGCACATCCTGCAGCAAAAGATACGCGCAATGCGCCTGCAACTGGGCTTTGTCCAATTGGACGAACTGGAGAGCGTCGAACAGCACTACGACCGCCTCGAGCTGAATGATCACAACTTCTATGGGAACCAGCTGGAGCTGCTCCGCCTGCGTGTGGTGGCCAACTACGACATGCTCTCGCTGAACTCCACCAACTCAACCAATTCAACGCGGGGCGTCAGCTACCTGGCGGAGAGCTGGGACGCCAGCAACTCGTCGCCACTGTATGTGAGGCCACGCAACCTGGTGCTGGTGCCGCACGGACTGCTCCAGCTGCCCGTGTGGCACCGAAACATCAGCGCACTGCAGCAGCACGCCGTGTTGGGGTTCGCCCTGGCCCACGAGCTGGCCCATGGGTTCGACATGTCGGGAATCGACTACGATGACCTCGGCAACATCATGGGTCCCGTGGAGGAGATCGGGGCTAGCAAGCAGTTCCGGCAGGGACTCAACTGCATGCAGCAGCAGATGGCAACCGGATCCAAGTGGCTCGACGAGAAACTGGCTGACTTTGCTGCCCTGCGACTGGCATATGAGACATTCTTCGGTGTGCGAGCGGATCAGAGGGAGCCGCGAGATCCCTTGGTGCCCCAGTTTAGCCAGCGGCAGCTGTTCTTCATTAGCTTCGCCCAGTTCTTCTGCGGACGGACGCCAGTCTCCAGTCTTCGGTCGCAGCCACAGGCTCATTTGGAGCACGCCGCCGACGAGCTACGCGTGATGCAGACACTGGCCAACTTTGAGGAGTTCTCGAGGGAGTTTGGTTGCGAGAAAAAGGCCAAGATGCAGGCCAGCCACCGGTGTCGCCTTTGGTAAGGGTCTGAAACATCAAAGCATCCAAATCCAAGCTTCAAGTTGAAATGAATGTGTCACATAATATTTCACCGAATTTCTTTATATGATAAAGAGGTCTGACTTTGATTAAATTAAATAATATTACTTTTATATAGAACGAAATAATGATGTAGAGAATTTGATGTGGGCATTTGTGGAACATTAGGTTTCCGATCGTATTTATGAAAGCTATATGATGTAGTCGTCGATCTAGTTCTTTTAGGCTATTTAGAATGTTAGAGACGGACTCTAGGGTTAATCAGAAAAACATAAATACCATATTCTATAGGGTGACACCGTTGTAGACTTTTGACTTTAAGTGTGTTCATTGAATTATATATTTAGGAAGCTAAGCAAAACTTTAAGTGTTTAAGATTGTACAAAATTAAAACGTGAAAAACACAACAAAAATAACCAAAAATATGTTCCAAACTGTTAGTATGCTCAGAGCTGGAATCACCACAGCTGGCAAGTTTCGGCCTGAGCACGATCCCTGCGGCAGCCAAAGGCCCTTTCGAAGGGTTGAAAGCCATTCAGCAGCTGCTGCAAACGCATTTCGTCGTTGTCGTGACCCAAAAAGTTTGAGGCTTCGCCATCACCGCAGAAGAACTGCGCCAGATTGAGGAAGAAGAGCTGCTCCTGTGACTTGTTGGTGAAGTCCGGGCGGCTCTTGTTGTTGACGCTTTCGAAATAAGTGGTGTATGCCAGACTTAGGCCGGATATGTCTGCTATTCGTTCGTCAAGGTACGGGGTCTTATTCTTGTTCATGCACTCCAAGCCTTCTTCAAACCGTGCCGAGGAGAGGATCTCACCGCCCATTTCGGCGATGTGGTTTCCATGGCTGTCGATCAAGATTCCAGTGCCGTCGACGGCGTGCATCAGCTCGTGGGCGAGAACGAACCCCAGAAGGCTGTACTTGAACACCTCGTGACTATCGGACACGAAAAACGGCTCCTGCAGAATACCATGTGGCACTATGATCACATTCTGGCGCACCATGAACATCGGGGCGGAGCTCATGGCCGAGTTGGGATCGGCCATGAAGAAATACTCTCCTACACTCCGCGCCGGTTGGCCAAGTTGCGCCATTTCCATTCGGGTGCGAAACCGGAGCAACTTCAGGTGTTCTCGGCTGTAGTCCAAATCACCTGTGGATATTTCCAAGTCCGCATAGAACTGACTGACGAAGCTTCGATGGTCCAGACTCTTTGGCAGATTTCCAATATTAAGCGAGATTGCACGCACCTTCCGGGCGACCATCCTGCGCTGTTTGGCGGATAATCTAAGCCGGTTACGCTCGATCTGCAGCAGGAACTGGCGAGTCAGTTGGCTGAAGATCTGCTCGACCTCCAAGGTATGTCGCTGCATGGTTTGGGGCTGGATAAATCGCTCTTTATAGAGCAGAGTAGTGGCAAGATTCATGTTACGCCGCAGATCCATTATGCATTGAATGGGATCTGCGCTGTCCATGGTATCCTCCAGCACGTGAAGCACAAAGCGGGTCATTATATAGTTAGCCACCACCTCGGCGTCCGATGAGTCCATCAGGCGCTTGAGCGCCGTGAAATAGGGCAAGTTCATGGCCTGCATGCGGAAGTCGAGGGGAATGGTGTGGCCGACTACTTTCTCCAAAAACCTGCGCCAGTCGAGACCCGTTCTGCTCTCCAGCTCCCGTACACTCATAATCTGTATCTCCATTTCTTCATCGGTTTCCGTTAGGGCTATAACAGCCGCCTCTAGTCGCCTTATCTTGAGCGCCAGCGCTAAGGAGTTTTTTCTCGTAACACCCATCATTCGGAGTGTGGCGAGAGTTTCGGTAAACCCATTCAGGTGCTGGGATCGTCCCTCAAAGAGCGGCATGCTAAGGTCCACGACAATCTCCTCTCTGTTTTCAAAACTCGGTATGATTAGAACGTTAACTAGGACGTTTCTAAGGCCGTAACGGTGAAGGTGTGCCAGAGTCTCCATCCACTTGAACCGATCCTTGGGCCAAGCCGTGCCTCTACGGCTGAATTGGGGCCACGTTAGTCCGTCGGCTGGAGGTACCAATCGCAGGTAAAGCGAGGCAGTGCGCGTGGTTTTCGGAGCATCGCGGCAGGTGAGAAAAAAGCGGAGGGCCTTTGCCTGAACAGTGCTCGCGTTGAAGCCGGGCATCCGCGAGTTTCCCTCCAGTTCCTCCATTAGCTGGAGCAGGTCTTGGTTTACCTTGTGGTCCAGCATCTGGGTGATTTCGCTGAAGGGGTCATTAATGTGCCGAGACGCGTACTTTCCGCACGCATACTGAAAGTAATTGCTGCAGGCGTCTTCTCCCTCGTCAACATAGCCGAGAATGTTGTTCAGCAGCCGAGTGTTTGCGCTGGTCACCGCCTCATTCGCAGCTATAGAAGCACTCGCGAAAAACAACAGACAGACAAGCCACTCCATATCTGTCAGTCAACTGAATCGAGAATCTAGAATTCAGCGACTGGCTGGCAGAGATTCGCGCTCTATCAGACGAATACTGTGGGGGTTGGGGTTAAGCAAGTCCTGATAAGGGATAATCCAAACCCCGAAATGGGGGTCGATTTCAATAGCCGTTGTATAACTTACTTGTACTTCGATGACTCAGTGATCATTTGCTCATTTTCGCGAGTCCAATAGTTGAGCGAGGTGGGGTTCGCCTCGATGAAGCACTCCAGGGTGATGTTAAATCCCATTGGTATGCCGACCAGTTGATGCGGGATCCAGACCATCGGCGAGACTGTAAGAGTACCGGAAAAGGGGCCATATAAAATGATACAGAAATTACGGGTTATCAACTCACAGTCCACGCTGACTTTGATCCGCTTGGACACGCTGGGAGGAACTCCGTTCGAGGCTATGCAAAGATAGGCACCCATGTGCAGGCGCGAGATCCGCTCCAACTCAAGCGAGTCCGTTTCCAAGTCACTCACTGCACGTGCAAATAAAATCGAGCAGAGGGAATAGGTTGGAGGTTGGAGGTTGAAGGGTATGTGGTTGGTCGGGCACCTGGCAGCTGCAATGGGGATGTAGACTTACCCTCAAGCGTCTTGTTGATTACTATTTTGTTGCCGTCATCCCGCTTCCACTTGATGCTTGGCTCCGGGCTGCCTTTCGCCTTGCAGCGCAGCGTCACGTTATCGCCCTCGCGCACGATGACGTCACTGGAGGTCAGGGTGTCGTCTATGTTGGGGGGCACTGAGGAGGACATGGAGGAGAGTCGCTTTATATTTGTTACCCAACCACAATTCTCTGGCTAGATTCAAGTGCCAAAGGTAAGAAAGTAAAATTTTATAATTTTTCTTAGCAAATGTGGTTGCCAAGAAAGCAGAAAACGAATCGAAAATCTTTATTCGCGGCGGAGAAATTCGTACACACTTTCGCGGAGAAGGAAAATGATTTTGGGGTAGCAAGATAAAGAGAAAAAGTTCGTTTCAATGACATCGTTATGTCGGAATACCTCGCTAGTGGATGGAATAGAGTATTTCACGCATTGTTGACTCCGATGCGCTGACACTCGAGTGCGATTCGGTTCCCGACAAAGTTACTGCTCAACTTTATTTTAAGCCTAATTAGCTTTGAGAACAGGTCTGGGCCAGAACCACCACCCCTTGAAGCCAGCAGAAAGAGTTTGTTAATTCAAAAATCGATGCGGCAACCTTCATCAAATTGCCATCAGTCTTATTTTTCCCTCACTCGTTCCTCTGACCATATCTTTCAATTGTCGAGGAAACCCTTTTTCTTTTCCACTGGCCCCAAAACCGAAGACGAATCTGTAATGAAAAATCTATGCAAATCACAAAGTCACAATGCCGGCAGGCCGAAACTTGAGACTGGGAACATATGGACGGATGACTGGCTGGCAGCCACTGCAGTTGTCCCAGTCTTTGGTCCTCATTTTATATTCCTAACGCCGTCTGCAATCAAAACTCATCGCCGCCGATTTCTTTCGGTGGGTCAAAGCCTGCCCAGTCGATGTGAGTCACGTATTCCAGTCGATTAGTGTCGGAGGAGTCTGAGCACTGACGGCTCCTGTCTCCAGTCGTCCTCAACTCGACACCTAATCAATGCAGTGCCGTGCTGCCTGACTAGCCGCAGACGTTAACTGGTTAAGGACAGATACATATTCCACGGATCATTGCATCCTAAAACTCGTTGGCCAGCTTTAATATCCCCATTTGATCTTGGCTCCCACAAAAGTCTTCTGTTTGTAACCCAAAACTATACCAAGCTAATGGAAAACGGGTATAATTAAAAGAGGAAACTTCTAAAAACTTTGGTCTTTATACCTTTCTTTTATTTTTCCCAATAATGACCAAAAACTTTTGCACAGGACGCTTTTTTCCTCGTGCTATTAATAAACGCTTGATGTGCTAATCGCAGGACATGGTAGGAAGACACGGCCATCTAGCAGCTGTTGTCCCCTAGTTTTGACATATTAGTTTCTATATTGATATTTTTTTCAGCTGGCGACAGCACGGAAAGTTTTTCCCCAACAGCACAAAACTTTTTTCATGCGAATCGTTATGGAAAGATTTAATTAGTAGTGCAAGTACACAGCTGAAGGTTGGACACGGATTTTCTCAACCTAATACTTCGATGGATGCATCCAGCTTTTTGCTTTTTCTCATTTTTCTTTTAGCGGTCGGAAGTGTTAAACTTTACCAGTTATTTTGCTTTATTATCGCGTTAAATTTAACTGCCGCGTCCGTAAGCAAAATTGTTCTTTAAGTTGTTTTTTATTTTTGTCCACGTATCGGAAATTACGTGACTGTCTTGCCACCTAATGAGCTGAAATGTACCCATATTAAGCGACTATCAATAAGTTCCGGGTTAACCAAGAATCTTGTTTTAAACAAAAATTTAAGTAAGTTAACATCTAAAATTAGCCAGCTTTGAATAAGTAATTATCTTTAACCCTACAAACTTCTCAAAAATGTTCTAAAAATGTGTTTAGCTTTAAGAGGCCTTCAGACTGAGGCGAATCCTGTGGGATAACCTAATGAAAATTCTTTTTTGCGAATAAATTAAATTAAATTAAATAAATAATATTGAACAGAAGAGTTTGGTATTTTTCCTACAAATGTTGTGGTCACAGCAATCTTTTAAAAGAACGCAATACTACTTACTATTTTTTATCTTAACTCTTACCAATATGTATTAAAATAGATAAAGTAATAATTAAAAAATTAAATAAAATTTTACTTTAACTTTCTTGTGTTTCTTTATTTAGCCAGGAAGCAACATCGAAAATGTATTTTATTTGGGGACTTTAGTATTTCGAATTTTGGGACATTTTAGTGAATTTTTGTATACAAAATTTGGCCTTCAGTTTGGATTCCTTTGCGAGGTGTATCTTTGGTTTTTAATTAAACATTTAATGTATTTAGCGACACTCGGACCAAATAATGTTACCCATGGCTCTGCCCCTTGCTCTGCACCAATGTCAACGAAATAATTGAATTTAATAAATTGCCTCATAAAGCGAAGATGAGAAATTATGCGCCAACCGTGCTGAAAACCTGTCCCAGTCCCTGTCGCTGTCGCAGTCGCGGCCCTTACTGGTGTCCTCTTCTTCGTACAGCTCGTAATTGTTGGTGTGACAGTCGGTGTTTGCTGTTTTGCTTCAGTTGCATGCTGCTTGCTGCATTTGTTACTGCTGCTGTTCTCGCTGGTGCAATGTGCGGTCATTTCGCCGGACGGAGGCGAGGGAAGAAGGGATCCAGGCTGTGTCCAGGGCCCTCCCAGGCCAGCTCGCATCGGGTAACGGCCAGCCGTTGGAGCGACAACAGCAGGCAGCCAGGCCACGCTGGCAAATTTAAATGCATTTTGTGTGCGTGGCGCATAAATTCAGGCTCATTTAATGTTTGTTTTTGCATACTCAAGCCACAAATTCGCTGTGCCCTCCGAGTTGTCTCTGTGTATTTTATTCCATTTGGCGCACTCCGCGCTTTGAATTTGAGTCAGCAAATTAAATTCACAAATGTTGTACCGGCACTCCCAAAAATGTATGCATTTATTTATTTACTCATTTGTCTGACAGCGATTTGGGCTTTGTTTTAACGTAAATACCTACATATGTACATATCTATCTGGTTGACAAATGAAACATTTTAATTTCATTACATTTTTGTTTTGTAATGTAATTACGTTTGTGTTACATTTATTTTATTTTTTTTGGTTTATTTTCTGGCTTTAGTTTAGTTATATTGACTGCCAGCCACAAGGCTGCCGATTTATATTTCGCACCATTTCATTTTTCTGCTCAAATTGGATTTGTTATGTTCGCTAAATTCATTCCCGATTTTTGGTTGGTTCAGGACCAACCTATTTCACTTTTTGAACTGTGCACCTTTTCAGAAACACTTGGAGTCAGAAATGTTGCAGCCTTGCAACAGCATCTTCCATAATTGTATTCACTTTTCTGTTTTTTTTTTTTCGTCTGTGGGCCTGCCCTTGCTGTGCTCTGATAGCACTTTTTAAAAAGCCGTTAAGCACGCCTCAGTGTTATAAAACGATCAAATAACACGCCTCACACGCACCACGCGTCCTGGCAATTTGATGTGGCGTGACCAGAGCGGCGGCAACTGTTTCCACGATTTTTTCCTGTTTTCCTTTTTTGTGCAACGTTGTCGCCATTTTTGCAATTCTTAACCCCCCTCCACACACACACTCAAACAGATTTCGGTTATCTCACACAGACACAGTCGAGGAGATACGCAGGATGGCTACACCCATGGCAAAAGTCCTGGGCCAGCAAAAATGCTAGGCAAATTTGCCAGGAGGAAGGCATAAAAAATGCCACTATGACAGCTCTGGTCGTCCTGGTCAAAGGCAACAAAACGAGCAACGAATGTGTGGAAGGTAAGAAAAAATGTTTTAAAATATGCCGCAGCCATTTTTATACCTGGTAAAGTGTTAAGAGGTATAAAGGGATATGAATAGCTGTAGGCATATGCCGCTTAAAATAATGCATTTTAAATCGCTGAATTCATTCTTGATTCCCCGGATAGTTTTAAAATAATCAAAAGGAATATATTTTCTTTTTGATTGCGAAAGGTGAATTGAAGGCAATTATTTAAAAATTGAGGTATTTGTATTAGCTTTATACTTAATAATTATACGTTTAGCCACTCAATAAAAAATCGGAGAAGAGAAATGATTAATGGACTTGAAAGCCTAAGAGCAATTATTATTATTTTTATTTTGTAATTGTTAAAAGAACTTCATAATGGGCATCCCACAGTCCCTAGTTGGCGCTCTCAGAAACCAGATTCTAAACCGAAATTATACAACGTGCAGCATATGTCTCCTTGCATTTCCATGCGGCGTCTATGTCTGTGTCTCCGCTCGGTCCTGGTCCCTGGTCGTTGCCACCGTTCCGGGTCCTAACTGTTGCACGGCCAGGCAGCCTGTCTCCTCTTCAGTTCACTTCATCGTCCGATGCCATTTGTTTGCGCACATATTTTTCAAGTTTTGCCACAAAAACTGATTTATGCGAGTGGACCCAAGGCACGCCCATCGCCCAGCGCCCATTGCCAGAGGCCGTTGCCTGCTGTGAACTGTTGCCGGTCTTGTTTGCCAGCCGGATGATGTTGATTTGTCAACTTGAAAAGCGAATCCGTTTCGAACATTTTTGCAATTCCCTGCACATTGAAAGCTTCGTCAAGATAATATTCGATTTTAGGAGCAAAGAATATTACAACTCACTTAGGAAATATTGAAATAAAATCGTCTCAATAAAGACTTTGGCATTATTAAAGTTGAATAACCGCAGATCAACCAGCAAGCATAACACATATGGTACATGGAGACATGCAGGCTATATGGATGGATTTAATGGATACTTTTACGGGCTAATCAGATAAAACAAAATGAACGAGGACTCTCATTTATTTGCCCTAATAAAGTGTTTTGTTTGCATACCGCAGCCAAGTGACTGGGCTGCTAATTCCTTGTAGCAGTTTTGGATAGCAAAATAAAATATGCACGGACTCCGTGCCAGCCTACCCACTTACCAACAACCTTGACGAAGCCATATTGGGTCTTGGCCGTCACCGTATTGATCTGGCACATGTATCTGCCCTTGTCCTCCTCCTGGACATTGTTGATGTGCAGGAACCAGGTGCGGTGCTTGTCGTGCTTATCGTGGGTGACACTTATCCTTGGATTACGCGTTATCACATGATTGTGCACGGTGAGAATGGCCGACTGCTCAAAATGCATCCACGCCACCTGAAAAGCAAACCAATTGAATTATTCAGATCATTTCATGGGGATATCGCTTGTGATAAATGCTGATGCGGGCACGGACACCCCAAAGCCGGCGGCTCATCAAGGGCCCCCTTTATTAGTTCAGCTGATGACAAACTGTCATCATCGCTTTTATTGGCCAAACTTGGGGCCATCATCATCAATTCCTATGAAGGATTAACGACCGCTATCCGGTAGAAACTTTTGCACATGTGACGGCAGATGTCGCCGCAGAAACTTTCGGCAGCCAGCGTGCGTCATGGGTCAAACACTTCCCGCCCCAACTTATGCAGCGCGACTATAGTTTTTCGGTTCTTCTTTTTCGCTTGTCGTTTTTCGATTTTCGTCCTTTCTTTCCTGGGGGTAAACAACAAGCAATTTATGCAAATTTAAGCACCCAACGCATCGGCTGAGACGTGCTAAGTGCGAGGCACAAAGGAGGAGTCGGAATGTAGGATGTGTTGTGTCGATGCCATTTCAATGATAAATTCCGACGCGCTGGCAGTAAATGTAATGGGTGGCGTTGGGCTGAGTAGCGAAGTCTACGGGCCCCGTCACGAACCCGGAGAGCTGCACTATCAACATCCTTCGGGGGCGCCACCGGAGGATACTGTCGGCCAACGTGGACTGATATCGGTTAATTTTTCAATGTCTGCATTGAAAACGTACACGGGGATAGACGCGGAGATCGGAGACAAAGCCGAAGGGAAGTCGCCATCAGTTTGCTTATTTTATATTTGGGCGCCGTTGACTCCTTGGCATATTAAAAGTCAGTCATCTAAATGCTAGTTCGGCGAGGCAACGCCAGTGGCAGCATCGAATCGAAGAATTAATGCAAACACGTTTATCAGAGGGAGAGGCGAAGGTAGGAGGAGCTAAAAATCAATATAAATGCGCTTTTCAGCTGGTTTAAAGCCCTTGGCACTAACATTGTGGCTTAAACTCTCCTCTTTTGCTATTGCAATTTGGATTCGTTTTCTGGGCGCATTTCATTGAAATTAATTAGGCGCCATATAGGGCCAGCATCAGCATCAGCCCCCCTGCTGCCTTTATCCCGCTGTCTATACGAGAGTGTGCGGCTTTTTGGGCAAATTATTTCCAGCTAGGCGAGAAGAGGCCGGCAAAAGTCAAGGCAAAGTTGACTCTTTGGTGGCCACGTGACGGTGTGACTTTTAATAGGCTTTCCCCGGCACCAGCAGCTGATGCCATTAAAATTTTCCGCATATTTAAGTCCAGTTATGCCAACGAAATGGCAAAGGTTCTGCTCAGAAGATAGCTGCCACAATTCTGAACTCTGGCTAATTTTAGTTACATAGACCAGAACAAATGTGACTTTTCAAAAAAAAAAAAAAATGCATAAAAGAAAGCTAACTTCAAAAAACGGAAGCTTTTTATACCCTTGCAGCTTGCAATTGGATTATAAAAATCGATTATAACTAATCCAAAAATTCTTTCATTTAAATTGGGAATTCCTTTCTGTGCTCGTTTTCAATAAGTTAATAAATCTGCATATTAAATTTAACAAGAGGGAAGCTAAATCTTCGTATAATTAGTTCAACGAATGAGAAATTAATATTCCGACAACTGAAATATGGAGTTGTCATGACATGTGAAGGCTTTAGTTCATTTGGAATAGTTTATCCTTCAGTTGTTTAACAAGGCCCTATGTTGTAACTTAATGAATTTGTTTCAAAAACCTGAAACAGTATATCTGAGTGGTATTGACATAAAGAACAATCCATTGAGAAAACATCTGATTCTAATTTAGGACCCTTGTCCCTAGTCCCATTTTAAATGTATTATATAGTCCTAAACGCCACAAGATGCTATTAAGCTTTTGTGGAATTATTTCTTTCTTTCTTGAGGAACGAAAACGTTTCTTTAAAGGCTCGCTGTAGGAAGCATTTTTAACTATTCCATAATTTTAGACCGTTTTGCCTCTTAGCTATCGTATCAAAGCTCCCCAACGTTGCCTTAACCCAAAATTCTTTGAAGCGGATATAGCCGGAGACGTCACACTCGAGAGTCCAGACAAACTCTATTATATGCAGTGTTTGTATTTCGGAGACTTTCGCTTCGAAAGCTCCACTATCTCCTTCGTATTTATCTTCATTTCCATGGGCAGATGCCTTCACTTGTCTCAGACACTCAGACACATGCTGATGGCCCGAGTCGATAGCAGCCGACAGACAGAATGGCCAATTTGCAATTTGCGTAATGGCACAACTCTTTCCCGGTCCCTGCGCTGCCCACTGCCGCTGCTCCCCCTATATAAAATACTAAATGAAGTCATAAAATTTTAAGCAAAACTAAAAAAGAAAACAACTAGAAAAAACTTTTAGCCGAAGCAAAAATAAACACACTTTATTATGCCTGAAAATGTTTATGCTTTGTTCAGTGCCTGTCTGGAGTAGAGGAGTGGGAGTGGGATTTTGGGGGCTTGGAGGCTTTGTGGGCGGGGGCGGGGCCCAAGCAATACAAAGAACAACATAAACAAACTAAACTTATGCTCATGTTACTGGCCTGGCATAGTTGTTAGTGCGCCTCAGTGTGCGTGTGTCTCTCTGTTTGTGTAGGCGTTGAAAATTGAAATGCAAACAAGGACACGACTCAGTGTGGTGGGTGGGGACGGGGACGGGGGAAAATTAAAAGCTGCTCGCTTAACATTAACAATTTAAGCGTAAACGTGTTAAAAGGAGCGTCTGAGAAATACGCGAGTTAATTTTACAAGCAACTCAAATATTTGTGCAGACGCAAGTGGGGAGTGAACTTTTTAAGCGAGGATACTATACTTCCTAGGCCACAGAAAACAAATATGTAGAATAGAAAATCTCAAAGAAAACTCTTATTCTTGTTTATTTATGGCAGGAATTAAATATATAATTAATCAAAAAATTATTTCTTTGTTTGAATTAGGATACTCTTTCAGTCATCTTTTGGACAAATTTAATTGGGAACAAAGCTGTTAAACATTTTTTGATCGAAAGCCACTTTGATAGTAAAGTTGCCATACCCCAGTGTGGGCTATAAAATTATTTCCGAGTAACCTGTCTGTGTCCTAGGACAGACCTGGCACGTGGGGGCAGGGGAGCAGGAGAGCAGGAGTCCTACCCGTTGGCTACGCAACTATTTTGCATGCAAAGTCACGTTTTATTGCAGCTACGAGCGCTTCCCGTTGTTGTTGCCGGTTAACTTTTGAGCTTACCTGAGGCCAATGAGGAGCAAACCAGAGATGAATGAAAGGGCGGCGCGGGGTCGAACATGCCGAACTTAAGGGTCATAAAAATTATTACGAGCCCCACCACATAACGTGGCTGGAGCGACAAAGGCCGGCAAAGGCGAGCCGGCAAGGCGTGTCAAAATGAAATTTATGCACGTTTCGGTCGCACGCACATTATGGAAATTCAATTGGATGCAAATTTAAATTGCCGACTCTGCGGCGGAGCGACAAGGACGGCGTGCCGGCGCGAGAGAGAGCGATAGAGACATCTATGCATAGCAAGCGCAGCCTAAAAGAATGCAGCAAACAATGAATATTGAGCAGTGTGGTTAAGCCAGTGTCCAAACTCTGTGGCCCTCGCATCCGAACTCTTCCCTGGTATGTCTGGAATGACAGCGAAGCATTAATTTTTGCACTAGCTATATTTGCTTCAGAGCTTTCGTTACAGGAAATCCAAGGTCCCTTGCACCGGAAATGAAATGGTGGCCTAAAAAGTTCAGAAACGAATGAATGTAATCTATGGAGAGTCATACGGCTCAAACAGTATGATCCTCCCTTTCGAAGAGCGGTCTTAATCAAGAAAAAATAGAAAGCTCCCTCAGATTTTGCTTAAACGTTGCAATTTATGTCTCTTTACTTTCTCAGTGTAAATTAGTTTTGTCTCTTTTCTGTTTTAAATTATTTCTACTCGTTCGCTAGATGCCTACGTGCATTCAGAGTCTGAATTTCAGACACTATCATGTTCCCTTTTATTACAAAAGACCTTTTCTATTTATATCGGTTTGAATTGGAGTACAGAAGAAGTCTTAATTACTAACTTAAGTTAGTTGCTAAGTGGAGTTTGTTAAGAGGAGTTCCAACGACAATTAAATATAAATTATAAGAACTATGAATATAAAACATGTGAAACTAATTAAATCTACAAAAATTATTATATAAAATCAAATAAAAACAAAAAAACCAAAAGACTGAAAAATTAAATAATAGGTACCTATAATTGGCTTAGTCGGTGTGATCTTTGTGATTAAAAAAAAAGTTAAATAAACTTTAAATGCTGCCTTGCATAAAAAAAGATATTACCCTAAGATCGGTTAATATCATTCCCAAGAAAATCAGAAAGGGTCCAGCTAAGAAAAATAACCAATTAAAGATCGGCAAAAGAACCTCGTGATTTTACTTACTGCTAAATTCGCAAATAAAATATACCTAATATTATATATAACAAAAGTCAGCCAGCTGAATAAAAGTTTAAATAGCGAATCTTTAAAATAATAAAACCAACCAATATTTAAAATAATAAAACCAACACCAGAAGAATGACCCAACCAGTTTTATCGCCATGCTTAACCCAGATCCTCCATTTGATGGCGATGCCCTCTATTTGGCCCTTTTCATCAAAAAAGTCGAGCAACTACTTGGAGTTTACGCGACCAATCTTATTCAAATATTCAACATGCTTCAATAAGCAGATCTTAAGCTGCTTTCTTTACCATCCTTTAATTCGTTCAATTAATATTCATATATTCAAATATTCAAATATTGCAATATTGTTGAATAAATTCCAATTAATATTCCTCGCACGAAGATGTTGATGCACTCACCTTGTAAGAGCCCAGGTTCTTGACCGAACAAGCCAGCTTGACATTTCGCCCAGCAGGCACAGTTATGTTCTCTATGACATCTGTGAACTCTGGATCTTCGCTGATGACTGCAAGAAAGTGAAAAGGAAAATAAAAACGGATTAGTAGTTGATTAATGCAGCGAGTGGATTATACTATTCAGTGCCTACCCCTTCGCTGGCACAAATTAAAGTATTAATAGAACCCCGCCCCAGATGAAACAGAATGCTTTTTATAGCATTCCAGAGGGCATTGAATTTTTGATCAGAAGACTTCAATGCTCGAAGACTAATTTATTAAACTACATTTTTAATCGCTATTTTATACTTATTTCGGTGATACTTTTTCTGGTCACCATGAATATGTTTACCATAAAATATGAATACAATGGAATAGGAACGAAAAGGTGTACAATCCTCGACATGCTACACTCATCTTCCATTCTCGTAATCAGTATAATTTTGAATCGAAGATTTATGAGCGAGCTCAAAAATAAAGAACGCCAAGGGGCAGGCGTTGCACTTTTCGGTGTTTTATCAGCCGAAAAGTGTCAATAAATTTGGGCTGCACCCAATTGGCCTAAAATGTTCGAGCTGGATGCGAGCAAGAGGCGCAGAGAGGCCGGTAAGCCAATAAATCATAATTAAATTGTATGCCCTACCGAGCGTTCGCTCCGACTACGAATCAGATCCGACTTCGACTCCCTTTCGGGTTTAGCCTAGTGTGAAATTGCATTTCGTTGCATTGTTTCAACTGTTAAAGTTGCTTGTTATTGCCTTTGTTCCCAAAGGAAACAACGCCCAGCATCGCATTTTCGCCCCTACATAAAGGGTGATAAATGTTGTGCAAACGCTGGGCTGCGAGGGGAAAAGTATTGTACTTTATTTTTGTGTGCATTGAAATAATAATGCTGAGGGGGCGTGAATGGTGACTGTTCTCAAGTAACGATTAAACTTTTCGATGCCTTTGACAATTCGAAATTTTTCAACTAAAATCTTAATTGTGATCCTGCAAGCAACGTCAATCTGCACCGACTCGCTTTTAGCGGATGCCTTGTCCAAAGCAGCTCCTGCTGCAACGGCAACTCATTTAAGTTCTAATCACCTGCAACGACGACGATTAATTAGCTGGCTTTAGCCAACTATGTGGCAGTAGGGGCATTAGTTTGGAAGCCCAGCAGGATCAGCAGGACCCCCTTCCGGGTGCCCAGGTCACATTAGATAAACAAGGAGCACTGGCAACTCTGGAGCGGACACGGCCACTGCACCGTCAGCATAATGCGACAAAGGAAGCGAAGAAACATAGAGGAGTTTGAGAGGGAAGAAATCCAAGGGTCGGGATGAACGCCATTTAAGCGACATCCGATGCGACGGGCGGATATTAAAAGCAGCCGCCAGCAACAGCAACAACGAAATATAATTACGCCCTGGACGTCGATGCCGCTTTCTTTTTATTTGTACCAGAGTTGTGGCAAAGGGAAAAAATGCTTGTTAAAAAAATAAACAAACAATTAAAGCTGGTGATAAGAATATACTTAAATCTCCTTTAATAGCATGATCTACTTTTGGTTAAGGATTTGTATGATTACTGCTTAAAGTAGAAAATGTTTATTGCAGAAAATCATAGCTTTATAAATAACTTAAGAGGGCTGAACAAATATTCTTTACTATGATGATATGAATATGTACTTTAAACGGAATAATCGAAGGCAGCGAACTGCTCTCAAATTAGGTCCATGCACTTGGCCCTAATCATGTTGAAGGTGACGCTTCCGACATTCTGGGCGGCGTTGCTGAGCAGCTCGAAGATATGCCGGTTACGCTGGCCTTGCTCTACGGTGCGCTCGTGTAGTCGGCGTAGGGCGTCCGAGTACGCCTCATATTTGGCTTGGCTCTCCGTGTCGAGCTTGAAGATCTCGTAGAGCTGCTGCAGGTCGTACAGGCGGCGCGAGGTCTCGTCCAGCAACAAGCTGGAGTCCTGCGGCAGCATCTGGGCCCAGTGCTCGTGCACCTTCTCCAGGAACTCAAAGTTGCTGAACAGAAAAATTACAAACAGGTCCAAACCCTTGGCCTTCAGCTGGCCGAGCAGCTGCTCCGTAAGATGATGCTCATCGGCCGAGTCCCGCAACTGTTCGTAGTCGGCGCTCAAGTGGCGCTCCAGGTAAGCGTAGACCTTCTGCCGCTTCTCAAAGAAGTCCTGTGTCGCCAGCATGGCATCCAACTGAAGCAGCATGTTATCCAACCGGCTACTGCTTTCGGCAAGATCTGCGTGCTCGCCGTCAATGATGTCCTGCAGCAAACCACGCAGGATCTGCAGATAGTTGTCGATGATCTCGGCCCCAGAAAGTTTAACTCTTTCATAGAGCTGCGCGCCGAACTGATTGAGATCCAGGGCACTGGAAGGGTCCCCGTCCCCGTCCCCGCTCCTGGTGAGGTTTAGTCGCTGTACGGCAGCTCCGACGGTCTGCTCGTTGATCAAGCTGGGCCTGCGAGGAGGCGCCGGATGGTCGAATTGCTGGCAAAGACGATG
This sequence comes from Drosophila bocqueti, assembly GCA_018151655.1. Classification (NCBI taxonomy): domain Eukaryota; kingdom Metazoa; phylum Arthropoda; class Insecta; order Diptera; family Drosophilidae; genus Drosophila; species Drosophila bocqueti. Next base: position 1,160,402 of record JAECXF010000149.1, on the reverse strand, counting down.
CAGACGCAGCTGTCGGATCTCCTGGGTGCTGGCATCCCTGCTCGCTCTAAACATCGCCTTCAAGCGGTTAAGGAAGACGAGGTTTCGCAGCACAGTGGTGTGCTCCAGATCAGTTTCCAGATGAGGCTTAGCGTCCAGCAGCTGCTTAATGAGCGTCACCTTGTGCTGAAGCTTTGCTGTCAAGCGGGCTGCACCCAACTCGCCAGTGTAGTTGGCATACTGCGCATCGCGTTCCAGCTTTCCAAGGTAATTGTTGAGGCTCACCTCAGCCTTCTGTTCAGCCAGAACGGTGAGCTCGCGCAGGAACTCTAGCTGAAAGTCCTTGGCACTGAGGGCTAGCAGAGGATCAGCAGGCTCAGCAGCCTCCGCACGAACAAACCACTGAAGCCACACACAAAGAAGCCACCACTCGAACATCTTCACTTCGCAAATGAGGCTAAGTTACTGATTACGAGGCAACGGCACAGCGTTGGAATAGTTTCGATTGCAACTATCGTCGACTGTTTAGTCTGATAATCCGGGATCTGGGGTCAGTCGGTGACTGATATGCCTGGGCTGACCACTGACAAACGGGGAACTCAAAACTGGAATAAACTGAGCTCGTCGGTCGTATTACCGTATACTGTGCACTAGAGAAACGTTGGGGCAGGCCTGGGTCTAAGCCTAAATCAAATGGGAGTTGGGAAGACCTAAGAAAGAAATTAAGAAATTAATGCTTTCAGAAAACGACAACTGCAGATTCTGTGCGATGGAGCAAAAAACATCAGAACACATTCTAAGTGAATGCCCCTCGCTAAGCAGACTTCGACTTCAACACCTAGAAGGTGAACTTATTCCCCCCTACAGGATTTGGGAACATAGACATCTGGTCGCAGTGCAACAAGGCCCCTGTAATAATAATAGTAATCAATCAGTCGATTCACCAATAACAGTTTTACGACATCATGTTATTAAGAAATAAATAAAAGATATTCTTCCCCTTCACACGAAGGGACTAAGCGTCAAGCAAAGAGTATTGCAAGTCAACACATTCGCCTCCTGCGATATATCTATGTACATGTGGGCACACGTGAGTGGGAAGTCAAGCCCCACAGTCTACGTGGGCAATTGTTGACGTTGACCAAGCTCCACCTGTGTGCCGTCTCACAAGTTAAATAAAAGTAGTAGACGCTTTTCATTCAATGACAAAACTTCAACGGAATCCTAATTGTGATGTGGCGTCGCTCCTCCTCGATTTCGAATTGGACAGGGATCTGGCTTCAGAGACCGGAATTTGTGTGACCGGTTTTTGCCCCATCTTGATTGAAATTTGTCAGGTTGATTGAACTCTTTGGAAACTCCTGGGCTCTGCTGGCTGCCGCACCGCAGCACGTTTGCCTCCGATTTCTTTGGGCAATCTTGTTCATTAACTTTAAATATTCGATCAAAGCGACTAACGGTCGTGGTGTGCACCGAGACCCAGACACAGTATACTCCCTCTAACGAAAGTTCCATGGTGACCAACACCTATCAGGACAGCGGTTCCCGGCGTCACTAGAGAATGAAAAACTCGGTTCAAGGCTTGCCAGGAAGCGTAAACCAGGGAATAGAGGCAGCGGAAAGACAAGGCAGACCGCACAAGTTTTGAGAAACAAAAGAAAAAGGAGCAGAAAGAAAGAAAAAAGAAATTTTCCAACAATTGCACAATTGGCATGCGCTCCGCTTTCGCTTCAATGGCGGGGGGCTATGGGCTCGTCGATTCAAACACTGAAGTCCAGAATTTAAGAACTAAGGCGAAGGAAAGTTAAAGAGATGTCTTCTATATTTAGGGCACTTTGACGGATAAATTGTGTTTATATCAATGCCCCCTTTCCCATCTATAACACTTTCCAACTAGACTCCGGTCGTTCAAGCTCGAACTGCTTTCCGCATTATCCTTATATTTCCAGTCTCGCCTTTGAGGGAAAACTTTACCACTTTTTTCTTCATCGCCAGTCGGTTCCTACTCCTTTTTGACAACAAAAACGAAACAAAACTTGGCCGCTCCTCGGCGTCCATAAAGCGCCTAGCGGACTGGAGATGCTCGCTGGTGAGGGGCGTGAAAAGCGCTAAAAGTGTTTAAATGAATTTAAAAGAGTTAAACTTTTGTTTTTCTCAAAGAATATATTTTTTTTTTTTTGCCTCTGTCAGCAGCTCAGAACCATTTCAGTTTTTGTGCATTGCACAATTGTTTTCTCACACTGTGATTTGGCAAAAAGTTGTGAACTTAAAGCGGATCGAGGGCGGAGCTTGTGGACCAGGGTAATTTCCATGCAAATGATGAGCTAACTCCAGTCGGAGATGCAAAGCCAAGCCAAAAACCAACGGAACCCTAATTGATATGCTTAGAAAGAACAACAGACGAGTGACAGACCCTGAAATGTGAACAGGGCAAACTTTTCCCTTGCCTCCCCCACTGCTAGCCATAGCTACCCATTGCTATTCGGAGTTAGCTGGAGGATGGGAATGGGGGATGGGATGAGTTTTAGCCGCTTGTCACAGTCAATTGCGCCAGAATACCGAACATTCCGCCACCAGAGATAAATGCAATAAAAATGCTGACTGCAAAAAACTCAAAGGTTCTAAAAACTCAAAGGTTCTAGAGGCACTATCATTAGTTTTGTTTACATTTTTAATAGACATACATAGTTTTTAAATAACTCAAGACCTCATCTACAAACTCATTAAGTTGTGTGTGAAACATTTGAAATTTCAACTCTTCCAATTTATTTAAAAACATTTTTTAGAAAACATTTTTAGATTTCATAGTCGAATTGCTTGTTTCTATTGCATTTTATTTTTTAAAATATAACTTAAATAATCACTAAATTTGTATGTATTTTTGACTTAAAACCACGCTTAAAAGTATTCCTATTTCAAAGGTTGATATTTAATTACTTATTTATGTAATCCTAATTTTAAGGCAAAAATTATTGTTTACTCTCAAATAAAAATGCACCGCAAAATACATCTAAATACTTTACAAGAATCAGGTATAATAATTCTGAATAAAATATAATCATTCTCAAATAATATATGATTAAAGTATTTAAAAGTCGGGGTAACCGAGTATAGAGTCCTTCTTGATTTTGGATTTGTCTCCGCTGTGATACGACTCTGTTGATCTACTTATCCGCCTTTATATTTGCTCTATTCTCATCCCAAGCTGACAGATTAAGTGATAGCTCCAAGAGCGAATATTATGTACCATATATATACATATTTATTTCAAGTTTGCCATTGTTGAGTGCACCAAGTGCCCTTTAAACAGAAGGCGCCATGAAGAATGATACAGCGACTGAGGCTGCATCTAAAGTTGGAAGTCGGGTAGCAGTAACTCGAGCTCGACTGCCTTGGCCAACTGAATGTGGGTCTGTTGGGGGTCTGTGTTTATGCATTTAGGGAGATATCGTACTCCGTGCTGGCAGGTACCGGTGGTGGCAAGTATCGGAGCATCCTACCGAGCATCCGACTTGCCTTCGGCTGCGACCTGCGACCGTGGTCTCTTCTGGTCTAGTCTGAATTTTATGTCCCGAGTATTTTTCGACTGTCATCCGGACAGACGGGGACGGCATCTAGGGCGTGAAGGGCAGGCAGGAGCAGGCTGAAAGCCAGTGGCCACCATGCCACAGAGCACGAAGCACTGTGCACGGGGCAAGTTCAATCAAGCAAATGTAATGCTGCCCCGGCTGCCAATTGCAGGCAAAGCACAAAATACAAAGATTGAAACGAGCATTGACAGTTTGACTGAGTGAATGAGTGACAAGAGTGTGTGTTCCAGTTGCTGCTGTTGTTTTTGTTGCCCCTCTGTTGTTTATGTACAGACGATTGCATATATGCAAGTGGGCCATTCAAGAAGTTTTCTGAACCTAAAGGCCCCAAATTGATGTTTCTTGGAGGGAATATATATACCTTTTAAGTTTCTATTAATATTATAAGTACAAAATAATATATTCACTTGTTTCACTAAATATGCTCAGGGTCATCCAGTCATCCAGCCATGTAGTCTCTTTAGCTGCTGAAGATAAAGCATCTGGATAAAGACCTCAAACTGGGTCGATGGGAAGAAGTGGGTTATTTTACAAGTCCGAGGTGCAAAAGCAGACTTAGTTGCTCAGCTGAAAAGTTTTCGTACTACCCTCCCAAGTTGCTGCCGCAAGTAAACATATAGCCAAGTGTGTGTGCGTGTGACCCCGCATGCAGAAGTAGATGTAAGCAAAAGCAAAGTCGGAAACTACTCAGGCGGAAATGAGCATAACTGCATCACAGCCGCAACACACTCGCAGCCACACCCAATCACGCACACTCACACACACACCTGCACCCACACAAATGGAAGAGTTTAAGTAGCCGCCAGAGCTCCGAGAGGACACGGAATGGGGCACGAGGATCTGCCTCGGGTCGCCATCAAACACTAAGTGCTGCTTTATTAAGCAAGAGTCAACAACAGGAGACGAGGCAGCAGATGATTTCCATTGCCATTCGACGGCCCTAGCCTGGCCACTGGACACTGCAAACAAGCTCCCTCGAAGATGTCCCCTTTTAATTATGCACTTTATGTCGAAGCTACATTCCCACACAGACTCGATTGGCCTGTGTATACTCGATAATAATTAGGATGCACAAAATGGCATTAGGCGGGTTAATGGCCAACCTCATTGCAGCTTGTCAAAGTCACTAGCTAGGGCAATAGTAACGACGTTACTCTTTAAGTATATCTTAGGCTTATCTTTCTACAAAACAACAATGCTAAAACAGTTTTTACGGTTTCTCGGCACAAAACTCGGTAAGTTAAATTGCAGAGACTTTGAAAATTATTTGTATAAAATTGTACAAAGACTCGTTAGATCATTTTGTCTCAGTCATTCACTTAATAACAAAATACAAGGAATAAGTTGGGTTGAGTAAGTTCTGAAACTCGCACGCTTTACTAATTGGCAATTTCCGCACAAAACATGTGCGAATTCTGCATTACATACTTTGTCTTCCCATAATGGATACACGGATACAAATTTGTCAGAAAGGGATCCAGGGAATCTCGAATCCGGGGAATCCGGAGCAGGGGTGTGTGGCTGCGGATGTTGCAACACCTAACGAGTAACCTTGCCACTCGCCATCCGAAAACCCTTATTCAAACCGGCTGCCTGTAAAAAGTTCAAAAGCCGAGAAACACCCTCAAGCACAAGTACTCTCCACGATTTGTAAAATTTAATGACTAGCGCGTGGCAGTATTTGTTTACACCCCCAAGGACATTGACAGGTCTGGCTGGTATCTTGTATTTTTGGACTCCTCTCGTTTATAATTAATAGGACAGACTCCGGTTTGGCAGAACCCACCAGCCCTTGTCAACAATACTGCATATTAATGAATAAGAGAGGGTCAGGGACAGGGACAAGCCCAAACGGAAGTAAAACGTCGATAAACAAGAATCAATTGGATAGCAATAAAAGCGGAAAGCCCATTTCATAATTATTGTCGAAAGGAGGACATTGCTCGGGTTAGGAGCTCCATATACCCAAGGCTGTAAGGTTATTGTTATAGTTCGTTTTGTAGGTTAAACTCCGAATATTCTACTACTTCGGGGTTACTTTTTTGGTAAATACACAAAGGAACTTGAAGGAAGATACAAACAAATAAATAGCAATGGAATCGAATCAAATAAAGTGAAAAGAATGTGATTAGATATTTGGTGCCTCTCTTGCTCTTTTATTCAGTCTCACAGTCCCTCCATGCCGCGTGGAACGTGCCCAGATACAAAACACAAACGTAAACTTTCGTCGAAATCTCAGACTGGCGGTTGCATTCAAGCTACTGCAACAACAAGCTCCGCACAATGGCTGAGTGAAAAAATTCATTTCCCCCAGCTCGCCCGGCGGACGTGGAGCAAAAACGCATATGAACAGGAAAAAATAGCGATAACTCAAATTGAATGCCAATAAAGTAACATATGCGACCCCCAGGCCTTCGGGCAGCCATTCGGCAGAGGCAAACACACAGCCAGATCTGGACAGCTCAGTGCGTTAGCGCCCTAACAAGGAGTCGGCTAAAAGGACTCGCCCTCCCCGCCACTCGGCCCCCGGAAACGAGTCGATTTGAAATGCCAAGAGCAAAACTAACGAGCTTCTTCTCTTATTTAGCCGGCGGCCCTGCGCTCCCGAAAGTAATGCCAATCCAAAATAATACAACATATGTGGGTCATTTGGCGGGCAACCTCACACAGGAAGGTGAGAGGCCAGTAACGAACTGCCAAGGAGTAGGCAATCAGGGGCGGGCCACGGGGTGAGTCTCCTGTCAACTGCGATTCCTTGACAACTATTGACACTAACATGATATTACTTATGCATAACGCCGTATGAGCAATATGGGGTCAAGGCGGCCGAGGGTCGCCACAAATGTTAGCCAACGAGGAAAAAAGTTACCCAACCATTGATAAGTTGTATTGTAAGTTGTATGGGCTTAACCCATATCAGTAGCTAAATATTCAACTTACAATATTGAAATATCAATTAAAGTTTATAAAATTAATGCTTTTACATATTGAAAAAAAAAACGTTATGGATATACTCAAGTTGGTACACAATAAATGTGGCTTATTAATCCTAAAAAGCTTTTAAACTTATCAAACTCACCCCTCTGCATGGCCCTTTGTTATTTCTGCCCAACTTTTATTTTTTGTGAAAAAGAAATGGAATACATTTCTCTTGGAACCATTAAGGCTCAATACCGAAGCCCATCATCCATCTGTGAAACGTCCCACATTCGGGAGCTCGTATCGTGCAACACCCCACGACATTTTGCAAAGGCATTATCATAAAGGCATTTGCATATCGAACAAGTCGTTGGGCGTTTCAGTGCGGTTTTCGACATTTTTCATTATTATTCGTAAAAGTGGTCATCGCATAGCCAGTATTTTGACCATTTTGTTTGTGCAACCAGAGGGCATATTCCGCCGACAAGAATGTTTGTGTTTCTCTGTATTTCTTTCTACATTTTCTCATGCACTTTTTAATAATAAATTTCATGTTCACTAGGTATTGTTATTATGGCAACCGAAAGTTACTCTCTCTGTCCATTTCTTGGCATAAATAAAATATATTGCTTATTCTTGAAGGGTAAAATAAATGTTATTATTAATAAACAGCGAGACAGTAACAAGGACTTTGAATATTTGGCATCTGGACTCTTTTGCATATTAAATACATTTTCGTTTGACTAAGATTATTTATTAATTTCTCTTTTAATCACTCACTCACATACAATGTTTAATGACATTTGAAAGTAATTACTATTACAATTGAATTGAAGTGCTACTAGCAAATATTAACCGAACAAATGTTATTATAATTACGTTTAAAGAAATTAAACAAACTTTTGGGGAGTTCGCCGAAAATCCAATAGTCAAAGAAGTTATTATATCAACGACGATTTCTTGTAATCTTTTTGTTTTTGGGGCAAGCAGCCAACGCTTGCAATTCACCTAATTCACTGCCTTGCATACTTTGCAGATTGCAACGAACACTCGCACAATGCCGCACAAAAGGAGGTTGCATGGCTGCGAGGGCGGCGGAGGCGGCGGAGGCGGGGTCGGAGGAGGACGTGCCACTAAATGATGCTGAGTGCACATGGCCACAATTCTTGGAGAGTGCGAGTTGTTGTTGTGGCATAATTTAGATGGCGGCAGCCACTTGAGGCAACCATTGCACAGTACTTGCCGCACAAAGGGCAGGGAAGGGACGAGTGCGAGTGCGAGAGCGCGTGCTGTGTGATTAGCGCGATTTAGCGTACGGACTTGAAGATCCTCGACTGCGGAGCGTATACGTAATGCCTAATTAGCGTTAGGGCCAAAAAGTTTTCATTGCAATGGCTAGCCGCGGGCTACACAAACAGACAAACAGACAACCAGCCAAATAAGCGGACACAGGGCCAACTCAATGGGGCAACTTTAAGCTACAAGTTTGTTTGGCTTTCGGCTTTTCCCGCAACTGCATTGGCAGGTGCAGGGGGCTCATGGAGAAGGGTGCATGGTGCAGGGGCGGAGCAGGGTCGAGCTCGGAAAAAATGGAAGGATGGGGGCCCAGAATAGAGGCTGGCGGATTGAGGATGGAGGATGGACGACAACTGTTCGTGGCATGCAAAGCGCGATAATTGACCCGCAAGCGAGCGAGCGAGCGAGTGGGAGGGATCTCTCTTTCAGGGTGTGTGTGTGGCCGTGCAACTGTGCAACAACTTTCGCTTTGATAAAGGACCTTGGCGTCGCGTCGAGTCGAGTCCTTTAAGCGGCAGCCGGGCGTGCTTCCAGATACCTGGCACACAAACCTATAAAAATATCGCACAAAATCTGTAGAAGGGGCCATGCGGGTTACCTTGCGCCACACCGCAGTGTTTTTACGATTTTAAATCATATTTACTTCTGAATTATTTACAAACACACTTGAATTCGAGTCTTAAATCGGAAGGTGATTTAAACATAACCATTTTGTAGAAATCTGTGTACTTAAAGTCAATCTAGAAAATTATATCATAAAGAATTCAAATGATTATCTCTTCCGTTAGACGATTTTTAAGCAGTCAACAAAAAGGATTCACTTTTGGGGCACCCCAAACCTAAGCCGAATTATCCTCAAGAAAAACATCATACCAGAAAGGATTGCATAAATAACCAATTTTAAAACAATAAAAGCAGCGATAAAATATAAACAAAGAAGTCCAGTGAATTTAAGCGCATTCGGCGAAAATAAAGTTCTTCATCGAGACTTCTTCTCCGAACAGACTTTCTTCCTGATTCCCCCTCCCGCAGTTTGTGTGTGAAATCAAAAGGAAAATCGGACTGGATAATGGAGATTGCCAAGAACCACTGTTTGGGAGGGTTTTTCAATGGAAAAGGTTTGCGTGGCGACAGAGTAAGGGATTTGTTACGATATTAGCTAAAGCCATTTGAATAAGAGGAAAAATAAAGAATGTTTTTGGGGCACAGGCATAAACTTCTTGAGCTCTTCTATAAAAGCTTTAAAAAACGCCTATAGAATGGTTTCCGTTTCAAAATCGTATCAGCTTTAATACTATAAATTTAAATAATACATTTTTTATATATTTTGTAACCCACTCTTATTCTTAATGCCTGCCCAAGTACTTACGTCAGGTAAACTAGAAAAGAACGCTTAATCTACAACTACAAACATTCCTTTGGAGTTTAAAAATATTAAAGGATAAATCACTGCATACCAACTAATAATTTAATAAGTCAAATCCATTCTATTTTCGGTTGTTGAATATCACGTCATTTTGAACTTTGTATTTTTTTCGCACCATGCCATTTTATTAGGCGTAAAAATAACATTTAAATGTTAACACGCCATTTAAGCACAAATTGGCATCGAACGTTGCCTACAGTCGGCGTCGGGAAATGGAACAAAAAGAGGAAAGCCAGAAAACTGTGGCATACCAACGGGCGCCCGGCGTGCGGTTTTTCCGGCTGTTGGCTGGCCATGGCAGCTGAGACGAACGGGCGGGGCAGCGTGGCGGCAGCAAATACAAGAAAATAGGAGGAGGGAGAAAAACTTGTCTAAAATTTATTGACGAAAACAAAGTCAAGTGCCGAGCACACCGAAGCCCAAAGGGACGAGTCTAGCCCTGCTTGGATTGCAGGCGCGATCCACTTCCCAGGGTCCATGTGGGAACTAGTAGAACTAGCCGCCGGTCTCCATGTGTTTCCGAGCTGAGATAAGCTTAAGCCGCCTGGCCCCGGCCCAACGAATGCCATTAAGTATGCCACACGTTTCACGCTGCAATGTCGCCGACGACCCTCCATCGGAGGACCATCGGACCATCTAGCCATCCGACCACAGAAGGGGAGGCAACTATAAATCTATCATGTTTACGCCGAGCTTGACGAGCATGGCCGGAGAGGCGGAGACCCGCTCCACCGCGATTCCAGTACACTTGAGCACAATTTGTTTATGCAAGTCAAGTAAGGCTGCTGGCGGGCAAAACGTTGCTTGAATTATGGCTTTGTTTATCCCAAGTCGCACAAGGAGGCGAATACAACTGCTGCCGCTCCTCCGGAAGGGTTCAAAGTTTTCGCCAACGCAGACAACAGCCAACAGCCAAGTGGGAAACTTCCGAACGCACTGCATCGGGGCATGTCTACGGCGCTATCTACTGCCCCGTGGGGATGTGATATGTTATGGCCTCATAACAATTGATTTTATTCGCCTCGCTTATTGATACCGCCGTGTTATCCTGATTTTATTAAAGGGACGGACGACTCACAAAGGAGTCTGCCCACCAAGCTTAATGTCTCGGTCCCTCGTACATTTTCCCAGCTTTTTCGATGAGAACCCAAAACCATTAAAATTCTGTTATCAACCTTCATTTTAGGGAAGGCATTTTTATTGCACATAATTCTACATATGACAGTGCTATGTTCATCATGTTAAAAGCATGATATTACTAATTTCCTTCGCACATAAAAGTAGTTGGAATATTTATTTTCACTGAGCTCGTCAAACTCTTTGTTCTGAACTATTTTAGAGCAATCAAACTCTGAGTAATTGATTGGTCTTAAATCAAGCAACTTATTCGCAATTGTTCCCTAACACTTTACAAGGCATCCCAACCAATTTAACCAACATTTAAGGCAAATTGCCTTGTCCCTTTTCCATAAATATTCATTTATTGTCTGACTCACAACTTTTGTTGACTCTGGATTGAATTGAAATTTGCATGTTTTCCTTATTTATAAACTTGTTGCTTGCCCCGGCAAAAACTTTCGGACACACTCGCCTCGAGCCGACAGCACGAAACAAACTTTAACAGCTTATTGATTTCGTAGCCTTTCCGCAAACAGTTTGACACTTTGGTTTTGGCACTTTGACACGCTGGAAAAAAAGTTGCACCTGAAATATTTATGGAAATGTTTCTGACACGTTTTTAATAAGGTTTGCTTCCCCAACTTCCCATTTCTGTTCACAGCTCGTCGTTGTGCCGCCGCGAAGACTGACTGAGCGTACTGCGTTTGACAATTCGTGTTGTTAATTTAATTAAAGTCAGCGGTTGTGGTCCACGGAGGCCCCGACAAGGCCGCCCCTGCGTTTTGGAAAATTTCCCAGAAAAACAGGCTCTGGCTCTTTTTGATGATTACGGTACAAAGTCTGACAAAAAATCAAGTTCAGAACGGCTAATAGGCCAGTTCAATAACCAAATGCCCTAAAGCCAGTATAATGCGAAATAATAATAACAATCATTAAGATGGTTTTGTTATTAATACAACCAAACAACAACAGAAAAACAAGAAAGGAAGCTAACTTCGGCAAGCCAAAGTTTAAATACACGTTCCATAAAATTATAATCGAAATTCTAGCCCTATTACGAGGCCGAAATTTTGGTCTATTTTCAGAAATTAATTGTGAGAAAACTGTGCAAGATAATGAGATATTTTTTTGTATTACTTTTGTACATCTTTAAACTTAACACTTTGGAAAATTAAAGTGTGTATAGCTAATAATTGTTTGTTTATATGAGGTCAAATTGGGGTCATCCAAATTTTAGGGGTCATTTTCCTGGTATCATAACTACCCTTAAGTATAAGGGTAAATGAGACAAATTTATTTTATTTATTTTCAGTTTTACGTTGGCTATGCTTATCCAATTACGTTTTTTTTTTTTATTAAAAATTGTTTTTAATATACATTTTTTTGTAAAAAGTTCCGTTTTCAACCATGTTTTTTCACCTGTTGGAAAGTGTAAAAATTAAACAAAAAATTGTTTAACAAATCGTACTCGGAGAAGCATAGAGAATTATTTGATAAAGAAGTGGGGAAAAAATTGGTTCGATTCGATGAAAATTACAGGTAGCAGTGATACCAGAAAGTTTTAAAAAGGTGATTTTCGGGAAAACGCGTTTGGAGGTTGCTATCTTTCGGGCTTCGTTTACCCATGAAGGAATGCGAATGTTACAAAACCCTTATTCGTATTCTTCAGATGCTCTATATTTTTCGAATAATTTGCTGATCATTTCTATGGCAGTAATGTGAAATAGACGTCCGATCCAGCCCGTTCCGACATATATAGTAGTACGAATATTACAAGACTACTAGCTAATACTAGCGTATTAATAAGTTTATAATTTCCCACCACAAATAATTGAGCATTTCTTATACATTAAAACCAAAAAGAATTTCTTCTTACAGAAAACATTCTTGTTCGCAAAAATGATAGCAAAGGATTTGAACAAGACATATAAATTAGCCATTAGGTACCATATATATTTCAAACATACTACCATCAGCATCACCACCGAATCGATCTAGCCTCTCAAAAAATCCGTTCTGAAATACATCTCCAGTCATGATTTATTTATTATATTAATTTTAAAACATAATTATGTTAAATCAATTGTGATAATTCTATTAATGCCTTACTCTCACACTGATTTAATCTAGCTGTGTTTATCGGTTATAATATATTTTTATCTCATCTTTCTTGCCCTTGACTCGCACTAAGCCACCTCCAGAGTACATATATCGGGAAGCCAGAGTGCGAAAAACACTTTGATTCCATGTCGAGCGGCGTATCCGTCATATCCTCCGAACTTAACGTCATTAAGTGGCAGCCAAATGATTTAACTCAGCCAGACATCGCCATATAGTCTCCCTTCATCCGTCAGACATGTGTGTGCATTACATTACGTAAACAATTACAAAACAACAAAAACTAAGCCAAAAACACAGTGATGGCGAGGAAGGAAAGTCAAGGCTGGATAAGGGAAGTCGGTGGTGTCAGTCAGAAAAATCAAATTTGTCAACTGTGTGCTTATGTGCTCGTATATCTGTGTTTGTGTGCCGAGGACAATAAAAATTACACTTAATTTGGTATTTAAGTGGAGACAACAATCACAATACACTTGGAATGGCTTTCTCAGCCAAATTGTCGCTGAAGATGGAACAGAACCATAAAAGGTCGTTGAAAGTCCCCATCCCCCGGAGCTACATAAGTGTTGAGTATCATTATGTAATGTCACATTTAAACAAAGGCTCCGTTGAATCCTCTGTTTTAAGTGAGTGTGTGTGTGGTTGTGGCAGAGGGGAAGATCCCAAGACCAATCCAAAAGAAACAGAGGGAGTGTCTCAAAAAGTGAAGGGATTGGTGAAACTATGGTAAGGGACCTATTCTTCCATTTGTATGAAGGATGTAGTGAGGGCTGCAGCGGTCCCGAACCCATTAATTTGTTAGATCGCAGATAAGGCACAGAACACAATGACTTATAAGCAGGAGATCATTTGTCTGCCGGACAAAAATCCATTCCTAGAATGAAGGGGAGCAAGGCCATTGCAACCACTAAAAAACATCCATTAATAATAAGCTTATGGGGATAGCCCTCGAATCCTATCTTGTATCACCGAGATCACAAGGGATCCCTGGCACAGAAATACTAAAACTCGTTTGTATATCCAGGTCAACGCCGCTCCTACCTATAGTCCTGTCCTTTTTACCACTTTTTTTCTACAGCCAATCGGCAAGCAATAAAAATAAAATGATTTCCGCTTGGCTTCACCGCTTAATGGGTAATGGGTAATGCGGGGTGGGCGTTATCTACGGGCATGCCAGGCACTTATCTGCCTTGATTAGCAATTAGCACGTGTCCGTGTCTTCCCTGGGCCGCCGAGCATTGAGTTATTGGGCGAAGGTCAGTAGATCCCAGCCTGGGCCAATGTCTAGTAGCCAGTAGCCAGTGAAAGTAACCTGATGGGCGTCCCGGCCCGGCCCGGCCCGGACCCGCCCGTCTGCCACATCCCGCATGGGCATCATGCCGAGATTAATGATGTGCCCCGAGAGCCGACGGCATCCTATTATCCTTGGGATGGGCTTTGGCTTGGACCAGGGCAGGGTTCACTCTCGCTGAGGAGTTGCTCCCTGTGCACTCGCATAAATCAAGCAGATTATCAGGTAGCGATGGTCGGTCTGGGGGATTTGCATATGAAATTTAGTTGACAGGACTCTTATTTTTAGCCATAACGAAAATAAGGCTCATTAGAGCGTGTTTTGGCAGGGTGTTTAATGCTCAGGCGTAATTAGGAGTTTTCCGCTTTGTATGATTCTAACAAAGTCTCATATAGTTACTTGTATTTAACTCCTTATTCAGTGGTATTAATTATTCAGATTACTTATTTCAAAATCCATTTAGCCCAGACTTTATACCAGATAAGCGACATTTAATTTCGTTTGGTGGCAATTGTTTTATGCAGCGTTTCAGGGAGCATTATCAAGGGATTAATCGTAGCTCTTGCCCCCTTGTTTTGTTGGGTCTCCCCATTCTCTCCCCCTGCCTTCTTGTTTTGTGGGGCTTCCCCATTCATAATTTCCCGACCCCGATTCCATAACATTTATCAGTCTCCCCCTGTACCCAACCAAAGCTGTTCAAGTAGATCTCCTTGCCCGAAGCTAAATCAAAATCGCACCAAAGCGTAAAAACTTTCCGAGCTAATAAATGGCATGCAAAAGTTTTTGGTTCGCTCATTTGTCTTTTCACTGGTTAACTGCTAAAGGGAGAATGGTCGGCGTGGGGAAGGGTCAGGAATAATTGTCAATTCGCTTTGTGAGGCGCTCTGAAACAAGGGCGGGAGGTGTGGCCCAGTGGGAGGAAACGGGCTGTGTTGGATAAATAAAGCCTGACAGCAATAAAATTTATTTAAGTGGCCTCATAATTGTTAACCACAAGAACAACAAATATAATAAAATCGAAACAAAAGGCAGCTGCAAGTGAAATGAGCAATTATTACGCCATGGAAAATGTAAACCAACAAGAGGAGCCGGCAGCAACAAAAACAAGCGTCATAATAAACTTTTTATTCCAGCGACAGCAACCAAGGAGGGCGTTAGCGGCGGTTACGAAAGAGCCTGAGGAGCATGAAACGCAAAATTCTCCACAATGAAAATTATTAACAACGTTAATGAAATACTCATTTGCGAGCAGAAAAGTAAAGGAAGGTGGAGATATTAATGCAAATGTAAATGGCAAAGGATGTAGGATGGCAGGGGTTAAGTTATTGCTCCATCAAGCCCATATTCTTGACCTGATATCACACCGTATACAGCCATATTTTTTACTTTTTACCACTGCCCAATTAATTGAGTTAGCCTTCATTTTGGGCAAGCTGGCAAACCCTCCCAAACCCTCGAAATGTCATAATGTATGTACATATATATGCCAAAAAGCAAGCGATTTAAGAGAACATTTTTTACTACACTGGACACTGAACGTTTTTTGCAGCCCATGATTGCAATGCAATTAAATGTGCCGCCGGGAATATTAATTGGCGTAGGTCGAAATCATAACAGTTTACGGTTCGTACCGTAAAATAAATTGATTCGAATATTATGAATACAACATACACAGTTTAAAAAATCAGTTTTATGATATATTAAGTTCTTCCTCTGGCAACAGGTCATAGGAAAGCATCGAATATATTAGAAATAGTGTGTGAAATTCGACAAATTCACGAAATTGCATCAACATAGTCGTTTAACCCGATCCTTTTCGAATTATAACAAATACTACATGCATTAGAACAATGACTTTTTAGATGTTTCAATCAGAAAATAAAAAAAACATTTTAGCCTAGGTATAAACATTGATTAATTAATGCAAGAGGGTTACAGAAACCGGTGCAGATGGAAAATAACAAAAATAAATTCTATTTAAAATTATGGTTTACAATTTAATCGAACTGACAGTATGATTTACGCAAATTAATTGGGTAAAAAACCGAATATCAAATCGCTATAAACTTTATAAATCTTTAAAGCCTAAAAAAATCAATCTCATTTTGCCTTCAAAAAATGTATACAATGAGTTATAATTTTTAGTCTTTTTTGTTTTGTTTGACAATTGAATTGGTTGAAAATTTCAATAAAAAACATCACTCACCGTTATTGAGGGTTGATCCACCGATGCTGCCGGCACTGCCATCACTTCCAGTATCTGTGCTCAGAGCCTGCGTTGTAAAAAGTAGACATCCGAGACCCACACATAAAATCGCAAAAATCGCTTCAAAACAGTTTAGCATTTTGACCGACGAATTGATTTCGATTTTATTTACTGTTGTCTAGCTATAGCAAGCAAATTATGTTATCAATTACTTCGCCGAAATATGTTGTATCATGTTTTTAATTAATGTCTCGGAGATTTCTGTGAAATGCAGCAGTTGTGGGCTTCCATAAATAATCCACTTTCAATTTAAATTGTTTTGTTGTTAATTGTTTTTCTGAAATGTAAAAGCAATTAATTAAATAACTATATATTTAATTCCCTTGAGAATGTATTGGAGTTTAAAGAAATGTTTATGTATATTCTTGTATACGATATTATTACATCACTGAGCTTCTTTGTGTCTTTCTTTGATAAAAGGAAAACCTGCTTTTATGAAGTCTCTTTCCCTGCTACTTGGAACCTAATCAGGCACTCAATTAAACGAAGCTTGGCTCAAAAAATGTTAAAAAGCAAGGGCACCCCTGATGCAAAGCTGGGTAAACCGCTTACGGGAGAATTCATGGCCACCCCATGTCCGGCAAACCGGCTGGACCCTACTCAGACGAGGGCCACGGGTAGCCAGTATTATCATCGGACCCATCGGCTTCCTTCTGCGGTTGGTTGTCTAGCTGTGTGTATGCAGAATTTTTTCTTTTTTTTTTTTTTTGTTTTGTTTGCAATTCCTGCTCGTGTCATAAGCGCAAAGCAATTTGCTCCGTCAGCTGTTGCCTGACACTCCTGCCAGGGCAGCCAAGCGCCTTCACCCGGATATCCTTCCCAGCACTCCAATCTCTTCATTGTATTGCAATATGAATGCATTTCAATTAGAATGCTTGGTTCGACAGCTTCTCTGGGTTTTCCATTTAGTAAAGTTTATTGAAATCGATTTGCGATCTTAATTGATTTCGGAGCCGCCATTTAAGAGTGTTATTTCACTCAATCTCTTCTAGCTGTGTTTCTCGTATTTCATAACACATACATATTATATGTGTTATGACTTTGTCTTACCAAATGTCAGCCTCCTCTCGCAGCCTCTCATGGGTAGGTGCTCTCAAAATAACTAAGTCCCATCCCGCCACCATGTTTTTCGCACGAAAATTACAAAAAAGAACAAAAATTCGTAATGTATTATTGCGAAAAGCTTTTATGGCAAAACATTCAGATTTTCTTTTGTACCTCCACCTCTGCTGGCTTATGATTCCTAGACTTGTGTTTCCTTCGAAGTTAGGAATGTCAATGTCGCAATACTCTTCCTTTAATAACAAGGCAAGAAAGCAAATAAGATTAATAACAGCGCGGTATTTCAATTTCTTGTCCAATATGATCGGTACAGCATTGTAGCATCAATAGTACACAACATCCAAAAACAATTATTTAAAAATAATAACTTCCATAGGAATTTTTCACATACATATTTTGAAACGCAAAAGGTTACCCTTTTGTAAATAAAGTGTTCATATAAAAGTAGACATCACCACTTTATTAGCATGAGGCGTCCTTGATTCTACGACTCCCCCTCGCTTTTTTTATTTATAACAATATTAATAGCTGTGTTTATGCCCCGTAGGCAGTAGCTCTCTCTTTTCGCAGTCCTGCAGCTGCACAAAGGACGAAAAAATGCACGCACGACTACGCCCAAAGGGAACCAGCGGTGACCGCCAGTCGGCGTGAGTCCTTCTCCCGCCTCCGGGCTCCGGGCTCCGGTTCTCAACTCCGGTCTGCTCTGCTCCGACTCCCACAGAGCGTTCATTCGATTGTGCATAATAAATCAATTTACATTTTCTCTCGCCTCCCGCAAAAGTGAAATGCAAATGATAGGGATTGGTGGCGATGGAGCGAGGGCAACCTTTTTCACCACAAAACTTAAGCGCACTTAAATCACAGCCAACAGAATTGATCACCGTAAATGGAGTTGATGTGCAAAATGCGAAATGACGATGACTTCTGGTCTCCAGAATCATAAGCTTTGCAAACGTCTTTGACGGTTTCGTACAAACAGTACACTTTAAGTTCAGCTTTTACTACCACAATAATGCAAAATCAGATTGGGGAATTCTAGATTACTTTCAACTCCTATGCCCAGAATTATACGACACCCCGAAAATTGTAGTTTTGATCCTCGTAGGTCGATGGGGAACCATAATACAAAAAAAATCCCCTATTCAGAATGAACCCTGAATCAATTCTGCTTAAAATAAAATATTTTTATCTCTGAGTGCATCTTGCGTTTTCAAGCAGCAGTAAAAAAAGCACAAATGTCCATTTTTCGTCATGCCTGCAACTGTATCAAAATTATACGAATCATGTTAAATTTGTTGGATTATAATCGTTTTTATTCTTAAAATTATTTATAAACCAATTTTTAATAAGTAATCGTGCCACCTTGAGTCTTTCCCACCTCGAAAAGCCTCTTAGGTATTTACATTATTCAATTTGTATGTAATTTGGGGTCAAATACCCCAAATGTTCTTTGTTCGGTTCAGATCCAAAACACTAATTTGGTTGTCACTTATGAACCGCTGGGTCTCTGTGCTCCTGTGAATTGATGCACTATCTTGCATCATCACATGATCTCTTTCCCCATTTTCCCCCATAAATGGCAAAAGACGATCCTCCAATTATTTTTTATAATCTGCACTATTCATACTTCAACTTGTGAAAGACAAATCAAGCATTCCACAGGCGAATTGAATGCTCCCAAACCATTGCAGATCCGCCTCCAAAATTCCGCTTAGAAAACATAAATGTATCCTTATGCAATACTCCTCCAATAGTGTCGAAATCTATCTTAAAACTTTTTTCATTCGAAAAAATTATCTTAATGAAAGCTATTAAGCAAAGACGTATAATGCAGGAGTGTATAACATATAGGAGTATAATAAATATTTGGGATCGGAAGACTTTTTTTGAATTGTTTCGAATAAAGTAAGCTCTTGTTTATTGCGCTCAGTGACAACATTTCAAAAAGACACGTCTCCAAATCCTATTTGCTTCTTTGGGAATTATGCAAAGGAGTGCTGATAAAAATCAACATTTGCCCCCAATGCCTGTATCCGTCTCAAGAGGCTGTATCCATTTTGAGGTCTTCATTTCGGACATCAAAAAACAGCAAAGCACAAAACGGAAAGACAGATGAAAAATAGTCAATTTTATTAATTATAAAAAAAACATACAATAATTCTAGAAAAAACCATGTCACAATTACATACATTGTAATAGTAATAGAGGAAGTTTAAATAAGCTAGTATATTAAATTTCCAGCCATCTGGTCAAAGCATTCAGGCTAGAATATTTTTGTTGAAGGCACAATGAAATCGAAAACGAAACGATAGTGTCAAATAAATAATAATCTTTAAAGATATGCCCATGTTAAAAATATAAAGTATTGTGAGGGGGATTGAATTCCTTTCTCCAATTTGTCTGATTGCCTTTTTCGTAGATGTTCCCCTTTGTACTGTTCGTCATGAATAGTTTAGCAGAGGGGAAGCATTAAAATGTATCTTAATAATGAATTTATTTAAATACACGTAAATCGCAGATGTATTTATATATAATTAATTGAAGGAAGGAAATAGGTTTCTTATGCCACTTTTACTTTAAAATTCAAATAAAAATAAACAGCAAAAGGTTTCCGATTTCTTAGTGCATTCGCAGATTATTCCCTCTGACGTAAAACATTTAGTGTTTGTTATATACATTAATCGCAGCAAGTGCGACTTTTCATGCTATTAGTTGTAAAGACGGTAAATCCGAGGAATTTAATACGCCAGACTAAGAGCCAAAGGGAGACGAGATGAGCAAGACTTTGATAAGTTACCCTATGCAGCTGCAGTTTCCCCAACGCCCAACGGAAGCCGCGCAATGAAGGCGAACTACAAAAGGCTGCATAAATAAACAGTACAAGAGAGAGTAAAATGTTTAATAACTCAGCCGGACGATGTCGAGGTGGAAAATTCTCGGGCAGCAACTGCTGGACTTTAACAACGGCAATGCCAGTTTATGAGGCAATTTTCAGCAATACATATATCGCGAAACATAATAATAACGCAACCAAGCACCCATTAAACAAACAGACAGATTGGTTTCTAGATTCGTTGGCCATTCAATTAGATAATTTTAATTTTAAGCAATCTGTTTTTAACAGTAATTGTTCAATCTTGAAAGAAACTACATATGAAATGATAAAGCAGGAAATAGAATCTATTCAAGAACACAAGCTGCTAGTTTTTCCCATTTTACATTTTAATACCCATGAAGGTTATTGCAATTAGGGACATTTGGTAACGCAGAAAGGCATAGAGGTCGAATTGTCCATATATAGATTTAGTATCTCATCAATAATGAATTCGCCAGATGTCACAAGTTAATGGCGGTTTTATACAGCAAAAACTAAGTTCGCAGTAAAAGTGTCACGAGAACAATGAGACAGATGATTATACCTCTCTTACTAATTAAAAAATATGTCTGGGTTTCTGAACTATTTTTATATGCTGCGATTAAAAAAATATAATTATAAGTTTTATAGAAACCTTTATTATTTGCTTTTCATGAAGATGAAACCCTTATGCGAAACCAAATAACTGCCTCAAAAATATCAGTAAGACATAAATATTTCCTATAACTTCTTCTAATACATTTGAATGTTACCCTAAAAAATATATCATAACTCCTTCTGTTTGCTTCAAACAAAAAAAAAAATGATATAAATATCAATGATTGATAATATCTTTTTGTAAGACCGAGCGGGTTGATATATATGTTTTCAATGCTTCGTAGAATCTGGAGTGAAATCTGAGCTTGCATTTGCTGCACAGTGTAATCTGCCTATTCTCCTGGGGGCTATCGTATCCCCCATCTGGCGACTAATAACTCACCGTGGCAATGTCCGGGAGCTGGATGCGTGGCTGCAGTTTACAAGAAGTATAAGCAAATCAATTTATAAATAGAACGACGAGACAAGTGAACAACGGATTTTCATGCTTCCTTCTGCCGTTCTTCGTTTTTGCAACACAATTTAATTAGGCGACCACGCGACAGACGCAGGGACGCCGGCACAAAACCAACAACTTCGCTAGGCAGAGGCAGAGGCAGATGCAGAGGCGGTGCATTGAAAATAAACACTCGTACAGAAGTTGATTAAAAACAACAATTCGCATCTGTGTACTTGGGGGCAAGGCAATCGAAAATATTATTATTAACTATTTCGACTGGCGAAAACAACACACAATCGCTCCAAACCACGTACGACTATCTCAGCGACGGCGGAAACGGATACGACTCGAATACGGATCCGGATGCGACACCGCACACAACTACAGTCGATTTGACACTGACACGAGACGACTCGAACGCGAGCTGCCGAGGTCCCAGCATCCGAGGCTGGTGCTCGGGACCTCGCGACGCGTCGTCTGAGTACTTCGGCTGCGGCATGTTAAAAAGATAAACAAATGTTGCGGTTGGCCGTGATTTATGCTGGCTTACATCTGCTTAAAGACACCCTCTGCCAGGCTAACAGCACATGTTAGCCCTAACATTCCCTGTTGCGTTCTAGAGGAGGAGTTGATTGCACTTTTAGTGTCTCGAACTAATGCAGCAGGGCGAATTTTATGACTGTCATGCCAGAGAAATATGTGAAGTCGAAGATCGTGGAAACTGGTGAAACAAATAGCTGAGAAACTACAATAATATTGAAAGTCATATGCTCTTCAAGCTCAACATACGGCAACATATAAATAAAAGATTTTACAGTTTACATATGCATATTTCATTTTGTTTTTAAGTTATCAGGCTAAGTAAGTTGTACTGCCTTATGTTGAACATTCTTAAGTAAGGCAGACAATTAGAGAAACTTTAAAAAAAACATTCATAATGAAACCCATATGTATAGATTATAAAGTCCATTAGGAACCAAGTATATGGTAACATTTATTTTATTTTATATTATTTCAGAGGAAAGGGGTTCACTAAAAAAAGTTTCTGGTAAGGATGTTCTTTAAACAAGTAAAGGAATTTACAATTAATGTTGAATTGATCACATTTTCGTACAAGTATATGAAATATGCGTTATAATAACCAATTATCAAGGCCAACATAAATGTTTACTCTTACATTCGATTTAATATTTAACTAATTTATTTAATATAAAAATAGCTTACAACCTATAATAATATGTATTTATTTTATTAGGTCTTAGGCACCTAATAAAATATTAATATTAAATACTCTGAGACCAATGAAATCCTTTTTTATTTATCATTATTTTTATTATTATTTATTATTTCACTTGGAAAAGCTATTCTGTTTATCTTTCCGAACAAGTAAATTTCAAGATAACAGAGATATGTTGATTTAAAATTTACATAACACTATGTAAGCAGTTCTATAAGAGAAAGCTAAAGCTACCTAACATATCACCAGGGGTAAGTGAAGATAACCCGAACTGATTTCCTTACAGCCTCGCCCCTAACAACGTCCTGGCTTAACATTTACCATTATTTCCCCTGCAAGCCATTAAGCTTCAGGCCGAAAGCTGGCCTTTGGCTTTCGAAGTCCACTGCAGCTTTCATCCACAAAGTTAACAAAAGCTGACTGGTATCGATGCTGGCTCCCTTTTGACTTTTGCTACTCGACGGCGCAGGCGAAAGTCAAGGCGCAGGGGCCCTACAGCTGACTGTCAAAAGTCGGCGTTCCCGCCCACACCCCGTCGTCAGCTGGCGGGCCAAACAGTAACTCTGTCGCTAGGCTTCCCGAGCGCTTCTGCAACATCGACGCGGGGTGCGTCACCCAGTGACGTCGACCCACGGCGCATGTAAAACAGTTACGCGCTAGGCCAGTGTGTGTGTGGAGTTGCGCCTCAGAGGCTCTCTGGAGTCAAAACAATAACTGAAAAGTGCACAGCCGCGGAGTCCGGCCAGCGGAGCCCTGACCCGAGCCCCTGACGACTGCAGTGTGAAGTGCAAAGTGTCCAGCTGGCGGAAGAGGACGCGCTATGAGCCCCAGTGCGGGGCAGGCCACTACGTGAAGTTAAAGGCGCTGCAACAAAGGTACCCGCAGGACTGCAGCAGGATCAGAGTTCAGCTCAATGGGTTCATGTCTTGGCAGCTGCGCCACCGCCACCGCTGCCACCTCCAACTCCAATACCCCTTCGAGCTCCTCAGCGTCCTCCTCATCCACAGCCTCCTCCGCATCCTGCGTGGCCAATATATGCCGCTGGTAAGACCCATCTACGCCATGCCATAGTTTACTAAAATTCAATTTCGTTGACTTTGCGTTGTGGCGCGCATAAAAGTGTGCCACAAATCCAATAAGCGCAGACCCCTGCTAACTGAGCAATCGATATGGGCTTAGGCGGTGCGCTGGGTTGGGTGGGTGGTCACTTAGCATGGGCTCTGCGGCTAGTCCAGTGCATAACAGCCCCTCACCAGACCGCTTGCCTCCTGTCGACGCGGGTCAACATCCTGAAAGTGGACGAGACTGAGGAGCCCCTCAGACCTAGTAGGTGGCAAGTTCAAGTAGCCAATTTGGCTAGCTCTGAGCTCGCAACTCCAATAGTTTACTGTTCGAAACGTAAACAACAATATTCATGAAAAAAAATGTTATTTCAGCAATTTAAATAAATGTATGATTAATCGTTGTTTACTTAATTCCGTATTTAATTTTCTTAGTTAAAATCGAAATCTCTATTGATGAAAAAGTTAAAAACAAGTTACAAAATTTTAATAATTTTAACTTTCTAAAAACAAAAAATCATCAAATCAAAGAAAGGAATATATAATTATCACGGAAATACATTTTAACTATATTTCTACACCTAAATAATACTAATGTTCTCTAACAATAATACGTTTAATCTTAAAAGTTCTACAAAGCTGATTCAAATGACTTGGGGACTTTTTTATATTTTATAGCTTATTCTTTCTACTTAAAATTAATTTTAAAAAATAATAAATCAAAGCCTTCTCACCGTTTTTGCAAGCACTGACCCATATTTTTCCAAATGGTTTTTTTACCCCAAATTTCGCTACTTTCAGGCGTCTTGGCCGGTCCGGGGCCATTGCCAGAGAAAATGTTAAGGCAGACAGACACGGCCGAGAGCTGATATCAACAGCGAGCAGTCAACGCTGCCAGAATCACGGCCTCCTCTACCGCATTCTGAGGTCCCGACGTAGGCGGCATTGCCCTCAATTCCTGGACAAGTACTGGGAGCAGCAACCCAGCTACGCCAAGCTGCAGAGTAACAGGTTGGTTGAGCCCCCAAAAACCGCATAAAGGGACTTTTTCTCACCCTTATTAACCCAACACAGCGCCATGCCCGATATTCAGATGCAGAACCTAGACGCCTGTAAGCTGCTTAATGTCCAGACCACGAGCAGTAGGGAAACGGAGATGGGGCTCGGGACCTACCACCGCATGGTGTCCACCTCCCGGGCCAGCTCCTCGTTGGATCTCGAGTGGGAGCACGAGTACTCGCAGCTGCGGCAGTACCAACTCCAGCAAAAGGAGCCACCCCCAACTTCGCAAAATCCGCGCTACATATCGCTTGAGCAGCTGGCGACCATGGCCGGCATCCATGGGCGACAAGTGGCGCGAAATGGGCGGATGGGCAGCCAGCAGCGACACGGCGGCTCATTCACGCGCACCTCCTTGTGCTCGTCGACGCAGAACTCCTGGTCGCACATCTCAACACCGGAATCGCTCGAATGGGACGTGGACGAGGAGCGAGAGCAGCAGCGTCAGCTGCGCTTGGAGGACGACAATCTGGACGACGAGACCCTCAAGCTGCTGTATCAGATCGAGCAGCTGAAGCACCATGTGCTGCAGGAAACTGGAGAGGGACTGAGCATGAGAGCAGTGGCTGTTGAGGAGCTGGCCGAGGGCCTCCAATTCCGAGCCACTCACTTCGGGGGCGATGCTGAAGTAGAAGCCCGCTTGAGTTGATTGGCCGGAAGAGGAGGAGGAGGGGGGGAATGTACATAGGATTGTTCTTATAGGTGTAAAGCAGGTGTACAGCGCGAGGAAGATGGCAAAAAGTCTAGTATTCTAGACATATTCTACAACAAAGTTAGTAAGTAATGTTATAAATTCGTCAAAATTCAATTAGGGCTCCCATGGAAACTATCATTAACTGAGTTCTAAATGAGTTTTAGAATAAAATTGAAGCACCATTTAAGAAATCTTAGTTTCTTCCGATCACACATAATAGAACTTCTGCTTTAGTTTGAGATAAATCAGATTACTATATCAAATTGATGAAATTGGAACCATCAGGCGCAATTCGCGTTCCTTATTTATTCTAAATAATTAAATTTACCTGTGGCAAGCTACCTAAGAAAATTAATAGAATATCTGAAAAATATTAAACAAATCGCTCTAATTGATGTATATATGAACGTAATTAGTAAAAAGTATAATAAACAAATTCAATGGTTTATTTTTTAATAATTTTCCTTTTTAATTTAAACCGACATTCGATTTTAGTGAACAAAAATATATTTAATGGTTCAATGTGGCTGCGAAGAGAAAACATTCAATCTAAAGTATTATGCAGGTTTTTTACTGTATCATATTTACATTTCTTTGCCAAGAAAGAAATTGTTTTAAAAAAGTTTAGCTTTTCATGATTTTCCAGTGATGTCAAATAAGATGTCGACATATGTATTAATAAAACAAAAAGACCAAACGACAACGTTACTACCGTTGAAGCTCTACTTCAACTTTCAATACCCTTTCGTTAGTGTCATAAAAGGGCATTTATAGTAAAATTTTTCTCTCTCACGATTCTCCCTTCAAATCGAGTTTGTTTTTAAGTCAAAGTCTGTGGAATTCCAGGAACACATGGGACATTTAAAGTCTCATTTATTTACTTAAATAAGTAACTAACGAAACAATTGTAAACATTTTAAAGATTTAGGCTTGAATGCGAGTTTTTCTAGTTAAGTAAGAAACATTCTAAACTACATAATTTCAGCTCTAACGAGCCTGAGCTCGTAGCTATTTGGCAGTTGATTGGTTTCCTCTCTATCCGAGTTTTCCCTTAAGCTTCTCCCAGAACGAGGGCTCCGCGGTGGCTTCCACTTCCTCCTGCTGCTGTTTGAGATAAACCATTAAGTCAGGCCTTTACTTGTTGAATTTAATTAAACTTACCTTCGCCGGCTGCTCTTGAAGCTGAGCCCTAGTATTGGCCTGTCCTCGTGTCTGTGGGAAATGGTCGCCGCTTAGGTCTTCGACCTGAACCTGCTGCTGCCCAAGGTCTTCCGATTGTTGCTGCTGGTTCCAATCAGAGTCTACTACCTGCTGCTGTTGGCCAAGATCCTCCAGGTTTGCGTTCCAGCCAAGTTCTTCCTGCTGCTGCTGCTGTCCGAGATCCTCCACCTGTTGCGATGGCTCGTCTCCCGACGCCCGGCTCCACTTTCCCAGAGATGCGCTGGCACTGGCCGAGGAACCAGTGGGACCGCCGCTGGCCGACGCCGAGGCTGTACCCACGGGAACATTGAAGGTGTAGTCCTGACGCCGGTACTCGTATCCGCCTGAAGGTCCACCCCGGCTGTACGGCAATGGAGGAGTGGGCGTGCTCACATAGGGGGATGGGCGAGGGGGCTGAGGACGTGGTAAGGGGCGGTGCCTTCGTCTCGCCCTCCAAGCCTGGCTCATCACCCTCGTCGTAGTTCTCCTCATAGGTATGCGGCGGCTGATCTCCGCGGTCCTTGGAGAAGATCGGCTTGTAGTGGGCGGTGGCATTGGTGCTGCCCGGATCCACCACATAGCCGCCGTCAGCACTGCCACCCGTGGGCAGGTCGATGAGGCCTTGGCTCAGCAGGAACAGTGTGCGGCGCCAAACGACCAGCTCTTGGCCGAACTTGCCGTAGCGGCTCTGCAGGCGTCCCAGGGTCCACTGGTGACGCTTTTCCCAGTTCTGAGCCTCGCCGGCAGCCATGAGTTGGCGGTGATTGACATAGGCGAGGTGCCTCAGCTCACCCTCGCGGAATTGCTGCAGGTCGCTTTGGGTCATGCCATAGTAGCGTGCTACCAGGTTGATTCGCTCCAGCTCCTGCTTCTGCCACTCCTTGAGCTGCTGCACCGAGATCTCGTACTTCTGGGCGAAGTCCTGCAGCAACTGTCCGTCCTGACTCTGCCAGCTCTTGAGCTGAGCTTGGGTCATGTTCTGGGTGCCAATGAATTCGTACAGGCGGTCACGTTCCCGCTGCTGCCATGACGTCAGGCTGTTGAGACGGCGCACCTCCAACAGCTGTTCGCGGACCATGTTTCCGATGAAAATACGCTGCACAGGCGCCAATTGGACAAGGCCGACTTGGTAAAGCTGGGCCAGTTGTGTCTGGAAGGCCGTATCCTGCGAAATGAACTCCAGCAACTCCTGCTCGGTGATCACCACGCCGGCGGCCACCTCACGCAATCGCTTCTTCTCCTGATCCTGCCATTTACTGGCCTGCCGACCAGTGTCCACAATAAGACCCAGATTAGAGAAACGACGCAGCTGCTCCTGAATGAATACGCGCAACTCTTCGACGGTAATGTCATAGCGTGCGGCACGGGCCTGGATGTCACTGAACAAAAGCTGCTCGAGTCCCTTGCGACCAACACTCGGGTTGTTCACGACCGCCCTGTAGATCTGCTCCAGTTCAATGGTCTGCCATGAGAGACCGAAGCCCTGGTCGATCCTGCGCTGCGCCAACAATCGATTCAGCTCATCCGTGTACCAGGTCTTCAGTTCTTCAATGGTAACGTGGTACTGCACGACAGCGTCCTGCAAATGCCTTTGGTCATTGTTCAGACGGAGCCTTAGCTCATCAATAGTCCACTTCTGCTGCTTGCGCTGTTGCTGCTCTATTAGATCCTCGATATGTAATCTCTCCTTGGTCTGCCATTCCGTCGAGACCAGGCCCTCTTTTTGGGCGGTCTCGTCTAGCCACAGGTGGATGTCCTCGATTGTCACATGATATTGACGAGCGATCTGCTCGAAGATCGGCTTGTTGCGGATCAGGTAGCTCTCGAACTCTACTTTGGTCAGGGGACGGCGGTGGGCAACACTGCGCAGGCGTGTGACCAGTTCTTGCTTCCAAGCAGTCGCTGGCTTCTCATCCCAGATGTTGACAATCTCCTCGTACTTGACGTTGCCTTGCGGGCGGTCGATCACCCCGATGACCGAGAGGCGAGCTGCCTCCTTTTGAACCTGCAAAGCAATAGTTTAAACATTAAAATAAAACCCATTTAAATTCTATTTGGTTTACAGGAATAAGAAAACAAAGGCCAAGGCTTACCCATTTCTCCACCTGCTCCACAGTCACGTGATAGTCGGAGGCAATGCTGTCCAGGCGCTGCTTGTCGCGCTTGAGGAAGTCCACAAACTCCTGGTAGCTGGCCCCGTTGCGCTGCTGCTGAAGCCAATCGTTGAATCCGTTGCTGATCTTCTGCTGCCATTGGGTCTGCTGCTCAATCTGGACCAGGCCAGAGCTGTGCAGACGGCGAAGCTCTTCACGTAGCCAATTCTCAACCTGATCGATGCCCACGTGGTGCGTCTGCGAGAGACTTTCTAGGCGGGCGTGGTCCTGGGTTAGTTCGCGTTCCACCTGCTCGTACGGCAGCTCCTGCTGCTTTTTCAAAAGCACTTCAATAAGACGCTGCTGTTCCTCCACCTGCCATTTGGACAAGTTCTCTACCTTGGCCTGACCGGTGGAGCGCAGGTTAATAAGTTGCTGGCGCAGCCACTCCTCGATCTCGGCCACGTTGACCGAGTACTGAGTGGCCAGTTTCTGCAGTCGGTCGCGCTCCTGGTTCAGCTCCATCTCAAACTCGACGAAAGTTAGGTGGTTCTGCTGTTTCACCAAGTTCTGTAAGCGCTCCAACTCAGAGACCTGCCAGGCGCTGAGGCTCTTCAGGGACTCCTCTGTGCTGCCCCTCAGCCGCTTTAGCTCGGCAATCATCCATTCCTCGATCTGCTCCACATTCAGGCGGTACTGATCGGCCAGCTGGTTGAGATGTGCGCGGTCTGCCAGGAGCTTCTGCTCGTACTCCGCCGTGGACAGCCCGTTCTTGTACTCAGCGATCAGACTCTTAATGTAGTCGCGCTCCACTATCTGCCAGGTCTGCAGTTGCTCTATCTCGAACTGGCCCTTCTTGCGCAGGTCCTCGATCACTTGGTTCACATAGTTCTCCACTTCCACAACACTCACGTGGTGCTGGCCGGCAAGCCTGATTAGGAAGCGACGATCGTTGTGTACCTTGGAATTGAGAAGTCATTATTGGTGGACATTTTTACTACAAATCTTTACAACTGCCTACCTTGGCCTGGAACTGCTCCAGGGTGATGTTGGAGTGCTGTTGGAGCAGTGATAGGATTCGCTGCTGCTCGGTGCGTTGCCAGGCTGTCAGCTGCTCGATGTTAAGTTTGCCCTGCTGCTTCAAGCGCTCGACCTCGGTCTGAAGCCAGCGCTCTATCTCCTCGACGGAGGTGTGGTACTGGAAGGCCATGGTCTGCATGTGCTCGCGATCCTTCTCCAGCTCGGCCTTTAGGTCCTCGGCACTCCACTGCTTGTTCTGCTTGATGAGGGCTTCCAGGCGCTCGCGTTCAGCCAGCTGCCAGGAGGTGAGGTTGTCGATCTGCAGCTGGCCCTCGTCACGCATGCGCGCCAGCTCCTGCTTCATCCAGCTCTCGATCTCCTCCACCTGGACGCTATACTGGCGGGCCAGGCGCTCCAGAAGCTCACGATCTTGACGAAGACGGGCTTCCAGCTGCTCGGTGGACTTGTACTGCTGCTGTGCCAGGTTCTTCAGATGCAGGCGCTCCACCTCCTGCCAGTTGGTCAGCTTCTCGCTCGGCTTCAACAGACCCATGCCGATGAAACGCTGCTCCTCCTTCTTGACAAACGTTTCGATCTCCTCAATCTGCACGTTGTGCTGCATGGCCAGGCTCTGCAGTTGGGCGCGATCCTTGAGCAGCCACTTGTGGAACTCCTCGACGGTGAAGTCGCGGTCCTGCACCATGTTGGTGAGATTTCCGCGCCACTCCAGCTGCCAGTTCTTCAGCTTTTGCATCTCGATGAGGCCCTGGTCCTGTAACTTTTGAATTTGCTGCTTGATCCATTGCTCGATCTCCTCCACGCGCACCTGGTGCTGTTGGGCCAGGCTGTAGAGGTGCGTCTGGTCCTTGCCGACCTTGGCCTCGATCTCCTCGATGGACAGGTTATTTTTGTTAATAAGGTCCAGCAGGCGCTGACGCTCGATTTTCTGCCAGTTGTTGAGCTGAGTTTCCATTCTCAGCTGACCCTCGCGCTGGAGGCGGTCGCCCTCCGACTTGATCCACTGCTCGATTTCGGACACCTTGACGTTATAGGTGCCGGACAGGTCCTGCAAACGGGCCCGATCGGCCAGCAGCTTGCGCTCGAGTTCCTCGAGCGAGTATTTGTTTTGCTGCACCAGCAGGGAGATTTGAGCGCGCTCGGTCTGCTGCCAGTCCTTCA
This sequence comes from Drosophila bocqueti, assembly GCA_018151655.1. Taxonomy (NCBI): domain Eukaryota; kingdom Metazoa; phylum Arthropoda; class Insecta; order Diptera; family Drosophilidae; genus Drosophila; species Drosophila bocqueti. The sequence continues at coordinate 1,129,882 of JAECXF010000149.1, read as the reverse complement.
GGGCCTCCGCCTTGACAAGACCCTCGCTCTGCAGCCGCAGCAGTTCTTGCTTCAGCCAGTCCTGGATGTCCTCGACGCGGATTTTGTACTTATCGGCCAGCTTGAAGAAGTGGTCTTGATCGTTCTTGATCTTGACCTCCAGTTGCTCCACGGTCAGCGAGTTGTGCTGGACGATGGCCTGCAGACGCTCCCGCTCCTTTTGCTGCCACAGGACCAGCTCCTGCTCAACCTCCTTGAGCAGACCCTCCGACTGGAACTTCTTTAGCTCGCTCTTAATCCACTGCTCGATCTCCTCAACCTTCACCTTGTAGAGTCGCGCCATCTGCTCCAGGCGGCTGCGATCGTTGATGATGGAGTTCTGGAACTCCTCAATGGTCAGCTGATTCTGGCCCACGATGTCGCGAAGGTTGGTGCTCACGCTGACCTGCCAGTCCTTAATGTGACCCTCCAGCTGCTTTTGACCATTCACCTGAAGGCGCTGCAGCTCCTCGTGCTGCCATTTCTCCAGCTCCTCCACGCTGACTCGGTACTTGGTGGCCAGGTTCTGAAGGTAACTGCGATCCTGGTTTATTTGCTGCTGCAGTTCCCCCACAGATCCGCGGTGCTGACGCAGGATGCTCTCCAGGCGAGTACGTTCCGAGCTCTGCCAGGCCGTAATTTTTGACACCTGCTCGTTTTGGTCCTTGATCAGGTCTCCGATTCGAGCCACCTCTCCGCGCAACCACTGCGTCTGGCTCTGCATATCGCCCTGATACTTGATCGAAAGATCCTTCAGTCGCTGCTGGTCGGTCCTGATGGAGTTCTGCAGAGCGGCGATCGTCGCGTTGTGCTGCCGAATCAACTCTTCCAGGCGCTGTTGCTCCTTTGTGTTATCCTCGGTCAGGGAACTGGAGGAGGAGTAGGTGTATGTGTCCTGAGATGGCACACTTGGCACCTGCGGCGCCAACGACTGGTTCACCTGGTTAAAGTGAATGTGCATACGCTGCAGCTCCTCCCGCTGCCACTGCTGAAGCTGATTCTTGCTGATACCGTGTTGCTGGGCCGCTTGGGCCAACTTGCGGTCATTTTCGTTCTGCCAGCGCTCGATGTCCTGAGCCGAAAAGCCATTCTGGTGGATAAGCCAATCCAGGCGACTGCGCTCTTGTCTCTGCCAAGCGCTGGCGTCCTGAACCTGCGACTGGTACTGCCCCATCAGAGCCTGGAAGCGGGCCAGCTCACGGCGGTGGAACTCCTCCAGCATGGGCAGTGTGATCTTGTAACGCTCCACAACTCCCAGCAGGCGATCCTCCTGCTGGCGCTGCCAGTCCTCAAGTCGTTGGGGTGTAGTTAGATACCAGAAGAGGCGTTCGCGCTCCTCGCGCTTCCACTGCTCGTCCCTCGGCACCGTAGTCTGCCCAAAGGGCACTTGCTGATCGAACACCAACTTTCCATCCTGCCAGCGCTGCTGCGACTCAGAGCCACCCACGGAGCTGGTTCCGTCCGGATGAGTGGTTACCGTCTTGTTAAAGCTTCGAATGAACAGTGAGGAACTGGCGCCTGGCGAGGAGGAGCTGATCTGACCAAAGGAACTGGGGCTAGACATGGGCGAGCTATATGCCATGCTGTCCGCCTGCCCGCCTACATTAACAACCGAGTTGTAGCCGACCACGGACGGCTCCATGTTCTCCCGGACCCAGTCGTGGATGGTTTTCTTTCGCGTGATCGTCGTCGTGGTGCTGCCGAGCGGAATCGATGTTTGTCCCTGTCCAAGGAATCCCTGGTTCAGTTGGGCCGAGCCGCCGTAGCCGGACAACTTGGTGGCCTCAGTGCAGTTGCGGTGCACAACGTAGGTCTTGCCATCGATTACCTTCACTTCAGCGGGGTAGGCGTAGTTTTTGACCTCGTCAAAGCCACTTAAGTCCACCGGCTGGAAAGGACCCAGGCCCACAGCCTGCTGAAGGTTGGCGCTCTCCCCTCCGGCAAAACGCTCCAGCAGCTCGGCGGCCTTTGCTTCAAAAAAGTTGGGCTGTGCAATGGTGCTGTAAGTGGTGACGCCTTGACGCATGTCTGCCACCAACTTTTGGCTGATCTCTGAGATGACTGCATCCAGCTGGCTCCCGCTCTTTCCGCTAATTTTTAAAACATCCGCTGTAAAAGAAAATTGTTTAAAATGTTGTAAACTTAAGTAGACTTAAAGTGGTTCCCATTAAAAACTTTGTGTAAAAATAAAGCTTATTTGCACAATACTCAACTGCATGTTAAAAATATTTTTTAAGCAATATAATAACAATTGGGTTGGGATAAATAAAATAAACATCCAAATTTTCCTTTCTCAATAATAAATGATTTCATTTATAATGATTGATAATTTTCTGAATGTAATTTATACTTATTTAATTAACAACTTTCCAAGCTACTTACGATTCCAATTAGATGTATAGCCAAAGTTAGACGATCCCTGGGAAAGGGAGTTGAATTTCTGCTTCAGTTGGTTGGCAAGTTCGCGGACCTCGTTGAAGTGAGCAGAGCCCCATTGGTTGATCTGCGGAACTGCTAAGGACTGTCCACCGCCGTAAGACGAACTGGAGCTGGAGCTGTAGCTGGACCTCTGATAGCCACCGCCATACCCTTGGCAGCTGGCGACCGCCAACAGCAGGGCCCACACTCCCAGAGCCTTCATGCCGGAATATCTGCGGAGCAACAAGCAAATAGAAACTGTGTCATTCATAAATAGTAAATACTGGAGTACTGGAGGAAAAAATGCTTCGCAGAAAACTGAAATCATTTTTTGTGCCCAAGTCCGAGAATTTTCGGTGCTGATAACTGGCGATGTGGAATCTAGTTCAGGCTGTATCAGGGGGATTATCGCACCAGCTCCGGACTATGGGTCGTCAAAGGTTAATCAAGAGATAATGCGCATACTACCCGGTCGCGCCCATGACAAAACGACTTTAATTTGAGGCTCACTGTTCAATTTTGGTCTTATTTGTTTCATTTTTTGACAACCATTAACCTTAGGTGACCCCGAATTCCCTTTCCATCCGGTGTCTGTTGATAAGTCTCATGGACTTGGCGACGTGTAATTTTCTGGGACCCGACCCCCTCACAAGATCACACATTTCCTTTGGCTCTCGAATTCTAAAAAGTCAACACCTTTTGGTACACGAGTTACATGAGTTCTCCCAATTTAGTATTTTTTATTTCTGGAACACATTTGTGTGGCCACTGCAGGCTGATGCAGGTTATTTATAAATATTTTCTCAAGTTTTTTTCAGTTTGGTTTGTTCTTTATAGATAATTATCAAAGAACCGAACTATTCTAATCACTTACACCGCTATTCACTTGTCACTATTCACGAGGAATCGCGATTCTTGTATTTTGCAGACCAGTTCTAATTGAATTTGGCTCAGGACACTCTTCACTCCCTACGAATGTCGAAATATTTTGAAGGAAGATTTGAAAGAAAAACCGTTGCGCCTCGTGGCGCTGCCGAACAGCAACTGACAGCCGATCGCTCAGCACAAAGCTTTTATGAGGAGATCGTCCAGAGCAAGATTTACTGATGGGGAGAGACACAAGATGTTCATGCGGGGAATATGTGAGTAATCTCATAATATTCTAAATCAAAACGAATGAATCTGAAGCATTCGATTCCAAGTTGAGTTGAAATTTTCTAGTCAACAGCATTTCATAAATTTTGGACATGGCATAAACACACAGACGAGGACTTGTTATCACTCGGACAGCCCAGCAGCAGATCGTAAGAGGGAATTGCCAAAAATATATATCAATATCGGTGGAGATCACAGGCTACGTCATGAGCCACCAACACCGGCTTTTGGCTGATAACCAGATTTCTCAATGACTTCATAGTGTCCGCAGGTGATTCACGAGCCGGTGACCGGATCTCGGGTCGCCTATATGTTCGGTTCCACTCAGATCAAAATAATAAACAATTGTGTGATCTCATGAGCTACAGTGATAGATAGCGCCTTGGGTTACACGCATGAGGGCGGTATGCATTCGCTAGGGGGTGTCTCGGTAGCTGCTTTCTTGCTGTGACTCAAGGCATTTTAGGTATGAAATATGCAAATGACGCGACCTTAAGCTCTTGACATTTCAATATTCTTAGAAATTGAAACTTTATTTAATGAACTATTTCGGGTGCTAGGTTAATTATCAGCCAACCGCAAGATGATTAGGCACAATATTGAAACTCCATTCTCCGCCATGGGAATCCCAACTGAGGCAACTGAGGTCTATCAAGTGCCACTCCGTCAAACTCTCACCAGCACCACTACGCTAGAGGGCATAGTTTTGGACGAATCAATGCGAAAATGCGCCGAAGGGTTTAAGTTCACAAATTATTTAAGAAATGTCAACGCATTTGAATTTATGAGCTATTTCCGGTTCTTAGCTAATTAGTTTGAATCAGAGGAAGAGAGGAATTTGAGTACACCGGTCAATTGCTTTGCTTACGATCGATGAGCGCACGCTTAGGGCGAACGTGTGTGACCGCATCATCAAAATTCATTCAAGATTAGTTGCACTCGTTCCACTATCATTTATATATGGTAAGATCGTTTCTGATCGTAACGTGAAAGCGAATAGCTTGAGCTCATATGTTTTGATTTGGTTTGAAAACTTTGTTGTTTCGGAAGCTTAATTTCATTCGACAACAATTCTAAAATGCATAGTATGTCTTTTTTTAAATTTATTTCTTCAATTTGAAAAGATATACACATTTATTTTAACTAATGTATACACAAAAAATTTAACTAAATATTGTACATTTAAAGGTTTTTAACATAATGATGCAGAATTTAATTAAAAAATTTAATTAATTAGGTAATTATTTTATGCTTAAGTTTTAGGTTTCTCACCCTTTTGAAATTAGCCACTTTTTCGGTTCGACGGGGCATGCCTTCTAAAATTAAAATTTATTATTATTATATTTCGATTGATTAAATGGAAGCTAACATTAAAATGGAAAAAACATTTGGACAATTTAATAATTGAAAACAGCAGTGTAATGCAGTTTTCTTACTTCAAAAGACTTACGTTTTGGATCACTTCAGCCTGTTTGATTACGTTGTTGTTCAGAGCTAAGTTTCCAACCTTTTTTATCAAAGCAAATATGAGTGTAAAAACTAAAGTTTTACTTTCCGCATTGGAACACAATTGTTCCGTACATAATTGTTCCAATAATTGAACAAATTTGATAAGAACAGATGGAAGAAGGTAGAGAAATCGATGATATTTTTCTTATCAATTATAAAATGATAGTATTTAAAATATCACTTAAAAATATCGATTTATTTGATATTCGTTTTGTTGAATAAAAATTGAACAATAAGTTTCTAATTATATAGTAAATATTTATTTGTATTTTTTCGGGCACACTTTAGAATCATCACAACCCAACCCACATCACAAACCAAAAATGACGCAATAAAATTTCAACTTTAGAAAAAATATCGATATATTTATATTTTGATATATCAACAACCCTAGACTCTACCATGGGCAGCATAATACGTGGTTTTTGGAGAATTTTCAGCATGGCGAGCAAAAGATATTGGAAATATAAGTAGCCTGCAGGCTGTCCTCGTTTAATTCCGCCGTACCATGTGTACCTGACGTCCCAAGTATACAAAAATCGCGTTTACCGGACACTAGCAGAAGCCACGTCGGAATGGGGGGCCCGAATATCAAGCAGCAGCAGCAGCAAGAGGAGCATCCACATCCGGAGTCAACGAGGACTTCATGGCAGACCCATCCTTACCGTCTAGTATTGTTCCTCATCGCCGGCAGTTTAGCGGCTATATCCTGGCATGCTTTGACTTCCTCGAATCTGGGCCAGAGACTGCGACAGCTGCACCACCTGCCATCCGCCCACTACCTGCAAACGCGCGACGAGTTCGCCCTGTACTCCGTGGAGGAACTGAATGCCTTCAAGGAGTTTTACGACAAGAGCGTCAGCGACAGCGTCGGTGCCAGCTTCTCCGAGGCGGAGCAGACGAACATCAACGAGGCGTTGGGAGCGCTTCGACTGGCCCAGGACATGTTCCTGGCAGGCAAGGATGATAAGGCGGCCCGCTTGTTCGAGCACGCTCTAGCTCTGGCACCCCGTCACCCCGAGGTTCTTCTGCGCTACGGGGAGTTCCTAGAGCACAACCAGCGCAACATTGTCTTGGCGGATCAGTACTACTTCCAGGCGCTAACCATCAATCCGAGCCATTCGGAGGCTCTGGCGAACCGGCAGCGCACAGCCGACGTAGTCCAGACGCTTGACGAACGTCGACTGGAGTCGTTGGACTCCAAGCGGGACGCCCTTTCCGCCATTCACGATTCCAACGCTGCACTGAGTAGGGCCAAAAAAGAGGCATACTTCCAGCATATCTATCACTCGGTGGGCATCGAGGGTAACACAATGACGCTGGCCCAAACCCGATCCATCCTCGAGACACGAATGGCAGTCGATGGCAAGTCAATCGATGAGCACAATGAGATCCTTGGCATGGATCTGGCAATGAAGTACATAAATGCTAGCCTGGTTCAAAAGTAAGTTTGTTTATTTATTTAGCTAAATGGTGCATTTAGATGATTGATTTGATCACCTTTTACAGGATGGAAATCACCATCAAAGATATACTCGAGCTGCATCGCCGGGTTCTGGGACATGTGGACCCCATTGAAGGCGGAGAATTCCGTCGTAATCAGGTGTATGTCGGGGGACATGTGCCCCCGGGTCCGGGAGATCTGGCAATTCTTATGCAGCGCTTCGAGCGCTGGCTGAACTCGGAGCATATCAGCACTCTACATCCCGTCAAGTAAGTGTGCGACTCTTCTGAGACTGGCGAATATGAAGCAAAACTGTTCCTCCCTCCCTAAGCTATGCTGCCTTGGCCCACTACAAACTGGTCCACATTCATCCGTTTATTGATGGCAATGGCCGCACTTCGCGTCTGCTGATGAACACGCTTCTGATGCGAGCCGGCTACCCGCCCGTCATCATTCCGAAGCAGCAACGCAGCAAGTACTACCATTTCTTGAAGCTGGCCAACGAGGGCGACATTCGACCCTTCGTGCGCTTCATAGCCGATTGCACGGAAAAGACGCTGGATCTGTACTTGTGGGCCACCAGCGACCTACCTCAGCAGATACCCATGCTTATCCAGACGGAAAGCGAACCGGGTGAGCGCCTGGCCCAGCTGCAGAGCGCACCAATGCCGGAGTTCTACGAATCCGGATCTGGATCTATTCCCTGACACTCCGATTTTAGCAAATCATTCTATTTATTTCCCTTTGTTCTCTATTGTTTAAATTAGCAAAGAATTTATCTGTTGTGTATGTGTGAGTATAGCTTGTTCAATAATGACAATTGCAGACTGTGATCATATTTAGACTTAAGTGCGTAACCAAAATTTGTATATCTTGCGCTCGGATAAAACTATGTTTAAGCAATGCATAAACCAAACCAATCAATGTGTTGAAATTGCGGGGGTTACCCTTTATGAAATTTGTAGAAATACGAAATAATTCCAAAGGTGAGTGCCATACTTTTTCAATATTTCATACCCCCCCGAAATACTTTCCAATTTAAACAAAAAGTAAAAATGTTTATTGCTTCACAATACCTACAATAATGTCTGTGATGTTTGGGAGTATTTTATGTTCAAGGCGTCGTTCAAAATTAAGTACAAACTATGAAATTTCATTTCAAATAAACTGGAATGTAAGCCATAGGAGCATGAGGGTTTCACCCTTTACAAGTGAGTTAATGTGTAAATATCTTTTAAATGTACAACGATAACAAGATAAACATGTGAAAATATCTACAACTTGGCGCGCTTAAGGTAGTCCTTGTAGGTAACATCACGCCACCAATGGGGACGTTCATAGACACCCGGGGTGGACACAATCGTGCGCTGCAGATGCTGGTAAACCTGCAGAGAGAATACAGAAAAGCATTATAAGGTTAAAGGTTATACTTGGCACAGATCTGAACTACTTACATTGCCATCGCTCATGCCCAGGGGCGAGTTCAGAATGAAATCGGAGGGAGCAATTGCATCCACCAGGGCAACGGCCTCATCCTTGAGGACAGACAGCAGACCCAAAATTCCCTGTTCATACAAATTCAGATGCGAATTGTCCCGGAAGTAGCCGCCCTGGTAGAAAATTGCCGAATATTTGGTGACCAAATGAGCTCCATAGAAGGAGACCACCTTCTGCAGCACCTCCTTCTCGGCGGAGGCGGGCAAGTTGCTCACAAACTTATGGAACACGTAATATATGGTTCGCTAAGATTTCAAAAAATAATTAATTTCAATTAAGAGGAGTGCATGCTCATTTGCAGAGACTCACTTCGCCATAGATTATAGAGAGTTTTTGGGCAGCGAAGACCTGGATGTTATTGCGCGTTTCGAAGGCATCCTTGCCCTCACGTTGTTGCTCCTCAACCCGCTTCACAGTTTTCTCCAGTTGCCAAGCGGTAAGCCAGTTGAGCGCCTTTAGAAGATCTGCGGAGCAATGTGGTTTCATTAAAGGATTGCCAGGAATTCTCATAAAAGATTTTCGTGCTAATGTAGGAAATGCTGGTGTACAAAACTTACTGTTGGGATCCAAGGCCTCAGCGGATGTACGCTCCTGACCCTTGCTCTGCAGCAGGGCATCCATATTTTGCAGGAAAGACACCGTTTCCAGGGGCGAGACAGCGACAAAATCAGCGTTGTTTCGACGCAAGCTGACGAGCCAGTTCGATGCCTGCTGGATGAGTGTGTTATTCTCACCCTCGTACGTGCAGTTGGCATCGTTATCGTTTCGCAGGTCACCCAAACCCGAAGATCTTAGGTATCCGTGGCCACCGCATGCCTCCCGGCACTCTTGAATGCCATCCCTGGCCGCCCATGTGGCCACTGGCTTGAGGGCCGACGAGATGGCGTGGATTTCCATGCCCGCCTGGGAGGTGTCTTCGCCGGTAAAGCCCTTCATGGTCAGATCAACATTCTCCTTGCCAATCCACAGCGTAGCCACGCGCAGAGCAATCGTTGTGGCCAGGTGGGGAATGAGGCGGTACTGCTGCGACTGATACTCGATCACTGGCCACTCCGCCGGCGAGTTGGTTGGTCCGAACTGCCGCCGACTCGCTCCGTAGCGAGTGGCAATTGTTACCGCCTTGCTCAGGGCCACGTACGTGATCGCTGTTATGTTTACGCGACCAACGGAGAGTGCGCCCAGCGAAGCACCGAGCCGCTTGCGCTCGTCCTTAATCTGGCTCGTGTAGTTGCCCTGTGCGTCGATGTCTCCCGTCTTGGAGAGGAGATTGGCCTTTGGGATGCGATACTGGTTGAACATCACAAAGCTGCAATAAAAAATTTGAAGTTTAAATGGGTTTTCAAATGAGAGGAGCAGGAGAAAACTTGCCCGTTGTCGATGCCGTTGAGACCGATCTTCTCGCCCATATCGCCCACGGTTACGCCGGGGAAGGGTAGAAGAGTACGCTCGTCACGAATGGGCACCAGGAAGGCCTGTGAAAAATAGGATATTTTTAAAATAAATTCAAGTTTTGAATTTTTGGAATCGTTTGGTAAATAAATAAAATCAACGACCTTACCTGCAATCCCTGGTGCTTGTCATCCGGCACAAACAGCTGTGCGTACACAATGGCGTGGGTGCAGGTCTTGCCCAGATTGCCCACCCAGCACTTGGCCGCCTCGAAGTCCGGCGTGTGGATGATGAACTCCTGCCTCTTCAGGTCGTAGGTGGCGCGGGTTCGCATGCCAAGCGCATTGGTGCCGTGCGAGATCTCGGTGAGGGCGTAAGCACCCAGGATACGATTGTCGGCGATCTTGGCCACATACTTGCCCAGCCGACCGGATCCGTTTGAGACCAGAGTGCTGGGAAACATGCCCGTGGACAGCCCAAACTTCACAGACGTGCTGAAGTCGTAGCTGAATATGGCCTGGCCGAAGGCCAGAAGCAAGTGCGGGGTTCCCAGGTACTGAAAGTGCTCCCATTGGTAACTTCTTTAACTGGACAAATTGGAAGTGTTCCACTCACCTCGTTAACGCCATAGAACTGTTGCTCCCAGAGCAGGTGCTGCCTCTTGTTAGCCAGCTCCCTCGTCCGCTCCAGGCCGGGAGCCTCGGGCTCTCGCTGGAAGTCGGGGTGGCGCTCCATCCACTGCCATACCTTGTGCTGCACGTAGGGCATGTAGTCAGTTTAGTTGTTACTCAAGGCGCACAGATAAGCGGCGTGAAGCGATAAGACGGGGCCAGCTGGGTGCAGCTCCCGATACGAGCGTCGGGAGCAGCAGCAGCCACTTTACAAAGAAGTTTGTACTTCGACCCCATCGCCGCGGCGCAATCGACTATAATTACCTTCAGGCGAATGTGCTCCTCCCCCTCGAGCAGCACGTTCATGCGCTTGTAGCAGAAGCTCGCCCGCTGACGGTACGTGTCCAAAGGTCCGCCACGGAACTCGGGAAAGATTCGCTTGTCCTCGAGGATGTTGGCTGGGGGCTGTTCATCCTTGCCGCCGCTGTAATAATCGCCCAGGGCGGTCAGTAACTGATTCAGGTTGCTCTGGGCGCCATCGCCGTATCCGCCGTCCCCCGCGTTCTCTGCGCTCGCCATTACACTAATGCCATTGGCCTGTTGGCTGGCGTTCAGTGGTGGAGCTCGGGAGGGAGGCGCGGCGGGCGGTACTCACTTTCTGCTCAATGCAACCATGTCTAAATACAATTCTGCGACTGTGGACGTTTCTGATGTGGACTTTTCAAATGTCTGGCGCAAACTGCCCGAAAGCCAGGGCACTCGTAACTATTATTGACCAAATTGGCCGGCAATGGCCAATTGCCCGGTGATAAGCCTACCCAGCTTATCCCCACTTCTTGATCGTTTTGAGGATTACATCCGCTCGCCGATAAGATAGGCACACCTACAGAGGTGGAGGCGAAATTCCATAAAACTGGAGGACGACCACTTGGTCGATTAGTTAAAGATTTCACTTCTATTTATACCAATTCCATAAATTTCATTTCCTATCTAATAAAATGAAAACAAAACAATGGCTCTGACCAAATACTGAAACCATCAATGAGCCCTTGATAAAGATTTACACAAACCATGGAGGGAAACTTGGCTGACTGAATTAATAAAACAATTTAATAAAACAAATATTTAATTCCCCAAAAGAAAATATCCGAAACATCACCAGCTCAAAAAGTTGAAAATAATGTTTATTTAAAAAAAATGTATACCAAACTTAAAGCCAAATTAACTTAAATTTACTTTCTTTATTTTACTTTCTGTTCTTCTCAATAAACATTTTTAGTATGTGGCTTAGGTAGGTAGGTTAAAATGGTGAGACTCTCCTCGAGCCTCCAATTAGAGCTGTGCTCCGTTTTTATCCACACCCTCCGTTTTCCGTTTCCGTTTTAATTAACATTTATTTTTTAAATTCTTGTCTGCTATGTTGCTGCTAGAGATGGAATCTTACAACTATCGCGTAGAACAATCAGTTATCGATAAGCCTTTCCAAAACGATTATTTTGTAACTCTGATATCAAACGAGACGCTTAAATATTTTTAAAAAGAAATTGAGGCCAATCAGTATATAGGAAAAAATCAAGAAACCCAAAAATATGGAATAATGGGGCTACTTTTTGAAATTATTTGTTTGTTTTTACGTTTCTATTTCAAATTATGAAGACTCAAAATTACATAATTAAAAGTAGAGAGATTTTGATAATAAAATATTAGAATTCAAAATTGGAACCCATTTTACAAAAGATTTTAAAGTCGTAGGCGTATATTTTTAGCGTATCTTCATACGCGTAGATCCTACGCATCTCCGTTCCCAATATTAATCCATTAACAATTAATCTTATTTGTTTTATTTGATTGCGTTCTTATTACAACTTACACACTTAGTCAACATGAAATGTTTTTCTATTTTCGTCATTTTCTACAGACATTCTCTTGACACGCTATTATCCATGTATCTTATAAATAGTTTACAACGATTTAGCTTATTTAGCAAAGTTTCGAGTTCAAACTAAATTATCTCTATTTCGAAAGGTTAAACTAATTAGGTAACACGTAGTCATTAATAAATATATCTATGTAAGTCCTATTATTAGCGTTCATCGATTACTTTAGCGAACATGTTGGGTAATTCCTTTTTGACAATAGTTTAAAAATTTGTTTAAAACTACATTATAAAAGTACATTTTGTTTGTTTAATACATGCATAATCAGCTAAAATGGACTAATTGACGTTTTAAAATTAATTTGAAATTTTAAAATTAGATAAAAGTGCTGACATTACTGAGTGAATTGCACTGGTTTCCAAGATTCCATGGAAATACCTACATATGCGCTAAAAACCTCTTTGAGATATTATAAATTAAAAAAAATAAAAATTTGAAAAACCGTATTACCGCGAGATATGAAAGATTTTATGAATTAAGTCAATTTTATGATTAAAAATAATGGCAACTGGCATGGCGGCTATGGTTAAAAATGTATCAGTAATATAAAAACAATCAAATAATTATATTGGAGTACATTTTTTAAAAACAACACTTTTCCTTAATGACAAAGGTTAATTTAATTTAAAAAACGCAAATCCTCAAATCTGAGAATGCTAAATAAAACAGAAAAGGCAATCACTACGTTGGAATCTTGCGGCCAAAATGTACCAAAAACACGTTTGCGAAGAGGTACACCATTTCTTAGTAGCTAAAAATAAAGTAGCAAAATTAGCAAGCAAAAACTTATTAAATTGTGCTCTTACAGTAGACAATCGATTCGAAAATTAAAGCTGATAAAGCCAGGCTACGTTACACTTTAATCTTATTCCATTGAAAAAACGTTCTCTTATAGCCTTTTGGATGGAATATTCCAACATTTTTTCATGACTTTAATTTCTAATTTATTTCTTTTTTAACCTTTATTCAAAAACGTAAAATTTTATGAATTTTTTTAAAAGGCAAAGTTTTCATTTTCAAACTTTTCATCTACAGGCAAAGAATAAGCAAAAACTACAGGAAAACAATTATAAATATTAAAATAATATCTAAATAAATTTGTAGAAATCAAAGAAGCAGTTAGCTAAATTAACTAAAATGAAGAGATTGCCACGTTTCGTCTTAAAACAAGATATCGAGGTTATCGGAAAGATCAACGCTTTTCTCAATCAGAGTACCAGTTAGTATATTCGCTTCCATTGGTTCCCCCAACGGAGTAGACGACTGCCCATCGGTGCCGCACCCTTTTGACGCACCCTCCTCTTCCTTCGTCTCGTATCATCGACTCTGGACAGAGCTGGCCGCCGAGGAGTTCGAGGAGAAGGCCGATTGCAGGCTTGTCATGGAGCCCTTGTAGTTGACAGAGCTGAGAACCTCGTAAAAGACATTCAACTGTGCTCCCGAGGGACTGAACCAGTGCATTAAATAGCTGTCGTTGTGGTGCATCACATGTGAGCCCTGGACGCTTTCCTTGTGTCGGCAAATCAGAGTGGGCTCCTCCCGGAAATAGTTGACGCCCTCAACGAAGTCCTGTAGATCAAAGTACGATACGGCGGCATCTTTAAGAGAAAAGCGTGTGTAAATCAATTCATTTTAATATGGCAAATACTTAATATAGTAGATAATATATTTAATTCTATAAACTACAAATATTTCATAGAAAATACAACACTCACCATTCTTCTCCGGCAGCTCCTGTGTGACCCGGTACAGCGTGAAGTGCAAGTCATTGCGCATCACATCAAAGTCCCACGTCAAGACGCTCTTTGGGTCTTCGTTTCGGATCAGCAACTCGTGGCTGAAGCCGGCCTTCAGCTCTACGCTTTTGTATAGGTTATGATGATGGTCGTGCTGGATAATTGTGGACAGGCGCTTCGCTGGAGCAAGTGCCTCGGCAGCTCTGGCAGTGGCTTGCAACTCAACGGCGGCGGCCCCGTCGTCGTCGTGATCCTCCTCCAGCGAGTTCATCTTGTATAGCGTTTTGGGTACTAGTCCGCCCTCATGTATCATGGTCTGGTGGTGGTAAAAATATGGCACTTTCTTAAATCAATTGCTGATTGAAGTGTCGGCGTCAAGGACTAAGCACGTATGTGACAGCCTCTGGGGTGAAACACAGATCAGGGAGGCAAGAACTGATGGCACAAGTGAGCACAAGTGGGGGCTAACATGGCACATTTCGCAAACACAAAAGACGCACAAACAACAAAGTGTGTAAGCGACGAACAAAAACTAGGAAGTAAGACAATAGCTGACGATTATAGATACAAAAAATGTTCTTTGTGGACCAGTGGCGCACGGAGGAATCACAGAATCTCTCAATGAAGTCCTGCGTACGCCACTGCCTGGTGACAAAGAAGATCGGAAGCAGGGCTTATATGAAAATCGACAGAGCGAGAGTTGGATTTGAATTGCTTACACAATTGCATTTGGCTAAATAACAATGGAGAAAGTATTTCTGACTGACTTGCTCCGCAAGCGACACAGGCTGGGCCTCTAACTGAGCCAGAGTCGGACGGGAAGAGAGAGGTGGAAATATACAACAATATATATAGAGATATAGAGTAAGTACGTAATCTACAGATGCTGCAGTCAAGTCATGGGGTCCCACCACCAACACCGAAGGCGTGCCACAGAATGGCAGGCATATCGATGATGCTGCTTACCTTGCATGGTCCTCCCAGGAAATCTGGCACTATTTCCTCATCGAGATACTGCGCCAGACCATCCTTCATGTGAACGCAGTCGGGCCCATAGAATAGAAACTTGGAGCGGGTGTGCTCGTCTATAAAAGATGGTTTCAGAGATACATAATTGGAATTGGAATTGCGAAACCCATAGAAGACAGCTAGCTACCCACCAATGAACGCACTAACAATGGTCCAAGCAATGGGGAAAACCCTTGGTGCCCGCACTACCAGAACACGGCCCATTGTCTCCGGGTAATTGCGCTCCACCGTCTCGATGATGTATAAAAGCGCCTTGATTCCGGGTCGCCACAAGTGACGCATGGACAGCCCCTCCAAGTCCACCAGCAGGGACCAGTTGAGCACAGGCTTCTCCAGGCGCTCCGCGGACTCGTTGATCTTCTGTATGCCCTCCTCGCAAATGTGCAAAGCCTGAACAGGAACCCAAAAATATAAATCACTCAGCAATAAGTAAGTATAGAGAAGATTATTCTTACCAAACGCAGCAGACCTTCCATTCCCAGAGACTTGAGCAGGCCCTTGACATCCATGTGGCCCAGCCGAAGAATGTAAACGGGCCGCCCGTCCTTGTCGTGGTGATGCCAGCCGCCCGGAAAATGCTCCACCACCACAGCCGGCTTCGTGTAGTCCTCCAGCAGGGCATCGATGCTGTGCTCTCGACGCCAGCGAAGCGAATCGCAGAGCATCGCAAAGGCCTGACTTACATGCCAGTCCCTGGCTGCCAAGAAACGCAGGATGGTCTGATAACTGGGCACTCGCTCCACGTCATCGACACCATCGAGCATTTTTCGCAGCTCCAGCAGCTTGGACTCCTGCATGGGCGTGAGTTGGCCCAGACTGCGGGCGATGAAGTCGCCGTCGAGCATAATGTCGTGATGCTGATGATCTGGAGCTGGGTCCAGCACCGGTGACTTGGGAGCGTCCGCCGGGGGCGTCCAGCGGTCCACATGCGTGACACCCTCTTCGCGCAGCTGGCTAATGAAGTACTCAATTATCTCCTTACCCTTGAGCGTCGTCTGGGTGTACTGCTTCATTCCCATCTTCTCCATGGAATGCTCGAAGCCAAAGAAGTTCTTAATGTCCAACGTGGCCGTCTGATCGAAGCATGTCCATTCCGAGTTGTCGGGATGGGAGTAGTAGCGACACCTCTCGAAGATCTCGATGCGTGAGGAGAAACTTTCGTTAACCGCCTCGATGCTCAGCGTGCGGTTTCCCATGTCCAAGTAATTGTGCTGCAGGAAGAACACGAAATCCACGCCGATCAGCTTCTTGAAGATGTAAGGCGCATCCACCGCCAGCTTGCAGCGCCTGCTTGTATTCCGTTTGGCCCCATTCTCCAGTGACTCATCCTTGATGATCTCGCAGTCCAGCACAATGGGCATCTGGGGACAAGTGGGGAAGCGGCGCTCGTACGCCTGCAAGTTAAGAAGGGAAAATTTCAAAACTGATTAAATAATATCGACATATTTATTTCCTATAAACATACATATATTTGTTTAAGGATTTTACATTGGAAAAGTATCTATTAACTATTGACTTTTTGAATAATTGAAAAATTACGTTTGTATTCATAGGCGGCGAAAGGACACCAACTTAATTGCGTGTTCCTTAAGATGCGCGGCTGAAGGTTAGAATTATAGATCGCTGCCCTTCGCCCAATTGACAATTAAACCCAGACATAATAAATAATTTAAAAGTTAAGGACGACTTTGCCACTTGTGTATAGTATTATGGGAAAATGTTAGTAAAGAAACAGCTTGCTGTTTCCGAGTCTGGGAGCGTGTCCCAGTGTTAACTCCCATCGACCACTAATTTATTTAAAAAGGGGCGCTGAGACACCATTGAGGGACCGCAGCAGAAGTGTGCTTCTCAGATTTATTAATATATTTACATACATATATTTACGTACACTGAGGCACCATAATATAATAAAAAAAAATTATTATATTATATTAATTATATTATATTAAGGGGTTACACCACTGTAAATCACAAAAAAAGGGCATATTTTGGGAATTTCTGTAGGCTTATTGAAATTCTGTAAAAAGTATTTTATAATATCAATATTAAACTACAAAAAAAAATACATTTCAAGTAATTAAAAAAAAAATTGTGACTTTCTGATTCCATATTATAGTAGCAAGAGAAGTACGTAGAGTTTTTTTTGTAAATTAATTTTCCGTAAAATTGCGACATTAAAAAAAAAATTCACGATTTGACCATAAAATTCATAAGAAAAAAAAAAAGAAAAATGAATTATAACATAGAACATAAATTCCAATTGGTCAAATTTAACTTACTATTCTAAAACAAATTTCGAAATATTCGAATGCATACTCGCGCAAATGCGATTTTTCATAATTTTTGATGAAAAACACCATAAATAAGATCATCATCGTTAAAAACTTCCAAAGCAGAGGAATTATGCTTGGACTTTTGCATTCTATCATCACTGGGAGATTGCAAAGAGTCAAAAGTGACCACATTTATACTTTTCTGATTTACTTAAATAGTAAAAAAGCATCATGAAAAGTACGATGAAAAAACATGTCCCGTGCGACATGTCCAGTGCGACATCGATACAAAGTCAATTTAAAAAAAAAGTAAACGATCTTTTTGCTTTAAGATAAAAACATTATTAAGATAAATTATGGCACAACATTTTAAAATTATACTCATTAAAATATTCCTTTAGGTTTCGCTAAACTTTGACTTTGAACGGTAGGTCGACAAAACTACTTCCATTTTTGTCCCGTGCGACACCGGTAGTTTTTTGCTATTATCTCGAAAATGAAAAGTTGACCGAACTCAACTTGTTCACCAATAATAGAGCTATGGAAAAGTAATAATTTAAACATACTCGCCAAATTTGAATTGCTTTAATTGTTCCTTTTTTTTGCTTTAAAAGTGTAAAAATGTCCCGTGCGACATCATGGAATTCCCATATTCACTTTTTTCAAAAAACCCCTCCCGCCTGGAGACAACAATTTCAAACGTTCTGTACAAATTTGGAATCAAGCCAGCTCAAAGAAAAGTGGTTTTGAGATACATAAACGCGTTTAAAGTTTTCAGTGGCTGTAAAATCGAATGTAAAATAGTGGGAGGTCCTGCGGCAGAACTCGAAATTCAGGCATGTAAAAATTTTTCCCGGACTTCATCTTTAAGTATATTATTTTTAAGACCCTAAATGACCTTTAGCAATGAAAATAATTTTTTAGATTTTTTGAAAATTCTACAGTGGTGAAACCCCTTAATTTATTTGGGTTTCTTAATTAAAATATTATAATTCCTATAAATCGATTTGATTTTAGGTAATCTTCAGGGCAATATTAATTTTAGTTAAAAATGGAGAATTTTCAAACCCAAAAATTATAATAAAAAAATAATGTTGTAATTTGGTATGTAGGCCGAGTGCAGGAAATTGAACGTAAGCCCTTTGAAAACTACGGGTCCGGGGGTAATCCCCCCGTCAGTATAATCCGATTAGTTACTGCTAAACCAATTAGGAAATTTTACAAAGGAAATTTAAACGGAGTTTTTTGCATTTTCCGCCCCGCAATGTACGCAGTAGATAAATATAATCATATATACTTTATGTACAAACATACATATGTACATAGTTTGCTGCTATCACCTCCTAAAGCACATACACACACATTTCATATTTCTGGTGCCGTTATGAGACAGCTCGGAGATTATTGTTGGTGTCCAAATGGGTCACAATCGCTCATTTCCGGTCTCAATTGTCATTATTGTATCATTTGGGAGGTCGGATCTACATACATACATAACATATGTATGTACATACATATGAATGCAAAATACAAACTAATGCGAACCGCCCATCTCAGAATTTCGCGAGAGCGGTTCCCATTCATAATAGTACATACGCTCTTGTATAGAGAAACAAACGCTCTCTCTTCCTTTCTCTTACTCTTTCTCATGTGCTGCCCAAGGTTAATTTTATTTATCTTCTGCACTTTTGTAAAACAAGGAAAGCTGCTGACCTGCTGGCGAAATGTGTATGTACATACAATATGCGAACGGACTATAACAGCTGCACATTGGCAATTACAATAGTCAAGGGAAATGGCACCTATTATCACGCCCTTGAATATTTATGAATGCACCCATAAACACAGGGAAAGGGGGTGGGTTACGGCACACACGCCTACGCCTCATGCAAATGTGATACACACCTTCATAACCAACTCGAAGGGATACTTGTAGACCCTCACAGGAGACTGGAACTTTTGCACCATCTTGTTGCTTTTCCGCTCTTGTTCTTGTGGCACTTGACTCTGGCTAAAAATCAATGTTCACTTTATAAGCACTTTCCGATCCGGCCTAGGGCCGGGGAGGTTCCTTTGAATAGCAGTTCGATTTGAGCAAAATATATCAAGATGATTTTTACTTTAAAGTAACAGCACACAGTGTTGTTTGATTTTGTGTGAAATATTATGTGTCTGGCGTAGGCGTTCTCCTTATGCACAGCCCCTGCTTGTCTGGCGTCTATAACATCAGCTGGCCGAGAAAAGCAGAGAAAGCCTTTCTCTAGGGTTGTTGATTATATCAAAATATCGATATTTTTCTAAAGATGACACATGTATATCACGATTTTTTGTTTTCTAAATATCGAAATTCCGATATTTTTATTTGATATTTTGCGATAATTCTTGTCAATAATTTTGCAAATATATGATCTTCGATGCATAGTTATATTTTGTAAAAGTTTATTTCTTATGCCTTTAAATGTAAAAAACCTTTTAAAAATAATAATATAAAACAATCAAAAAAAAGCTTGCATTTTTTTTTTTTTCAAACCAACAAAAAAAGTTAAAAAATGAAATAATGCTTCCAAACCATTGTTTTTCATTGTGTGTTTATTATAATTTTCACAATAATAATAAATATATAATAATTTTCAAATCCAACACCACTCAATAGGGCAATAACCAATGTTTCGTCAAACATCGATGCATCGCATAACATTGATATCAACAAAAACATCGAAAGTCCACGGAAAACATCGATAAAAACCACACCGATGCTCGATGCATCGATGTTTTCTGCATCACTAGAGCGCGCCACAATACGAAATCGTGAATAAGTGGATGGAAAATTAAACTCATTCAATAATAAACTGTTATTCTACAGCAAGGATCCGGGCGATGAGATGGAAGCAGGTGCACGGCTATTTTCGGCCTTGGTCGGCTCTGGTTACCAAGTAATTTCGGTAACCACTGTGTCGGTGAATATAATGCCGTTCCTTATCAACTATTGGTTAGAAGTTAACGCTTAATAATACTAATAATAATAATTGTTAAGATTCGATAAAGGCATTAAATTATTTCAGTTATTTTCAATTTATTTCACGCGTTTCAATTTTGTGTTTGCTGGCGCGTTTTACTTCACTTCGTCTCTTTCTTCGAGTGCCCAGGCGTTTACAATTTCAAAATACAACTTAGGAAAATACTAAATTCAAGATTACCAAACATATCGATATCAAATACCGTTCTGACATTATCGAATTTAAATTTGACATTATACTGTTTCAAATTCTTACATTTGGTTTATTAAAGTAATATTAATATTTAAAATATAGCTATTGCAGAAATATCAGGCTCTCTATATTTTTTAAACCAAATAATAACTTCATATTAGACTGTTTCCACGCTTTCTCATTTTTTATTCCCATTCCATTCAAAAATATACTGGATCCTAAATAAATTTGATCAAACATACGTTACAATTTGTTATTGTTATATACCTTTAAAATAACATTAAACAAGAGAGGAAGCTAACTTTGGGAAGTCGAAGTTTGTATACCTTGGCAGTTTGCAATTTATTATTAAAATCGTTAATAACTTTATCAAAAATTCAATTATTTAATTTCGGAAAGCTTTATTAGCTGTATTTAAATTAAAATTTGTATAAATTTTGGATAATTTGAACGATGTAACTAAAATGTTTGTTCTAAATGTTTGTTCTGCCTAAATCAACTGGGCTGTCGTTGTTGATTAAGATTTTTAGGAACGGAAATCTTAATCTTAATCATACGAAAAATAAAACAGTCACATTTTGCAATGATACAAAAAGACATTTAAATATATTTTAATCTTAATATTTTCTTATATGTTTAAAAATAACAAACTCAACCATAAAAACGCAAAGTATGTTTTATATTTGTAGTATGTAAATTATAATATATGAAAATTGTATAATCTCAGTTTTAAAGACGTTTGTGGTCCTGAAAAGGACCGATTTGTACAAAATGTATTGGCGCTTTGGCTGCTAGACGAAGAAATAACAACTTAAGCACGCTCTCAACGAATGCGACGGGCCAGCTGGATGTCCTTGGGCATGATTGTGACTCGTTTGGCGTGGATAGTACACAAGTTGGTATCTTCAAAGAGGCCAACTAGATAGGCTTCGCTAGCTTCCTGCAGAAATATAGCACCTTAAACCATGATCTAGTCTTCAGAAGGAAAACCTTACTTAATTGCTTGAAAACCTCTTCAAATCTGTATTAATATTGAGGTTCTTTCCCCTTAAATTCCATATATTTTTCTGTAATTGCTATCTTTAAACTTTCTTTAATTTATCTAAATTTTCCTTAGTACTCACGTTCTTCTGAGATATGCATGCTGGAAAAGATTTTCATCTCGCCGCTAGCATCGCGTACAGATTCAACCAGATTGACATACTCCTTCCTGAGATTGATGTTTTGACATCTGTAAGGAAAAAATAAGGTGAACAAATGTTTTATTCATGAGAAACCTATACCTATCAAAACTATTAGCAACACAAATATGATTCCTATAAAATCAATTAATAAACCCATTTATCACCCAGTAAGTGCTCGTATCTATTGCACTTTCACATTCCACACAAACCGGACAGGGGGGCACGTGATGGGCATTAATCTGGCATTAAATAAGGTGTCAAGTTTAACTGGAAATAGTGGGTTCACCTCGTCGTCACCCACCACCCCAGAATAGGGGCCATTTTCCATACATTTAACTTGGATTTGCATGTCAAACGTACAGAGAGCATGACATGAAGTCACCTTTTAGAGCAATGAAAGTGCTAGGTGCAGTTCAAAAACCCCGCACAATCAGGTAAGAAAGTATGAATAAGAACTTAAAAAATTCCAGCAATATGTCCCGGACAAATTCAATTTAAATTAACATTTTTATTGACGATAACAAACCGCTTTTTGTTAGCGCAACCCCCCCAGAGAGAGAGACCGCGAGAAGAGCGATCGTTTCATGCGCCCCCAGCACGTGCAGAGCCCGGAGAGCGCCTCCGTCTGGCTGTCTTCCCAGCGAAGAATTAGTTGCAAAGCGGCTTTCTTGCGGGCAACATCGAGGCGAGCGACTCGAAGAAACCGAAACCAAAACCAAAATCGAACCGGCAACGGCAACGGCGGCGGAGATTGCCACGCGAAAAGAAAAATTGGTGCTAAGACCCCCGCTAAAAACAAGAGTGAAACCCGCAAAACTGCAGCAGCAACCTCAAAAAAAGAGGGGGAAAACTAAAAGAAAAGTGCACAACTTACGCATAAAAAAAGATACCTAAAGGTGCGTTTTCCCTGCAGAGTGAAAGTTGTGAAATCAGCAGAATCTTCCAATTGTTTCGAGTTAAAGTTTTAGTATTTTCCGTTGACTCAGCGGAAAGCAATGCAGATACAGAGATACAATTTCATCTGCTACCTGTATTCCACAGATATGGAATCTTTTTTTAGCGGATGAGTAGATACCAACCGCAAGCTGCGCTGAACTGTGAGCCATTTTTATTGGGGGAATGCAATTGTTGTTGCCGCGGACCGGTACATGCAATCTCTGCTGATGTTGCTCCCAGCTACCGCGGTATTGCACAATGGAATCAATTGTTTAATGGAATTAGCGTGTGTGCACGAGGCCGAAGCAGTCCCTGACTTTTTGGCCAGAAAGCGGGGGAAAACTGAGGAACCAAGATATCCCAGAGAGTGAGGGGGTAGAAATGTGTAATTAAATGTGCGAGGAATGGAGGGAAGAACGTGAACTTGACTCAACCTGGACAGACACGAACTTGGATACGCTCTAAATGCGTTTTAGAAATTGTAAAACAAAACAGCGGATAACTGCATTTCGTTTTTGAAGATCTCTTTTCATCAGGGAATAGAAATATTAAGAAATAACTGCAATTCTCTGGTTTCAAATAACCTTTTCAATCTCTCTTCTAATTACGGACTCCAAAAATCAAGAAATAACTAATATGTTAGGTTTTTCATTAAATTTTTCTTGACCTCATCTCATTACCAAAAGAAACCTTGTTAGGTAAACCCCCTTTAAGGCAACGCCTTGATTTTAAGCAGTTTGCTGCGTTAACATTTCAAAAATCAGCCAACTCATTGGGGTTACCCAACAACACCCAACCTTAAAGCATTAAAAAATTCCAAAACAAGCAAGTAAACCCTTAAAAAAGACCCAATAAATGTGAATCATGGAAACCGTGTTCATTGAACATTCCGCCGCCCATTTAGGGTATCAATATCGTATGCACATTCCCGGCCTTTCAGACCTTTCACTTCTTGCTCAACCTTAAACTTTTACGAGTCTGTTGTCTCAGGGCTTTCACAATGCACTTACGTGTATATTTTATATTTGTTTATACATGTATATGTAAATATAAACAATATTTACAAGCGTGGCCAGCTGTGACAAAAATAACAACAAATAAAAACGCTTAAAGGGGGCACGTTTTTGAAGCACAAGACAAAGAGGGACTAGAAAAACTGGTTGGACACATGAATATTATGCGGCAAAAAAATAAAAACAAAAAATCTATAAAATATCTAGTTAAGAGGGGAGAGAGGAAAGAACCAGTTGAAGAGGAAAATTGCAAATGCAATGGAAAATTGCAATAGAAGAACTTGATAACATAACAACGCACAGAGAATAGATATTTACACAAAATAAAATGTAAATGCAGAAAACAACAGTTAATAGAACTCTGATATTTATAGCTTATTCTTATAATAAATTCTGTAATTTATTTGCTATTTAAAACTTAGGGAGAGCACTCAAAACATACTCAAGAAGGGGAACCTAGTAAAACTGGAAAACAAGAGCCTATCCGCTTTGAAAAGCGGCCCCGAAAGCAATCCATAAACGGAGCGATTAAATAAATTAAAATTCTTTTTTCTTCATTTTGTTGTTTATTACGGCTGTTCTCTTTCTCCCGATTCCTCTGTGTCTCTGTTTTGTTATCCATCTCTGGCGCCCACAGCGACTTTTAACAATTAGCACAAGAAATGGCTCACAGAACGCGTCGAGGGTTTCGATTCCAAGCGATTTATAAGACCTATATATGTACATATGTATGTATATGGTGCAGCTTATTTACATCAGAGTTTAGTTCACAGTCTTTGCAAATTTGCTAATCGAAACGGGTATGGCGAAAACAGCTCTATAAAAACAAGAGACTCCCAAAAACAGAGCACGCAACAATCAAGTTCCGAATTTCGACCCTGACTGACATGGAATAAATGTGTGAGGGACGACTTAAGTGCAGGGAGAAAGCTGAGCTAACATATTTTTAGCAAATATTTAAATAACTTACTGTTTAGTAGGTAAAGTGACTTATCTAAAACATTCCTCAAAATGGCTCAACTTATAATCACATATTTTCTGATAAGAACATTTCTTCATAATGAGGGCATTGCCAACACATGAAAGTCGACCTATTTTTATAGGTTTAAGTTCATTATAGATAAGACTTGGGTTTTGAAACCAAGTCATATCTATTTAATGATGTTATATATCCAAAAATACATTTATCTTCGTAGTAACAGAAAATCTTAAAATATTCATCAAAAGGCTTCTGCCATAAACCTATTTATGTTTAGGTTCAAGAACCAAGCTTTTAGTCAAAATACATATTTAACTAACTTTAAGAATCAATAAAATAAAGTAATCCCCCACAAAATAAAGCCACTCCAACTCGATTTGTGGGATTTCTCTCACCAAATATCAACTCCACTTGACTCTCTGTACTCCGTATCTTTCCTCTCCAGTTCCTACTCAAGTGCCGGCCACTTAACACCGCCCATATAGTGCGTACCGCTCGCCAAGATGCTCACCAGACAACCCGACTACACCATCTCCGAGCTGGGCTACCCAGTGGCACCCACCACGTGCGAGTCGTCCCTCAAAAAGCTGGAGCACAGAACTCTGCTGAATTCCCCGCCCTCACCTCACCGCCTGCTGCCGCTGAGGGAAACCCTCGACGATTGCTTCAAGCGGCTGATGATGAGGAGCAGAGATGACTTGGAGGAGGACCTCGTGTGGCAGCAGAAACTGCGGAAAAATCAGTGGAATGAACAGCAGCAAAGGCAGTAAGTCAAACGGAAAACCTAACAAATGTTCACATAATAAATTTCCCCTCTTTCTATTCTCCCTTTGCCCAATGGCGAAACAATAAGCAGTAATCAAAAATGTCGAGATAAAGACGAGTCCAAAGCAACAACGACGACGACGATAGCGTCAACCTGCGATCTGAACAGTTTTTGAGATTGGAGGAAGAATGCCTGGGAGCAGCCTTACAAACCCAAAGCGGACTGATATTAAATGTGCTAAAGTAAAACACCTTGTGCCTAGAACATTAAGTTTATTAAAATGTTAAGTGAATAAGAAGAAATCCATAACAATTGGCTCTTGGTTTTAATTGCCAGCCACGCGGTTAGCATGCGAAAATATTCTCAAATGGAATTTCAACGGCCCATTAAAATGTAAACAAAGGGGGAGAACATTATAGAGAGTATACAGCTGAGAAGAGCAGTGGAGAGCAGAGGAGAATCGCTACTAGAACCGAAACGGACAGGCAGCCAAAAATGGTGGGGAGACGCGACATTGATTGGGGCAACCTTGATCATGAGCACGTCGCCATCAGGCCAACAAATTAATGCTCGGACGTGCTTTCTTTAAATGGCTAAAACGCAGACGATTGCGAGCAGATCTGCTGGATTTGCCAGCGGAAGAATAAGCGTTCACCTAGCCGCTATTGGAGTCCAAAATTGCTCATGGAGCGGATGGAACGGTAGAAGTGCTAGAACTATTTCTCAAGTCTAAACCCTTGTGACACTTGTTAAGAGTAGAACTTGGGTTATCTCCACTTGAGGGGCCAAGTCTTCCGTAAAAAGCTTATTCTTTACTTGTAAGAAATATGAAATTCGCATTATCATTAATAATGATTCATATTTATATATCTTTGGAAGCACTCTTTAATAATTTTGAAAACATTTATATTGATTTCACGTTGAATGCAGCTAAATTGATTAATAAAAATCAATTATAATTGTCTAAAAGGAATCAATCGGAGCAAATTATGGTCATTTCCTTTAAAAAATATGGAAACAAAATATATCTTATATTTTATAACCATGTTATAAATAATAAACACCAATGAAGGCATCTGCAAAATAACAAATTATTATTTTACGCTGAAATCTAAACCCAAAATCAATTAAAAGCCCCAAATCTCATCTCTTTTTTTTTTTGCGTAGCAAACTAATTAAGAAACAATCAAGCGAATAATGAAATTGATTGCCGCTTCTTCAGATTTCCTGAAGTGCCCCAATATACGCAGTCTTTCCGGCAGACTGGTGACAGATGTCCCATAAGGCGACATGTGGCCACCAATTGTCATTGCTCTCAGGCTGTTCTCCGTCTGAAGTTGAAGGCTTTTTGTGCTTATACTCGCGATCATGCTCTTGATCTCTCCGCTTGATTGAGCGTAATGTGTACTTAGCGGGGTGGAGGCTAGGCCTCAGTCGACTGGAACTCACCTAAAGAGATTGTCCGAGATGAGCAGCGTTTCAATGGCCTGGGATTCGGCGGCCTAGAGGAAGTGCTTCTTGCCGTAGAAGGCCTTGGCGTGCTCACATTGTAGCATCATGTAGAACTGTTCCAGAACCTTGACCTCGCCGGCAGCCTTGGTGTCGGACATCTTGACCAGAACGGCAGGGTCTTGAAGTCACCTGCATCACCTGGTCGTAGAACTTGGCCAGACCCTTCTCGTGCTGCTGGACGCTCCTTGCATTTGCGCGGTAGGCGCCCATCCTGACGTACTGGTTCTCCTCGATGTTTTGCCCCTTCATCCGGAGCACGCAGGCCTGCGTGTCGAAGTCTATGCTCTCCACGGCAATGGTCAGCGTGGTGTGGACGCGGCTACATGTCCTCCGACTCTTCCGGCATCAGGGTCACGTTGCTGCGGGGATTAATATGTAAGTCCTGGACTAAATCTTGGTCCTTGCTTCGATTTCCCTCGCCGCTTGTCACTTGCATCCAGACAGAGATTCCCTCGGTCCACAAAGGAGGCGTTGCATCGTTGTCATTGGGTTCAGTCAAAGCAGCTGCCAAATTACACACGGCGACGGGATGGAATTTAATAATATAATAATAATATATCAAAATATCGATAATATATTTTCTAGGGATGAGAGTTTTATAACGTGATTTTTTATTGTTATATATAACAATAAAACCTTTTCATACCTTTTTTTTCGGGCTTTTGCATACACAGGCTTTTATGTATTGCAATTCATTTATTCATCTTGACAAAAAATATAATTGGTCAAACAAAAAATCTTTAGAAAAAATATCGATATATTAATATATCAAAAACCATGTGCCGCAGCCAACAAAAAAAAACACCAAATTGTATTGTTTATTATTTTGTACTTTAATGGAACCTAGACCAGGAGTCGCTCGATCTCCTGCTGGATGGAGGTAATCTGCGACTTGAGCTGACTGCCCTCGTTGGTGGTCACCGAGCAGGCGACAATCGGCCGGGAAACGCCGCAGGCACGCCCCAAGGCCTGCTTGGAGCGCACGAAGACGTAGGGCACGTTCTTGTCCTCGCACAGCAGGGGGAGATGCATCAGGATCTCGATGGGCTCGGTGTCGCCGGCCAGAACCACGATATCGGCCAGACCACGATTCAGGGTCTTGGTGGCCTCGTTGGCGCCCTTTCGCAGCTGGTTGTAGTTCAGAGCCTGCTGCAGCAGATTCATGATCTTGGCCGTGAGCTGGGCATCGGCCAGTGGGAAAGCCTTGGGGTTCACTTCCTCAGTCTGCGAATGGTGGGAAAATCGTTGTAGTTCACATCTACACGAGGTTTCTGTTAGCTGACTCACCATTTTTAAGCTTCTTGTTTTATTGTACTTTGGTATAAATACAAATTAAATGCTACCTCTCGGCTTGTTGCTTCACTGAGGGCAATTTGCACGAATATAATGGAACGTTTTCAAAACATGCGCGGCGTGGAAAGCAGGGTTGTTGATAACATATACAAATATCAAAGTATCGATATTTTGTCTGAGAATGATATATTTATATCGTGATATTTTGTTTCACCAAATATCGATATTGCGATATTTTATTTGATATATTTCGATATATTTTGTCTTGCTGGCGACCGAACGAAAAAGTCTGGCAGCGCTGTCGATGACGACCGAAAAGTCTGAGTACCGTTTTAGGGAAGCAAATAAATACAAAAAGTCTGCTCATACCTATTTCAGGCGATATGTATCGTAAGTAAATTGGAATATTCTTAAAAGAATACCATTAATTTTATATAGAATTATTAGATGAGCTTTCAAAAATACAATATAGAGATAAATTAAAATGAAGCTTTATTAATAAAATATTTTGGTAAAAAAACAAAAAAAAAAAAAATAAAGAATTCAAATAGTTCAGGTTTTTTTAAAGGGAAAAATATATACGTTTTAATTCGCCGTGAAAATCTTAATTTTTTAGTTTCCTAAAAACTAAATAAATAAATAAAATATCAAGCCGTTTTAAAAGCATTCTATTTCACAAAGGGCAGTGATTTAAGACTCCGAAACTCTATTAAAATAGTCAAAGTCATCATAGTGGATATAGTTTAAACATTAATTTGTATAAAATATACAAAAATATTGATTCTTCGGCACGTTGCAACACAGAAGCATAAAGCTAACCTTATAACCAACTCGTAGGAATAATATACGAATTTTAATACCAAAATATTATTTTGGCGTAAATAGTTCATTTTTGTATAAGTTCCTTCATCGCATTTTCCAATGAAATATCGAAAGCAGAAGCTAGATTAAAAAAAATAAATATGTTTTAAATAAATAACACAGATAAATTAGGGATATATCAGGGAGTTCTATATGGCTATAGCTCTATAATCTATTTAACGGCCTTCACCTGGTTGTTGATAACTTTACCGATGAATCGCCATGTAAAAACATAGATATATTCGATAATAGCACTATCGATGCTTCTTCCATCTCTAAGTTCGTTAAATAAAATTTGGTGAATATAATTTACAGAAACGAGAGTAAATGCATTTTTGGTAGTGAAATTAACAGAAATGAGAGTAACAGAATTTTGGAAGTGAATTGGAAAATGATTGAACAAAACGGAACTGAAAACAGCTGACTGCGCTGCCAGATAGTGGCAACGATACTGGCAATCACAAAATAATCGATATCTGGAATCGATTACTCACGACTGCGACTGAACAAACCGACGTGCACTTAAAAAATTTCACTCGAACGTGACGGGACGTGTTCGGCGGCTATGCGGGTATTTTTAATCTAAGCCATCAAATCCACAGCTACAGTGCACATAATTGATCGGAAAGTTGAGAGCAATATTTGTAAACGCGAACTCAAACCGCTGGCATTGTAGCAAAATATTGCAAAAAGGTAATTTCGGAAAGGAAAATTCGAAAAGAACAAAAACAAAGTCAAACAAACTCAAAAGGAAATGAATGTGAAAAAAAATCGATTATCCAATCTGTGTGCGCGTGTGTGTGTGCGCGAGCCCGAGCGATGTGTGTGTATGCGTGTGCGATTGTGTTTGTTTAAACCACGGGATTTTTATGCCCAAATCGAATAACGAAAATTTAGCACAATGTGCAATAAAGGCCAATTTAACTAATTTAAAGTGTGCGAAATGTAGAAAAGTGCCTGCGAAGAGAGCGCCAAAGCGAGATTGCAAAAATTAAACCAGAAGCGCACACGCACACACACAGCAACAGTGGCACTCGCTCACCTACACAAGCGAAGAGTGCAAAGTCAAAGCGTTCAAAAATAAAAAGAAAAACAAGAAAAACGAAACAAAAACAAAAGCAAAAGGCAACAAGACGGTGCCAAAAGTATTTAATAATTTAAATAGACAGAAGTCTTAGTGGGACGTGAGAAAGAAGAAGAAGCAACAAATATGCGTGTGCGGGTGTAACAGTATGTGCGCGTCAGTGCGTGAGAGTGAGCGAGCTGGCACTACATCAGCTGTTTGACACTTGACACGATCGCAAGTCGCTTCCTCTCTTTCTTCAGCTCTCCTCTCCGTTCTCTTTGGCTCTTCTTCACCCCTTTTAAATTCGAGTTTATCTGTGATTTTGTTTGCTTTATTTATTCAGTGATTATGAGCAGCAGCTTTCGGCGAAAAAGTGCCAACAAAGCGCTGGAAAGAACAAAACAGACTGCGTACAGTTTAAGAGTGAAAAATATAAATTCAATTAATTAGCACGCACACACACAAGCACTCACGATATAAAGATAAATTACGATTAACTGGACTCTTTATTTTTAGCCAAATTCCTTTTGCTAATTTGTGCCGTTCTCTCTCTTCCTCTCTTTCGTTTCTCTTTGCAGCTTCTCGAATCGCGAGCATATAAGAAACCTAAAAAAAAGTGTTAAACCAAATGTTAGTCTAAGCCTAAAGTGTAAACTAGTTTTAACGAAAAAAAAATACATACAAAAAGAAACCGCAAACGTGTTAAACTTAGCGAAACCAGAATTTAAACGCGTCTAAAAACCAAACGCTTCCAAAAAAACCTCAACAAGAAATTAACCCAACAAGCGAGAAAGAGAGAGCTCCATCGTGTAGCTCTCCCTTAGGCCCAGCAGGACCGCCATTTCATCCGCTCCGGTTACCCGTAACTCGGCAAAATAGCTAAGTCCATTTTGCAGTTCCTAAAAAAGAAAAAGTCCCATCATAGTAGTTCCCAATCCGGCGAGGGCAAGCTACAGGCGCAGTCCAGTTGCGAGGAGGAGGGCGGAGCGGCAGCGGGAGGAGCCGGAGGAGGAGCCGCAGCGGACCAGGCTACTAGTAGCAGCAGCAGCAGCGGCCCGTCGCCAGCAGCCGCCGCCGCCAAGAGCACGCCCTCCGCCGCCACTAGCACCACGACCGGTTCCGGCTCGGGAGCGGCAGCGGAAGCGACAGGAGCATCAGGGGGTGCATCCGGAGGAGCAGGAGCATCTGCAACAGGAGCTAGCGGTGAGGATAACGCTCAAGTGTCGGCCAGTGCCACATTCCGGCTATCATCGCTAACGGGAACCATCTCCAAGATGGGCAACAACGCCACCACGTCAAACAAGAAGGTAGATGCCGCCGAGACGGTGAAGGAGTTCCTCGAGCAGGCCAAGGAGGAGTTCGAGGACAAGTGGCGCCGCAATCCGACCAATACCGCCGCCCTTGATGACTTCGAGCGGATCAAGACACTGGGCACCGGGTCGTTTGGCCGCGTTATGATCGTCCAGCACAAGCCCACGAAAGACTACTATGCCATGAAGATTCTCGACAAGCAAAAGGTGGTCAAGCTGAAGCAGGTGGAGCACACGCTGAACGAGAAGCGCATCCTGCAGGCCATCCAGTTCCCCTTCCTCGTCTCGCTGCGCTACCACTTTAAGGATAACTCCAACCTGTACATGGTCCTGGAGTACGTTCCCGGTGGCGAGATGTTCTCGCATCTGCGCAAGGTGGGACGCTTCTCGGAGCCGCACTCGCGCTTCTATGCGGCGCAGATCGTGCTGGCCTTCGAGTACCTGCACTACCTGGACCTCATCTACCGGGATCTGAAGCCGGAGAACCTGCTGATCGATTCGCAGGGCTACCTCAAGGTGACGGACTTCGGGTTCGCCAAGCGGGTCAAGGGCCGCACCTGGACGCTCTGCGGCACGCCCGAGTACCTGGCCCCCGAGATTATTCTCTCCAAGGGCTACAACAAGGCCGTCGACTGGTGGGCGCTGGGCGTGCTCGTGTATGAAATGGCCGCCGGCTATCCGCCGTTCTTTGCGGATCAACCCATCCAGATCTACGAGAAGATTGTGTCCGGCAAGGTGCGGTTCCCGTCGCACTTCGGCTCCGATCTGAAGGACCTGCTGCGCAATCTGCTGCAGGTGGACCTGACCAAGCGCTACGGCAATCTGAAGGCGGGCGTCAATGATATTAAGAACCAGAAGTGGTTCGCCTCCACCGACTGGATTGCGATCTTCCAAAAGAAAATCGAGGCGCCGTTCATTCCGCGGTGTAAGGGTCCCGGCGACACGAGCAATTTCGACGACTACGAGGAGGAGGCGCTGCGGATCTCCAGCACCGAGAAGTGCGCCAAGGAGTTTGCTGAATTCTAAGAGAACTCTCCGCCAGCCAGCCTCTCGTTCCCCGTCGTTCTGCAGGCGTCTGCATACAGGCAACTGCGCAACTGTAATTGTATCTGCTATTGCGTTTGTGTCCTGCAATGGCAACTGCTCCCGTTGGTGCCACCGCTCTGGCGTGGCATTGCGGACCTCGTCCTCATCGTAGTCGTCGTCGTCGTTGTCGTCGTCTTGTCTATATATATGTCTACTACTTACAACTACAAAAACTGTAACAACAACAACATCCACCCCAACCAAAACCAACACCTACAACTATCGCATCTGCGTCTAGCTGGGCAAGTCTACTATGTCATATCCTGCTCCAAATCCATCTACAAATACACACAAACTTCGGTCAACATTGGATTGCGCCACAATCACCACACACCACAATTAACATAAACGTAAGTATGCCAGAATAATTATAAGACTTTGCTTTGATTCGCAATCGATGAGCTGACTTTGATCTTAGGGTTAGGAGTTATTTGCTCTACCAGGAGAGGTTGAGAAGGATAACGTATCAGAATATTAACAAGTATTTTCCCTATTATCTATGGGTTGCTCAATGATATGATCATTAGCTTGCTCCCCATATGTTTCACATTATTGCAATAAGCACATCGTTAACAGACAAACCGGGGCCCTAATCTAAACTTACATCATATGTGGGGGAACATGTTCGCTAACCAACCAGGGATATACAAACGGGCAAGCCAACTTCCTTATTTATCATGCAATATATCAATCTGTAAATTCACACAGATGGCTATTACTCACCATATTGCCGGATGAGATATTCATTTATTGACTATATTTCGTACTTTCTTTGGAGAACGCAGGCAACGAAGGGTATTTAGGGCAAGGGTATACTACTCCCGTTTTGTTTTTGTTTTGACTTTAGCCGGAGATTGATGGACGACGCGGCGTTTGATTGATTGATTGCTGTGAGTGGAATGTTTTTGCTTGTGCTGCAGCAAGGGAGCGGGCGGAACGAGTGACTGCCAGAGAGTTGATTATGAGACAAGAGGCATTTCTCTACTCTACTTCGTCGTCTCCGTCGTCCGTCAATTGTACGTTCTGGCCGCGACAGTCGCTCGTCGGACACGGAATTCTTTTAATTAGTTTCCCCCCGGTGACTGGGTCTTCTTGGTATCCCCGGATGCTACCCCACACAGCTCCCTCTCTACGTGATATTTTCGCTTAAAAAAAAAAACTCTAGCATGACCACTCACTCGCAGCTGAGCGAGAGCCCCCCAAGGGGGTAAAGTACCCGTAAACATCGAATCATTAATTGCCATAAGCGTCAGAATGCGGTCGTAAACGCAAACTGTAACACAAACTGGTCATAAGTTAGGGCGAAACAACGACTCTAATCTCTTCGACAGACAAACTAGACAACTGATAAAGCCAAGGCAAACAAATTACCTTATTTCAAAAGGAATTTTTAGTGCTCAAAGTAAATAAAAACAGAAGTTAAAAGTGACAGAGCTCGTATAACAATTCATTGGAGGTGTTTGTTTTGAATTCAAATTTTCAAGAACTGTCTACATTAAAGATAAGTCCTGCATACCAGCGTTTTGTATATTTTCAATCTTTTTCCAGCTCCAATTGAATTTATTTTCATTGAAACAGAATCCGATTTTCAGAGAATTGTAGTCATTGAAGTAAATCAGAATCTATTCACAAGGGTAGATAAATCAAGAGAAACGCACAGGTAGAAATTTACACACTATGCAATAAATATATACTCGGTTTTCTCTTAGAAGGGCACTCTTAAAGGAAATTTAAATGTATTCTTTCAGTATTCTTTTTAATATAGTGAAAATTACTTTATTTCAAGAGTTTTAAATAGAATTTTCTGTGTTTATAGTCTACTTAAACAGACGTTTGCCAGAATAATCCCATATAAAACTATCTTGACGTTTAAATATATCTTTTTGCTACTATTTCTTCTTTGGAATTCCAACCAACTCCCACAATTTTCACAGAAATGTATTCATTCACACTTGACCCATTTGAAAGGCTAAAAAGAAGAAGCAGCAGCAGCACGAGAAGCCGATGATGGGGGAGAGAAAGCCATGAATAATGTCAAAGCAAAACGCAGTTAAAGAAATATATCTTTTATTTTATGAATCGTACTTCTGTTCCCCCATTTCTCGGCTCTGCTTATTGCGTGCCCGTTGGCCATTAACGAAATTGTGTTTCTTTCTTTATCAAAGGCAAAACGCTGCTGGTAATTAATAAATTATAATAAGTTTTATGTCCAAACATTGCCAGAGAGCAAAACAATACGAAAGCCAGAAGAGCTCTGCGTGTGAATGCCGCATAAAGTTTAGAAATTGTGGCAATGTGAAAAACTAGAAACTAAAAACTAAACAGAAAACGCAAAACTAGAGTGTTGTAAATTCCTGGAGAAGGCTCGAATAGAGAAGAAGGAATACTGCTAAAAAGTGCGGTAATCTTTGACCATGACCTTGCCTGACCTTTTGGTTTAGCCCGAAAAAAATGAGTTGTCTATGCGCTGGGCATGTGTGGCTCTTGTTTTTATATATTTATGTTTCGCCTCCGATTTCCATGCGACATGTGTCGTCTACAGTTTTATTGGCACCAATTATAATCATTTCGTTGTTGTTGCTTGTGCTTGCTCGAGAAGTAAGGCCATCAATCATTTGTTTTGGGCCAAGTCAATTAGAGTCCGTTCGCCGTAGTCATGGGAACTTAGTATCGCGGCCTTAGGTCCTATACCTATTTACATTAACTCAACGGATTTTCTGATTGTTTATCAATGCGAAAGGGGGGCTATCAATAAAAGTGGGGTGATTGGGAGGCACGTCTTGGCACATTTCACTGATAAGCTAATTAAACTTTTGTTCTGGCCTACGGCAATCACTTGGACTTTTTTGCCTTCACAGATTGCTTAGGGGAACAAATAAACAGGCTAGTGACGGAAAAGTATACTTTATATAATATTCTATATAATAATATAGTTTTCTATGAAGATTTAACTACTAATTAATTTATACCAACTTCTAAGTTCTTGATCATGTTTCTACTTATCCCCCTTTCAACTTTGGCTCAATCGACACCTAACTAAAATCTCTTTTGAGAAAGTCTCACCCAAGTGCTGCCAACTTGACTATTCTGTTAGTGTTCTTCTTAGATCCCTGGTTGTGTGGCATTTGGCTGACTTTGATTGCAACGCGACCAAAGTTCAACTCACAGCTGGATACTGTGTCGGGCGCAAACTTGTTCTCAGAAGTTGCAGCTCACAGATACGCCACATACCGTCTCAGATATATATATGTATTCCTATGTAGGCACGCATTCGTCTTGCTCCAATAATCACCTAGACCAAGCCAAGTTTAGCTGTGGCTGAAAACGCCAAGAATGCAACTGCCAACGCGCTTGTGAATCTGAGACGACGTCGTCTGGCCAATTTTGGGGGGGCTGGCTTTAAGAGGCGGTACCGAGAGATGGCTTGGGCGGGAGCGTTGGATCGCAGACAGAGCCGGAGACATAGCGACTAGGCCCGCCGTGATGACAGCCTTGTAACAGTGCCCTCAAATCGGGCTTGCCAGCACGCACGCGCTGCAGCTGCGGGCTGCCATCTAAATGGCGATAACAACAATAGCCCAGAGAGGGAGGAACAGAGACAGAGGGAGAGATACCAAGACAATGGTGGTGGTCGGCAAACGAAGAGAAAACAATTAAGACACCGACGGTGGCGAGGGAAAACCCGGAATTTTTCCGAGTATTCAATAAGATAAATGGTTCTGGTTCCCCCGGTGACCAATTCCATTTTCATTTCCCCCCAAAGAGAGGAGAGAAAAGACCCCACAGAAGGGACAGCGATACGGGGAAACCATAAATAAATAAATATGCTAAAGTTTTGCAAATTCCGAGAGTTACATCTTGGTGTAGAATTCTTTTTCCTTCTTGCCTTTTTGTAATGTTTCAAGCTCGAAAAAAACTATGTTTAAGGGCCAGAACTTGTATAGTTTTCCCTAGATTACAATTTAAAGTTATAAAGTAATTTAGCAAGCTGAATTCGTGCACATTATGCAAGTAATAAACGTGATATTTTCGGTTTTTTAAGCAGTTTTTCGGTGTAAGCCTCAGATTGAGTCAACACGGCGTATGAGCAATATAGAGACGAACGCTCACGGGCAAGGGAAACCCCGATAAAGAAGGCATAAAGCAAAGCAAAGCGAAGCGTAGCTCGATTTGTATTTTCGTTTTCATACGCATCGAGAATAAATTAAACGATTTCTGCCTTTGCCTTTATTGTGTGTTTGTTGATTTTGTTAACTTTTTCGCTTCGTTTCATTTCGTTCAGTTTGGGGACTTCAGGCCCTCTCGCTTTCGCAGACGGGTTTCTGCCTCTGTATCTGTAGCTGTCTCTGAAAATGTTAGGAGTGGCATACGGCGAATGCAGGCTATAAAAAACATTTAAATTGAGACAGCACCGCAGCGAGGCAAACTGGGCAAAATCATTTAAATAACGCACACGTCGCCATCGCCATCGCCATGTTGTGCTCGTTTTAATTTTTGTTTTCTTGTTTTACTTGTCTTTATTTTTTTTTGTTTTTGCTGTTTTGCGTTCGCGTCTTTTTCTCTCCGTTTCATTTGTGCAATTATTTTCGTCGTTTTTGCTTTCAAAATTGTAGTCGCTGTTTATTTATTTTCGCTACTCTTTCCCCAGTTCTACCAGAATGGGAGGGCACTTTTGTTTTCGCAGAAAACGGGGGGTTAGCAGGCCTTTGCGACCCCATAAAGTGGATGTTTTCGATCAGGATCGGAAAATGGATGATACGTAGACGTTTTTCCGCAATTTGCAATTGTTTGTCTTTTATTTCAATGCGTCTTCTATTGATGTGTTTTTGTTTTGGCAATGTTTCTTTAACAAAAATTATAAAAATTTATTTGTATTTTTGTAAAGGGTTCTTTCTAATTTTCAAGTTCTATATCCTTCCTCTGGGAATATAAACTTTGAAAGTATGAACATCTTTTCAAATGTAAAACCATTAAAGTCTTAGCCCTCATCAGACGTTTCCACTTAATTAAAGCGCATCTAATGGTCGATCTTTATACGTTTTTTCCTTGTACTTGTGCGGTGTGTATCTGTGAGATAAACGCCGACTTTGCAGCTCTCCTCTGCTGCCCCTTGTGTACCCTCCTGTCGCTCTATCTATCTCGCACAGTAACCAGCAATTTTCATTCAGAATTTATGGGCAAATAAAATAGAATTGAACATGGAAAACGCTGCACAATGAAAATTGAAATTTTCTGTTTTAGTTTTTCATTTTTATTCACCATTCTCCATGCCGTTGTTTACCGTCCGTTATTTATGGACAGGTGTTATGTATGTGTCTATATAATACGTAACATATATGCAGTTGTTGGAGAGGAATGACTTCATGCAACGCGACAGAGAATATAAAAAACGGAATGGCAAATAAACCAGCAGAGTTCGTATATTTACATGTTTCACTTTTTATTTGTCAGCGAATTTCCCCGAATTAAAATTCATTGATTCACTATAATCTAGGGATATGTCGGTATGTCGGCTTTCCGACTACCAAACACTCTCCTCCGCTGATAAGCTATTTTGCAATTGGAGGCAAATCAAATCGACATCATCGAGTGGTGTGGTGGCCTGCCTCCTTCAGGGCTTATCAATATGGGAATCATTAAAAAACTTATTGACGCCAGTTGTCATCCTATAGTTGTTGTTGCTGCGCTGCTGTTGCTGTTGACAATGGGCTAGAAAACTAAAACAAAACTGTGGGGAATATAAAACTAAAGCCAAACAACAGCTGGCGACAGGGGCGATAAGAACGAAGACGAGATACAGCAAACAAAGGGAGTTATTAGATTCATATTTATGCACAGCCACAGGCCAACTTTTCTCACAAGTTTCCCATCAGTTGTGGTTGGTCTCCCCTTTGTTTTTCCAGAGTTTTTTTTAATTTGATTTGTTTTGGGTTCCGAGGAAATGGGTTAAGAATATGCACCCCATTCGACGACGACGACGGTGACGGCTGTGGCCTTTAATAAGTAACCAGAACAGCGCACAGTTTGTGCGCCAGTTTCTGGGAGTTACATCATCATCATCATCTCGATGCATTCATTTCCATGTGTCCTGATAACAAAGACAACAATGGCTGCAGTTTTATTGCCGCCCCCTCTTTCAGCTCCCCCTGGGCCCTACCCCTTTTTATTAACACACAATTATAGGTTATAGTCGTGCGTCTAATTGAATTTGATAAAAACCGGGCAGAGAGAGGAATACAATTAGAGTGGAGAATGGTTGGAGGACACGTACATACGTATACGTAGTAAGGGAATTAGGGGCTACCGTCTCTTTCCCGCAAATTCAATACAATTGACATGTAATCAATAATAATTGTTGTTGTTCCCTGCTTGCCTGCCGGCCTGACATTGAAAGAGGGCGGCTCTCAACGGGGGCGTGTAGTGGTGGCCAGGTGCTAGGAAAAGGCAAATAAATGAATATATATATATTCGTTTCGTTTTTTTTTCTCCTTTTTTTCTACCTTCCCTCACGCAAGTCGCAATTATTGATTAATTAAGTTGTATGTGTGGGTTTTGCCTTTTTTCTTAAACACTAAGCTAAGTAGCAGCAGAGTGTGTGTGTGGGCGCCGAGGAAAGGTCTGCACTTGAACCTTTTTTTTTCAGCTTGCTTCTTGTTGCCTTCCTTTTTGCATTAATTGAATCATCAATCTCTCGGGTGACAAAAACACTTTACCCCGCCGGCTGGCTAGAGCTGCCTGCCTTCATTTATTAAGGTTTCTTTCTGCTTTGAATTTTTCCCCCATCCCCAAACCATCGGTGGCTCAATTTAATTGGGTTATTACGCATGGAAATGCTTTCCAAGCCAGCTATAGCTATAGACGATGGTGACGTCAGTTGCGTACAATTGGGACTAGTTAAAGTTCTTTTGCGCACTAGTCCGGCCAGGCATTCTCCTCTCTAATCATTAGCGTCGATTCTAAAGTGTCCTTGACCTATTGTCACGGCGTTGATATTTATTGAAAGCAGCCCCCCCCATCCACGACCCGCAACAACTCCCTCTGGTAGCGCAGGCTACACGCTGCGTTAGTCGCAGCAGTTAACGGTCGAAGGCCGTTAAGTGATAATTCAGCTAATTCCATGCACTTACCTTGGACACTGGCACACCATGACGTATACGCAACGCGTTTGCATATATTACGCATACGCAGTGTTGTTGCGATTAAAGGCGCTTTAAGCGGTGAGTACTCGCTCAGCTGTTGCTATTGCTATTGCTATTGCCGTCGAATGCTGCCAACAGCAGATAAATGTAATTACAGTCTTATCATAATTACGAGCGAAATGAGAGCAGAGCAAAGAGATAATAATGCGGGTGTAACAAAAGGGATGCGCAGGGAAATGAAAATGATGACGATGGATGACGATGCCTTGGCTCAGCTGTGTGCTCATCGCTCACATCGCACTCCAAACACACACACACACACAGCCGTAGCAGCTTCCCACTGAATTTTCCGCCTCACTTCCCCTGTCCATGTCCATGCCCATGCCCATGCTGCCTCCTCGCTTCAATGTTGCCGTCCGTAGTTGTTTCAAATTTTAATTTTATTTTATTGCAGCGCACAAATTGTGCGCCATGTCGCCGGCGGCGCTGTTGCGTGTAAGCTCCTCATCCCCATCCCTTATCCTGTCCCGGTTGCTCTTCTCCATGGCTCCCTCCCTCCATTATCCTCAGTGGTTTCCTTAGCCTGCCTGCCTGTGTGTGGGGGTATTTCTGAGTGGCATACGAGGGTCGTTTAAAACATAATGCCAGGCCCACATTACTCGGGATTTTATGTTAATAATTCTGGTTTTTATATTCAATCATTTCTTTTTTAATCAAATTCCTTTATAAAGTGAAAATCAATGTGATATTGAGATAGAGGGATAGGTTCTTCAGGTATTACATTTACTTGTTTCCATAATCTGTCGATTCCAATGAATGAATATGATTTTATAATGTTTAGCCTCAAAGGATTCTCTATCGCATTATTAGTTACCCTTTAAAAATTTACATTTTTAAGTTCTTTTAATAACCCACATTATTTTTGTATTTAACATATATATTTTACATTAATTTGTAACCGATAGTTTATTATATTTTGGTCCCAGAAATGCTCAATCGCCCAACGCTTTGTAGGTGCGTTGGTGTGTAATGTTAATTGCCATCATGCGCGCGCAAGACAAGTTGAGTCTCTTTATGTCCACCTCTCAACCCGGGAATCCTCCTGGCCCTCGTCTCCCGTCTCCCGCCTGCGTTTTCCCTGCGGGCACCAGTTGACCCAGCCCCGGCAATCCATCCTGCTTGTGCTCCGGCCTGGTGTGCCCTGCCCTGGCCTCTGCCCTGCCCCTGGTCTTTAATTACTTTCGTAGTTAATTTTGTTACAACAAAAAAAAGGAAAAAAAGACGACAGTGAGAGCAAGCAACACCAAAAACAATGACACTGTCAGTGCAAAAATTGAAATTTGCTTTTAATTTGCGCCACTGTGTTGTCGGCCCATCATCAGTACCCGAAAAGCCTCCTCCGAGTTTTCCCCTCCCGGTCCGTCATGTTTCCGTTTCCTCTTCATTTCATTTTCAGTTTTGTGCTGGCTTGGCTTGACATTTTCTTTAGCTCGGTGAAAATGTGAAATACACAATAAATATATATGCGAAATTTTGATTTAATTGATTTGTCTTGAGGGCCAAAAGCAAGCATCGATTTTCCCTTCAGCTTGCTTATTTTTTGCCACTTTTCCTGCGCTATCACGACGACGTCTGCTTTCGCTTGGCATGAAAATTGATTTGATTTCAAAGCCAAAAAGTTTATTGACATTAGATACGGCTCGCCTCGCTATCCATTTATTTCTCTTATTCCTCGATTGGCCCAAAACTTTTCCACACTTTGATTTACGAGCAGCAGCAGCAGCGGTCGAGTATGAGTATCGATGGGAGGGCGCCTCGATAATTGGCATGCCGATCCCCACTCGCATTCGCATTCCGATTCTGTGTTCTTTTCATTTGTATTTTCTTTTCTTTTTTTTTCCTTTGCATTTGTCTTGCATTTGTTTTGTTATTAAACAAAGTTGAGGGTTCAAAGCGAGTGTCTGTCTGTGAGAATAAGCAGCAGCAGCAGGGAATTGGGAGCAACAAAAGCGCCGAATGTGAATTGCAAATTGCAGATCTCCTCTTTTTGCGTTTATTGAACCCGCCGCCATCGCTGGCCAAGCAGCATTTCTTTGATTGACCAGAGACGAAGTCCGCAAAGGAAACCCATCCATTCATCGACGGGGGCATTGAAGTGTGAAGAGGAGGCGTCAGCGGTGGGGGTTCAAGGGGTGAAATCAGTTGAAAGCATTTCAAAGGAATAGAGGCGGAATTTATATTGCCAGATACTCTTTTCCAATCACAGTGTGAAGAAGGCAGGCGTCTAATTAAGATGCTCAAACCTTGTGGAATTCTAAGCGCTGAAATCTAAATGAGTTTGCAGCTTTTCTTATCCGAAATTTGATATAAAGGGAATTGCAAATTACAGAAGACGAAAAAGTAGGTAGAGGGGTCTTTAAAGAATAGTACAATTTAGGTAACTAGAGTGTTGTAAGTTAAAAGTAATCCTAGGGATAAAAAAGACTTGTACCCATCATAGTAAGACACTTTATTAAAAGTACTTTGCCTTGATAGGTTAAAGCAACCGAAGGTAACTCCTTTGCTTTCTTAGAAACCAATGAATCTTTTAAATCCATACTCATTAGCTCCATTCCCTCCCAAAACTTAGTGTCTTTTACAAATTATGAGCTGATGACCTGAGCTCTAGCAGCTATTTCCCCCTTGATGATGAATCCTTTGAATCACCGCCAAAACCCCCTTTCATTAGCCCTATTCCCCGTTGTCCCGTTATCTATACTGAGAGATATGCTATGCCAGGGCTCACAGGCTGTCTCACAAATATGTGATATTTTGAGGCAGGGAGTTAAGCAGTTGACGACGACGTCGACGTGTTTGGAAGGCACTGAAGATTGCTGACATAGTTTTCCAACCCGCTCTCGTTGCCCCCACCTCGTGTGCTCAGTGTGTTTAGTGCTTTGTGCATTTTAGAAAAGGCCAAGTGACTGCGACCTGGGAGAGCGAAAAAGAAACAGCAACAGAAACCGAATCTGAAACTGGGACTGGGACAACGAGAACGACAACGACACATTCCCAGGCCCACCCACTGACAGCCACGTACCCTCGCCGCACTCACAACCAAATCCACCTGAAAGCTGTCCAACCTTTGAATATTTGATGGCCTCAAAACACAGACTGCAAAAATGCGTAATTACCGACAAGGGAAACTCGACAACTGACTCCTTGCTTCGGCTAACTGGGAGGGAATGCGAGTGGGTGTGGTGACGGGACTGGGACTGGGACTGGGACTGGGTTTGGGTATCTGTATCTGGATGGTTGGCGGTCGAACTTGGCTGGGAAAGAGCAAACTATAAATAAATAGAAAAATCGTAAGTGGTTTGCATTTGCATGTGGGTGGCTTACGGTATTTATAAGCTACGGAACATGTAAATAAATTATGCAATCCAAGAAAGATACTCAATAAACTCAGCCCAGAGAAGGGAAAACTGAACAAAGGCTTTTGGTTTTCTGTTCGGAAATGTTTATTCGACTTTCAAGTGTTGCAATGCAACAGAGCTCTGAGCGACAACGGCAACATCAACAACAGCTGGTCGAACAATCAAAATACTTTTTGCTCAGCTCATTTTCATAACATTTCCCTCGATATATATATGTACGTACATAAACCCGTTGATATATGTTCATTTATAGATTGTATATGCACATTTATATATCTAAAGATATTTTCGGCTTGTCCACTCTCGCTGTCTTGGTTTTTGGCTGATTTATTGAAATGTTTTTCGTCTCTGTGTTGAATCAAGACAAAAATTATATTTCTCTTAAATAATTTAATTTATTTTTCATATGATTTAAGTATCCGTTTTTTCTGCTTTTTGTATATAGCTGAAAATATGCTGGGGCATATATTCTTTTTGATTGTTCTTTTGTGCCGCCAACATTTTTGTCATTGCGTGTAGGTCAAATATGTTGCCGAGATTTCACCTGCCGGCTCCCAGCTGCCCATTTCCATTTCCATTTCCACAGCTCCTGGTACCGATTCGAAGGGGTTCTTTGGCAAAGTTTTGAAGCTCCCCGGGAAACTTGTTACACCGAACTTGAAATGTTTTATGCAACAAAGAGATTGTATGAATATTTCAGTTGCTCATCGTTTGCTTTAGAGCTTGGATATCAATATTAAATACGTACACTTTTACTGCATTAAGGTTTTTATTCGAGGAGAGGCCTTCAAGGCCGTCGATAGCTTGGATGATGGGTGAAAGTTTACTGCCTGTCTTCCATTAGTTTGGTTACTTGACTCACGTAATGCCCTCTCCTACTCCTCCTCCTCCTCCTCCGATGGCCGTAATTTTTGGGCTTCGCCATCGACTTGGCTTTATGTAATTCGAGACAATGGCGGACAAAAGATCTCTTGTAAATTCAATGCCAAACTCCAACGCCAACAACTCGCACACTCGTTTACAGGCCGCGATACCCGAGTAGCCAAGTATCTGAGTATCTAAGTATCTGAGTGCCGCTGCCCGAAAGTCTGAGTATGTCTGGATATTGCACCTCTCCGATTTCGGATACCCGAACGTGTATCTATACCTTGGTGGCTACCTTTGCGTGGGTGCAGCGATTCAGTGACGCTTTTTGTTTCAGCGATAAACCCCGCCGCCGCCGCCTGGAAATACGACAAACTTTTTTGTTGTTGCCTCTTTTTTTATATTTTATCTTGTTATTCTTTTTTTTTTTTTCATTGTATTCTGTGTTGTATTTAGTTGGTTTCATACATGCATACATGTAAGTGATTTAATATAGCACGCTGCTGTGGCCCGCTGACGTCATAAGCCCCAGTGTCAGAGATGCCTACGCCCCTGAACCACCCCTCGAAAAGGGGAGGCGGAGGGCGGCGGGCGGCGGGCGGAGCGAGCAGCCAAGCATGTGCCGGCACTGATAAGGCAAAAATCTATAAAACTTTTAACATGCCAATATTGCTCCGGGGACATGGGAAAATTTCTCCTCGCGGGAGTTTTTCCGCCGGCAAAAAGGCGTCATCAAAGGAGGGTGTTGTGGG
Organism: Drosophila bocqueti; assembly: GCA_018151655.1. Classification (NCBI taxonomy): domain Eukaryota; kingdom Metazoa; phylum Arthropoda; class Insecta; order Diptera; family Drosophilidae; genus Drosophila; species Drosophila bocqueti. The sequence continues at coordinate 1,085,480 of JAECXF010000149.1, read as the reverse complement.
TGGGTTTTCCGGGGGTGTCCATAAGGTGGTAAGCTGCTCGTTTGAAAGTGGCCTTAGAGCAGTTATCGTTCAGTTGCCTTTCGCAATTGGTTAGCAGAAAATAAGTGGTTACAGCTTTATAACTTCTTGTAATTCTGAATTTTTGTTTCAGATATTTTGTATTTTAATGTAGAAATTTATGAAAGAGTTTCACATAAATAGGTACAATTTGTGTAATATAAAAAGGGTAGAGAATTCGATTAAAATGCTTTATGGATTTGCTTTAAAAGCTAAACACTTTTAGTTAAGCTTTTAATTATTTTTTAACAGCTGCTGCTGATTAAAAATTCCTCTTTCTAAGTGCCCTTCTCCCCACTCTTTTTGTTTTGGAAAATTGACGTAAAAAAACCTATTTCCAAAGCTGTTTCGCCCACGCTTTCACTCAACATAGTTCTTGGGTTCATTAAAATGTGGTAACCTCTTTTTTGGTTAAAAGAAACGACCTTGACCCAGCTGAATGCCCAAAGCCAAAACCAGAAATAGCCACAAGCCAAAAAAAACATATTAATAGAATCGATTCCGGCGCTCTAGCTTGAATATTAGTTAACTTAATGCCCGGAATGAGTTATATGTCTATGCTTGAGCTTGATTTTTGATTTGATATGCGACAGAGGTTAAGAAACCCGAGTAGGAAGTGCGGTGCGGCCCCTCAGTCAAGGTTGGTCGGTGCCGGACCGGATCGGATCGGAAGAAGTCAAAGTCGATCGAGGCGAGAGAGCTCAATAAATTGCGAATTATGCAAATGGCTGCATGCTTGATTGGGTCTGCAGACGACTAACTAACTTTTTATGTATTCCTCTGTCTCCGCTGCAGCATTTCCCCCGTCCGTCTTCAACGTGGAAGAGAGCTCGAAAACTCGGCCCCCGAACAGTAATTTCAAACTGGAAGGACATGTGGAAACCTCTTCAGGAACACCCCGTAGGAGGATACCGTAACAGAAACATAAATACAACAAATATTCATTCATAACCATATAGCATATATAACCGCGAGACTACAGATATTTAGTTGTAACGTAGCTTAGTCTTAACTGAAAGAGAATACAAGAGAAGCCCGAAGCAAGCGGAAGCGAAGAGCGTGAGAGGAAATCCATCTAGGAGCCAGAAAATTTCATTACATTTCGATCGGTCGATCGGTGGGTCGGTCGGTCGGTCACTCACTAAACACTGCAGTGTAAACGCTTTAAAAATTTTTAAATTAAATACAAAAAAGGTTAAATTTAACACAAAAATTATGGTGCACCCAGTGCGCTTGACAAAAAAAAAAAAAAAAAAACAAACAAACAAGGAAGCAGCAGGCAAATCTTACGATTAAGCACCAGGTGTAATGTGTGTGTGCTGGGAGAAGAGCTGATGAAACGAGTTTAAACCTTCAAAATGTAAGAGAAAGAGCTAAAAAAAAGCCAAAACTCGCCCCAAATGAGGACACTTGTCGGCCGGTAGGTCTTCCGCCTTCCTCCTGCTAAGCGAGCTTGCGTTCCAAGTAGCCCCCGACGACGATGATTTGGCGTCTCTGCCGTAGACGTGTCTCTAGATATTTATATAAATATATATATATATATATAGATATATATGCGTATATAAATGTTGTACAATCAGCGACGACGTGCAACAATAAACCGCCCGCCCCCCCCAAGAACTAGAATCAGAGAATCAGAGATCAGAACCTGAAACAGAACCAGAACATTATGCTCATGGACCATTTCCACAGTGGCACCTAAAAGTAAGGCCCAACTACACTCATGAATAGTTATCCATCCACAACAAACACACACACTATACATCCGCACACATCAGCCACTCAGAAGAACCCTAAAAAATATAGAAAGGCATTCTAAAGCAAGTAAAAAGTATCAACAAACAAAGAGAAACATTTGAAACGCAGCAAGAAATATATAAAGCAAAAAACAAAAAATCTAAATGTTTACATTTAAGCCACATAAAACAAAACAAAAACAAATAAGAAAACAACATAAAAACCAAAAAAGGAAAGAAACAAAAACAAAAAAATCAACTGAAATTTGTGTGTATAAAAACGTATAAAAGCTAGCATTAATGAACATGAGATGAAGCATAAAGCAAGTAGCAGACAGAAGACGAAGGATGTGTCGGCGGAGTCAAGTCTATATATACACAAGATTGAAGCATTATACTTACGAGAGCAGAACAAAAGAGAGAATATCATGTGCTAGAGAGCCGACTAAGTATAATTATTTGGAAATGAACCAGGAGGAGGAGCAGTAGGAGGAGGAGAATGAAGCTAAAAGGGCAAGGCAAGGCAACTGTGTAGCAGTTACGTTTATATATATTCAAGTAAATATCGATCGGAGTATATTTATACATATTGTTTCGTTATGTGCGGAGAGGAGTTAAGGAGATGGTTTTATTAGGAGGAGATTCGAGATCCTTTTTTTTTTTAATAACTTCACACTTCACACTTCTCCGTGTATTCCTTTCTTTTCCCTGTTATTATTTATTTTTAAAAGTCAAGACTTTTAAATTATGTTGTTGTTGTGAGAGGAGAGGAGAGATGATACAAAAGAGAGCGAGAGCAACTCGGGATCGTAACAAGTAAAATTAATTTATATACATACTTTTTATGTTTGATATATATGATCATTTGTTCTACTAGTTGCGAGACAAAAGTCATAAATAGGCATTAGTTAAGCATCTAAATTTAATGGTAAATAAAAGTAAAACAAACAAAACAACAAAACAAAACAAGTGAAAACCGAAATCAATCGAGTAAGCAGACGATGATGTTTGTAGCCACGAATGTTCACATCACACCACATCTAAGAATTGTGTCTCTGTCTCCATCCATCCCCCTTTATATGAAGCATACACACATGTTTATGTGTTTCCAACTAGTTTTCGGTGTGCCGATGATCCCCTTGTGTCCTTTTTCAGTCACCCAAAGAAACACCAAGGACATGGACATGGACACACGGACACGGACACAGACACAAGAAACACACGCAGAAACACACACACAGCATAAGCATATACTGAAAATAATCTACGGTAGTCTGAGCATAAAATTTAATGTGGATATATACCTAAATATATATATATTCGAAACATATGTGCAGTAGAGGAAGGAGGAGCAGGAGAGCGGGAGAAAGTCAATCTTTAAGTTTGTGCAATTTTGTTTTATTTTGGTTTCTCGACTTGTGTTAGCCTTTAACTTTTAACGGTAGCTGTCTGCTCTTTAAAGACGCAGAGATACAGTATCTGAGGAGCCCAACCTGAGCTTTACTATCTGACTAACGATTTGTATGCTTTACGTTAATGTATTAAATAATTAATTCAACTTGTGCACTAATTTGTAATACCCTCTAATTTTGTTTTTTGTTTGTATGTGAGCTTTCTCCTCAGTCCCATGAAGTTTTTGAAACCCTTTCGTTGTTGTTTCATGTGTGTGCGTGCAAGATTCGAGGTACATATTGATAAAATATATATTAATTAATATATATAAAATATTTAATATATGTGAGATGAAGAACCGGAACGCAAGAGGATGAGAAAGCAAAATTCAAGTTATTTAATTTAGTTCATACATTTAAGTTTATATAGCAAGCGCATATATATACAAATATATATATAAACATATATATATTTAAAACCAACAAATAAGATGGAATATCTTAACAAAAAATAAAAAAAAACATACAAAAACAAGAAACAAACAACCAAACAAACACAACAAACAAACAAGCATACAATAAAAAACAAATTTGCGAAAAAAAGAAAAGAATTATAAGTAAAAGATGATATAAAGAGGAGAGGAAACAAGAAAACACAAAGGAAAAGAAACAAACAAACAAAAAAACCAATAAAATGAATTTGAAATCCTTAAAAAATAAATCCACAAACTGTGGGCGTTCTTATTGAAATCGGATTGATGAAGATTCCCCCAGAGTTGCTTAGGGGAAAATGGTATTCGGCAGGAGGAGAAGACCATCATCTGGTCACCTCCTTTTTCTGATTTGTGTGCGGCACTTTCGTTGGATTTCTAAAATGAAAAGCATCTGCGTTGGAAACTCTTTATTATTTTCTCCAGTTCAAGTGCGCCGGCAGTGTTGTCAATCCTCCAATGAGAGCACTCTATTCCTCCAGATGGTGTTTGCCAATAAAGGAGATTGAATTGAAAGTAAGTATATTAGTTTATTTCCTTTGAAAGGAATAGGTTGCCTGATATAACCCTTTTTTTTTTACATTTATCAGCTGGCTTTTCAGTATACATTTGTTTCAGCTTGCATCAAAGAAACCTTAAAAGTAAGCTCTTTAAATATTGATATTACAAATTAACAGTAAAATGTTAATCAACTTATTTGTTCCTTTGCTTGAATATGAATTGGTTCGATATATTCATATAGATTAAATACAGAATATCGATTAATTGGAAATATGTATATCGCAATCTTAAAATATTGGTTTATGTATCGATTTTCCCTTAGAAAAGAGTTAAGGTATTGATATACCCTTATTTCCTTTAGCTTTTTTAAAATGTAATCATTTTATTCCAATTTTTGTATCTCCTATAAGTAATATATTATTAAATAGAACACATGTCAAAAGCTATCCATTATCTTTTCAAAATTATCCCATTTCCAGGCACCAAAAATATGCACACATGCCACTTTCTGTATCCGTATCATTTTAAGTTTGTCTGCTTGTTCCGTACTCCCAAAGTTTTAGACAACAAAAAGTAAAAAAACTTTCCAACCGACAAGAACAACAAAGGAAACATGGAAATCAAAAGAAAATAAAAGAAAGCTACAGCAAAAAAAAAAAAAAAAAGAAAAGAAAAGAAAGAGGACTGCGGACTGTCAAAAAGTTCTGCATAATTTTTGGTTTGTTTCGTTTTTCTTCCTTGTTCCTTCCTTCCGATTTTCCATAGCATACACCTTTGACACACTTGCCAAGGGGCCCTTTTCCTTATATAAGGAAAGTCCAGGGGGGTGGAGTGGGGATGGTAAATAATACGAGAAACTGCTTTTATTTTGTTTCCTTGATTTTGACTGCAGACAAAAAGTTGGCGTGTGTACATGCTATGTGTGTGGCCCAAACACTCCCAGAAACACACAAACAACACCACACACTCCCTGTGTATGCATATTTATATGGAATGTGAGGTTACGGCGCACCGTGGACGTCTAAGGTTATTTATAGCAACACTTTTTCGGCCACGCTCGCATTAGCCCCCTTTTGGCTCCTTCTGCCGCGGCTGCTCCTTTCGCCAAGTTTGTCCTTAAGTTGGCCAGGACATGCACGAAGGGACAGCTAAGCAGCTTTATGATTTCCCTGTGTGTGTGTGTGTGTGCGAGTGAGTGTCCTGGGGCAAGGGAATTTTCCTTTATGCAGGCCAGTGACGGAAAATAATAATTCCCGGCATGGCCAACTGAACATCGGAGCAGAGGAGCAAAGCAGGCTTTGTGTGTGTGTGTGTGCGAGAGGAGACATCAAAGCGGAATTTTCCCTATAAACGAGGGGAAAAGCGGTAAAAGCCCCATGGGAATGGGAATCTCTGGTGCGGGAAATGCGATGAATAGTCTTGGCGGAAATTCGGCTTAAATTCGATGCAAGAGTTGAAGAGCTGTTGGAGTCTTGAAGATTTCAGTTATTCAACAGCATTGAAGAAACTTTAGTGAGCTCAAAGAAAACGATAAATATAAGAAATTTTTCTTTGTTTTTTTCCTAGACATTTCAGAGACACTCTCAGAGAATTATAAATAGATTTTCATACTTGAGCTTTGTGCCAAATTGAGTTTAAATGATGAAATTTGCGGATGCAATGTTTCGTTTTATATTGTCAATTTATTATTATTATACCTGGGATTATAATTTTAGTCAGAAGTTTGCAACGCAGTAAGGAGACATTGACCATAAAGTATATATTCTTGATCAGCATAACAGCCGAGTCGATCAGCCAGCCGTCGTCCGCTGTCGTCCGTCTGTCGTCCGTCGTCGTCCGGTCCGTCCGTTTCACGCAAACAGTCCAGTTGAAGCTATCGAGAAACGCGCTTCTATCTCTCACCTATATATGTCGGAACGGGCCGGATGACACAACAAACGCCAAGGAAAAAATTTTTAGAAAAAAATTTTAACTTGCCAATTTTCAATATATTTCATATAATTGAGATATGGCCATTTATATTATTCAGAATTTCGGTTTAATTTTATTCAAATCGGACCACCATCATAAACGCCATAGGAATATATATACAATTCATTTGTTGTTCGCAACATTTTTTGGCTAGCAACTTTTTCGCCCGCAACATTACCTATGCAGTACGAAAGCGAACATTTTCTTCTTCCTCACTTACGCAAGGGTATTAAACCGGCAGCCGAAGTTATTTCTTGTTTTTAATTTGTTATTAAGTTGTTATTAATTTGTTATTAAGCTTAACTTAAAGCCTCATTTACCCACAGCTTCTACTCTAGTTTGCACTTAAATTCTCTCATTATTAAGTAACCCTATTAATCATCTTTCCTTTGTAATTATAAATTGACGTGTTACTGCCTTTGCGCATTTTATATTGAACACAAATATAATTAATGTGAACCTTTGACACAAAATTAAACATCCAGGCGAGTTGGTATTGAATTAATTACTGAATGTGTATCGCAGGTATTAAGTGGGATGTTAAAGCTCTTTGTTCAGTGTGTCTTTTGGGTGGCTATCACCTCGTCGAGTATGTGGTTTGGATTGGTTTTCTCGATGAACTGGCAAAGGAAAGGGAGAAAGAAGAAAGCGCCGACGCTTTTCAATGTGTCGCCGTCTTGCCAATTAGGTTTCCCCTCTTGCTAGCCTTTGTCTCCCATTTTCTCCCCTTCTCTCATTGGCAACTAATTGTGGTTGTGGAAATCCATATGGATGCGGTGGTGACCTGGCCTTTGTGCTGGATTTGTGCTGGGCCAGCAAAAGGTGGCAGTGGCAGGCAATTGGTTCTGGTAATTGGAAAATAAGTTGAAAATCCGTTTTATGAGCAAGGACTCGTCTTTCTTTCTCTCTCTGCTGATGTCAGGTCTTTGAACCAAAGGAATCCCAGGTAATTGATAGTGCACTCTTAGAGAAATCTTCTAGGAATTCGAGGAACTGCATACCCCACAAAAGCGAACAAATTTGCGAGAAATATTCGCTAGGAATCTACACGAAGATGAAATGCCGCGCATAATTTATCTCAGAATTCATACGAATTTAAATCTATATTAATCAAGAAACCATATTTCGGTTGGACAGACCCGAAAGTGCGGTAAATTGAGCGTCGGCCAAGGCATTCCGTTGGCCATTCCTGATATATATGCTACTTAATTTATATATATATTCCCGCCAAGTGCTGGCCTGGGCAGCTGTGTAAACACACATTCCGAGGGTGGTGACAGAGGTTGCTAAAGCTCTGGCACGGGTTAATTAAAAGTCTATTCATCAGTCGTCAAGTTTTAAAAGGGAGCAACTTTACACACTGCCTGGCAAGATTGATTTGTCACTAGCAACTTTTTCGACCCCTGGAAAGTATTCGCACATGCCACAAATTGACTGATAACTCCCCTAAAACTAATTAGAGTAGAGTCCCAGCTTCAATGTATAATTGTTAGGCTTCTACTCCGGGGCTGGACTGCAATTTGCTGGTTACATCATTGCCAGCGGAATAATAGTGCACTCTACAAAACTGTATTTTATGGCCCTCATTACATTTTGGAATCTAAAAGGAGGGCTATAATCATTAAAGCTTACGTAAAAGGATTCTTAGATGCCACAAAAATAAAGCTAAAAAAATAACTATTATATTCTTTAAAGACTTTAACATTCTATTTAATACATAAACACATGAAAATATTTCTAAATAAATTGTATAAATAGAAAATAAGCCATTCCACAGGGAAATCGTAAATAACTTATAAAAAGAAAGTATTCGCTACACTTTTCTTTTAAACTTCAATATTAAAAAAATATTAATTACCTAAAATAAGTTCAAACTAACATGATTTAAGGCAAATCTCTGAGTAAACACTGGTTTTGCCTGGGAACTTTGCATTTCCGATGGGTTTATACAAAACAAGAATTTTCCTAGTGTACACAGAGGAAGCGCGAGATACCTGTCGGGCAATTTTAGTTAATTATTAGCAGAGGGCATTGTGTTGGCATTGGATATTGATAAACAGTGCCGGCGGATTGACCATACTCCCCGAGAGAGAATGGCAGAGATCCGATTCGGTTGCAGCTGAGTCAGCTCCAGTTTTGAATTCATTTTCCAACTGGCTGAGCACACAAAGTGACACCCACCCACCGAGGAGCAGCCACCCCCATTCCAGCCCGTTTATAGATTGCGAGTGCATTTGTCGTGGGTATGTATGTATGTATATGTACCTTTTTTGTGGCCGTAAGTTTTACGGTCCAGACTAAAACTCGGTTATGCGACGAAATGGCCTATTGGTTCCCAATATGTGCAATGGTATTAAATAAAATCGCGGTCCCTGAACGTCGCTATAACCGAATTTACTGTTTCGTGAATTGGAGCGGGAGGAGAGCTGTTCAGCAGTCGAAGCTTCTGGCGAGAAGTTGTTAAGTGCAAATGAGTAATTCGCCATAATGCGCAAATTCACTCCAAGCGACTTGGCATTCGGCTCAGAAAATGCTCCCTATATATCTAGAGATACGAAAATATCTTTCGATCAGTCGCTAGAGATGTTCCCTGCTAATGCCCCATGAGTAATAGCCAGCAAATTAGTCCAGACGAACACGTACGGGGCATATACACATAAAATTACTCATAAAACGCTAAATAAAAGGCCAGAAAAACTGCTTAAAATACCTTTAAGATACATATATAATATATATATAGTATATGCTGAAAAAATCAACCGCATATCTTGCCTTTAACATTTTTGTTTATTTATAAAAATCTAGATGAGGCCACACAATGTTGAGGACAAAGAAATAAATTAAGAAAATTAAATCCTAATTTCGTTCTTGAAATAAAATTTAACATTTCAAATATATACATATATCTTTCCAAGATCAGGGAGTCTTGAGTACATACCTCGAGCTGTATACAAATCCATTTAGACACCCGATTGCTTTAGCAGTTCCACATAATTGTATTATCAGTTCCATAAACTGGAATTTTATTGACCAAACGTTATTAACAAATTAGGAGGCGGCAACGCAAGGGGTAAACAAACAATGGACAGCAAATGAAAATAAAAACAATGTGTACACGCAAAATCAGCAGGGTGCTAGGTAATTGTGGTAGGAAAAAATAAAATAAAACAACTTGGTATTATCTCACAAAGGGAAATTGCTTTGATAATTTATTTTCGACCGCATACTCTACATATTTCCATTATAAACCCGGTAAATCCCGCATTAATCAAAGGAGAATAATATTAATTGGATCAAAATCAATTAGGTTGCGATATATATCCAACAACGATTATTTATAATTAACCTTTAATATGGCATACCTACTTGTTTGTTTCGAGATTACGTTAGATTCCCTAGTTTTTTAATTGCTGTTATTGTGTTATATTTTTAGCAACATTATTGGAAGTAACAAAAGCTGAAAAATCAAAAATTACTCTTTACAACAATGCTAATTTGTTTATGGCTTTATTTTTTGATCACTGGAAGATTCTCCCGCGCCTGAAAACTGATTAGAGAGCATCTTAATATCTATGTGTGGCGAATGGGAATTAATTGAGGGCCGGCAGAACTTGTTGCCAGTCAGTCAGTCTGTCAGTTGGCCATTCCATCATTCAGCATTCAGCCAAAAATACTTTCAAAAACACTCACAAACTGCGCCTGCGTCGAGCGGGAAGGAAAGAGTACAGAAGAGACACTTTCAGTCAGCAGCCGAAAAGTGTTTGGGAAAGTCAAGCTTTCCTCAGATGAACCCGCAGATTATCCCAGCTTGGTAGAGTTCCCTGTTTTTCTTCTAGCGGGTTTTCCCCGTACAGGCGCACAGTGTGTGTGTGTTATGAAAGCATTTCCCCTTGGCGTCTCAAATCTTCCCACGAAATTTGTGACAATTACGTCAATTTCGCGCTGATTTTTCTTCGTCCATTCGTAGCCGCAGCTGCAGATGTATCTGTATCGGTAGCTGTATCTGTGTAGGAAAAATCTCAACTGTTTGCTTGGTTGTATCTGCGGCGGCTTCCTATTTATTCGTATCTGTATCTGTTGATGTAGATGTATCTGCAGCGCATCTCTTGGCCAGCCATTCAATTCATGTTCACACGTGTGTTTATTTTGCTCCGATTTTAACGCGGGGGCGTCGGTGTCAGTCAAAAGGCGATTGCGGAGGGGGGCACGGGTAAGGGGGAACGGGTTACGGCAAGTTTGGGAGCCCCATGTGTGGGTTATGGTAGTACCAAGTGTTACGGCATTTGTGGCATTGGCTTTCTGCCGCTCTCTCCAAAAATGTCGGGGCCACACAGCTATTTTTTCCTCGTCTTTTTTGCGTTTATTGAGTGCCATTAAATGATAAAATACATTTTAATTCATTTTCATATAAGTGGAAAAGGGGAAAATTGCGGTAATTCTCATTGATTGCATTCTGCGGTGAAATGTTGTGCATTTCCTTTTTCTTTCTTTTTGCAAATTATTTATATTTGAATGCAGATGATTTTTAAAGTTCATTTACAATTACATCACAAATATTAGATTATAAGCTTTGTGGTTTTTGAAGGGCATTTTCTTTTTTGTTTTTTTTTTTGCAGCTGTTAATTTTTAGACAGCTGAAATTTAATTAAATGTGCAAGCAAAACCAAAATATACATATATTGTGGAAAAACAATAATAAAGTTGATAATCTAAATAAAGCTAATAATAAAGAAATATCGAGCCAAGATTTCTTTAAACATTGTTCTGGAATGGTAAAAAATAAAATTAAACACTTTGGAAACTAGTTTTTAGGCAGATTTAAATTTTATTTATTTAATTTAATTTGTAAAACATTTTTCAATGTGTGCTTCTTTTTAAGTGAAACTCTATATAATTAACATTTAAATATTCATTTCTGTGTGCAATAATTGTATGCCTGCATAATTAATGTGTTAATATTAAAACTAAATAAAGGGTTATGCTAAAAGAGGAAACATAAATTTTTCAAAGGGTTTTTTGTGAGTTTATTAACAATTTGCATGAAATAAAAGTGCTTTTTACTGACTACACTGCTGCAATCAATCAATCATTGGTCATATTTAATACAAAACCTATTTAAGGACCTCCTTTCCCTCCCCTGCCTGTTAACTCGGTTGGTTTATCTGTCAGACAGTGTTGTGGCTTCAGCAGAGTGCAGAGTCATGCTCTACTGGTAATGTTAATGCAAATAATTATTTGCCTTGTAAATTGAGGAGGGGAAAGGGAAGGGAAGGAGTGGCGGTCAGGTAAGTCTGGTAATTAAGGAACGTGGCCGACAGCTATGGCCACAAACAAGAACCGAAGCAAAGGCAGACAAATGTCGTTCAGCAATTTACAATTGTTTACTCTTCGTCGGGCCAACAGCCGAGAAATCCAAGCGTTTTTGGGGCTAGGTCCCTCGGATCGATCCTAATGCAAGGCAATATGACAGGCGAGGCGATTAATTTGCTATTATTTTGGTCCAATCAAGAGGTCATATCCCAGGCCAGTCAAGTCTCTAGTCAAGTCGGGGGAAGGTAAAGGCTAAGTGTAAAATTAATTGGAGGTACATTAACCCCTAAACGGAGAACCGTTCCGCTCCCTTGCTTCGGTTTCAATTGGCAGCAGGCAGCAGGGGAGGGGGCCTTAATTAGAAACGATGTTAACACACGCGACTGGCTGCCGCGATAGGGCCACACACACTCTGTCTGGATATACTATCTGCGGGCCTATATCTAATTGTATCTGCGTATTTCGCAAATTGAGATAAACGCGTACGGCACACACGGCGTATGAGTGTCGCCATAATTGCCGCGGACCGAGATCTCGCTTCGCTCCTCTCCGCGGAGTGGAGCAAAAAACTGTAAACGTGTTTGCCCCTAATTTGATTTGCTCGGCTCCGCTTCGCTTTAATTGAGTAACTTGGATTTTTGTTACCGCGGAATGCGTCTTCAGTCGAGTCGAGTCGAGTGTCGAGTGGATGAGCTCATGGCCCATGGCGTTCGTTCAATTGCCGGGGCAACATGTTCTCCGAATGTCCGTTAATTAGCTTCAAAAGAGATTCCCCCAAAACGATTGGCAGAGCGAGGCGCGTGGCTGGAAATTAGTTCACATTGCAAAAACATTTGGGGGAAAGAAAGTAAAGCTTTAAATACCAAAATATATGTATTTTCATTTTTAAACTGAACTCATCCTCCCACTCCTTCGCGCTCTGGCCATTTGCATTTGCATACGTCAGATGGTTTAAACCCATTGAACCGCATGAACGACACTAAAATTGACAGCGTCAACAGCAGCGACAGCCTCGAAATACAAAAAAATAACAATAATAACATGGCCCTCCGCACGCGTCAATGGCATCAAAATATGCGTTGAAAATAAATAAAATAATGGAGCGACACAAAAATAGACAAAATACAAAATAAAAGAATTTATAAATACACAAGCCTCAATTGAGAGATAGTTTTGTGATGAAGAGGGCAGAGTCTGATGATAATCAAACAATCTAGTGTGAAATTTGCGGGGAGAAATACAAATTTGTTTATGGTTTTTCAAATATTATGACTATACAGCACAGGTAAGGCACCGAACATTATACGAATTGAATAGTTAAATAAGGGTAAATACAAAAGATTTTCTGAAGCTAAGTTTAGTCAACAATTACCAAAGCCTTAACCTTAATTAATTCTACTTTCTTATGCAAATAAACTGGCTTATAGGAAGTTGTTCCAATTGTACATTTAATTATATATATTAATTATAATATATTAATTCAACTGGTGCATTATTTATTAAGTTAATCACATTATAATTGTCGTCATTATGGAATATATTTAGTTACTTTACCCTAATAACAATAAATATAAATGAAAGCCATTAGGAAACCCATTATCTATATTGAAAAATTAAAATTGTAATATATTCCCTTGAATGCTTATTAATCAGTTTCAAGCGATGGTGCCCCCTGGGAATTAGTTTTTCCTGATACAGCCAAGCCCATTCACGGCCCTTCATCAATATGCTCCACGCTGTTTGAATTAAGAGCGAATTTTAATAACTTTTCACAGGGCGACTCTGCCTGGAAGTAACTCGGGGCACAAACTTTACTAATTACACACAACCGGCTCGAAAGCCGTCAAGCTAACTGGGCTAACTGAGTAGAAATGGGCCAGGAGAGGCAAGGGGAGTGTGCGGAGCCACTCGATTACTATTCAGGCTTGAAAGCCTCCGGATTCAGTTGGATGAGCGGGTGAGTGGTGAGCGATTGCCTTGGCCTGCGCTTTTTCATGACCTTCGGCAGGCCTCCTTTCCGCTTCAGCGGTCTCCGATTGCGACGGAGACTTTGGATCCTGCATCCCACATCCTCAACCTCATCCCACATCCTCATTCCACATCCCCATTCTCATTCTTTTCCGCATCCGCAGCTGCTTCAATTTTCCGTGCCAAGAACTTGGCTAACAAATGAAGCGAAAGCCCAACTTTGGCCGCCTGCAGTTTTATTCGATTGCTTCGGCACAGGTGGGAAGGTGGAACAACGGTTTCGCTGGGAAGGTGGAAGGTGTCCGGATGAAAAATGGCATTCCGAATGTGCGTGGGCTGTGCGGTTCGACGATAAATCAATGGGGCCCAGAGAGGGTGAACTACCGGGAGCTCTTCCCGCATGCGAATACTTAATTAAGTCAATTATTCTGATGCGATTGCACTGTAAAATGTGAAAATGGCATATCAATAAGCTTTGCCCGGTCGACCGGGCGTATGCGTTATATTTTCCCAACCACCAGTGTCACCTATTAACACCACTCGTCACCCTCCATCCCCCCCCCTGCTTACCTGTCACTCAACTATCAGCCAAAGCCAAAGAACACACCTCGAAATCCTTGACCAGCTGACAGCTGTTATCCCCTTTGTTTGTTTGTGCGGTTGTGTGTCTATATCCTTGAAACATAATACCTTAGCGTCCCCCCTTTGACGCTGTAATGAAAAGGAAAAGCGTTTGTAGAGGCAGTTAAAGGGTTTAAAGGATCTACAAATTGTTTATAGAATATTTAAAATTATTTTTAGCTTTAGTATAAATCATTTTCCTCACTCCTTAGTTGATTTATTATCTTCCAGACGCTTTTCCATGCTTCCTAATGTGCTCTCATAATTCCTGGAAATTTATTAATGTAATTGTTGCTATTTTTGTGGTCTGGTTTCGGAACTCATTTTGTGGTTTTTAGTGCCTGCATATGGCATAAAGCATAAATATTAATGTTGCAATTATTTATGGCTACCTCATTTTATGGGCCACAACATGGCGTATGCGTAATGTGCTCAAAAAAAAAAAAGAAAAGAAAAGCGAAGAAAATTATAAGCTTAGCCATAAAATCGAACAATGAATGGCGCCATATAGAAGGAGCCAGTGGCCCATGCAATGGACCTACTTTATTGATCGAGGTGGAATAAACACACAAGGAAGCCAAGAGAGCAGATAACCACCTTAAATAAACCAGAAATCTCTAGTGGAGGGTTCTGACTAGGAGATACTCAGTATTTAATGGGTGCATTGTTATGTAATTGTAATGTTTATTACTTAAAAATTAAGTATTTTACAATATTAATGCTTAAAATAGTAAATTAAAGTTGAGAATGATTGTACATCTTTTTATACAGTAAGCAGTAAATATTTACCACCCAATTTAAAATACAAAATAAAATGATTTAAGCTTTTTAGCTCTTTCTGAGATATACTGTAAAGTATCGACTATTAAGACTTCTTCAATAAAATGTTCCGTAAACCTATATACCCTTTTATTTACCAACCGACTACTGCTTCCTTTTTGATTATTTCTGACTGCAATTTATCAGCCTCAGAGCTATCTAATGGCCATGGCCAGATAATGGGCACACTCCGAATTTGCATATCTCTTGGCGAACGACGAGCAGCGACAGCCGTCGCGATAGGCGCCGCTTCAGGCGCTCGACAGCCTCGCTAATCTTACCCAGGGAGTAGCACTTCCCCCTGGGGAAGACGCGACAGGGAGCCCATTTTTATTGGGCATGAGCTGCCAGCCAAGAAAAGCTGGAATGAGCTGCAAAATGCTTGAAAAACAAAAATCAGACATGGGAGGGACCGGGAGACAATCATTTCCGTTTTCGGCGAGGGAGCAAAAATGCGCAGCAAATGAAAGGAAAATGCAAATGAGAGCGAGAAAAGTGGCGAGGAAATCAGGTAGACCATTTCTCAGGTGACAGAACAGTCGAAAAAATTGAATTTAGCCGCGACAGGAGCTCCACGCATCTTAGTCGAGGCGTTAATTGGATTTATTTGTAAATTTCTTTTTGTTTCTGAAAAGTTTTTCTCCCCAACCAGACTGTGTGTGTGTGCTTGCCATTTGCATTTCAGTTTTGTTGTGACCCTCGCTACCCTCCACACAATTTTCCGTATTCGTTGTTGACAATAAAAATCGAAATCAATAAAACGAAAATTGATGCTTTCAGCCGTAAAACAAAAAACGGAAATTGAAATGCGGTAAAGTGACTGAAGGACCGACCACAGTCACGGGCTTAACCAATTCCTGAAGCCCGGTTGGGCGGAGCAATTTCAATTCCCACTATATACAGTATGTACGATATACAAGTATATATATTCCACAAAGGACGCGTGCTCCTTGGTATTTGCTCAAACCAAACATTGATTTCGATTCGGGCAGCAAATGTCAAAGGTCGCCTCTGCGCCTGCTGCTTGTAATTAAATCTACAATCGCTTGGCGATTATTCTCAATTAAAACTCAATCAGTCAGCCGGCTGGCAGTAGCTGTAAACTGATTTTAACACTTTCAACAACGCCCAGCGCAATTCGAGTCCGAAACTCGAACAAAAACGGGCCAGCGCCGACGCCCACAACAAACAGAGTCTCATATCATATCTTAGACGGAATATATGTACCTATATGCTCATGTGAGTGTGCCCGTGCATGATGCCATTTGTTTGCTCAAGATTAGATTAAATGTAGCGCCGTCTCTGGCTGCTTAAAACGAAATGAAAACCCAAAAGCGAATCAACATTGGGCAGCACTTTAATGGAAATCATTAACTGAGGGAAATTTATTCAAGAAATTATTATAAATATATAATTTATAAAGTATTTATATTATTTAAGGTTCATGTATTTATTTATTTAAAGGGTAAAGCATTTATAATTAATTTCCTAAGAGAAAAGAGTAAAGAATGAAAGAGTAAATCCAAGAAAGTATCAATGAAATAAGTGATCAGCTTCTTTAAAGTTACATTTATAAATACTTAATTTTATAAATACTTTGTTTAAATTTTAATTTTCTTAAATGTTCTTATATCATTTCAAGTGAATGATACCTATTCCCCCATTTTACTTAGCCTTATTTTGGCAGCACACTTGGCTCATTCGCCTATATGTTATTTATCCATTACGTGGCTGTCTGGGTGTGTTTATCTCTGGGATTTTGTTTGGATAGTTTGCTCTAATTTTTGTTAATCTTGAGCACTATTATTTGGAAAGCGTCTGACTATAAATTTTGTGCGAATTAATTGCCAAAGCTGGCTGCAGTTTCCGAAAGTCGCTGCCACATTCCAAACGGACGCCCACCGGAGAGCAAACTCCTCAATGCGATTCCGAAACCAAATCGAGATTCGTTCAAATTCTGTGGGCAGTGACACAAAAAATTGAAAGCAGTATTTCAACACGCAAACGCGTAGCTTGCAACTCGCCAAAAATGGCGACAGAGCTCGGCTCAGATACGCGTACTCGCATTCGCCAGATACATTTACACGCAGACTTGCTTTGTGCATGAATTTATGATGACGACTTGAAGTTCGTTTTTTGTTCCCCTCTTGGCTTTTCTGCTTTTTTTTATTATCATTTTTTGTTAATTCTTTTAATGTTTTTTTGCACTTACTCAATTCTTGTCTGGGCCTTTGACATATTTTGGGTGCTCATAAATTAATATGACGCTCACGTCGACTTGAGAGACTCGCTGTATATGTGTATCTGTATCCATATCTATATATCTCCAATTTATTTTATTGTTCAGATTTGAGCACACGCACAGTGGGCATGTCGTCAAACACATCTGCGAGTGACAAGAGACGCGATGGCGTATCCCACCCACGGATCGCGATTCCAGCCCGGATTCCCTCCCGCTCCAAAGGCAATCTAATCTGCGTGTCCATTGTGCTCATATGCTAAGTGAATACAAATTGCTCGCAATTACGGAACGGCAGCTAGTTGTTGGTCTGTGCTGCCACATAAAAATAGAAATAATAAAATTTAATCGTACATCAAATTGTGCGGCAAATGAATTTGCACTGTTCTCTGTACAGAAATCAAAATTTAAATGGCCGGGGAAATGCTTTATGAATGGGCGAATTCCCCACTTCCCCCGCACTTAACCCCTTTGATGTGCGTAAAAAAAAAACACACACACAAGAGCCGAGCTGAGAGCGTTCATGTTTGTGGTCAGTCGAGGCGAAATTGGAGGTGTGATTGCTAATGGAAATTGCTGCCCGGCGGGGGTAGTGACAGCCGGTAATGAGCGGGTAATAACCAAAAAGGTGAGTGTCGGCGGGTGGTGTCTAAAAATGTATGTATATAGAATATATAGTATACCTCACCGTGCAGCTGGTGCTGCTGTCTTCCCTCTGAGACATCCGCCGCCTTTCTTGATAACTCTAATCGAGGCCACTTTTTTTGATTAACTGCAGTCGTCCAATCAAGCGGTAGGCTTATCTGGCCGAGTGTTGTGATTGCCGCTGTCGCTGCTTGACGAGGGCCCACTGTGCTCCAAATGGCACTTAAGTGTGGCCACTTAATGGCGAATTTCTGGGCGGTCCCGGACAAAATGTTCGGATGCATCGAGCTGCAGTTGTTTCGGGGCTGGGGGGGAAAAAAACAAGAGCCAAAAGGTCAGAAAGGCAAGCGGAAAATTCAATGTAAAAAGCGACGACGACCTCTAGCTGTGTCTGTGTTGAGATTTTCTGGACATTTTTCATATTTTCCCTTTCGTTTGGGTATTTTCCTTACTTCCATTTGCTTTTCTGCGATCGGTTGCAGAAATGTTACACATCTCTTTGCCATGGCTGCGTATACGTAATTAATTGAGACAAATTACTCATACGCCCGGGTGGGTGAATGACTGGACGAGAGTTCAACGCAAGTTGGATGCTTAAATGGCTTGAATTGAAGTGGTTTGCTGGGGTTTCTGATATCTGTTTGGGAAATTAAGTGACCTCAACTTTAAGAACCAACTTTCCCTCTCTAAGCCCAATGAGAATGGTTTCTTTGCCTCCACAGCCAAAGTTTAATTTGTCCCATCGATCCAATTGCAATTATTATTAGATTTGATTTATTTTTCCCTCCGATTTGTGCGCTCCCATTCGGAGAGCACCTTGAACCACATTATTCGCGAAATTGCCCCGCGCAATGAATCTGCTGCGGGGGCTGGCAGGTTCTCAAACTGTCATAGATTTCAATCAAGCAATCAAACGCGGCTCGTGCTAAGATATATATATTCTGATATATATATTCTGATATATATATATGCCCCGTGTCTGCCGTCTGAATTGATGGCAATAATGCGAATCCAAGCGAGTCTCTGACTTGGGCACGCCATCATCTTCCCGCTGCCGCCGCCGCCTTAGAGTTTCACTCGGTCTTGACTCCGTTCAGGTTCTGTTATATTCTCGGCTAGTATGGGTTTCTGTGCAGCCTTTCAGCACGCCACTTTATGTAAGCATTAAAACTAGCGCCTGTCGAGCGCCCACAGACAGCTAGACAGATACAAAACGCCAGCTAGACACACTCGCACCGAGATACGAATACAGCTGCAAGCCAGCAGATACATTTGTATCTACGACGCTGCCATGTCGTGTGGTTATTTCTATTTTTTTGTTGTTCTCTTTTTTGTTTTTGTATATTTTTTGTGTGGTGCAGCTTTTGGCTTTGTTGTTGTCCAATGCAGCTCTTGCTGCTGTTGCTGTTGCTATTGTTGTTGCTGTTGCTGGTGCAATTTGCGAATATTTGTTACAAGGTCAATCCGGTAAATGAAAAGTGCGAACAAAAAACGCAAATAAAATATTGTCTTCAACCTATAATCGAGTGGAATGCGAATAAATACCCTGTAAAATATATGTTTAGAGAGATAAAGATAAATCATAGTTTCTTAGATAATTTTTTAAGTCTTAAACTTTAGCTGAATCTTGCAAATAAGTTATGTAGATGTTTAGAATTCATTTAAAAAATGCTACCTAAAATGAGAAAGAAATTTGGGATCGTTGAGAGACTTTTGAAAATTCGTCAAATATACTTAAAACTTTAATCACAGATAAATATTATGTTTAAGTCCAAGCTGAAAAAGATTATATTATCAAAATATTCATTAGCTCTTGATTATTGTTTTAAAAATAATGATGCAGAAAATATAACAATATCACATAAATCCCCCAAATGCCATATAAATAATATTCTCTGCACAATCTAAAAAAACTATATAATATTTAAAAACTTTGTTAGTGATTTTTGGACCCCCTCAAAGGCAGTCCAATTAATTTACTAATTCGAATTGAATTTCATTTGATGAAAGCCTCCTCCTCCGAAGTGATGGGATGCCAGGATGTATGTACCTCCGCTGCTATCGTTGCCACTGCCACTGCCTTTGATGCTGTGATGTTGCCAACAGCTGCAGCCATTTGTGGCCCACACACACACACACTCACACACTCTCGGCCAGCGGAGAGCAACAATGAGATGAAAATTTACAAATTGAATTTGCTGTCAGCTGCCAGGATGGATGGCTGACGCAAATGACTTCTTGTCCCGCCTCCGTCGCCTTACCACCTCCCCTCTTTGGGGGAAAATTAATTTTTGTGGCCGAATTTGGTTTGCTTTTTGGGCACTAAGTGCAGCGTCCTCCTGCTAGTGGAGGAGGAAGTGGTTAGCTCTTTGGCGACTAATTTCCCCGAAATGGTTTTACCGGGCCGAACGCAAGATGCAATTGTATCTGCCGCTCACAGCTGCTGCTGTCCGTGCTGCTGCAATGACCTAATCGGTTGCAGCGTATCTCTCTATCTTTGTATCTGTATCTTTATATCTGTATCTGTATCTGTACCTGCAAGTGAGCATTCATACGCTCTTGTAATTTCTTTCGGTCAATGGCACATGGAAAAGCGAACTAAGAACCGAGTGGTTCCGGTTCTAACCGAATATCTTTGTTGTTTATGACTGCGAAATTTCATTTCATTAAGCGGAATAATTTAGTTTGTGTTTCTAAATGAGAATTAATTGAAGGCAAAGAGTGAAGAGGTTCTATGATTGAACATTTGTTGTTTTTATAACATATATTTTTCTTGTGTATGTATAATATTATTTACAAAGATAAATATGATATTAACACCCCTTAAAATCGCATATAAAATACAATTCTCACAACTTCAAAGAACTGCCACAAAGGAAGTTATTTGAAGCGGGCAAAAACAAGGAAAATTCCATCCAATCTCTATGCCATTGTAGTTGAAGGCTCTTCCTCCAGCTTAAATTCCCCTCAAACATCCGTCGTTTTTGCTGTCGCGGCAATGCGAAAAAGCACTCTATTTCATATTCGAGCCCATGGGAAAGGGATTGACACCGACTATCAGGGAATATGGAGAGGCACTGAAAAAGTGGAGTGGAGAGGATAGCAAATAGTCTCCCGTGTCCCTGGCACGCTTCGATGGTGGCGAGTTTTTGCAGCTCTGACTCTGGCCTGGCCTGGACCTGACCTGCCTTTGTCAGGACTGCCCCTACCCTGCCGAAATTGGATCGACGCCCACCTGGACCTGGGCAAGGGTTAACTCCAATGACGTCAATGGCTGCGGCGGCTGCAATGCTGTCAAATGCAGGCAGTTCGCCTATGGGCCGAGGCTGCTGAGGGGTGCTGCTGCTGACACATTGCAACATGCAACAAGCGGACTCGAAAACCCTCAAAGTCGAAGCTGCAAAAATTCAGCGATGCTGAAACTTTCCGTTGACGTCGTCAACATCAAGTTTGCCGCGCCTCTGATGTTGTTGGTCCTGTGCCACCTCCTGATCCGGCTCCTGCTTGTGATAGTGTTACTGCTGCTGCTGCAGTAGTTTGCTGTTTTTCATACACTCACAAAATGGGAAAATAAACGAATTATTCGAAAATTTGAAGTAGAAAAGGTATCATTTGGATACATTTATAAAATAAATTTAATTTAATCGACGTTACCCTAAAATTAGTATAATAACATTCAAGCTAAAGGCCAGTAATTTTAATAAATGATAATTATAAATTGTTAAGATATTTCTGTTATACAATTTAAAAACAAACTTAAAATAACATTATATTAAAAAATTCCCCTCTAAAGCTAGTATGTTATTTCATAAAGTGGAATTAAAACCACGTTTTAAAATAATCCTTTTTTTTAATTCAAGGAGTGTATCTTTTTTGTACCCTTGCAGGGTATTATAATTTTAGTGAAGCATTAACAGCCAAATCAATATACCCATGTCTGTCAGCTTTCAGGTAAAACCAGTCTCTCTGAATGTCTGAATTTTATTATATTCGACTTTCGATTTTTAATTTTAATGATCTGAT
This sequence comes from Drosophila bocqueti, assembly GCA_018151655.1. Classification (NCBI taxonomy): domain Eukaryota; kingdom Metazoa; phylum Arthropoda; class Insecta; order Diptera; family Drosophilidae; genus Drosophila; species Drosophila bocqueti. Next base: position 1,063,708 of record JAECXF010000149.1, on the reverse strand, counting down.
TGCAAACTGCAAGTGTATACAAATTTCGGCACACCGAAGTTAAGTTTCTTTCAGTTTTGGTATCTCGTTGGTTGCTGTTTGCTGTTTAAGAGCCATAATACAGGACACTGCTGAGGTTTTTGTGGGTTGGCTTCAGGGCCGAGGGCAGGTCAGCCGAAAAAGCGAAAACTTCGTCCTTTTGTTCGTGCTTCGGTGGTTGGCTGATGGCTTGTTGCAACGCTTAATGGCCCAATTCTGCCGCAGACAATTTTCCCTCTTTTTGGATGAGTTTATTAATTTAATTTGAGCTTCAGAAAGGGTCCCCTCCTTGTAAATTTTATATGTAGATCGAACTGGGAAAAATAATGGAAATTTTTTTATTTAAAGAATTTAAATTGTACTTCAGTCTCTTAAATTTAGTTAAAAAAAGAGCAATAGAGTTTCCTTTTCCTTTGTATTTGTAATTATAAAGATAACTTTAATGACAATGGGGAAAATTAATATTCTAACTAAGTCTAAAAAGTCACCTTAATGATCTATAAGTCCACATATACATTTTTCAAGCCATTAATTTGTTTCAGGAACTGTAGACTTCGCAACAAATTGCTAGATTTTAACCTTCTCTATTTTTCAGCTCTTAAAAGCAGTTACCAACGCCTTTCCTTTTTTTGTGGTAGTTTTTCCACGAATACTAATGGAAAATACCGACCCCGCCTCGCTGGCTGGCCATCCTTTGAGTACGCAATTAGGTGCGCATTTCAGTCGTCTTTCCCGCATTTTGTTGGCCATCTTTATATTCCCCCGGCAGCTGCTGCATTTCCGTACCAAACGAGCTGGTGCTTGTTTACGCCACGCCCCCGCTTAGGCGGGGGGTTGGGGGAGTGCAGCCTCATTTTGGCCATTTATAGCGAGTGTTTTCATGTAATATGCGTCATTCATTCGCCTTTTATTTTTGGCACACCGAGCGAACTCCTCCCACGCGACCGCCGCTGCCTACTTTCGGGCTGCGACGCATTTGAACGTTTTTTGATAAAACGTCAGGGCCATGGAAATGGAAAAATGGGAACCACAAACGAAGGGAATGGATGGCCCTTTTCCTCCCCTTTTCGATGGCGCGCATAATTGTCCTTGAACTTCTTTCCCCCTCGAAGACAACAGAGGACACACACAGAGCGAGAGTGAGAGAGAGGAGGTATTTTGGCAAATGCCAAACATCCAAACTATTCGCTCGCCTTGGAATATTGAAAAGCAATCATGGCCAAGATATATGGCCAGTTGGCAGCACAGGGTCAGTCAGCAGAAGAGGGGGTCAACAGAGAGAGAGAGAGAGCGAGAGATGTGGCCAATTTAGCGATTTGAGATTGCAAATGATTCGGCAAATTGACTCAAGACCGCTTCGACGACTGCAAATTCAATGAGGTTGCCTTAAAATTGACTTGGAAATCCAATTAGCCAAAGGGCAGTACGGGGAATGTGTCCAGCGATTTGCATATCTCGGGGAACCTTTGCCTTATTAAGCCTCCACTTCCTCTGAAAGATTTCCTTGTCTTTCATTTGTCATTTGTTTTCGTCCTACCTACGTGGGTTTTCATCTCACATTGTTTTATTCTGTTTCCCGGACCTGGGAGTCCAATACATTTCTGGATTTCTGGCAGGATTTTCCCATTCCTTCCGTCTGTGTTTTTCTTTTGCGTCGCGTCTGCTGACCATTATTCCTTCCTCTGCTTTCCCTGTTTTTGGAGGCGCTGGCAAAACTTTGTTGCTCTTTTTTAATACTCTCTCCAAGGGGTAACTGTGTGACTTTTTATACTTTCTGATATCTGTACAGACTTGTAGAGGTTCTACAACCAACTTTCTTAATCCTGCAACTTTATATATTTTTATAGAAGTTATTACTTAATAACTTTTTTTTACAAACCACATTTTCTTTTAAAAGTTCTAGGAACTTGAACATCTTTTTAAGCATCGATTTACAACCCCCTGGATTACCTTTCAAGGACACTAGTCGCAGCTAATTCCATGAATGGACTCTCACTCTATCTTCAGTCTTATTCAGTTGAAAGGGCATTTGACCTTCGGTTTTGCGGTATTCTGCGGTTATTTATAACATTTCCATAATTGTGGGAACGCATTTCAAATGCCTCGCAGTCTGTTTGAGCCCTTTTGCTTCTCCTTCTGCTACCCCCCGTTTGGCCTGCTGTCTTTGTTGGGCAACACGTGTCAAGGATTAGGGGTTGGCCTGGGGCCTGGGCCTGGGCCTGGGCCTGCTTCATTAGCGTGTGGCGGCCATTGGGACTTCGGACTCGGACTCCGACCCCCCTGCATAAATTGCCTCAACTTTGCCCCTTCGGCGGCAGGCAGTCAAGCGTTTTATCGGCCCAGACCAGACCAGTAGCAGGGGCAGTCACTGAAAAGGCTTAAACCCTGCACAGACCAGACCGCAGCTGCCAGAGATGCATCGTCATGGAGCAGCCACTCGCATGGGCTCCTGCATTTCACTTTTCCTGTCTGGAGGCTGAAATCCATGCTGCCGATGCGTTTGCATGCTGCAGAAGGATATCCGTTGGGATGTACAGAGAGGGGAAATGGGAGTACATTTTAAAATGGTTTTAAAATAGATTTCATAAAGTACAAATCAACATCAACATACACTGAGTAGCTCAAAAAGTTGCTTTACAAAAGTATCTTTAAGCTTTTATAGTACATGTTTTAAATTGGTTACTGGAATTTCATTCAGTGTATCTAGAGCATCAGTTCCTTTCGGTCTTGCCCAGCTTCATCCTCATTTGACTTACCTTGAGCCTTCATCGTCCTGCCTGCCTGCAGCAGTTGATCATTTCTGCTCGAGTGCAGCCATTGCCAAGGATATAATTCCATTTATTCGCAACTTTTTCCGTTTCCTTTCACTCTCCGCCTGCCGCCGCCAACTTCCGCTCCCTGTGTGTCCTTCCTCTTTGGCAAGCTTTAAGGTTTTTCATTCTATTTTATTTTATGTAAGCAGTTTTCTGCAGCGTCTCCCATCCGTTCTGTGATTTATTCGAGGCGATTTTTGTTTTCCGCAAATTGATTTCTGTGAATTATGACGGTTGCCTTACGGTTTTTAGGGTTACTCTCATTTCCCTGGATCCTGCGATTGATTTACGTAAAGATTTCGTGCGGTCTGCAGGCCAGAGGTTATTTATGCGATGGTCTGATAATCGGTTAGCTAGTATACTATAGTAGGTATATAAAATACCCTCCGCATTTATTACTTCAGCCAGACTTGAGTCTCTTAGAGCCTCTTCATTCGTTTTCATATTTTGTAATTTCACGAGATCGTAAAAACTTATTGCCTCTGCGGAGGCAGAAAGTTTTGTGCGGGCTAAAAATAAATCCACTCGGTACATTTGTTTGTTTGCGGCATCCCATTAGGCTCGTTTTGTCTTAATATCAATTACCAGGACCAGAGCCCAGTCATAACCAGGATCCCGTCGCGTGAAGGCCGTAAAAAGCGAGAGTGAGGGGGAGCGAGAGAGAGCAAAGCCCCGAGGAGGATAAAAAGGACTACATGGAGGCGGAGAAAAAGCCATTAATGGCCCAAGAGGCGCCTCACTTCTCAGGCAATCATGTGTGGCTAAGTCCGAGGTGACACCACCACCAGAAGCAGCAGCAAATGGAACAATGCCAAGTCCAGCGTAGGGATAACGAAGGGCAGGCACTGGCAGAGGCAGACTCTCTGTACAGGATGTCACACAGGACATTCCCTTAGGCATTGCTCGCCTTGTCCGGACCCAATTGAGCCCGAATCAATCAGCCATCAGCCATCAGTAAAGCCGGTCAACATGCGTCGACTATTCGACACTGGGAGCTGGGTGCTGAGAGCTGGGGGCTCGACATCAATTAGGAAATGCAATTTCAGGTTTCGATGTCGGAGCCAAGGATTTTTGGGGTGTCCCTGAACTCGCAATAAATTTAAACAAAAACCAATTTCGATTCGCCAAAAGTTTGTCAGCCAAAAGAGAGAAATGGAATTTGAACAGGACGATGAATTATTGAGCTGATTGCAAAAGGACACAAAGCGAGAGAGTAGAATAGAGTACAAATAAAATATTTTGAGTCCGAAGTCGGTAATTTACGGTTGCCAAAGAGAAATTGTTAATGGCAAGATAGAAATTCTAAAGAGAAGTGTTGTAGAGAATTTTAAAGACTATATTTTTGCACTGGATATTAATTTAAGCTCTTTTTCTCGATTTCCTGATATGCTGGGAAACCCTAGTTAGATTTAATTAATTAATTACTTACTAAATAAAACCCTAAAGGTTATTGTTGTCCGTACAGATATATTTTTCTACCAAGCAACTCATTCGAATTAATTTTATTTGTATCCTGCTTATGATTGCCCTAGCAAAAGGTTGCCTTACTCATATAAAGTTCCACCTGGCATAATTCTACTTTACAAAGGTCAAAGGCTAACTGCTGTCTCTGACAAGCTGGGCGAATTTGTCACTTTGTATTTGGCCCGCAACACTGCGTATACGCAATGTAGAAGCTGCTGCAATAGCTAACTCAAGCAGCCGCAGGCGAGTTAGCGAGCAAAATGGCAAAGAACATCCTTCGTGCCATGACAGTGGGAAAAGCAGATTACCAAAAGCATGTCCAAATATTATACTTAAATTTGAGGAAATATTACAAGGAAATATCTACTTCTTCCCAGGAAAAGAAGTGGACTCAATTTACTGTTCATCAAGTTTTGATTTTGAGGAAAGAGCAAAATCCTCTTAAGACTTGGGCAGGCTCCACTGTACCACCAGGACACCAGAGTACCAGGCAAAAGAGTGGTCTGACAAAGGAATTGTGCGTGGCAGGAGAGTGTCTAAGCTGTGGCACGTTTCGCAGAGAGCGAGGGCTGTGCTAACTAGCAGGAGGAGTCCTTGCCAGGCTGCCAAATCAGCAGGGCAAAGCAATCGCAGGACCCGAACGCTGGAGACAACCATAAAATGCCTGGCAAAGGTCACGAACACAACCTTTTAGCTGCTATTTCAGTGGAAAAATGTATTTTCACTCGTTCGCTTGGGGCACCACCTTCTCCACTGCCACTCTCCGCCGTCTTCCTCCATTCCACGCATCAGCGATTTTCACTCAACACTGATAGTTGGCACCGCACCGGAGAAAGCGCTGAGAGTGCGCTGGAAAACCCGAGAAAACTGAAAAACCGGTGTGAAGGTGAAGTGCCTCCGAAAAGTAGCTGGCAACTCTGGCCAAGGACGCGACTTGCGAGCCCTTTCAAAGAGGGGAGAGAAGCGTCTGCTCCAGAGACCTTCATCCTTGCCTTCCTCCAGCAAAAGCAGCATTGATTAGCCACGCTCTGGGATCTTCGGTCTCAAAGGAGCAGCCGATATAGAGGTAACTTTGAAATTCCTTTTTCTTAGCAGGAACATCACTTTGGGGTACTTTCATATTTGAACCACAAAAAAATGGGAGTATTTTAAGCTTTAAATAAAATGTTTGCACTCAGTTCTAAGATACTATTAATATTTACGATACAATATGTGTCTTACCCTCCTCAAGCTAAGGTGCTCAACTTATGGATCCGATATGCCCAAATTATGGCAGGGTACTTTGTCCCGGACACGGAACATTGATCGGCTAATCCCAACTAATGAAAACCCGCTCAAACGTTAAATTGAAGGGACCTTTGTGGCGAAGGGTTAGGCATTCCAGTTCAGCACCGAAAAACCAAGCCGCAAAACCATTTCAAACCGAATCTCCTTAAACAACCGAATTTAAAGCCTCGCCATCGCCCCGGAGATGTCTGTCATTATGCGTTTGCCTATAGATTTCTGTGGTGCTGTTGCCGCTGCTGTGGGGAAATGCGAATACGTGTCTGGCATTCTCAAGGTTGGATTTTAATGCCTTCTCATCACACCGAGGGCTCCCGATGCCAGAGTATACACTCATATATATATGTGGCCAACGAGTGTTTGTAAGCCCTATGCAAATATCCGAATGATAACAACGCACTTCGAACAGAAGGACCTTGGGCTGCGGTCGGCTTGTGGCTTCGGGTGGAGAATCGGATATGAGGCACTGCTTCAGCTTCGGCTGTGCCCTTCATTTGGAATAATATTTAAATAGTTTTGCAAATGCAAAGCCATCAAGTACAATATACCAAACACCCACACAATATAGTGATTACAGTGGAGGTCGACTGGGTAGGTTCTTGTCACTGATTTCTAGAAATTAGTTTTCTTTGATCTACCTATTTGAATACTACTTTAGCTTTTTCTGTTCTGACACTGAAATATACATATTATTTTAATAAATTTTAAATCCAATTTTAATTGATTTATTATTGAAAATTGTACTAAGTATTCGGTTTATACAGAACATTTTCTGTAAACCTCAGTTCTTACTTAAATTAACCTATGATTCTTGCATTTTCTCAAAGCTGCTACCATTCGGACACCGACTGTATGTTGTGATGTTTGTGTTGCTTTGATTTATGCGCCTCTGCACAAACATTTTCTCATTCATATTTTTATTTTCGGCTATTTTTGCACGCAACCTAAAAGCGTCGAAACCCGAGGAGGCATGGGATGGGCACGGGATGGCGATGGAGGGACCCAAGACACAATTCTGGCAATAGACAGGACAGCAAGGTGGCGCCAGATTTACGGGAGACCAAATGCGAAATAGAATGGCAGGCGAAAACAAACCTTTAGTGACACCACCGTGAGCACGAGTTAGAGCCATAAATCCTGGCTGAAAACAATGAGGATGAAGGATGAAGATGAAGGCAGGCAGTCAACTATTCACATGCAATCCACGAAAGCCTCCATTAAATTCCCTTCACCTAAGCACCTGAGCGATTCGATTCGACGTGAATTTAGCATTTCAAGTTTAGAGGCCGAGGCCTAAACGTTTTATTTTACATTTCGTGCATTATTTTTTATGGCATATATTTATTTTAATGCACCCACTCCTCCCCCTGTGGCAAAGTTGCCTACTTCTAGGCGGTGCTCATAATCGCCTAACTTTATTCCATCTGCCAAAGCGAGCGGGGGACCTTCCAATAAACGCTTCCGAACTTTGGCCAACGATGTGCGAATGATAGAGTGCGGGGTGGTGCTTGAGGTGGGGGAGTGGGCGGCAGCCAGGTACCGCACTCTGCCGTCTTCGCCTTATTATTTCTTTTTTTTTTTTTGTTAGGCGGGAAGGACCCTTTTCGGGGGCTCTGTGCCATAAAAGTCTCGTAATCATTACGAGCCAGCCAGCTGTTTTCCCTGCCACGCGCAGCATTCGAAACAAAACAGAAACGGCTACATAAAAAAAAAACACAGAAAAAGAAGAAAATATATATCCGAAGGAGCAGAAGGAATAAGGAAAAGCGCGCTAAAGGAAAAAGGCGCAAAAAGGAAAATAAGGAAAAAACATTGCTGCTGCCTTTGATGGCCGAGGTTCGTTTCGTTTCGAGCGATTTTGGAGCTTAACCTTGACTCGCTTACGGCTGGCACTGGGAGAAATTTCTAGTAAATATTAGACATTTATATTAATTATGATATTTTTTAAAATATTTTATTTATTTAAGAAATATACTTTTAATACCCTAATTTTAGACAGAAGCTTAAAACGCGATAAAAAAGTCGTTTCCCATCCCTTAAATCATATATATTTTCGATCAGCAACAACAGCCGAATCGTTCTAGCTTTATATCCCTAAAAAAATATATGTTACAAATTTTTTCGAAATTTTTAAATCACAAAATTAAAAAAAAAAATAAATAAGACAAACAAATTTTATTTCCTAAACTTTACACTTTAATGCTGCTTTGTTAACTATATAAAAAAAAATATGAAAATGCTTTCCGAATTAAAAATAATGGACTTTTGACTTTGTTATGATCGATTTCCAATTCGATGCCATGACTTAAATGGAAATTTGAAGGGTACACAAAATTCTACTTCCCTAACTTAGCCTCCTTTCTTCTTAGGCCTCAAGTTGAAACAAAATGAAATTAAAATAGTTTTTATAGTAAGGAAAAGGTGTTTTTTAAATAAAAATGGTTTTCTTATTGTTACGTTTAATTTCCCATATGGAATTTGTTATATAAGTAAAAGAAATTAAGGAAATAGTTAAGACAAGTGAAACTCTTTATTTTTGAATGATGTAAGACAATGTCGGGCCTTCAAAATAATCTAAGGAAAGTATATAGTAAATTTATTAAATAAAAAATAGTAAATAACCCTTATTTATTATTTAATTTCTAAACCAAGCACCAGTTTAGTGGACTTTTCCCGCAGTGGTCTGGAGCGCGCATACGCAATGTGGGCGTGGAGCGCCATCTTGACGACGCCTGTTGTCACTGGCTTGGGCGTCTAATCTTATCTGTTACTTTCGGCTGCCGCTCCTGGTGTGTATCTGGCGAGTGTGTGTGTGTGTGCCCCGGGTCGCCTCCTCAAAGTCATTTAAAATTGTTGTGCACATAAAATACCGGGACCGGGACCGGGGCAGAGGCGGAGTAGGACTCCGGAGAAGCATTCCTTCCTCCGGCTTGCCTTCACAAACAGCAGAGAATTCCTCCTAATTTGGTCCACGCGACTTTTATGACTTTAGTGCGACCCTCACTTCACCATTCAATTTTACTTTCTGCCAGGGATTTAACCAAAAAATGGGAAAAGGGAGATTGGCTTTGGCGTTGCCTTTGTGTTTCGCCATTGATTCATATTTTTACGCAATTTTTAATGTTTATTCCTGACTCTGATGCTGGTAAAGTGCCTACAGTAAAGGCTATTTTTAGCGGCTCAAGAAGCAGGTTTCCCCAATAGTGTTTCCTGTCCTTAAAATTTCAAAGGTAAATGGTTTTAGAGAAGAAGAATAACATGGACATGAACTACAACCTAATTATAGAATTATTTAAGATATCCTTAAGGTAGGGTAAGGTTGCCTACCCAAAAAGTTTAGTGTGTCATTAAATCAAAGGGAATAGAGCACAAAGAGAAATCCATACCTTTTTCGCCTTTAGAAATATGAATAAATTTTTTTTTTTTGTTATAAAAACATCTCAATGAATATTTTAGAGAAGTGCAGAGAATGTGAGGCATATTTAATCCCCTCACCCTAACCGACGTTTAAACCAATTCAATCAATATTTTTGCCACGAGAATTTTTCACAATTCCTCCCATCCGTTGGCCCCATCAAAGGACTCCATGCATTCACACCACTTAACGCCTCATTAGACAGGGAGGAGCTGCTCCTGTTCCCAGGAAGGATGGCAGCTGGCTTTCTCTGTGTGTGTTTTCTGCGAGTGCAGCCTTTGAAATGCTTAAAAATAACAATGTGAAGGCAAACTCGAATCGCTGGGCAATTGATTAATTCGGCGTTAATAATACTTGTACCTCAGGCCCCTGCCTTGGGCTTCCACAGCCAACGAACGCAGCTCGGTGCTGGTTGGGCTATTTATAGACCGTATCTGTGGCAGCTGGAAAATGGGAAAACGCAAAACGGAAAATGGTTAAGTGGGGGAGGACCTCCTAGAAGAAGTCGTCGTCGTCGTCCTCGTCCACCTGTCAGGCGCTCTGACATACACACACATGCGATGATGATGATGATGTCTCAATGGAAGAGGCCTAGAGCTAGAGTGCGTCTGAATGGGGCATGGAAATGTATTTCCCTTACAACTCAACACTGGAGGCAGTTGTCAATTTCCGCTCGAGTCCGGAGTCCGGAGTCCTTCGCTTCTCGTCTCCATTTCCGTTTCCCCCCCATCGATTCCGTGTATCTATCTCTATCTGTTTTTCCCTGCCTGTCGGAGTGCGGAAAAGTCTTGCACGTGCAAAGCTCCTGGCAGAAAAATCAATTAACTTAAATTAATTCCACGAATCGCAACCCGATTCCCCTTTCATCTGTATTTTTGGGCCCCGACTTTCCCCCCGAGCGCACCTCACATGAGCTTAGCATTGTAAATTTGTTTGCCAGACTTTTGGCTAAGCTCATTGGCTGAGAGCTTTGGCTGCTGTAATACCAAATGTTCCGACAATTTAATTTGCATTTTATGCGCCAATCGATTGGCAGGAATTGAGGCTTGGCTTTCGCATATTATGCGCCGGCTTAGGCCACATGAATTCAATTGCCACATGTGGCCTAAGGAAGTGGTAATCATTGGGGAGGCGTACTGCCTATGTGCCTATTGAGGGATCAAAGTCAGTCAAGGATTGCAATGAGCTTTTGTTGGGCTATGGCAGAGTGATTGCTGAGAGACCTCGGAAATATAGGGACAGCAGGAAGTGTACTTTAAGTACTTTAAAAATATATTTCATGCTGAGTTCTATTTTAAAATGTCACAGAATTTATGACCATAAAGCACTTTGCTTATTAAAATTTATGTTCATGCAGGAACGCAGGTGTTTTGTCAGGGCTTTTGGCAGCTGTAATTATTGTTTATGGTTTTAGATACATATATTTTCTTTCATAAATTTAAGGGGTTCAAACTGTATGATATTTAACAAATTATTTACCTACAAATTAGCTTGAATTGTAGACAGTTTCATCTTCAATTGATACACCATCATGATTCCATGTAACTCCAAACAAATAATTATGCTTCCTACTCATTCATAGCAATATATTAATTACGAAAACCTCTTGAGTTAAACTCACACCATACACCATACCAGCAATATTAATAACTTAAACCCAGGATATAAACATTTATTTAACTCACGTTCCTTCCCATTTAAATACACATTTCCTTGCTTTAATTAATAGCAAATTAAAGTGACTTATTACTAAGCACAAACCCAAAATAAGGACACAACTGCATTGGTAATTACTCCCTCGACAAGATTACTATTTCCCCAAATGCGATTCCTGTTTAGGCCGATAAATCAAACCGTCAAAGGACATGCATGTCGTAATTATCCAATCTACCCGAGGTTTCATTCGGCTGCCCATTCGGCGTCCTGTAAGCCACAACGCACATATGGACCCATCCATTATCTATTATCGGCCATGCGTGCAATTATCCTATTTTCCAAATCATTTGATGAATGATTCACAAATACAGAGACAACGGGGAAAAACAATTGCAACAATTCCAACCTGCATTTGCTGCAGGTAACAGCCACGAGAAGCCACAACAATCACTTTGCGAATATTTTCATAATTAATTAATTCAGAGAAGGGGAGGGAAAACAATGTTGCCTCTTTCGTGGGAGTGGCAGAATTTAATTACGAAAAAGTTCTGATGATTTTACGTAGAATAATGTATGCAAGAACTCGAGCAATTCCTATTACTTTTCATTTATTCCGCTTCCTTCCGCCCTGCCAAGACGAAAACTTTGCAACTCGTCTAAAATTTGAGGGAAGAGCGAAGAGTGCGGTCTCGGAATGGGAATCTAAGAACAAATGGATGAACTATGCCGGCATGTGTGTTTCTGTCTGAATGAAATTAAAGTTCCCGACACGTAGGCAAACACACATTGTACACCCAGAGTAAAGGGACTCGCATTTCCACATATATCCTTTGGATACATTTTGCTCACCCGGCGTGTGTGCGTGTGGCGCTACAAGTTGTGCATAAATAATTTGCGGCAGCTGCGCTTGATTGACTGACTGACTGACTGAGACTGACTGACTGACTGACTGACTGACTGACTGACTGAGGGACTGCCTCACTGACTAAATGACTTCACCGCGCTTAAGTATGCGTGTGCAACAAATGAAAGCCATTGATTGCCAACTGGCGACAACAATCGCGGAAAAATTCCCTTCACGTCCAGTGTTTGTCTCCTTCAAGGATATATGCAGGATATGCGAGGCTTGGCAACACCAGGTGTGGCCACAAAGGGCAGTTTGCGGGGGGGTCTTGGGGCGTGCGCACCTGTGCGGTTTGAGGTGAAGCCTCCCGCCTGCCCTGCATTTTTCACACGAAGCGGCGGCGGTGGCGGCGGCGTCAATCAATTCGCAAAAGTTTAACGAACCTGTGCGGAGGTGAGTGTGCTTATGTGTGTGTGCACCTTCGGTAGGTGTGTATATACGTATACGCACTTTGCCGCCATTATTAAGAAAGTATTCTCAAACAGAAAATACAAGAAAAGTATTCTGCTTTTGCGGGAAAACTTTGAAAAAGCTTTTCCGGTTTTCAACGCTTGTTAGATTCTACATTGTAGAATGCTATGTAGAATGACTTTTCTTAGTAGAAGCTTTCTACACTTTTAGAAATAAAATTTATCGAAGATAAAAACCGTTTCCGAAAATTACCCTAAAGAACTTTGAGATGGTTTCTGAATTTTGAATTGTTTAAATTTAGGGAGGTTTCTAATTATTTAAAGAGTTCATAATAGAAATGAAAACATTTTATTTAAGAAAGTAGAAAGGTCTTCACAGTTTTTGTATGTTTATTTGCCGCATTTCAAACAAAACCTGTAAAATCTTTCCCCCTCAACAAACCCAATTCAAACTCCAATTTTAAGTCTAAACTCTGTATTTTATTACACTCTCCGATCTAGAGCTGGGCAGCCTAATACTTACTATACACACACTTAACCCAGATAAGAGACAGAACGTCCTCACCAGCCATGCTCCTTCTGCAGGACATGCTTGTATATGGTAATAGGAACAGGATAGGGCTTCGGCACCGGGATCTTGATCTGCTTGATCACCTCGACGGGATAGGGCTTCTCAATCTCCACGGGATATGGCTTTTCCACGGTATACGGGATCTTCTTCTCGGTGATCTCGGGCACTATCTTGTAGACCGGCACCTGGATCTCCTGCTGGACGGGCACGTGAACGGCATAGGGCTCTGGAATCTGCAGCCGGATCACATTGGGCACCTGCACGGCCACTGGATGGGGTATGGGCAGTGGCACCTTCTCGATCACATGCACGGGCACATGCTTCGAGATCTCCGAGTATGTGGTCGGTGTGTGATGATGATAGTGGCCATCGCCGCCTCCGCCACCGCCACCGCCTCCTCCACCGCTGCCACCATAACCATGACCGCCATAGCTGCTGGCGCCGCCAAAGCCACTGCCTCCATAGCCATGTCCATCTCCACCGCCGCCGCTAAAACCCTCGCCGCTGTGCTCCGAGGCGCAAATCAGCTGAATGCTGCAAATCAATATCTGTGGAGGAGTAAGTCCAGTCTGGGTCCTTGGTACTTCTTAATCCGTCGGAATTAATTTTCGGAACTTACGAATCCCCACATCTTGTGTACGCGGCTGCTAACCTGGCCGGATCTCGCTAAGGTAATGCGAATGGCTGCCATCTGTCCACGGCTTTTTATAGAGGCGCCCAAAGCCCACAAAAAAAGTGAAAGATTCGCGAATTGGGCCTAGGACCGAGTTGATGTAACCATAACCAAGGCAGCATTGAAATAGAAAGTATATTGCATTGCCAGCGCGAGTCGGCTCGCATAATTCCCATTGTGCTGTGCACTCACTGTGTGCTTTTCCAGGGAAACGTTATATCAACAAAATTGGGTTCAGCAGCCGGGTATCAAGTGGTACCTCCCCCCCACCCGGGAGAGCGGGCTTGGCGTGGACATGGTCCATTCCAGCTGGCGTGGCTTTAGGGTTAAGGTTGTTGCACGTACTTGAGTTCTCCAAATGCAGCTCCAGCTTCGGCTCCAGCTGCTTCCGTCAACCATGGCATTGGCCGTTGCAGCTGCGAAAGTGATAGTCACTGGTCACAGTACTAGTAACTAGTAACTTGCAACCTTAGGCAGTCAGGCAACTTTTAATCAAGCGGCCGAGATTGAACAGGAAGCCGAAAACTGGTTGGGCGTGTCTCTGCCTCGTTAGCTTCGGGTCACCTCTTGGATTGGCAATCTCACACAGAGCTTAGGGCTAAATGCAGTGGCTTTACAATGGTGATTTATTTATTTATTTTTCTCTTTTTACAAAATAGTATGTCTTGTCGTGGTTATGCTTTATAAAAAAACTTTACATTCGGCCTGGACATAACTGAACTAGCTAACTAATCGCGAAGAACTAGATCTAGGGCGTAGCTTAGGCCTCGCCCTCGGGCTGCTCGTCGCTCCAGTCCCAGTTGCTGAAGGAGTCCTGCAGGAAAAATATAAGAAAAAGTATCTTAGCAACTCATTATCTCAGTAGCTTTAAGTGACTCACATAATCGTCCAGATCGAACTTCTCTTCCGGCAGAGAATTCGGCGAGCACGCCATGTAGGCCACGCCCGTATTGTGGGCGGAGCACTCGCAGGACTGACTCTGGATGGGATTGGCGCTGGACGCGATGCGTTTGGCAAAGATGGTGGCAAATCGCTTGATGGGATACTTGCGCTCCGGCTGCAGCTTGCGGGCACTGAACACAGAGCCATTCGTCTCCAAGGCCAAGGCCGTGCAGATGCCCAGGGTACTCTTGGGTATGAAGGTGGAGTTGCGGGTCTCCAGGTCGCCCTCGGGGAAGCGTTTCGAGAAGATGAGCTTGCGGTCGAGGCCAAAGAAGTGGCGCAGCTTCTTGCTTCTCTCAAAGTCGAACTCCGTGTCGGCCAGAACATGCAGGGTGATGCCCTCCTCCATCATGTACTGCTGGATGGAGGTGTAGTCGAAGCGCATGTCCTTCGGCGCACACCGGCTGCAGGAGAGCAGGATGAAGGTCTTGGACACGCCGGGGCGGAAGTTGAGCTTGGCTGCCGTGGAAATGGCCATCAGGATGTCGTTGCTGGTGCCATTTCCGGTGTTGATATGCCCAAAGTATTCCGCCAGTTGTTCCGGCTTGGAGGTGAACACGTTGTGCTCGTATATAACGCTCCTGGCCTTGTCGTAGGGAGCCACTCCGCCAAAGGCCATCACAGCATAGCTGGGGGGAAGAGATTAGGAGGATTTGAAATAAATGGGATCAGGAGGAGTAAGGGAAACCCTCACCGATTGTTGGTCAGCTTGGCGGCCTGCAGCTGCTCTTCAACGCTTGCCACCACGGTCATTATGCTCTTGGACGTCTTGAGATTGGCATTGCAGTCCTTGGCCTCCACCAGGAAGACCACATCGCTGCTGCTCGGTATCTCCTCGCTGGTCAGCTCCATGAAAGTGCCCTCGGGAACGTAGGAACCATTTGTGAGTTGGCAGCTGAGAACGAAGAAAATACATTATGGGTCCTCTTGTGATATCTTTACGATCCCAGAACTTACAACACACACTGCGATGGCACTCGCATGGGCACCTTCAGCACTGTACAAGCCTCGATGTAGGCCAGAGCCGCTGAGCAGGCTCCCTTGACGGCCGGATGTCCCTGGCTGATCGGCGGCGACTTCATGCCCAGGTCCAGGCACATCTCGTAGAAGGGCGTGGGATCCAGGACGGCGCTGCAGCTGGCGAGTATTCCGGTACGGAAGAAGCTGGTACAAGTGTCGCTGACCTCCTTGCTGATCTCCTGCCTCTTGGCAAGCTCCGTCTGCCGGCATTGCCTCAGGCTCCAGGAGTCCGTGAACTCCTGCGTGTCGTTGGCAATCAAACTATTGGACATGGTGTACTCGTCGGAGGGTTCATTGTTCAAGGTGCCCAGCAAGCCCGCCGTCCTGGCAAAGTACCAGCCGCTGACCTCGAACCAGCAGAGATCGAACTGCACGTTGCAGTGCAGACTGAACTCGGTGTCCGAGATGATCGAGAGCACGTCCTGATCACGATAGATGCTCACTGCATCCAGCTTCAGGGGGAGAATGGGTTGCGGATCGCCATTTAAGCTGATGTGCTGTATTAAGATAGAATCAGGAGGTGAGCATGTGTAGCTTAAGTATTATTTGAAAGGACTCACATCTGTGCCCAGATCGATCTCAATCAGCTGATCATTGGCTATGAAGCTCAGCTTGTGGGTGAGTCCTTGGCCAGTCAGGGATTTGGTCTGCAAAAATATATATCCTTAATTAATATATAATCCTTAATTCAAATTGAGAGTTTATACTCACAGCTGGTTCCAGCAGCAGGGTAAAGTTGCGCTTGAAGAAGTCGTGTGCCAGAAGGTATCTGCACTGGGCATTCGGTCTTCCATTGCTAAACTCCTCGAAGTTAAGGTTCAGGCCCACATAGCGCTGGTCAAAAGTCATGTAGTGCCGGGAGTCAATGAGCAAGGCTCGAGCTATTAAACGGAATAAAAAATCACTTAAAATAAATGAACTAATCCTGGACATCCCAGAAACTCACAGTAGTAGGGCGGCAGCCAGGTCTTGGGGTCCAGATGGGCCCGCATATTGTACAGCTTCATGACAATCGAGGAGTTGGTCTCGCTGAAGAAACTCTGCACCTTGGCCAGCACCTGGTACTCGGGAATCTCCTCGAATTTCGGGGTCTCATTGAAGGCGTGCCACGACATCGGTAGCTTCTGCTCCAGGTCGATGATGCCCACCTCAGGATCGAAGATAAACTTCGTCTTGGCCTCCCTGTACATGTCGGCCGTCTCCAGGGCATTCATGGCGTAATTACGGAACTTGTTGCTCACCAGCCCGTACACCTGATGCAGTCGATGCTCCAGCTGCAGCTCATCCGCCACCCACTCGATCTTGGCCACAATCTCGTAGTATTTCTGGACCATGATCTGCACCTGGTCGATCTTCTCGAGCTCTTGCAGCTCCTGCCAGATTTCGGTGAGCACCTCATTCAACTCGGCGCCGAAGGGCACCAGCTTGAAGTATTTCTCCTTGACGAAATTCCACGCCAGCGTCGAGTACTTTTTGATGTTAGTGATGGCATCGTTGGCCTTGACGTCCCTATACAGTCGCTCCGCATCCGCCGTGAAGCTGGACACCGTGTTGAAGTAGGGCGACTCGGCCAGCTCGTTGGTGCGCTTGTAGATGAAGTCGAAGACCTCCTTGCTGAGATTCCAGGCAGTTGTCTCAATGAAGCTGATCATCTTGAAGAGGTGCGGCTCGAACTTCTTCAGGACACTCTTCCAGTGATTCTCCGCCAGCGTCCAGGTCTTGTGCCAGAGGTCCTCGATGTACTTGATGAACTTGATGTGCAGATCCTTGACAAAGCTGTCATACTTTCCAATACCCTTCTCCAGCAGTCC
Organism: Drosophila bocqueti; assembly: GCA_018151655.1. Taxonomy (NCBI): domain Eukaryota; kingdom Metazoa; phylum Arthropoda; class Insecta; order Diptera; family Drosophilidae; genus Drosophila; species Drosophila bocqueti. The sequence goes on along the minus strand of JAECXF010000149.1, from coordinate 1,046,727 downwards.
GGATATGTACGAGAGGCTTTCGCCGTGGAAGAATCGGCTCACAGCATCCAGCAGGTTGTTATAGGTCGACTTGATGGTTTCGATCAGCCAGACGATGCTGTTGCGCAGGGCCTTGCCAGAATCGCCCATCGCTTGCCACAGTTCCGAGAAGATTTTGGGCAGAGATTCGATGTGGTCCCTGATGGCCAGCTCGTCCAGGATGGTCAGCGTGAAATTCACCACGTTCTTGATGTAGAAATCGTTGGCCTCGTACGACTGATTTACGAACAGACGCAGATCATTGAGATCCTCCTCCAGAACGCTCAGCTGTCCAATGTCTTCAATGAAGTCCTTGTTGTACTCCTTGGCGGTGTTCCAGACAACGCCCATTGACTCTGTGGTTTCCGTGTAGATGGATTTAATCCAGAAGTCAATGCCCTCGGAGAAGGAGCTGTAGACGGATTTGCCCACGGTCTGGATCTTCTCGCGCAGATCCTGTCGGATGGCCGGGCGCCAATGGAAGCGTCCTGTGATCAGTCGCGAGTGATTCATCTTCAGGTAGGAGCTCACATCGATCACGCGGATCTCCTCATAGTTGCGCCAGATATCCAGGTAGCCACTGCGTGAGTCCGGAATGTAGCCCACCATCTGCAGGTTCTGGGTAGCGTCTTCGGACAAGTTGAAGTCCATGCGGGCATATCGCTCTGCCAAGTCCACATACACATAGCCCGAGTGGTTCGTGTCCGGAGTGTCCCACAGAGTGGCGTTCAGTCCATAAATCGGATACTGGAGGGTTGGCAACAGATGCACCCGCACCGTGTGGAATGGAGACTGACGCTCGTACTCCAGTTCCCGCTTGGTCACATCCAGCAGGGCCAGGAACTTGCCGTATCTCGCCGGGAACATTTCGCGCTTGTAGTGGGCCGTGGTCTCCGTCTTGTAGTAGGAGTTCCTGGCCGCCAATGTTCCGTTCAGCTGGACATCCAGCTCGGAGGCCAGGTGCTTGCCGTACAGCTGGAACGTGTAGTTCGTGTGGCCCAGTTCGCCGAATCGATCCCTCAGCTGCGCACCCAGCTCGATAAGTTGGTCGGCGTTGTCCGAATAGTCGATGGTCAAGTGTGTCCTGAGCAGATCCTGCAATCCCCGGTAGTACGTCGCCTTGCAATTGATGTCCTTCTCCAGGAGAGGATGTGCCACCGTCAATGCGAATGTGCGATGCTCGCGATCTCCGCGACGCAGTGGCTCCGCCGTCCATTGCAGGTTGCTGTGAATCGTCTTGGGCTGACGATCGTAGTCGCCACCCGCCCATTGGAAGGAGAGGTCCGAGTTGAAGTGCTTGTCCGTCAAGGAGTACTGGCCGGAGGAGGAGAGATTGCGCTTGGGATAGAAAATCTCCAGGGCAAAGCTCTGGGACTCGTTGCCGACCTGTGGGGAAGCCATAAAGGAGGTTTAGTGGGTAATGGGTTAATAGGTTCAATGGAATGTACCTTGCTAAAGTTGCCCAGCTCCAGGTTGTAGCCAATAAAGGCCGTCTCCGACAATTCCAGCTTGGTGTGCTGTCTGACCACCTCGGGACTGACATCCTCGTACTTGGTGCTCAGCACCACGGCTCGGTTGGGATGAATGGCCACCACCTTGAAGTCCTGCGCCTGGAGTGTCGTTCGCGTATGCAGTTCTCCAGTCAGATTAAAGTTCTGCGTGTTCCGCAACTCAAAGACTTCGAAGTGCTTGATGTCCTGGGTGCCGGCGGGATCGCTGGAGTCCCTGGTGTTCACATAGTGTATGCCCAGGGGTTTCATGTCGTTCTCCAGAGTGATGTCCGTGGTCTCCTTGTAAATGGGATGCTTCTGCTGCTCGAGCCGTTTGTATTTACCATCGAGCGCCTGCTTGTCGTTGTAGGTGACCAGAATGTTGCCCAAGTCCTGGTTGCGTTTCTTCTGCAGGCCATACTTGATATCCGCTCGATGGCGAGTGGCCAGGGGAACTTCAACCTCCACGTTGCCATTGAGGTTGTCGTTGTCATAGGTGCTCTTCAGTTTGAAATACGCCGAGTCCTGCGGCCAGGCGCAGCGGCAGTAGCGGTAGCTCTTACCACTGCAAGACAAATTAGCCATAGCATATAGAAAGCTAGTTCCTTAATTCACAACGCAGGCACTTACCTCTTGGTGGTGAATTCAAAGTCGGTCTTGAACCAGCTGACGTTGAGGAACGATGGCATGGTGCTGTTGAAGTTGCCATGCATGTTGCTTAGCGTGCTAAAGGACACGTCCAGGTCGGTGATGCGACGACTCTCAGGAAAGTCCAAAGCGCAAACCACATTGTGGTACTCCGCATCCCGCTTGTCGTAGTGTCCGGCCAGGGCAAAGGTGTGCTCGTCCTTGAACTTGGGTGTGATCATCTTGGCGGAGAACTCGCGGCGGTCGCCCTCCTTCTGAAGCAGCTCGAAATCTCCCTCCACGATGGACAGAGCCTGCAGCTGTCCCCACTCGAAGTGAGCCAGTCCGTGCAGGTCGCTGGTCTCATTGCTGAAGGACACTCGGGACAGCATCCTCTTCTGCGCCTCCAGAGCCTCGTAGCTGGCCTCGAGGAAGAGCTTGGGCTCCACGAACTGCTTGCTGATTACGTTGCCATCGTAGCGGGCACGCAGCTGGTGGCGATCCCCAACCGGCAGGGGCAGCTCGGTGAGCACCGTGAATTCAAAGTCATCCACCGACTTGAAGTGCAGACTGCCGTTCACATCGAGGTTCCACTTGGAGTCGACGCTCAGGCGGCCGCCAGTCTGTAGCTGCTGGAAGGTCTGATTCGGATTCAAGTACTTGGCACTCGCGTGGACGATTCTGGGCTGGGCACTCGGCCGCTCCAGGTAGCTCTCCAGCACCAGCTGCACGTTCTCGCCCAGGATCCAGGACCACAGACAACTGCCGCGTCCGATATACTTGCCGATCCTGTATTCGCCCACCATGTTGCCACCTCTGCTGGTGAAGCCCACGTCCGAGTGGAGGTTCACCGAATCGATGCCCAGCTCTTTCCAGGGCGTCTCCAAACTGATGTCACCCATCATAGAACCCTTGGCGGTGGGTTTTAGGTTTCCGTTGAAGTTGATGCGGGCAATCTCCGGCTCAGTACTCTCTACCAGCACGGAGAAATCCATGGCTCCATTGGGATCGTTGACACTGTATCCGCCCGAAATCTGGCACATCTTGCCATCTTCGATGGCGCTGAAGGAGAAACGGATCTTCTTCGGTCCTGCCTCGTGGATATTCAACTCAATTACTCCATCCCTTCCCCCGGCCTTGGGCTGCACCCTCAGGGTGGCATCGATGGGTAGGGTATCAGACACTCGAATCGCTCCTGTGATGCCATAAGTGGCCATGTTCCTGTAAAGGAATCCAGAGACATCATAGCGCTCAGCATCGCGAGGGTTCTTAGCGACCGTGCCGTGCATGGAGATATTTCGGAAGTTTTTCAGTGGCGTCCACACCTCAATGTTGAAGACATCCTGCCTCTTATTGGCCCTTGTGCCATAGGCAATGCTCTTTCCATCCTGGCTCAGGAAATTCAGATCAAAGCTGAGCTGGGGACTCTGGCCGCGAGTGGCCAAAACAGAAGTAGATGCCAGTTGCAGGGGCAGCATGGTGGTGCGGATTTTTCCATTGGCATTAACTATATACGAGGGATCCGTGTGCCAGTCAGTAGCTATTTGAAGCTGATCAGAAAAGGGAATTAGGATATCTCGAGGGTTGGCTCACCGTAAAAAAACTAACCTGATTAACGGTGCCATTGTCGGTGACCTCAAAGCGGATATCGATGGCGTTGTCCACGGCTGAGAAGTCCTTTTGAAATAGACCTGGCAGGCATAGTGCGGAATGACGTCCGTTTCCAAAAGAATACCCACTGAGGTCTCCAGGAAGTTGTCCTCGTTCTAAAATAATAAGGATTAATGACAAGTTCAAAAGAGCCTATACCTTTCTTTTTTTTGTTAATAATACCAACCTCCACAGAGGCGGCCATCGAAAGATGTGTGTGCGCCGTAATCGCAGTGATGTTGCCCTTAGAAGCATTATCGTCCAGTTCCAGGCGCCCATGGATGTCGATCTCGTGGAGCAGCTCGTAGGGCGTGATGAGCTTGAGCTGGACATCATGCGCTTTGGGCTTGACATTGTCCTGCAGCGTGGTGTAGTTCAGCTCGAAGCCCAATTCCCGTAACTGATCCTTGTCGTCGTTCAGCACAAACTTGATCCGCTCGTAGAAGGCGTTGAAATGCAGGTCGATGTGGTATTCCACAATCGACTTGACCTCCTTGGCCACGGCGAACGGAGTGGACACGGTCAGCAGGTTGTGTACATTGAGGTAATCCGGATAGTGCAGGCGATCCTTGAACTCCAGCTTGCCCTGCGGCAGCTGAACATGACCCACAACCAGGTAGAAATCAATGATCTCCTGGATGTCCACCGTTCCCACGATGGTGGGCCAAACGAGAGTGTCCAGTTGGAAGTCGGTGAAATATGAGAAGTACTCATCATCCGGCTCCGGTTTGTAGTCCATCTCGGCGTTCAGGGGCTTGAAGTCAGCGTCGTAAAGCATCTCCAGCGCTATCTTGCTGTTGCCCAGCTGGTTGATCAGCTCCGACTTGGGTTTCCCATTGATCTTCACACCAAGCTTGTAGTGGGAGAACTTGCCATGCAGTTTGAATACGAACTCATCCCGCTTCAGGAGCTGGACAATGAAGCCGTTCTTCTCGAAGCCAGCCAGCGGGGTGAAAACCATGTAGGAGTACTCAAAGTCCGTGAGGTTCTGCATGTGCCACACGCCCGTGAAACCCAGCGTGGCATTGTTCCACAATCCACGCATGTCCGCGCTCTCAGGTTTGAACTGGGCGAAGATCGCCGCCTGCTGGAAGCTCTCGATGGGCGTGGCCAGACTCAGCTTGACATCAAAGTTCCAAAGATTCTTAATGTCCGCCAGCGCCTCCACACCCAAGGCAGCAGTGGGGGCTCTCACCTCGGCCACGGCATGACGCTTCTTCTCGTTCAGACCAAAGCGACCATTGATGGTGGGGAATTTCTCCAGCGGTGTGGTGATGTTTATGGTCAGCATGTTGTCTGTGAATTTCTTCACGTACCCATCCATTGTTAATGTGAACTCCCGGACATCGAAGTTGAGGGAAGCGGCTCCGCTGACCGCTCGCTGGTCACTCAGCGAGAACTGGGCCACCAGACCACCCTTCTCATAGCCCTTGAACGGACTGACCAGATGCACCAAGCCGGAGACATTGTGGTAGTGCTGATTCCGCGCGATCTCCCAGCTGGAGTCCATGCTGTACGTATTGAAGGTATCGTTGCCACTGTAGCCCAGGTACAGCACCGTGTCCACCTTTTTGGCGTCCTGCCAGTGCACAACCTTCACATTGATCGTGGGTATGTCCTTGATGGTGCTGTTGATGCCGAAGCGCACGTCGAACCTCACCAGCTGATTGTTGATATCGTAGTCGCTCTTGTAGCCCACCTGAAGCTTCTGGTCGTCCGCCCAGAAGAGCGTGGAGTTGACCAGGATCAGGTTGTCCATGTTATAGACGCCAGCCTCAAGGCTGTTAGTGCGCCAGCCCTCGAAGGGTGTCCGCAGCTCGGCGTGCACCCAGTTGTGGAGCGTCTGGCCAGGCATAATGCCGGCGTCGTACTCGAATTCGATCACCTCAGTGATGCTCCAGGAGGCGTGAGCCTTGCCATAGTACTTGGGTCCGCCGGTGAAAGCTCTGAAGCCAAAGTTAATGGTGCGCTCCGGGTAAGTGACCATCACGTTGGCATCGTAGTTCTTGGTGCCCGGATTATTGTACTCGGCCAGCAGTCCCAATCTCTGGCTGGGATCGCGGTTGGCATCCCACTTCAGCTCCAGGGAGAGCTCCTTGCGCTTCTCCACATTCAGAAGGCCGACCTTGATGTGAATATCGCGTATCCTGGGGGGTTTTGTGAAGAGTTAAGTCTTGTAGTCTCTGTTAACTATGAGCTTGACTTACTTGTCTATGTGCAGTTCCAAATGGAGAAGCTTGAGCTGCTCGGACAGCAGCTTGGCATTGATCCAGTAGTCGCGTTCCTTGATCTTCAGTCGCACCTCCGCGTTGGAGTTGCGATTGTGGGCATTGACGGTGTGGTGTATTGTTAGACCGTAGGGATCCTTGCCGTATTTGGCCTGTAGATCGTAAAAGATCAGGAGCTGGTTGCGGCGATAAACGATATTCAGGGAGGTGAGCTCAAACGAGGGACTCTCCACAATCATCTTGAGGTGATGTAGGGCCTGGACTCGGGAACTGCGGTCCTTGTAGTTGGCCTTAATGGCGATGGAGTGGCCAGTGAACCAGGAGCCGTTGATGAAAATCTGAATGGATTTTAAGTTTACTCATTATGTTTGTGTTTGTTAAATAGTAAGTGAAACGTACGATGTAATCCTTGGTGGCTTTCTCGTTTACTTTGAGGCGGGCTGTGCACGAATTGAACTCCGGCACTGTCACATTCATGTAGGCGTCAATGGCAAAGAGGTTTCTTCGTGGCAGATGGACCGAGAACAGGCCTGTGACCTCCTTCTCCGGAGCATACTTCAGACCCACGATCACGTTGTGCTCGGTTCCGTTCTTGATGCGCTCTTCATGCCTTAAAAAATAGTTTAGAAATATAGTTTAGAAATTGTTTTCAATAAAAAACAAAACCCTTCACTCACTTGACCATGATGCGGTAGTCGATCTTAGACCTGGGCAGCTTCAGTTCCAGACTCGCCCTGGTGCGGGATCCCTCCCAAATGGAGTCCTCCGAGTGAGAGCGGGCGAAGATCAGGCGCAACAGGCTCGTGAAATTGGGATCCACGTAGTCGGGGGCATTGTTGTACGTAATAACGCCCTCCGTGTGTCCCTGCAGACTCAGCCATGTGGCCTCCGAGGCGAAGTTAAGCTTGGGATAGGCCGTGGTTTGGAGCTTCATGTTGCCCCGGTACTCCGTCTTGGCCTTGTCCCCGCTGTCCACCAGCTTGCCGGCAAAGTTAATCTCCTCGATCTTGTTGGCTTGGAACTGCAGGAAAAATGAATTAAAAATTAAAATTATAATTCAAGAAAGCTCAGGCAAGGACTCACCCTATACTTAATGGTCATGTTGGTGGAGGTCGTCACCTCGCTCTGGACAATGTTGCCCTTGATTACAGCCTGCAGCTTCTTGGTCTCGAAGGAGAGGTCCACGTCCAGCTGCTTGATGCCATTTTTCTCGTTCACTTTCACAGTGCCGGCCAGGCCGGTGATGTTTACCCCGTTGATGGCCAGCAGCATTCGCGGATTGTATATCCAGGCGGTAAAGTCCTGCGTTCTCCGCAGCTCCATGCCCAAATCCAGCGATCGATTGCCATTCGTATCCAGGTAGACATCGAGCCGACGGAAATCGGGATTGCCATCGTAGCTGCATCCGGCGGACACGCGATTCGGGCCTCTTACGAAGGCCACGGAGGCGTTGAAGGCCTCCGGCACCTTGGTCACATTGGCGACCAGCACGCGCGGCACTTTGGATCCCGGCGTGGTGAATATCAGCGAGAAGTTGTTGTCCAGATCCTGCTGGTCCCACTTGTACTCGAACTTGTACTTCTTGGCACTCAGATCGGACTTCTTGAGGATTAGGCTGAAGTTGAGGGGACCGGCGAGCAGCAGGCTGGGATAAATCTGCGTGGCATTGCTCAGATCCGGGACACTGTAGTGGGAGCACATCTGCAGGCCGATGGCCTGATCCAGCACGGGCCACGTGCAGGTGGAGTTGGCGCTGCGGTTGGGAATGCCAGCCTGTGGCACGTCCTGCTCCCGTTTGTGCACCAGCAGCTCGGATTGCACACTGAAGATCTCGTTCTGGTCCTGGGGAAGATTGAAGGAGAAGGAGACCAGGTTGCGGCCTCGCACCTTCAGATTGGCCTCCAGCTCCGAGTTGGAGAACAGGTTGCTCTTCACTTTGATGCCCGACTGCTCCCAGAACATGTCCGTTTGCATGGTCGTGATCACGTCCACGGATACGGAGGGCTTAAACTGGCCCTGGACATTGAAGTGCCAGTCGGTGGGTGGATCCATCTCCTCCAAGTTACCGCTGATCCGCAGATCCACAGACGAAGCTCCGAATGCGTGAATGGCCAGCGGAAGGCCCACGGCCAGGGGAACTGCGTAGGACGCGTCCAGAAAGACCCGCGACTTGGTGTAGCTGAACTCCTTGCCGGAGAGCACTTTCTGGGCCTGCTGGAAGGGATTGAATTGGGCGGCCAGAGCCATCACCTCCACCATGTTCTCCACGTTGTAGTACTGCAGATCGTTGCCAAAGATGCGGAGACCGAACTGCGCCCGTGGGTTCTTGTAGTCGTACTTCAGCTTGTAGCCGAGGCTGTCCACGCTGCGATCGATTTCTTCCTTCCGGGCTGAGCCGGCATCCCTCTTGTGACGCCTGGATCCACTCAGGGACTCCTCGTAGTCGTAGTCCTCGTCCTCGTCGGTATCTTCAGCACCGCCTGCCGGCTGGGCCTTTCTCTTCAACCGGAGGTTCTCCAGCCCCAGCAGATTCTCAATGGTGTCATCCTCCTCGGCGCTCTCGTTGCCCAGCCAGCGGTTCAGGAAGGAGAGCTTCTTGCGCAGCAGCTCGCCGCTCAGAGGACCCTTCGGCCCAAACGCCGCAGCCGCCATTTCCTCCAATCCCTCGGCGCGGGCCGTGAACTCAAAGAAGTTCACCGACTGTCCAAACAGATCGGCGGTGAAATTGAGACTAGCTATCCGCGGCAGGTAGGAGTCTGTGCCGAAGATGACATTCGCATCCGTGGTGGTTCCAAAGTTGTACTCATCGAAGAATAAACTGTGCTCGTAGTTCCTCGAAAACTTGCGGAAGTCCAACTTGAAGCGATCCGAGAGCTCGTCATTGAGGAGCAGGCCCTGGGCCTCGATGCGAACCGGGGAGTTCGACTTGGCCAGATTGGTGAGGTGCGACCACACGAAGGAGCCCACCTGGTTGATCTGCTCGAGTTCCAGCACCGCCTTGATGGCGCCCACGGAGATGTAGTCCGGACAGCGCATGGCCTGCAGGTAGCTGTAGATGCGCAGCTCCGAGTTCAAGGTGTAGTTCGCATAGCTGTCCAGGAAGAAGGTGCGATGGCGCAGGCAGTCAACCCTTCGGAAGGCAAGGATGGCCTGCAGCCGGAGATCCACTGAGGCCTCCGCATCCCGAATTATCCACTGCAGCTGCTCGGCAAAGGCGGGCGAGATCACACCCACATTGCCCAGTCCCTTGAGCAGGACAACCATTCGCTCGCGGTTGCGGCGATCGCCCTTGAACAAGTTGTACAGGCTGAGGAACTCGGTCTCCAGCAAATTAATGACCTGCTGGACACGCATGTTCTCCTCACAGTTCTCGTGGTGCTTGCAGAAGCTGTGCACCACAGCGGTGGCTCCGAGTGTGTACTCCGGATCCAATTTCTTCTTGGCGTACTCGAGGATCGTGTAGAAGGTCTCCAGGGTCTGCTCATCGGGTCGTGTGATGTAGGAGAGCGAGGTCATCCAGCTGTGGGCCTTCTCCTTGGGCAGCTGGCCGCTGATGATCTGATCCCGCATCACCTGGTAGGAGGCAGTGCTGCCAATGTAGGGCAGGGATTCCAGGACATGGTTTCTAAGGGATTCAAGATAAATAAAGGAGCTTTCATGGGATTGGTTTTGGTTATCACTCACTTTCCCTGATCACAGGTACTGGCCGAACGCTGGAGCAGCACGGAGAGGGCCTTGTAGTCCAGGCTCTTGGACGTCTGCAGAAAACTGGTGAAGACGTCAATGAACTCGCGCTGGATGTCGGGAAAGCCGACGGCGCACATCCTCACCAGCAGCTCTCGGGCAGCCTTGATCTCGTCATGGGTGGGCTTCACCGCTGGCGTGTGATCGAAGACCAAGGTGGCCCGACGTTCCACCAGCTCGGGATCTGTGGGTGATAAGATTTTCCAGGTTAATTATGTTCAAGATTGCTTTAAAGTTACCCACTCTGTTCCAGAAACTCGCTGACGCTGTAGGGGTCTTCGCCCTTGAGAATGAGGCGACTGCGACTGGTGGTCAAGGCTCCAGAGCTGGCATTGGAGAAGGGCACCAGCAGGTGGGTCTCCTCGCAGCTGATGTCGCGGTAGACATTGTTGTCTATGGTTAACTGGAATGAGTCAGAAAAAGGGGTATATAATTTGATCATTTGTATTATTTTGATATTTATTATCACTAAAATAATACACATACATTGCAGTAACTCTCGGACTTGAGGATGGGCCAGATGGTTTTGTCGTCGCGGAAGGTATACGGCGTGGTCTGCAGCACCGAGTGTGTGGCATAGCGCTGTCGGCAGGAGGCAATATCCTTGGTCTTCCTGATCTTCACATACACACTGTCCGTGTCCCCCAGGGAGTACTGCACCTGACACTGGCCAGAAACATCCGTCTCTGTGGTGTTCGAGTCCACATCAAAGCGCATCATGGTGTTCTGGAAGGCCGACAGTATGCCCTTCTTGATGTTGAGCACCCAGGGCGCCTCCTGCTCCAGAGGACACACCTCGCTGATGAGACCGTCATGATAGGAGAAGCGCAACAGATTCTTGCTGAGGTCTTGCTGCAAGCCTATGCTCTTGGGATGCAGGTCCTTGAAGTTATCACTGGAAACCTCCTCACTACCAGGGCTATCGTAGTAATCATACACATCCCTCTGCTCGGCGGAGGAATCACTTTCATTGCCAGACATGGCAGCATCATCCATTTTGTCGTACAGTTTGGCATCGGAGATCCGCAAGTAGCCCTCGCAGGGCTTTGGGAAGAATATCTCCAGGCTGGCCTTCAGCAGGAGATCCGAGCTATTGTCGCCAGATCCTGCGAACTCGGTTCGCACGGCCACCGTGTAATCGTATTTGTACTGCAATTCGCCGTAGCTGAACTTTGCATTCTCGATTTGGCACTGCGGCCGTCCGCAGATGCGAGGGTCCTTTAGAGGATCTGCGGGTAATTTATAATAATCAATGTTAATAAATTCCAATTAAAAGAAATAGTACCTACTCTCTCTCGCTGCCTGGGCAATGTCTGCGACAAAGAGGAGCAGCCAAAGGGCTGCCAGTGGCTTCAAAGCGCCCATCCTGGGCTCCTTCATCGGGCGGGGGGAAGATCAACGTTTCTTCAGCCGGAATGGCACAGGATTACATGTGTATTAGGGGAAACCTGCAAGGAAGAGCATACCATTCAGCAAGGCGAAGATAATCCAGTTCAACTACGTCTTCATTATGAAACATCACTTCCATCCGGCTGCCCCGGACAGCGTTCCGGCCTTTAATTAAATACATTTCGCAATTGATTGGACAAAGCGAGCGGGTAACCGAGTTAACTTAAGAACGCTCTCGGATTTGACAGGCTGACACCAGCAGAAACTCCAGGGAAAGCGGATGGCAAAAGGAGCCGTAATATTTGCAAAATGATTTCTCGCTCAAGTGCGTTTTCTGGCCAAGAACAACGCTGCTGCTGCGATTTCCTTTGAAGCCACAGTACAGAGTCATCCGTCCATTATTATAACACATACATCCCCCTATCGGCGAAGCCAAATGCAAAGCCAAAGCAAATCAATTGAATTTCCACTTGATTCCACATAAAACACACAAAACCGAGACCCAAGGAGGAGTCTCAGTCTCCGCCTCGCTCCCGGTCCGCCGTCATTAATTCCAGCAATAAAGTGGAGGCGGGCTGTGGGTGCAGGGGGCGTGGCCCGACAGCTCCGATTGATGCCAACTGTTGTTTGCATTTGCATTTGATTTTAGAGCTGCTGCAGCACACACACAAAAAACCAAGCAAAAAGCAAGATCGAAAACACAAAAAGTGTAAACTCTTTTTGTTTTGCCTCTTGCACTTTTCTGTATTGAACTTTGGAACTGCATATAAATCCTGCAGCCAGAGCTGGCAGATTTTCAAGAGAAAAACTTGGGGTTTTACTTAAGAATTCTAGTGGTCCTGGTTTTCCCTTTACTTTTGATTCGAATTTGTAGGGAAATCCTTGGAATTCTGTCTTGATTATGATTATGGGTTATGACATTTTTATACAGGGTATTATAATTTTAATGAGTAACTTGTGAAGGAGTCATTTCCGATTCCTTAAATCAAATATATTCTTAAACAGCTCCAGCGGGCTATTAAATCTGGCTAAGTTTGAAAGAAACAACATTTTAAATATATTTTAAATTTTATAAGGGGTAACATAGTTATTTTTAGGCAGTGTTTTATATATTTTAAAAACCTTAGAAAGTTCTTCAAGCTAATACAGTTCGTTGCTAGTAATTTTTTCCTAATAAAAAGACTAGTTTCAACCCAAAACCCCACCAAACTATCATCTCTGAAGTGCATCCTGCTCCAGTTCCTGTCCCAGCGACTACACCCGCTCCTGTTCCTGTTCCTGTGGTCTGATTGCGGTTGGGAGTGCCTGCTGACAATGATTGCTGCAAGAAACAGTGAGAGCACTTAACACTTTTTTGCACTTCGACTCCTGCTTCAACTTATGCTCCCCTCCTGACGCTGCTCATGCTCCGGATTTGGCCAGCATTGGCGTTGTACATCAATGCGTTCCATCGAGGACTCACCCTGTCCCCCTCTCGATCTGCTGTCGGAATCCTTGTGTGCGGCTGTCACAGATTGAATTGCGTTTGCTGGTGGCTCCCGGCTCCTGGCTCCTGGCTCCCGGCTTCTCGGGTAAATAATGATTGCAAATCACGCTGCTGACGCCAATCGGGCCAAATTGCAGTTTCCTATATGTTTTATCGTAGCTTTTAGTTCTCTCTCTCTCTCTCTTTTAAGTTTTTATTACTTCTCAGCTGTCAGCGTTTCATTTGGTAAAAAAGATGAGCAGATTTCTCCTGCTGCCGCTGATGTGGATTTCGTCGCAATTAACGGAGCTCAGATAGTAAATGGAGAAGAAATTACATTGTTGTCACGACTTAATGGAAGTTCTTGCCAAGTCGGGACATTTAATTTGTGATATTTTTAAATGTAGGGAGTTTCCTCGCAACAGTTCGTCAGCTTCCATACTCATTTAAAATATTAAAGACCTTCTGTTAGGGCAAAATTGGTTTTGGCATCGCTGCAGCTTATCAATTTTCAGTTTTCCACTCTCGATGCATTGCGATTAGCGCCCCTGGAAAAAAAAAAAAAAAAAGCACCAGGAACAACGCCAACTTGTATGCAGCTCACTGTAAGCTGGGAGCTGCTGCTCCAGGCCCATCCCTGCCACTCCACAAATATTATCTCCTTGTCAGCGACGACCCCAAGACCCTCAATCTCTGTCCCATGCCCTTCAGGTCAGCTCGCTGCTTTACTAATACACAGAGAAAAAAGTAGTGCTCTTTAACACAGCTCTCAAATATTTATTTTGTAAAAAATAAAGGAAATCTGCTTAAATATTACTTTATTTGTAATTTTATCACTACTGTATGGTAAAAATGAATTTCCTTTACTCATTGCTCACATTATTTACCTTTTACAATGGAAATTCAAGAGAGTCTGCTATTTTCTCCATATAATTTGGGGATTATTATTGTTTGATTGTCCTTAAAAAACAAATTAAATAATATTTTTATTTGTGTTTTCCCCGATTTTTCCCTCACTCGTTCTCCCCTTCTTTCCTGTAGAGCAGACAAAGCTGATAAACGATAAGCGGCTTAACTTCCGCGAGTGCTTGGAAAGGCCACCGAGGACGTGGGTCTGGATTCGGAATAGGAATAGCCATATCGGGTATGCAGAGATATACATATATATAATTTGGCAGTGATTTGCCGGAATAATAATAATGGAAATGGGATTTGTGCGGCACGCTTTTTGACGATATTTGCTGCACTTTCGGGCTAAGCCTTTGAGCAGTGCTATCCATATCCAGTTAGAGCCAGAGACCCCTAGACCCCAAGACCCCGAGAATCAAAAATCCGAAAAAAAAGAAGCATAACAGCCCAGAGTGCACATAAATTCGAGTTTCCCCCATTCCCCCCCTTAACTTGCACTCCCCGAGCAAACAAAACTTACGATTACTTGGCCAAAGCCGTAGGAACTCAGGAGCCATTTGTTTTCATATTTCCCCCTCACGAACTCAAAGTCTCACAGCCTCGCACCTTACACACACACAAACACTGAGAATCCCTGGGCACCTCTCATAGAACATTTCCCAGGCAAACATTTTGGTAAAAATGCAATTTTCAAGTGAAGGTGAAGTTGCAGTTGAACAGAGAAAAGAGCACAGAGCAGGGCGCAGGGGAAACTTTAGCAGATTGTTAGCGAGTGTAAGAACACCTGAAAAGTCGATTTCTGGGGAGCAAAGTGATGTGAATGCTCTTCGGTGAGCAAACATGGATTTTAAAAATAATTTTAAAATTAATATACGAGTGAAAAGCGTTTTTGATGGGGAAAATATTTGCCAGCAACTTGGGAAGGGAGAGAAAAAATATTTGTAGAATAATTGAGCTTTAAAATAATATATTTGGTAAAAGGGTTTTTTTAAATGTACTCTAATAAAATATCATTTTATAATATCATCAAATAACATTTTTATTCAACAATTACCTATACTATTTAATGAGGTTAGGTGTTGTTGGCTTTGAGGCAACACTGTCTCAAATAATTGAAAAGTGTCACTACCAAAATTTGTGAAATTTCCTTTACAATTTGTCAGCAAATTTAATAAACCTCTCATAAATATCTGACAAGTATTAAATGACATAAATCAAGTGAGTTTATTTCCCACAACTCATTCTGTTAATCAATTCCCTGACTAAACGAATGGTTTGATGTGGCATATGAACTCGGAGTAGCCTCTGACCCTTGCCTTCTGCTGAATTCTGCTCTGAACCTGCTGTCTGCCCCTGGTTCAACGGAAGGGAATAAAAAGGAAAGAAATTTGCACTAACATAAATTCCGAAGTAAATGCAATTACGTTTGTTGCAACAACTTTTCCGGAGAAGAGCTGGAAAAAGGAGTACTTTATGGATGGAGGGAAGGAACAAGGGCCAGGACATACACGCACTGCCATCCATATGTTCCGCATGAATTGCCAGGCGGAAATTCTCATCCGCATCGTCGTCGTCGTCGCTGCTGGCATGCAAATCTAATAACAAAGTACGGAGCCAAAGAAAGAAAGTTGCGCATGCAGCGAAGGAAACATCAACTTTGAGGAGTTCCTCGCTAAATTGGGGCCAGCTAAAAAAAATCCGAGAAGGAGGCGCAGCTCTCCTCCATTACTAGCTCCTATACTGTTACGCGTTTATTTGCAAATTTCAAGTGCGTGGCGCATGCAACAGCAGCTCCGGAAGTAACAGAAGCAACAAAAGCGACAAAAGGAACCGGAAACGATGACAACGGAAGAGCGCAGTCATTGCATCGAGGCAGAACAGTTTGTTCCCACCTCCGAAAGAGCCAAAAAAAAAGACACAGGGAGGGGGATCACAGGGCAATAAGCTCGTTCGGCTTTTGCTCCGACTTCTATTAGTTTTTCAACAGGCATATTTATACCCGTTGAATTCTGAATAAGACGGTTATTGTGTTCCCTGGAATGTTCGTTGCAGGTAAAACCCTTTCAAAATCTGCACAAAACATTGTGTACTCTGGAATTTATATCAGAGGAAGAGTGAAAGGGGTGTGAGCTTGTATAGCAAGCATTAAATTAAAATAGAAAACCCATGGCAAGAATTTCTATTAACTATTTGTAGGAAAAATAAGAGAGAGTTTTGTTGAATATTTCATTAGAATCTCCTTGTTATTATGCCTTAAATAAAATCGGGTTTATTTCTTAATAAATACCGGGTATCTAATAGTCATAACCCTCAAACTATCTCCTACCCCATTTTTTTAAGGCACCTGACTGTCTGGCTGCCTGGCTCCCGTTTGAGCGTCATCAAGCTTGGCTCTACGGCGTAGGCTCCTTGTTATTGTTGGTGGCCCTGTGGATCCATTTTGTTTTTTCTTCTGCTCCCCAGTTACGCCGGCTGAACTGGCCCTAATGGCCTCCAAATGGGCGCCATGTTTGCCCATTGCTCCACTCGTCGTCGCTCCTCCACTATTCGACGTGCATGCAATATGCAATGCATTTTTTCATGTTCGATAAAGACAATGGGGCGAAAGGAGCCAGGAGCCGGGGTTAGGGGGAAAAGGTGCGAAGAGAAGAGAGGAGAAGGTGTAAAGGGAAACCGGGTGGAAATTGTTCGTGTGCTGGCTGAGAAATTGGAAAATTGAAAATTATGTGTATCACTTGAAAAATGGCTAATAAACGAGATTAAAATTGCCAGAGGCGTGATTTCCACCTGCAAACTGTGAGAACCAGCAAGGGCAGGTGAGAAGAAGGGGAGGAAAGAGGAGTAAAGAGGCGAGAAAAAAGCAAAAGGGAAGAAAAACGATTTTTACTGTGTGTTCCTGCCAATTTTTTTTACGTTAGAACATGATTTACTGGGAAAAGGTGAACAAAGGATCAACTCTGTGGAATTTTCTTTTACTTTAAAAGACAAGGCAATTAATTATTTTTTATTGAGATCGTAGGTATTTATTAAGGATGTTAGAAGTGATTAAAAATGAAAAGAACAAATTCACAAAGGATGGTTTAAAAGCTTGTTTGCCCTAATAGAAATATAAACTGTAAGTTTAACTAAAAATTGCATACAACATTTAAAATAAAGTTAAGGAAAACTCCGTCTTTATAGCTTTTAACCCCCCTGAATTCCCTTTCCGATTTTACTGCCTGGAAAACTGCTCAAATCAATACGCATACGCACCGTGGTTCGGCGGCTGCAGCTGTTAAAGCTCCAGACCCGCTCACTCGCTCACTTTCAGTTGGCAAACATTTGCATAATTTGGCAATGCTCACTTAGATTTTGATGCCAGTTGCGACGGAAAAGAGAAGAAAGAACTATTATGCAAATTTGGTTTAAACGTTGAACAAAAAAATATTCCCCTGCCATTTTGGGTGACTTGCAGTCAAGTGCAGGCATTCCTCATACCGCACCCCCATTTCCCCACGGCTGGAAGGTGTTGCCGAGCAGTTGGCTGTAAATAGTGCTCGTGCTTCATCCTGGCAAGCAGTCACCTCCTCCATTCGCCGCCAGTTTGTCTGCCTGTTGGTTTAATGTGGCTTAAATCGTTGCCGTTTCTCCACTCGCTTCCTGCCTCATTTTTATCCTGCCTGGGCTCCTGCTCCTGCTACTGTGGCTGCTCCTGTATGGCTCTGGCTGTTGTGGCTGCTGTCGTTAGGCTACTTAGTTCCCAGTCGCAGTCGTCGTCGTCCTCGTCGTGGCCGCACTTTTGGTTCGTTTAATTTTTATGGCTTTGTAATTAAAAAAAATATGACCATAGTTCCCCAAGAGCCATCTGCCTAAGCTTCCTTTTAAGGGTTCCCCTGGCTGGCCTCCTTACAGGGACTCTAATTGAAAGCGCAATGCACGTGTTGCTCCCAAGCATTTTGGGGTGTCTAGTCATAAGCGCAGATGGGATTTATGCGGGGTCATAATGAAGCCTTAAATAAGTATTTGCAACCATATATATAATATAGATGTATACCCACAGCTAGTTTCGTCTCCCGGGGTGTCTCCCCCAAAGTGACTTATTTTCCTTGCTTTCGGCACAGCTTTTTCTCCCTAATCCCGTTGGCTTATCATGTCTGGAGCCCAAGACACAAGACATATGCAAGAGTTCACCTTTGGAGCAGATTGATGTCAACCGTTTTCTTAGGGGCGACATTTTTGGACTGACTCGGGGCTAAGTGGTGGCCAAACACCAACAACAACAACAACAAGTGGACAGATCGCTTGAGGAAATTAAAGAAAAGCCGCTCCTCCAGTGGACAGTGGGTTGTCTCCGTTAATGCACTCCCCGAGCAGCTGCATGACAGGCACGCTGACAACGGGAGCAGTGTGTCACAGGAGGAGCCCTAATCCTTTCACCTGCATTCTGCGAGAATCTGTCAGCTGGGAGTGCCTTGTGCGTGCGTGTGTGTGTTGGGGTAAGTGTGTGGAATTCAGGAGGAAAACAGCAAGCATACGCCATGTGGCGCTGAAAACAATAAGTGCGCCAAGGGGTTTGGAGTTATCAACTGAGAAGCGGATACCTTTTAAGTCGCCTTTCTGCACTTGACGGAGGCTTCAGCAAATGCGAATTCTGGGCGGTTAAGCAAAGGCTTTATCTTGCGATTTTTGTTTAACTTTTAAAGTGTAAACTATTCTGTTAAAACCCTTAACAAGTCCTATGTGGGATATTTTTAAAATCAAGTACGACTTAAATATCAGTAAAAACTGCAGGAATAAAAACTTTTATAATCAGCCAAAGCCACATATATTTTTGTATTAAAAAGAAAATAAAGCAATCAACATATAATCTTATATATTTCACTTAGCTGCGGAAGCGGATCCACATTTGTGAATCTTGTAGTCTGTTTCCATTCTGGAATCTCTTATCAATTATTTATTATCAGCTTTGAACACTTGCACGTTTCATATGACTTTGTTGATCTATTTTTCGCAGATTATTTTCTTATTATTTGATGCCAATATCTCTTAGCAAAGTTGCTTCGGCACACACATGATTTACTTGAACACTGTCACAGTGTTTTTTAGAATAATAAATAAATGTTTTGTATTAATACGCACAAAAGCACACATTATGAAAATTAAAACTAATTAGTTGTTAAGATCAGTTTTAAATTGGCACGTTTTTCCTAATAACTTTCTTGATCAGTCAGCATTATTTTTAAATTTTTTAGAAGAGCATTTCACAAGCCTGATTAAGGAAGATTCGAGAGATTCTTCTCGCCTCTCTCCCATAGCTTATCACTTCACACACTTTATTTATAAAGCCCCCGACATCGGTTGAATGGCTACGACTACTGAACTCTTGACCCGATCTTATCGGGGTTCCCGACTGATTCCCAATTCGAATCCACATATTTAACACGTAAGCGATGTTAATGAACAACGAACGATTCCAACGGCTTTGAGTCCGACATGTGGCGCACAGGTTTCACTGAGTTTGAGGTTATTTTCGGAAACTTTTTGCAGCCATTAGGTGGTTTTGCAGCGTAATTAGCACTCTTTCCGACTCCACTCTTTGGGACGCACAAAAAACGGCGGCCATTAATGAGCGGCAGGCTCACTTCCGGTACGTTAGGCACCCAAAACGCGCTCACTCAGACACACACACACACACACGCAGTAACCATGGAATTAAATGCGACGGCGCAACGTCGGGACAGCGGCAGCCAAACCATAAAAACAGTGAATTTATCCTTACTTCCGGTTCGAACGCGCCGCCAAAAAACCTCAACAGGCTTGAACTCTCTCACTCGCTTGCGTTTCCGCTTCCGTTCTGCCGTGCTCTTAACTCGGCTCGAGCTCTGAGGATGCGTCCGTTGCCCACGAAGCGGCAAACACGAATGTGCCGTTGGATTCTGGCGCTGCTGCTGCTTCTGTTCTTGATGCCTGATGCTGCCAAGCCGCCGCTCGTTTTCCGCTCGGTCGTTCGCAGCTCTCGTGCTGCGCCGACTATCGACAGAGCACACACACAGAGATACCCAGTTCGAGGGATGCACTAGGAGAAAATGTAGTATACTCTATTTAAAGTAGCTAAACAAGGGTCTGATGCATCAGAGTAAATAATACAAGGACCTAGGGATGCCAGAAATTATCGATATAAGGGTTATTAACCTATATTTGACGCGAAGTTCGATTTAGCAATCCATATTTGTACTTTACGATAAATCGCTCAGTCAAAGAGGAGATTAAACTTATGTATGGAATATTTACTATCATCTCAAAATACTTCACTTCAAAAACCTTATTTGATTGCACTTTTTCCCAAATATTGAGAAAACACTCCCCCTTTTCTCAGAGTGTCCGATGTCAGGCCTTTTAGCAGATAACGTTTGAGGCTCGCTGTGTCTTTTTGCGCTGAACATCTTCTCGATTTTCCAAATGCGTAGTGAATGAATGAATGCTGGGATCTGTGTATGAATCTGAATCTGTAACCGGGAGCTGGGGAGCTAAAACTGGGAGCTGGGAGGTTCTATGAATGAAATCGCCGCGCGTATATCACACGCATGCCAGCACAATCAAAGTCACCGCTGCAGTCCGTTCCTAATGGCTGTCAGCTCGTGTTATCGGAGCCGGGGACTGGTCGAAAAGGACCCCCGCTGACACGTTGTCTCCCACACAGATAGATATGTCCATGACCATGCCATATTTCAAAGGGATTTGTAGGAAGGGCAGTCGGGCACTTGCCCATTTTGGGTATAATAATAATATTTAAGGGGATTCCACCCTAGACCAAGTTATTTATAGGGTATCGGGACTTCGGCAAATGCTGTCAGTGGAATTTCCGTTTTTGTTTTGATTTGATTTCGATTTCATGCCGCCTGTCACTGTTGAAGCTGCTCCCGCTGATGTTTTGCTTATCAGTTTGGACTTTATATTATTTATTCCACTGTGTCTCTTGCCCCTCCCCCCAACGGGCGACGCGTATTTATTTTGTAGTAAAATCAACAGCCAAGAAAAACCATAGAGAGAAACTCAGTCCCGCTCCTGATTCCATTCCCAGTTGCCCTTCGTGCGATTGTGTCTGATTGATTGCACGCCGGGCAGAGATAGCAGAAGCGCAGAGACGGAGCTGATAGGAAGAGGTTGTGGATTGCCGGACGGAAGATCAGCGGTAATCAGCTCTGAATTCCCAAAGGTAATGCTACTATTTACGGAAAGGAGTAGTAGTTGCTGTGGCTAGATAAGAAGTTCTACCTGGATATGCTGATATACCTTTGTGCAAATACCTGGAAATTTGTGTATGTAAGGCCAAGGTTGATTTCTTTTCCAATATTAAGAACCGATAAGGTTTCCTTTCCCTACCTCTTGGTTGACTGCCTCCTTTCATTTATTTCCAGATTTTTCCGTTCAATGTTCAATGGCCAGCAAATGCTTGTCATGCTAGAAATGAAAGTGAAAACCTAGAGATGGAAATGATGATGTTTTCCAAGAGGCAAACACTCGCCAGAGACCCATCGTGGCATCTGTTGTTGTCTGGCTTGGGTGCGATTTTGGGTCTCGGTCTCCAGGCGGCGCCATGCTGGCAACAACAAAAAAATACCAATATGCCAGGAATTTAATTTTCCTATGAAATATGAAAAAAAATAATACGAGGGAAAACTAGGAGGGGCTGGAGCCAGGGAATCAAAACAAATTAATGCAAAATTGCTAACCAAAGCCCGGAGCAGGAAACCAGCAGTCCGGAGTTGTTCAATTGCCAAAACAAATTCGAAATAGAAATGCTTGCAGTGACTGTTGAACCATTTATCGTTTATTTTCATACTTTTGAGGGCTATGCAAATCAAAGGGGGGCAAGGGCAAGGGGAGTTAAAGAAAACTTTTGAAATTATCAACCTGGGAAAACGCTCGTTTCCAGGTGTCGGAATCGTATCTGTCTCTCCCGGGGGCGAGTCAATAAAATAAGTGCTCCGGCACTTGCCGGCAGCCGGCGCTGTCTGTTGCACATTTTATGCATATGAGTGGTAAATACTTGAGTGGAAATCTCGCCAGTGTCTTGTAAAGTTGCGAAAACTTATTCCATACCGGCTCCCTTAGCCCGGAGTGCTTTGCTTGGCAACTTGAATTTAGTTAGAGATTTTCCTGGCTGCACTTCTCGATGTTTCTTCGATTGCATGCAGCATGCGGCATGAATGATAAATAACAACATTTGCAAAAACTTTCGTTTGACTTTGGGTCCTTGGAAGGTCTTTCGGTTTGGCATTAAAAATGAATCCCCTTCAGGGATTTGTCATTTACAAAATGTAAAATGAAAACAATGGATGATAATCTTCAATCTCTGAATTTTTCGGCAATTTCAATCGTAATCAAAAGTCTTATTTCGCCAACTAATGCTGCAAGCATTTTCTCACAATTTTTGACATTTCCCATTTGCGGCTTCAGCTTGGCAATAATTAAAACCCCCCACCCCTCCTTCTGGGAGTAGGGGAAAAACTATTTATCTGGCCAACAAAAAGGAAGTAAAAATAGCTTTGGGAGCAAACTCCAAGGCAGTTCGTCGTTGTCGTCGTCTGCTGTCATAATGAAACCGAAACACACAGAAACAACGCCACGGACAAAAATTACAAACAATTTAAGCAACTGTAAAAAGAGGAGTTAAAACAAAAATAACCAGCAGGAAACGAAGCAAATTAAAACAAGTTTTTGGCATACAAAACGGGGAATGCTCTATAGGTTTAGGATAATAATAAATTGTAAATATTAATAGTAATACTTGCGAATTTATGTTATACTTTCCGATAAGATTTTAAAATTAATTAACTTAGGCTTGAAAGCCACATTAATTTATATTAAATAATTCTAGCCAAGAGACCTTCAGTTATGTTAGGGTAAAAATGAAATTAATATTGAATCAGGTTGCCATCGCTTTTGTAGATTTTCCGCTTTTTGACATAAAATATTGTTCTCTAAAGGTCTACAGAAAAAATGCATTGAAAACTATTATCCAGGGTTTGAAAAAATATTAAAAAAGATAACAAACGAACCGCTTTAACTTTATGCTATCTAATTTCTTTTGAAACTCAAAAACCCCCCTGAAAGGGTATGAAAATAAACCCACTAAATAAATAACGTGAGCATAAACGCATGAGAGAGGGGCAGAGGAAGCCTGGGGACCCGGGTGCCGGGTGAGGAATGTGGAAAAAATGTTGCTCAAAAAGTTGTGAAAAATTGCAGCACTTGCAATGAAAGAAGGAAAGTTTTAAGCGCCCAGCGAGAGGATTTGGCTCAGCAGAGGAGCGGAAAAGGAAGCCTGACGAGGCGAGGACATGGGGATCTTTGGGGCGAGAGTTGGCTAAATAATAGAGTACCGAGAAAATAATAAACTCATAAATATGACAAGTGTGTGTGGATGTGAGGACAAAAGCTGGGAGCCAAAGTACGGGGACAAATTGCCCCAGCGGCAAATCCTCGTCGCAGAGACAGGACTGATGAAAGATTTACTCCCAGGAAGTGGTAGTGGAAGTCCCTTGGCCACTCTGTCCGGAGGGAGTTTAATCGGCGCGGACAGGGTAAATTGTTGCCGGATCTCCGGAACTCCACTGCAGACATTGTTTTAATTTGCAATCTCCGCCCGCCCCGCCGCTGCTACAGCCTCTTCCTTTTTGGCAGCAAATGTCAAAGTTTCATGGAAACCAGTTGCAGTTTGATTCAGCGCCGCTGCTTTGCTTATTTTGATTCTTGGTATCCTTTATTTTATTTTATTTTACTTTATTTAAGACCCAGCTTGTTTATTTCTCTGTGGAAGTCTAGAGCCAGTTTCCGGACCCCAGTCACCCTGGCAGTGACTCCGGAACTTTTTGTGCGGCGGCTTTCTTTCCTGCGGTTGGCTTCTCTTTTCTTATAGTTTTTGACAATCGCCGAAACTTTTGAAACTAGGAACGTGTTGCTCCTGCCCTAGGAAAGTTTTTTAATGAATGTGTTGCGAAGATGTATAGGTATATTTCTTCCTGTTTGGCATTTCAATTAAATGCCCATAAAGTTGAAAAGGTCGCTAATTATGGATGAACAGAAGTGCCTTTTCGAATACATGTATATCTACATGTCTGTTAAATTTAACGAAACAGAATAAATGTAAAAAGAAATGAGCTGTCTCTTATCAGAAGAGGCGGTATTAAGATACAATTACATAGCCTTAGACTTCATAAACTGCTCTTAAATATTTGAAATATACCCAGGAAATGTACATTTTATATAGTTATGCATTTTTTAAACTCACAAAAATCAAATCATATAACTTGCAGCCGGAAACGCAATTCAAATTTAATGAAAGGCTGTTATCAGCAGAAAACTATTCGCAGGAAATGGAATCAAATGTTTTTTTATTCCTGCAATAGCTAACATTCAGGGGATGGGGTTTTTTCGAGGGTTTGGGTGGGGTAAAGTTTGCTTGCAAACACATCCTGGGAAAAACGCACACAATATAGTATTGTGCCCTGGGCAACAGATGCGAGCTTATTTAAATATTTGTACTGATGAGCGTCGTGTCATGTGCTCCCAGGTTCAATAATCTCACACGAATTGCGAGGAGGGACATGGGTTTGAGGGCAGCAGGCTAAATATTCAATTACTGGGCCCAACTACTCGCCGGGAATGGTTATTGATTCTCCTCGAAGCCGGAACCATCGGAAACAATTGCAAATACACTTGCCCAGGGACAGTTGCCGTCCATTTATGTCCAATACGTGGGCCATAAATACAAACTATACCCGTATTGTCACTGGCTGGATATTACACTAAAGGAAAATGAGGGTATGGAAATAAATAAAAAGAAAGAGAGTATTGGATATTAAAAAAATGGGGTATTAGTTAGTTAATATTTGCATTTCTTTTATTTGGTTTCCATTGAAATATATTTTAGATTTGTAGTATTTGAATACTCTTCCCTTTAATTTTTTTCAGTGTACAACTAAGATTGTGTCACTTACGGCCAGGCTGTCGTACTTAAGGCAATGCGGGGCACAACGTCTACATAACAATGAGATGTCCGCCTCAAACCATTCACTCCAAGTTGTGCCTACTAATCAAGTTATGAATTATTTGGCATTTTGGCATTTGCATATCCATCAATTGCAGGGCCACGCATATTTGATCAGCCAATTACCGGCGCCATAAGGACAACTCTTTTCAATTTGCGGCACTTAATCCCCCGACTAATTAAAACAAATCCCCACAGTGCCCCGCCCGAAATTACCGAGAACATGTGCATGACTGCGGTGCGTATACGTTATATCGTTTTGGCGCAGACAATGTCAGGGAATTATATGCGTCCCTCTCGGTCGTTCATAGACTATGCTTAAATATTTTCCTTTTATTAATTTTCCCAACCAAAGCCTGTACGGGGGAATTCCCAGCAGTATACCACCGAACAACAAACAAGCTCAACAATTTGTTGTCTATTTTACGGAGAAGGGGAATGACGACCGCGTCCGTTCGTCCACATGTGCCACGAAACACGGACACCGAACACGGACCACGGAGGAGCATGTAGCACTGGACAGAGCCGAGGCATTGTCGGTGCATTAACCGAGCTTGCTTTGATAATGAAAAATAATCATAAAAGTGAATGAGGAGTGGTGCTATGAAACCGGATGCCAACCGGGGGTTTTGGGTTTCGAGAACAATGGGAAATGGTGAAAAGCGCGGCACTTGCATGTGGGAATGCCACACACACCGGACACAACGCACACCTCGCCATCGCCGGTCCCCGCAGAATCGCAGCCATTGTTATGGGAAGAAGATTTATTAGATGCCAGCCAGCTTTTGGCTGGACACGGCAGGATTCCCGATTTGATAGCCACGAAAGCCGAGAATTGAAATCCGTTTGTGTGTCCAAACTAAGCTCCCCAAAGGCTAAATTGACAAAGCTCAGCTTAAATAATATTTGGAATATTTATACGTTTATACAAGAGCAGCTCAAGAATAACACAACAAGAGTAACATTTTAAAGACTTTACTAAAGGGTATGCCAAGCTTATAACTATATCCTCCGAATTCTATGCTCAGGTTTTCTTCGGTTTGATCTAGAAAATATTTAGAATATTAATATATAATATAAAATGGCCTTAGTCATGGGCATTGCATGTTCAAATTCTTTCCTATTTGGCTAGCAAACTGATACAATTGTCACCCATTTTTTCATAAAAATATCTACATATTGCAAGGGAGTGGGAAAGCAGACCCCAATAGCATATTTTATTTCCTGTTTTCCTTTTGGAAATTGATGTTTTGTTACGAGTCCCGGCAACATGGCAGGTCAGGCGGCAATCGAAACGGAAATTAAAAAGTTCCCGGTCCCATTGGAGCCACGAAAAAAATGCCTAAGGCACCCACAGAAATATACACATGCTATTCCCCAGGGTAATGATATACTTTTATAATTTTGTATATATATTCAATGACCTGTTTGGTGGCGACGCAAAAGCATTCAACAATTTGCGGCTGGCATTTTCATTAATGCATAATCGGGTGTTTGCGAATATGTTAAACTGCATTAACTGGGGATTGTTTGTGTAATGCGATGAAAGTGTTGCATAATAAACGAGCAAACAAGCTCCATAATCGAAGGGGGGCGCTGACACTCCGGCGTGGCTGTTGACGAGGTTATTAAACATATTTCGAGGCAGCGCAAATGTAATTAATTTTAAACATTTATCTCGCCTGGATACTGAATAATTGATCCTGTGTAAGCATTATACTTGAATGTGGCGATTGAGCCCTGCTGGGCTGCTGAATTTTGCATTTTGGTTTAGTTTCCCATTTTAGTTAGCCGCAATTAGCAGCTGACCATTCATCCGCATCGCTCCACTCCATTTTAATTAAACAGTTTGCCCCATTTTGAGGGCACTCAAAGAAAAACCAATAATTTGTCTTGCCCATATTTCAATGGTCAACTCGCCCGCTGCCCGCTGCCCGTCGTCCTGCTCCCTGACACCGAAACCAATCGTTCCTCTTAGCCACTGAAATTAAATTGGCAACGCAATGCCCTGGCCACCGCCACATAGTTCCGGCTCAGGTCCCGCCAGGGCTCTCCCGCACTCCGGTTCCCCGGCTCTCGAAACGACGTTAACATTACCAATGCAAATGCATTTGGAGCTCCTGAGTGGATCCGAGGTCGCTTTTAATTGCTGCCTGGAAGCAGGCCCAAGAGGTGGCAGCGGGTGCAAAGGGTAACCATTTTATTTTAATTTAAAAATAAAATTTTCGCACATTACTCAAAAAGCGGCAGTTTCTTGCCAGTTCAGTTCAGTTCTGTTCAGTAGGGCCAGACCATTGATGTGTGCCAGGATTGCCAGCCCGGAAGAGGATGCCCCAAGCAGCCAAAGAAAGCAAACAAATTGAGTTGTTAAAGATTCCAAAAAAGAGGAAATCTAGTCATTTTAGGGGTTGAATTTCAAACAGTGTGTATTGGATTTTAATTTTCATTCATTTTAAATTAAAAACTACTTTTCCCATTGTATCTTGTTTATGTAATTTCCTAAATATCTTTTTAGATAATACTCTTTATTATTTCCAGTGCATAACTCTTTCTCACGCCGCTTTCATCGCCCGCCTCAATGATGCCTCAATGAATTTCAATAAAACGCAAGTGAAGGCAGCGGTCTGTCTGAACATCCTCTGACCCCTTTGGCCCCTCTTAAATTATACAAGGCTGTGGTCCTCTTTGGTCCTCTGCCCTGCAGTTATAATTAAAATAAAACCTCGTGAGCGACTGCCAGATGTTTGTGCTGCACAAGGGCCATCGCATTTCAACGCGCAATGAAGAAACACGAATTCGAATTACAAATAATAATATTTTGCCTGACGACTGGCAGTTACCCGGTCAATTGACTGGAATCTCGGGGCTCTGGCCAAGCAGATCAATGGTCGAGTATACCCGAAGTGGCAGGGTTTGTTCGCTGCGTTCGTTGATGATATTGTTGTGGTGATTAAAATATATGCGGGGGCAAATGCCTGAAGCTCACAGAGGGGCGCTGAAAAGCAAGCTACACTTCAGCCCTTGCCTTGCTCTGCGGTTTGGCATGCATGTCCGGGAATTCAAATTGGACTCTCGTCGTTGCTATATAAATATATTATTCCGATTTTTCATCGTTACAAGAATTTTACTTCCTCTGTGGAAGTACAACAGAATTATGCATTTTTAAGATCACACTGCTCAGCTTAAAATAAATCCAGGATGATCTGTACTTTCAGATTCTTCTCTCTATTAATACTCTGCTTTCTATATTAAATGCTTAAGCCTGTAAATTTTTTTCTAAAACCTAGCTTACCAAACTATAAACAAAAGTTTAAAGTTACTTCGTTATGCTGTTTTCCTTTGTTAAAATGCCGGAATTATGAATATTTCCCACATTGCTCATCTCTCATTAGTTTGCCGTATGATTTTAGCATAATTTTCCGGGAAAACTGTGTACCTCAAAGTGTTCGCCATGCCCCAAAGGTGTCATTCATTGAGTGGAAAGTTATTACTACAACAACTACGAAATGGCCGAAGGGAAAGACACCTACGCGCAGCTCTTTTCTGCAGGAGCTTTTCCCTTAATGCTCTACATTTTTCGGGGTTTCCCCTTGTCTTGTATGTGTGTGTGTGTGTGCTGTTTGTACGTGTGGGTGTAGTGTTGTTTAACACTTCCGGCTGATGTTGCTGTAGTTGTAGCTCAACGAGAGAGCTCGATGGCGCTGTAAAATGTAATCATTGTGGCGTGTAATTAGTTTTTGTGTGTACCATATACATATATATAAGTGCATTCTCCAGTATATGTGCTCTCTGTGTGAGTGTGTGCGTGTATAAATAAAATTTATTATTGCATTAACGTATAGTACAGGGCAATGCACACACATACAGAAGCCCTATGCAAATGTAAGCGCATTTGGTCAAGTGTGCGTGCCTGTTTGCGGGAAAGTGTGCCTTTAATTGGCTATTGGGCGGTGAGCGAGGGTGGATGGAAGGGTTGTCCCGGTCTCCCTCTTATCTACATGGAAAAACTCACATTTAAATGAAGAAATTATGGATTATTAAATCATGTATATATATTTATTAGGTTAAAGTGCCTTAGATTTAATCTAAAGTCAAGTAAATATATGTAATATATTTTTTCATTACGTTAGTCTTAGCTAAAAACTTTAACTTGTTAATATTCCTTAAAAATTCAAATCTTTGTTTAAATATCATTCGCTGAAAAACCCATCATTTAAATAATTTAAATACCTTTAAAATTATTTGAATTAACAAATTTTGTTTAATGAAATTAAATGTAATATATAAAAAATATGTATTACAAATTAACGAATGTTACTTACTACACCCCTCTCGCCACGAGCTTTCCACACCTGCAGCTCAACACCTTGCCCGCCCCCCCATCAACTCCACCGACCTACCCCTCTGACCACATGTCGTATTAGTAATAATAATTTACACATTAGCCTGTAGGACTCCTGCTGATCCTGTTCCCGTACTGCTGCTGTTGTTGTTGTTCTTGACCAATCAATAGTCCATTTCAATGCGAGTTGTGCATGTGTCCGTGTGTTTTGATTGGCGGTTGTTTAGGCCACTAACCCCACCCGTTCCCTTGGCCCTGTGTAGTTGCTGTTGGCCAATTGATTTGTTGGTCTCTTTGCTGTCGCCACTCGAAACCCCTTGGGAGCCGGAAATGCCACGCAATTTGTTTGTTCGCACTCAAGCCGCAAACATTGTGAAATTAACTTGTTAGCCATGCAGCAGTGAGGGCCAACACGGAAGTGGAAGTGGCGGGAGGGCCACTGGACGGCGGTCGTGGTTTGCCCTGGTAATTGACATTCGATTTGCGTTGGACGGACTAGAAATTGTGGTAATTGGTTTGTCCGGGCAAATCGAGAAGAGCTAGCAATAAATTCACCCACAAGTGACGGGCGCTGCAAGTAAATAAAGCATCGAGTTATGTTAAATGACCGCAAAAAAGTATTAGTAATGAGTTTTAAGTGTTCCAAAACAAGTATATTTAATTAACTGGAATTTGGCGGAAACTATTTACAATTTAGATATTCATTCATTTGAAACTTGATTCTCTACGTAGTAGTTTCAATATCATAGAGGCCTAGGTAACTCCTGTCTAGAATCATTATTTCTCGTCACATTTTCTGAAAGTCAATCACAGCAGAAACAACGCCTAAATTTGTACAATTATTCGATAAATTCTGTTTACATTTTCGACTATAAAACCTGTCTTTATAAAATCAAATCTTTATAATGTCTCAAAGTAATATTAGTACAACAGATCCTATCCAAATTAATAATTTAGACGAAGAGGAGAACAATTCTTATCACGCAGGAACCAGGGAATCAGATCCAAATCTCCAAATTAATTATTTAGACGAGGATAACAGTTCTAGTCCCCTAGAACTAAACCTTTACTTGAGGATCGTCAATGAATTCAATGGAGTCTACGACACCAATGGTTCCAATACCTCCAATGCCTCCAATGACTCCCCTCGGTCAACCCAGGGGTCTTTGCTGGGAGCAAGAACCACCTATCCTCCGCCAGCGCCGGTTGATTCACCCATCATACCAGTGCTTCCGCGTCGCCGGAACAGGGGGATCCGAGGATTTCAAAATACTGAAGACGACCAAGAATCTCTAGACCGGGAAGACTTTTCGGATCGTGATGACTTTGAGGAAGAACCTCGATCGGCTGTGGTAATTGGCCGGAATCATCCCGCATCTAGCCAGGCAGCCTTAGCCGGATATCGGTACCGAACCTGGTCATAGATAGCAAGCAAATGCAATTTTAGCAGCAACAAAAGGGTAAGTCTATACCTCATCGATGTGTCCTGCCTTCCGCATGCCAATTTCCGCATCGATTTGCTCTATCTTTTTTGCAGCTCTCGTCATGGCGACGTTAAGTGGCATCCAAGCTGCAGCAAATCCACACCCACCCGGGCTCGTTCTCTGTGCCCTGCTCCTGTTGCTGTCCGCTTTCTGGTTGATGGCTTGCGTTTAAATTTGAAGTGTCATTCAGTGAGAAAAATTATTTAAGACGGACTTTAAAATAAAACTAGCTGGAGAGATTTTTAGATATTATCATATAAATTTATTTTTATACCCTTGCAGGATATTCTAATTTTAGTCCGAAATCGGGGACATACTTATGTAGTCATTTTTAATATATATACATTCATAACCAGCTTCAACAGCCGAGTTAATCAATGTTTGTTTTATTTTTACTCGTTTTATAATGTATAATAAAATGTTTTTACCGATTTTGAAAAGTTAAATTTTATCAAAACCAAATATCATGTAGAGACAACAAGAGTCTCGCCAGTACATTTTAATGAAATGATTAAAGATAAGAGTTGAATAGCTTATTTATATTTGGCAGCTATTTATTTTTGTTCTTAATTTTAATTAATTCCACCAGTGCGTATACGTAATTTTTTGTGACGTCGGCTATAAATACCTGAAAAGCAGTAAAGAACTCATTTCCGACCCTATCAACCATACATATTTATGATCACCATAAAAAATAGAGTCGACCTACATACATAGGTGTGTCGGGAGGAAAAAAAATTTTATCAAATTTTTTTTATTTTTTTTTTACTCGTGAAAATAGTCAAAAATTAAAAAAAAAAATGGTTATACATATTTCAAAACCTTATTTTCAATAATCAGATTTGGTAACCTAATAAAAATTAGCCCAGAAAAACTTTCCGAATTGAAATTATTGAATTTTTGGTTTAGTTATGATCGGTCGAAACTTCAAGAGTATTCAAACTTCGGATTTCTGAAATGACCTTCCTCCTTTCTTGTTTAAATTTTATGGCAGGCATTTAAAGCCATGTCCTTGTTTAGTAAGTAAATAAAATTTAAGAAAAAAAATAGATAACTTGAAACTTATATTGTCCATAAATTCTAGGAAGATATATTATTCGCGCTTAACTTTCTGATTTTGGTTCAACTTTTCTCCAAGTGCTTGGTGAAGTGCAGAGTCCAAACAGCCACGACCTCCTACTCCTGGTGCCCTCTCCTTTGGCTGCTCCCGGCAGTGGGAACGACTTCATTTGCAACATCAATCGCAACCTCATCAAGTTGTCTGCTAGCAGCCGCACTCATTACGGGTGATGGCTGTCGGAGCAGGGTGACTGACGCACGCCAGTCGGCCGAGTCAAATCTGGCCGGGATGCGGAAAGTAGTGGGTTTCATGATGGCCCCCAGGGCGGCTGTGTTTAATTAGCTTTAATGGCTTAATGCGGGCCATTGCTGCTCGGACCACGCCGGGGTCATAACGGCCAGAGGTGATGGCGGTGACACAACCGCATCCGTCCCTTTGCTAAGTCCTTTCCGATTGCCACCTCGTCCCGGGCTTGGCTCAAAGTGCCTCCCATGGATTGCCACTCGAGTATTAATGGAGGCCAACCATCGTCGTCCCGTGACACTTTAAAGCAATTTTCCTGCCAAACAAATTTCCGGTGAAGCGCACAAAAAGTTCAGACTATTTATTTGCCCCCAATTGCGAGCAACTCTGCTCTGGCGGGGAACCATTCACACGTAGCAAAAAAACTCCTTTTTCTCGTCTTGTTAGGAAACTTTGCCTCATAACTCCGCATTGAAGAAGATGCATATGCAACACGTCCGTGCCATTCCCAGCTGCAATGACTCAGGGCACCAGGCACCAGACTCCTGTAGCTACAACAGCTCCACCAGCTCCACCTGCTGTACTGGAATCTTGCAATCGAGGGCAGGGGGTGTGATATGTTTGCTCATTCCCCGGCTTAAGGTAGTCAAATGTTGGCCAGAACTTGACAGGAATCTGAGGAGTGCCTGAAGTGGAGTTTCTCTATCGGATTAGCAAGCAACTGTGGCTTAATACCTGGGGTTTCGAGGTATAACAAGGTTGGTAAACTGAATATTTAATAACTAAATGAGATTACATAAAAATAGTATTAATATCAGAAGACTAAGTAAAAAAAATCTATATTTATTTGGTAATTATTCCAAACAAATAGTATATTTATCCATATCAAATTCCAGGGTATTCAGGCTTAATACCAGTTAACCAGATTCTCTTACCCCAGTTCCCACTGATGTATAGGTGGAAGTTGCAACTTTTTCTTAGCAGTTCGACTTTTGCAGCCAGCACGAAATGCTTTCGGGCATTCAGAGTGAACTTGGGGTAAGTGAAGGATGAGCTGGGAACTGGGAACTGGGGCAGGGATAAGGATGCGGATGCGGATGCGGATGAGAAAAAAGGGGCGCCAAGTTAATTGAAAAGTATTGTTTGCTATTTCGTGCCATTCCGTTCTCGTCACAATGTTGACACTTCTCGAACAAAGTGGAGACACGGACGCTGGGCTGGGTAGTTCATTGTCAATTCATATGCCAAGCACTTACCTCACCTCCTGAAAAGTACATCCCGCTGGAGAGCAGTTTGTCTTGGCACAACTTTCAGTTAAAACGAGTAAAAGTATTTAATTCTTTTGGAGACAGCTTTATAAAAGTATTTATTTGTTCACATCATGGCTTACGATCGCTTTGATTGAGTTACTGATTATTTATGGAGCTGGCAGAAGCCCCTTGCTAGAACATTATAAATTATTGTATTGTATCGGGTTTCAGCGATATTCAAATAAATTTGTTAACCTAAGATCAAATATGACAAGCTTAATGATATGTGTCTGTGGGCTGTGTACAAGTCAATGAAGCCCCTTCCTATGGGCTTGGTCTATTAGCTTTACTTTGCTTGGCAAATTAAAATACATAATGTAGAGTATGGAAAGCAGTTAACCCACTCTCGTACGTTACTTTACAACCTACTGGTAGTGATGATGATATTACATATATTAAAATAAGTCCTGCTCCTATCCTGTGTTTCCTATCTGACTATCACGAACAACCTAATCTACAACTAATTAACAATAGCTGGTTACTCGTTATTATTAAAGCACTATGACGAGAACAGAGAATAAATAATCAAGACATTGTGTTGTTGCGACAAAACCACTGATAACTAGAACGCATGCAGGGGAGAGCGGTTGAATCGAGATTGGATTCCTGTCAGAAATATTATACATTTAGCTCTAAACATCTATGAGTATTATTTGGGATTGTTTTCGACTGTTGGGCCCGGGCTCTCAGCTGAGTAAGACGGAGTGCGGCTTAGCCCTGCCATTTTTGCTGATCTGTGCCGTGCGAACTAAAAGAGAACACAATAAATATTATTACAACCATTTGAAATTACGACAATGAATGTATCTTTATACGTACCCTCGGTCTCTGTTATGGTGGCCACCCCCATGAGCTGGAGGTTACGCAAGAGGGCGCCCAGATTGGAGCGGTCGTCCAGGTATTTGCTCTCTAAGCGTACAACGCCCAGCTTCTTGGACTTGGTCTGCGTGTGCCAAACCAGAATCTCTGTGCAATTCTTGCCCCGCGGCTCAATTTCATCCATACGCACGCTGATGCTCCGCAGAAAGAGATCCTCCTCATGGCCGGGCTTGTACGGCATATTTACATTGGGATACTGAGCCATGTACTCCAAGCTCACGGCAAAACCGGCCATGTCCACCGGCCAGCGTCGACCCGCCACCCAAGAGTCCAGAAAGGCCACCACTTTGCCCTGGAAAAGAATTAAATTAATTAATTATAGGTAAGATTTTATGTAAAAAAAGCTTAGACTCACCTTTCTCACTACCGGCCCGCTGATGGCATAGTCGGCAATCAGTCCGACGGGAAACATGGAGACCCTCTGAGTCTTTCTGATCTCCGAGAAGAGTCGCAGGTCGTAGGTATTGTCGTCGTCTCCAAAGTAGAGGACTCCGTTGGTGAGGTTGTGCTGCCGCAGCCACTGCAAGGCGGCTCTTCGATTGGCAACGCCCCGCGGTGCGGGGTCTACGTACCGGAACTTTGCAGGCATGGGACTGACCATGTGGGTGAAGGGAATGCCTGTTGATAACACGTTCTCTTATTAACACAATCTACTACGCAAGCTTAACATTTTTCTAAGATCTACCAAATCGATTGAGCAGGGTGTCCATGAAGTCGTTGCATGTCTGCTTATCGTCGGCCACCAACCAGTGTAATCTCGGGACATGGAGCAGCGTGTGCGCCAGTCGCGTCAGTTCCGGAATCTGTTCCCGCCGTGGATACGTGGGGGTAACAAAGTAAATCACCGGCAGCTGTCCATACTCCGAGTTGGGTTTGTCCTGCATAAACAGGCGGCGATCCTCGAAGCTTTCGCTGCATATGTGCACGGTTTCGTTGAGTGGCCCGAAACTGTTTCTATCTGTGAGGAGGGGTGGGAGAGATGGGTGTGATTAGTGGGGTCAGAACGGGTTCAATTAGAATTCTCCATGATGCCATGATTTAATCAGAATTTACAATTACTACAAAAAATTCGCTGATGCTCGTAGCTCAACTCATTGACCTCCCAGTTACGTGCCTTAGTGCCCCGATGAGTATCTGAAGCGATGACAAACAATCTGTGTGCGGTGCCTCTCCACATCTCAAGAGGTGCTAATCCATGTTTCTTAGATACTTTGCGTACGAATGATTTACTTAAGCCGGGGATAAAATGCCCCGTCACTTCCCAAACAAACTGAGGAGGCTGTCGAGAAATCAGTTTTGTGGAAGTTTTATGCACACATTTCAGAGATCAAAAAGCGATGATACAAGATACCGATGTAGACCGGCTAATTACCTAATGGGTTAATCCGTGTTGGGAATCTTACGCCAGCCATCAAAGCGTTAATGTGTTTTGATCGACTGCGTGTGCCGATGCCATTAGAGCACCTGTCCATTAATCGGGAATGAAAAGCGTAACGCACGCGACTGGGGGAAAGCATGGTAGAGGAGGAAGTCCGATGGACGACCGTGCTCCGATGCAGACCGTAGATAACCGGAAACGGACAAAGGGGCAGGCAGGGCTGTCCAAAGTATCTCCCCCCATATGTGTGATTAAATATTGACCGAGCAAATAGAAACCAAAATGTCATAAAGGCGGACTCGATCAATCGAAATGAAAGAATATAGCAGTTGGGGGCTTTTCCGAATGACGAATACTTACGTATTCGTTTCCCTCCCCTTATCCCCAATGGGCATTAACAATCGGTAAAGACACTGATAGTGGGGCTGTCCCATTGTACTGGCGGTGTACTGGCGAGGCACCACAACCACCACTTTGCCTAACGATAAACCACACACTTATCGACGGGCTGTGGGACAGCAATCTGGGCATAATCAAACACTCACGTACACGCCGGTTAATTATGACCCATATCTGGATGATGATGATGATGAGGGAGGCGGCTAGGTTTCGCTCCCCGATTACGGGCTATTGAGAATTCCCCGGGCACCTGATCTACGACCGTACGTTAGTCACAAATTGTTATTCGCTTTGCCCCTTATCGGATTCATTCACCATTTTTTTTATTGGTGCCGGGCCATCTATCTGAACGATTTCTTAAAATGGGGTTTCACGGAAACGGTATTTGTTCATTTAAGAACTAAAATAATTGATACAAAGTCTTGAAGTAATGAAATTCTATTTGGAAATGGGCCTATTTTTTGGAAGTGTATTATAAGTATATGAACTAAAATAAAAGCAAATTATGGTTTAAAAACGATTGTTTTTAAGGAATTTAGAACAAAGGAGTAGTATTGTCTATGTAATAAATATTTTCAACATAAATGAAAGGAAAGATCAGATAAAAACCTTTAAGCCAAGCCGTAATAACTCTTAATTTTTCTTATTCAATAGAAGGTATACTTATGCTATCGTCTTTAATATTGAAATACTATTAAAATTTATAAAAGAACGTGCTGAAATTTATTACCGACATGTGCACTGATAAAATAAAACACTTTGGCATGCGGAAACCGGAAACCGTCTGAAAATGTTGGAACACTTTGATGAGTAATAACACAAAATGTTATCTCCAACTTTTGTTTTTGTTTCTGTTTTTTTAATATACGAAATAAATTTTTTATGAATTTGTATAACTGATCTACTCCACTCCATTCTTCTTATCTCTAATAAAGTAGGCGGCCTTATTAGCCAGGAAATGTGTTCGAACTCTTATCACAGAAGCCCCGAGTTCCTTATGGATAACGATAGCAGCTAACGATTAAGCAGTGGAGACTCGATTTATTCGTCATATGTGGAAAATTCAGCTGAATTGACGCTTTCTTAATGTATCTTCCGAATCAGAGAAAGCAGCTGGCAGTGCAGTTAACAATTTGTAAATATTTGCACAGACAATTTGAGAGCAATTTTGTTTTACGGCTGCGTGTCCAATGTGCATAGTCAAATGTGCAGGAGGCAGACCCACCGAATTCCATTAACAATAGAGGAGAGGGTGCACCAGAGAGCGGGGCATGACAAATACTCGACACGCGCACTTGAAATGATACTAAAATAGGCTCGAAACAGATGAGAGCGTGGAATAAAGGTGCTCGAGTGCCAGGCGAATTATAAATATATTCATACCCGGGTCTGTGAGGCAACAATGCCGAATGCCAGACATTGCCCGCACACAAGATGTTGATAAGATTCTGGGCATACGTAAGTGTAAATTATACCCTCGAAAACTGCTAAGAACTAATTAACGCTTTTCTGAGAAATCTAGAGTCTAGATTTAAGAGATTTATAACTGGTAGTTGTTGCAATTAGACAATTGGTGTCACTCAATTTTGATTGGTGGAAGTGCTCTCCTCAGCTGAAATTTATTTGCTGCCAGTTCGACTTCAGATCGCATGACTTAAAGGCAAACAGAGCTGTTTTTGTTTTCCTAACCAACGAGACAGCAAAAGATAATCTCATTGAACTCATTTGCATTTGCTTTGAACTTGAACAGACATCCAAGAGGATGATTGGCATTGAATCAGTGGCGTAAATTAATCGATATAAACACATTGTTCTTCCTTGCAAATCTAGGTTTTATTCCCCTAGAAAGGAAATTGCGGAATAAGCCCATAAATAAGTCATACAGAAGAGAGCGTAGTCGTCTTCGAAAATACACTATCGATGAGATTGAGATGATGGAGATGATAAACAATTAAAAGGGGCAGTCACTTCAAAGTGAGCGGACTTCTAAAATAATAAAAAAAATATATCATGATGATTTTTAATACAACATTTAAATTGTAATATAAACCAAAGATATAGTTATAACGTTCCTCACCTAAAGTAACAACAACTCAATTTTAAAATTCTACACAAAATGTAATTCTTCTACAATTCCATTAGCTTCTATTAATTAAATACAACTAATTAATTAGTGTATTCCCTTAACAGCTGGGCTGGCCAGCCGAGTGAAAACGCCAAGTAAACTGGAAAATGTGACCTTGTCCCGGCTTTCGCTGATGGCTATATAAAAAAAAAAAGAAAACTAACGACCGAACGACAAGCGGAGCGATGTAATTGCCATTGGGCAGGGGTGGGTGGCTCGCTGTCGATGTACATTGGCAGTACATCCAACTACATATCGTGTTTGGCGAAGACAATAGTTACCAAATAGATCCAATTACGGTTAAATAATAAAAAAGCCGGCTGGCTAACCGTTGGCAGAAGTCGGACCCCGTCCAAAGCCGACGAGTTACATGCGCTAATTACTTACGTCAACTACTCTTCGGTGATTTACGAGAGCAGCTGGCGTCACGGCAAGCCTTTTGGGAGCCTTGACAAAACCCATTTGGGGATTTCGAAATAGCTTAAAAAAACAATTAAGGAGGCAATTGTGGGTTGTGATGGAAAATATACTTGGAATGTGGAAAGAAACTACAAAAATATACATTCCTATTATGCCTTTTTGTTTATGAAAAATTTTAACAAGGTTAGTTTAATTTTTATGGCGGAAAACAGAAGGTAAAGGTACATGAAAAAAAATTTAAAAACGCTAGTTTAATCACTTGGACAAACAGATATATTGCACTGATATGCCTTGCCTAAATGTAGAGAGCGCCGAGCTTTGATTGGCAGTAAGCCAACTGGGAAAGTGAAAGTGGTGGCGCCACGGCGAACTCACTTTCGACCAGCGGCGGTCGTGAGAGTGCACTTAACTGCAATTCCGCGACTGGGCGCAGCCCTCGGGTCAGTTGGAGGTATAGAATCAGGGTGGAACCAGTGACAAGAGCTTGACTTACATATCTCTGGTAACATTTTATGCTTGAAATTGTATCTTGAATATGTTTCATTTACTTCGTCGTCGTCGTACAGCTCCTCGCTTGAGTCCAACTCGTCTTCTAAAGGCAACCCTTCCTCGAAGGGTAACTCGTTCTGTGAAAGCACCTCGTTCGAACGCCTCGAAAGCCGCTCAGTCTCTAAGAACTTATTTAAGATCATCTCGTTGCCCACGGACATATCATTGTCGAACTCGTCTTCCACGTAAAACTCATTTTCTGTGGCCACCTCGTCCTCTGAGGGCAACTTCTTCGCGAGGCGCGACTTCTGCTCCGAATGCAACTTCCCTGTCGGACTGGGACTCATCATCCGCTTACCTAAGTCGTTGTGGGATCCCTCGTCATCCGAGTCATCGGAGCCACCGCCCAGTCCCAGGGCGAGGCGCGTGTCCACGCTGAGGGTGAGGTAGCAAAAGGCTATGAAGAACAGCGCCACGCCCGCCAGGGGCAGCAGGCAGCGACGACGCGTTTTCCGGGCCATGACCGGTGTGGCCAAGGAGCAGGCTGTCGTAGTGGAGCCGCTGTGGTTGCGCAGGTGGTAATGATGGTGATGCTGCTGCTTCGGCCGCCGCTGCTCGATGTCCTCGTTATCCTCGTCGGAGGTCTGCGGCTCGAGTGCCTGGTAGTGGGCACTTGACATTATGCTGGGATGCGGCTGCGGCTGCTGATGCGGATAAGGATGTGGTTGCGGTTGTGGCTGTGGCTGCTTTCGTTGTTGCTGTAGTTGGGGCCTCGGGCATCAGCTTGGGTGGTGGATTTGGTGGTTGGGGTGGAATCCTGGCTGCAGCTGCTGCATCCCCCGGCGGCCATCGGCGTCGATATGGGCTCAAGGCCAGCCTCCTGCTAGTCCTCCGTGTCCTCCTGGTCCACCCCTGCTGCTGCTGCTCTCGGCAAACAAACACGTTTCGCTTATTATACAATTTCTATAGTTGCTCCGACCCGAAATTATGCAAATTCCCTCGACATTTCTACACTCGATGTTCTCTGCCGACGCTCTTGCTTGTTGCTATAAAAAAGCCATCCGAAAATGTCACAGGCACAATCGCGAGCTCGGAATCGGAAGCACACAAAACACGCAAAGACGCCGCCTTCGCCGCTCTCACAAAAATCACAGCAAAATATTGCTTATTTCTGCCCGTCGTCTCCCCTCGACCCGCGCGCGCACCCTCTACGGTCTCTTATTATTTTATTGTTTTTGTTGTCGGTTCGAACGGGAGCCGTCTGTTGTTGTTTTCTCGGCTAATTTTTACAGTGTGACCGCTCTGCTGAAGTGTGTTACCAATTGACGAATTTCAAGAAATACCCTTTATTTCAAGCATAAATATGTCGTAAGAGGTTGCGATACTTGATAAAGCTTCTATAAAGGTGACGAAGGTGGAAAAGTGGAAAACTTGGCTGAACATAAACGTAATCAAAAACGTTAGGGTCTTATAATCCGTTAACGTAAAACTTTAACGTTAGGACAAATCTAAGTAGAAAAATTGGAAAATATAAATAAATAATTAGCTTATGGATTTAAAACTTTTATTCTTTTTATTCTTTTATGAAAATAACGTAATCAAAAAACTTTCGGTTCTCAAATCGTTGAGTAAAACTTGACGTAGGAAAATCTAAATTACAATTTAAAAAAAAAATAAAAAAGCTTATGGATTCAAAACTTTTATTTTTTTATTCTTTAATACGAATGAATTGCTTTTCTTTTTAGAAAGCAGTGATCCACGAATAAACCAACGCGGAAATATTAAAGTTTTAACTGAGAAAATTACAAAAATGTCGAAAGTCAATCAAAAACAATTTAGAACAGTGATCTTTCTGGAATAGTAAAAATTAAATAATTAATCTGTTTTACCTTTAATTTAAATATACATTAAATTAATAAAAAAAAGTAAGAAACCTAAATCAAATCAGTGCAATTTTAATTTTTAATATATAATTTATAATACTCCGGAACCAACACTCTGCGAGCACCTCAATTTACCTAACAAGTAGAAACATGCTGGCGTCGTATCTTATCTTATCTAGCCAGTATACCAATTTTAGTCGTTATTACTTAACCGTAACGGGCTTTGTCTGGATGATTATGATTACTAATATTTGACTTGGCTTCCATTTCGCTACTAAGTTATAGCTTCATCCAACAGCAACCCTGTATTCCAATCCCCTCCAGCAGTTCCATTACAAAACGGATAACGTGTTACATTTATTTGTTAGAGTTTACTCTCGGACAATTGCGTTTGTTTAATTGGTTCCAATACAAAAATGAACAATCTTAGTGTGTTTTTCTTTTCGTTTCTTGTGTTGATTAAGCAAGTATTACAATTAAAAGCCACTTAGTATCTCACTTTTTGCGTTGCTTCCAGCTGCTTCCGCCACATCCGCACACTCCGCGCGCTGCACTGCAGCACAGCCTCGAGCGTCACAGAGCCGAGGAGCAGCGGAAGCGGTCTTTTTTGTGGAAAGAGCAATCCCTGCACTTATGGAATAATTAACTAAATGTTTATGAAGAAAACTCATAGGTGGATCAGTAGTGGGCTGTCCGTCGACATCTAGGAGCTTAGATGTTGGCCTTGATGACATCCTCCAGACGCGTTGCATTGGCGCCGGCGAACTCCTCAACCTTGGTGCCGTTCTTAAGGAACACGAAGGTGGGCATGCTGGAGATGCCGTAATCCATGGCGATGTCTTCGCAGTCATCCACATCGACCTGTTCGAAGAGGGAGTTTGTTAATCTACATCTGAATTTACAGACTTTTATGTTTGGAAACTCACCTTCAGGACGACGACGGCCTCGGCGTACTGCGTGGCCAGCTCGGCCAGCTTGGGCGAGATCATCTTGCAGGGTCCGCACCAGGTGGCGAAGAAATCCAGCACCACCAGCTTGCCGGCAGCCTTGGTCAGCTGGCTCTGGAGATCATCCTGCAAAAGGAAAATAGATTTTTAAATTAGAGAAATAATATTGACCCAAATTTGTACAAGGGGAAAGTTTAATTAGAATTGGACGATTCGGGGTTATCATACATTGATCCGACGAGGGGTGAGGGAAGGTCCCCATCATTATCGCGGTCAGGTTGGCGATAAGGCAGCCAAAAAGGTTGTCAGGCATCCTCCCCAAAGTTGCCAAGTTGTAATCAGCCCCAGTAATCACCTATTGACGGGTTCAGTATTTGTACTGGCCAACTCTCGTGTGTATTTGTATATTCCATTTCAATTTCAGTATTTGGCCCAGTGACCAGCCACAAATCAATATTTCAAGAGTTTCGAAAATTATATGTGTATGCCAATGGGTGCGGTGTGGTGCGATGGGGGATATATTGCGGTGTTGCTGGGGCCGATTCCTGGCCCCGCCTCGCTCATGTCACGTTTTCCCAATGACCTTTAATTAATTGCGGGCGATGGCAATCGCAGAACAGAAAACAGGCAAAGAAATGGCTCTAATGAAATTGTTGTCGTCTCCCCCGTGGAACGTGAGGGGCAACCGACCGGTTTGCTGGAATTTGCATAAATAATTCACTTGCCAACTTAATACTGCTTGTTGTTTCTTTCCAATTAAATTATTTTTGGTTGGATTAGATCATTTTACTTCCAGTGGAAAGATTTCCGACTTGGGATGATTAAGATTACTGCATTCTTATGGCTGATTCATGGTGTATTACCATTGATCATCGAATGATGTTCATAAAGCATAATGGTTTGTTATGACTAAGTAGGGATGTGACAAAGAAATTGCTATGGATTTTCATGATTCACGGAATTATAATTTAATAGAATGTTCATTCACTTAAGTGTTTTAAATAATTATTTTTTTAATTTCGTGGAATATCATTTCGTTTTATAAAATACCGAAACTGTTACACAGTTTATATTTGTACGATTGGTTTATAAAACCGGTTTTGACTTTGAACATTAATCGGTATGCAAACAAACTGGCATTGTATTTTATAAACAAAATATTTTTATAATAAAAAACCTTGTGAAATGTTTCATTGACTCATTGCTGAATAAATAACCAGACTTTGATTTGTTTGTCCCGATTGTTCTGGCAGTTTCAAGTGGTTTCTGATAAGCTCTTTCTTTTTTATGTATGTTTTGCGGTATAAATTTAGACCACAAGCGGCAATGTTTGAGAGCGTCGCCTATATGTATATTATGAATTGAATTATCTGAAATGCTTTCCATAAGTATATTTACTCACATTTGCCCTGACGTAATATTTGTATTTATGCGCCGACCGACTGACCAAGCGCCCGACCGGTTCCTCGCCCCTTGAAACCCCTTCTTTCCCACGACGCCGCTGCCCCTTCCCTATCTACTCCGCATATCTGGCCTCCCCTTTGAACCGTTGTTCGTGTAACGCGCGCAACTTTGGACCGCCAAGCACACCCTGTGTGTTATAGCAACTATTTCGTATTTCGTATTCCTAACCAACAAACACAAGCCTCGACCACGACCGCGATAATGAATTGCTAACTCATGCCAGCGGCACACACTCCTCTGTGCGGGGGTAATTTCTCCTCCATATACAAAGTATGTAGTATATCTGGGCTAGATTACTAATGGAACGATTTGAAAATTTGAAAAGTCCGTTACCGGTCGGTCCATCCATTGGAGATGATATCATTGCGCCGTTCGAACTCTTCTCCTCTCCGCCTCCTCTCTCGCCTGTTCCTCTGCGTTCGCAGCTCGAGCGTGGGGGAGGGGAGCGTATAGCGTGGTAATTGGAATATTGACGATTGCCATATTTCGCGTGCCCCAAGCCGAAATCTTGAGGGAAAAACTACCTAACGGGGTTGCGGGGGTCATCCGGGTTACCCAACTGCAGATGACGCGGCGGGGAAATGCCCAGGCGGGCACAGATCCGGATCTGGCTGATGCTGGTGACTCACCTTGTCTTTCACCTGGTACACCATGTTGTCGATGCTTCGAAAGCGTTAGAAATGTACAAAAGTTACTTAATTAGCACAGCTCTTCGCACCGCGCAGCTTGAAATTTTTAATAGAGAGCGTGTTTTGCGGGTTGCTTTTATAGATTTTTCTAGGGTATATATATATATATCAATCTATCGATATTTTTCTAAAGATGATATATTTATATCACGATTTTTTTTTGCCCAATTATCGAAAAAGCGGTATTTTTTTATTTTAATTATTTTATTATTATTTTTTATTTTGATAAAAAAAATATAACATAATATATAATATAATATAGATATATTATTAGTTCACCTAATTTCCCGTGGATTCCACGTAAAATTTTCTTAAATGTAAGCCAACTGCACAAAAT
Organism: Drosophila bocqueti; assembly: GCA_018151655.1. NCBI lineage: Eukaryota > Metazoa > Arthropoda > Insecta > Diptera > Drosophilidae > Drosophila > Drosophila bocqueti. Next base: position 1,002,726 of record JAECXF010000149.1, on the reverse strand, counting down.
AAGCTGCGGCGGAAAAAATAATAATAATAAAAATCATTTTAATTAATTTTAAATCTATTAAACTGCGCGCCATTATTTCCCTTTTCTTTTAGCGACAATTCGTTGTCTCTTTGTTATTTTTCCTTTGGTTCCTCTTCTAATTTTACTCCTTTTTGCGGCAGAATCCTCTCCTCTCACACTCCTACTCTCATTGCCCAAATCGTCACAAATCCCAATCAGTAACGTCACAATGTGTAAACTCTGGGTCGCCCCAATCCCAAACGGAACCATGCTAAAAAAGGACGAATCGGTAAAATCCCGATTGGGAGAGAGCCTTCGTGTTTGATGTTTTGTAGCCAGGAAAATAGCCATGAAAATAGCCAAAAATAGCTACAAATAAAAAAATCAGTCGTCCGAGAACTGTTAAAATTCGCTTAAAAGTATAAATTAGAACGGAAAACATAAAACTTGCTATTTGCAGCTTTATTTTGAGTATTTGTAGCTGTTTTATTATTTATTTCGAGTCAAAAACAGCTTTTTTTCTCGCAAAAGTGGCAGCATTGTCTGCAAATATCAATCTATCGATATTATTTTTAAAATGATATTATTTATTTCACGATTTTTTTTTGCACAAATATCGAAATAACGGTATTTTTTTATTTTATTTATTTTATTATTATTATTATTTTTTTATAAAGAAAATATAACAATATTTCGCTATTTTCAGCTTTTCTTAAAGTGCACATTAAATTTGTATTTCTAAATTGGCGTAGATAAGCACGCAAAAGCAAAATACAAAAAAATGCTCATAGCAATGAAAAGTCTGGCAGCCTAGGTGGGATGGAAACATCATTTTTTTGCATTTGACTGTTGTGTACATAATCTAAAATAAACGTAAATTAAATTTAAAAATATAAAAATTTTTAAAACATTCATTTTTTTTTTTTTTTTTTTTTCCTTTTTTCCCCCCTTTTTTTTTTTTTTTTTTTTTTTTGAAAAAAATCGAAACATCGGTGTCTCCAAACATCGATGTTTCTGCACCTCTATGGCAGCCCTGGTAAAAATCCGAACCGTGGTGGGATAATCGGAATGCAACTCTGCAATGGTTCCATGCTAATACGCTAGGTGGCGTTTACGAAAATCGTTTACCAACAAGGCGGGAAACTTGAATTTTTTATGTTATTGGGTACAAATAAGTCATTGAATCAATAAATAATAATTTCAACTACTTTAAAAAATTCTCTTTTCAAATCAACATATTTTCATAATTTATTTGCCGGAAAAACAATGAGAAAACCATGTAACACTACGCGTACTGATGAAAACTTAGAAATTAAATTTCCCAACTAATCCTAATGCTACCTCGTCTATGAGTAACCCTCCGGAGATCGTCCTCGTGGAGATCGTTAAGTACTATTCAATGCGTTATTGACGGGGTGAGCGCCGTGGTGGACGCCGATGCGTGATGCAAGTGATGGTGGTGATGATGGTGATATGTCAGCGTGGGCGGTGGCGGCGGCGGAGGCGGTGGGTGGCCTGGGGGCGGGATAACTGCCGGGACACTGGCTACGCCCGCCGAGGATGCAGTCGCGAAGCTGCCGGCCACAGCCATCTGCTGCTCATAGCTGGAGTAGTGATCGTAGTAGCTGCCATATCCGGTGTCCAGGCTGTTTCCGCTTCCGCTGTTTACCACTGGTGCCGTGGTGGTCCCTGTGTCGAAATAGCTGACGCCGTTGTAGCCACTGCCACTCTCGTAGTAATGGTGTCCTGCAGAGGGATTCCCGCCGAACTGCTGATGCTGCTGCTGGTGCGCGTGCGTCTGGTGCTGCTGCATCTCGTACTCTGCCTTGGGACTGTAGTAATAGTCGTAGTTTTCCTCCACATACGGCTGCGTCTCCACGGTGGCATTGTACTTGATGGTGGGCGGCGGGAGAGCTGCTCCTGGCTCTCCCTTGCAGCCATTCTCCTCCTGACCGCCGCCCAAATGCTTGATCTGCGAGTAGTTGATGAACTCCGGCTCTGGAGTGGCCAGCTGTGGGCTGGATTCGTAGGAGAGCGCCTGACACTGGGTGTGCCCGTGCAGGGGAGCGCTCATCGCGTAGCCGCTGCCGCCGGAGGATGAGCTTTGCTGATAGGCGGCAAGCTCTGAGATGCTGCAGGTGTAGGGCAAACTGGGTGACTTACTGGGCGCCGCCGTGGCCGCTGCTGGAGTTGCGTGGTAGATGGGATAGTTGTAGGTGATGTGTTGATGGTTGACCGTAAACACGTTGGCTGCGGTTTCGCAGGGCACCGATGAGTCAGACCCACTTAGAGGCCAGGAATTGCCGGCATAGCTCGAGGATTGGGCCAACTGGTGGCTCCTTGTCGCTGTGCCGTCCTCCAGGTAGCTGCAGGTGCAGTGGCTGTAGCTGGTACACTTTCCACAGGCTGTCGGAAAGGAAGAGATATTTTATTAAATATTCTTGCCATTTTCCAGACGAATAAGTGCATTGACTTACCATTATACTGATATATGTCCAAGCCAGAGTGGCTCAAAGGATTGTTGGCCACCGGACGTTTGAGGACCTTGCCCATTAGGCTATGTTGCTGCTGATGAAAAGATAGAAGATATTAAGATATTTTATCCATAGAATCTGCTAGCTGAGAACTCACCTTCACCTGCTTGACCAGACCTGCAATCACAGACTTCTTGCCCAAACCTGCACTGCCCGATTTCCCAGTCAGAGGCGCTCGTCCAAAGGCTCTCTTGGAAACCGTCGAGTTCTTGGGATCCGGGCGCAGATGGTCGTGCGCTCCCTTGGCCTGAAAAAAGATGGCATTGCCGGAGTGCCGCCAGAAGTGGGTCACCGGATAACCGCAATGACCGCGACAGGGCTTGATCTCCAGCCGGCCGCCGCGACAGCTCTTGTTGGGACAGGCCTTGCCCTCCTGCTTCCGGCGCGCCTTGTCGCAGATCGCCGGTCGCAGGTTGATCTTGGACCCATTGGGCAGGGTGCAGTGCTGCGAGCAGACCAGGACGCCCAGGCAGCTCTTCTTCAGGATGTTCACGTTGTGGTTGTTCGTGTTGCGCATCGCCCAGCCGGAGATGTGCTTCTTGGCCTCCTCGTTGTGCAGCGAATAGATGTGTCTGACATGGCCATCGCTCCACTCGTTGAACTCGTCGAACTCCTGGTCTGGGACATGCGGCACGATAGCATCGTTGATATCCCATTCTCGCTTGCCCTTGCCCCCCGAAGACGACGACGACGAGGACGCCGGCATGGTCATGGAGCCGCCGCCTGCCACTGGCTGGCCAGGATTGGGAGCAAGGCTTTGGAGCTGGGCGTACTGGGCGAGCTGAGAGTGATCGGGCTGCTGTGTGAGGAGTTGCTGTGACTTGAAGGTGTAGCCATTTCTACAAGAGATTGAGATTTTTTATTTGTTTAGTTTGAGGGCATTAATTCGTGCGACTTCTTTTGATAAACAAAAGGAATTGGGTCTTTAAATTATTATATAACTTAAGACATCAGAAATATTAGAAAAGTAAAGAAATTTCCTTAAAACCCAAAGAAAGTGTTAAATGCTTAGTAAAATATCAGTTAAAAAATCTTAAAAACGGTTTTCTGATGTTTCTCGAAGAAATATATCTTCTCATATTTCAAAAACCTTTCTACCATAAACAAAAAATCAAAAGAACTGAATTCGGTAAGCCGCTGTTTCTATATTTCCAATAGAATTTTTCTGTTGAAATCGAATTAAAATAAAAAAATAATAATTCAGCCAAAAAAGCTTTTATTTTAAATCAAAAAGAAGTGTTGTATTAGCTTTTATTCGCGTAATAAATCTGCATATAAAATTTAAAATTTTTTTTTTATTTTTGACAATTTTAAAAAAGTAACATTTGTTTTCCTCAAACCTAAAACGATTCAGCTGTTTGTGCTGATCAAGAATATATATAGTTTATAGGGTTGGAAATGACTCCTTCCTTACAATTACTCCGCCACGTTTAGAAAATAAATAAAATTGTTATTTTTATTGTTGAGCAACAACAAAACTTGTAAGGCAATTATACTATTATATTATAAACTAAATAAGCCTGGTAACAAAAAGTCTATAAATATCAAACAGCTAAAGCCCAAATATTAAAAAATATAAGCTAGAAAAATAATTCATGTTACAAGATTTAAGATTTTTCCGAATCTCTGAGAATTTAAAAATTTCTTGGCTAGATTATACCATATTATAATGTATTTTAGGAAGACAATTTTATATTCTTTTTTCTACATCTTTAAGTACTATTCATTTGAATTAAGTTCAACCTTTTACATTCCTTTCAAGTGACTCTCTTCTGGGTCATAATCCCATCCTCAATTGAAAACTCCTTTATTACCCCTAGCAAGATACACTTTAAGTGACCCATTTAAGTGCGGGTTAATCGCTTAAGCTTAAGCATCGTTTAAGGAAACTGAAATCCTATCTTAATTGCGCCCTAAACGGCGTGTCCCTTGGTGTTCCGCCAATCAAATGAATCGTTTGGTGGGCTTTATGGGCGCCATGTGAAGCACATAACTCTCGGGGCCAGTTTAGAGGGCCAGTACCGTTAGCCGCTGGTAATCCAAGCCAGAATCGTAATTCGAGCGCCAGTTGGGCGCAAATTATGTCGCGTGACTCAGCACGGCACTGCTAGACTAGCTGGAGGAACCGACTCTCAGGTGAGACACACTCAGAGTGTGTGTGTGGGAGTTATTAGAGAGAGACTCGCTCTGCAATTAGCCATAAATTTGTTCGAATCGATCTGAGCCGCAGCGTTTTTATGTGTACTTGGAAGTCAGCAGGTTGCACGCTCTCCCATACCTGGTGACTGTGGATCGCTTGGTGGTCCCCGAGTGAACCTGTTCGTGGTCAGGGGATCGCCTTTGTTTTGGGTCCGTAAATTGACTGCTCGACACTTCGGGGCGCTCGTTAGTCGCGCTTATCTGATGCTGATAGCGTCTCACTTCGTTCCCGATCTGTAGGTTTCTGTGTGTTCGCCTGGGGTCTCATAATAAGTTTGTCACCTAGAAAATATGTCTCTATAGATAGGTGGCTTTTCGGATCGCCTCTTTGACCCTTTCACTCGAGCGCCGCTTCGCGTCCCCTCACCAATGGATCTCAGAATATCTGAATTTTTTGTGGATCGCCTACGCCTGCGTGTGGTCCGGCGGGTTCACGATCCGCGGCACACCCCGCGGCTCTTTGGAGCGGACTGGAGTCGGGGTCGGAGTGCCATTAACTAAGCTGTGGCCCATGCCCAGCGTGATAATAAAGCGTTTGAATCATTTACATGTTTTTTTTTCCCCCGGTCCAGCGCCTCCCCCGTTAGCGTTTGATTTGTGGCCCATTCCTCATCGGAGATCGGATCTATCCAAAGGTGTCTTGAGGGCTCAACACTTACGCATCTGCGCGAGATGAACGCGTGTCAACGGAGACTCAATGAGAGCTGATTAGGAATAATTGGAAGGTGGTCTTTTCCCTGGGGGTTTTTGATTTATTTTGGGTCTAATTAAAAGGAGTATACTTCGGGGGGATATGTATGGGGACCTCTGTTCTGTAATATTTCTAATGGGTGTGGAATTTAATATCTGATTTGACTAGGATGAGGTTTGTGATGACAGTTTATGGTTCTACTTTGAAACCTTTGTCTTTTGTTATTGTAAAATAATATACTGGGACAAAACATTAAAGATTTGAAGTTTTTCTCATCCTGATTTCAACTCTTCCAGTTTTTTTTTTGCTTTATTAAAAACGTCTTGAGAGCCAACAACTTTTAAAATTTGTACCTCAAAGAAAAATATATAAAAGATACAATCACAAAGACCTAAAAAGACTTGTAAGTAGTTGCTTAATTTATGCATATTTTATTTAATGAACCTGCGTAACAGGGTATATTCTGAACCTTATTGCATTCTGCAAACTGTTAAAAAACTAAAACTAGCTACACCTTTCTCAAGACCATAAAGAATTCATCGAATTAAATAGAATATAAATGATATATACAATATTTCCTAGCTTCTAATATTTGAATTCTTTATTATTATTATTTATCTACCTTTATTTACTAATTTTCTAATTTTGCATCAATTAAAATACCCTAAATCCAAACCTTCTGTCAATAGAGATTATGGAAATCTTCTTAAATCAATAGTAAAATACCCCCTTATTCATCCTTCGGCAAACACTCTTAGCCGCAACTTACATAACAACCATATTCCAAGTGAAACAGCTTCTTTAATCCAAGGAAGCGGCTATGCAGACTTGAGAATGTGTCCAGAGGACAGCTAAACGTGCACTTAATTGAGTTTTCTCGGATTCGAGGGCACACTTCACACTGCCATCACTAGGCGGGCATTGTAAGCCAATTAGGTGACACTTGTATCTCGCGGATAGCCGTCGGCTAGCTGGAGTTTTCGCGGATGGCGGATGGAATTCACGAATTGCGCGCACGCGACGCCAATCGCGAGGAGACAGCCGTGAGAATGACGACCTGAGCTACCGCTGGGGCAACCTGTGAGCGAGCGCTGTGAGCGGTGTGCGATGCAGCTGGGCGGGATGTGCGCGCGTATCTGCCAGATACTTACGAGAAACAAAAGAGCAGCAGACAAAAAAAAAAAAAAACGAAAAAACAAACTTCAAGCGATGCCAAGTTTTGTCAACAAAGGAACGATGGATATTATGGCTCCACCTACAAAACCCCGGGGAGCGGGGTCAGAGCCACCCGCATAATTTGGCGAAAAACTCCACGCAGACGACGACGTCGGCGCATAATCAGCGGCGTCGGCGGCGGCCAACAGCTGCCGCCTTGGTAAGACGTATCCATCGGATACTCTTCGCTTCCAGGCGGCAGCCACTTCCAGTTCGCTGCCCGCTTGTGATTGGTCGGATAATCCCCCGAGCGCACACATCCATCGGATGGTTCTCTCTCGCTCTCAGTCTATCTCTCTGGGAGTTTTTGAAGTTCTGGATGCAAGAAGGGGGCCACAAATGGTTGAGGATGTGGATGTACATGGATGTATGTATGTTTGATAAGCATCACAGAAATTTAATTACTTATTATGCCGCTTATCAGGACCCATTGTTCTGCCTAAGGATATGCCAGCAATGGAAATTTCAGAGGAGAGAGCATAGAAATTCAAGGGTTTATCGCTGGGAATGTTTGGCAGCTTGGCGATGGATGATTAATGGTCGGGGAAGGCGAAAAAATGCCGAAACATTCGATTTAAAAACTTCGGGAAACTGGAAAATTTGTGTTATTGGGGTTGTTGTTTTATCTAAATGCAGTTTGAAAGTAAAATGAACATGATTTAGAGGAATAGTTAAATAAAAAGGTTTTTTAAGAAATTGAAATAAGTATAATCTTAATGAATGGAAATCTTTTTACAAGTTGGAAACAAATGTTCTACTAAATTATTCAGATAATTATTTAAATATTTAAGAGGGCAAAAAAAAGATGTAAACCAAATACAAAGGTTTTTATTTCATATTATTTGTAAGAAACTGTATAGTAACTAGTTCCTAAAGTAGTAAATTATAAAGAAGAATGATATTTACCAGCAAAATTCCATTTCTTTGTGCTGCAGCAGACCGTGGAGTTATTTCTTCCCACCTCCAACTCCTCCATCTCCTTCTTGGTCGTTGACTTGTCGGTAAGTTGGGCTTACTAAGAGCTACACAAGTGGCAACAATATCAGGGCCGGATCAGCCGGAGGGGCCAAGCACCGACCAGGAGTGGGGGGCACTTCTGGGCCTAATGCTCGCTGCGTCTTGTGTTTTCACCTGATCAGCCCGCATCGCCATTTGGGCCAAAGTTACAGGCCAACAAAGAAATGAAATAAAATAAAATACAATTTATGCGTCCACTTGGTAGCCACACACAATTAACCCGGGAAGAGGAGCAATTTAACTGGCGGACAGAAAGAAATGGAGGAGCCTAACAGGCGTTAAGGTGAAAATTGAAAATGCCGTTGACAGGAAATGTAAATGGTCGCAGCGCCCAGTGGCAACTGTTGCTCACCGACTGTGACAGGAGGGGCAGGAGGAGATCGCCATACATACTACCTCTTTATATAGATATAGGGGATAGGGCCTGGAGACGCGTAACTACGCGGTACTGGGAGTACCTGGGCCATGGCTGCTGGCCATGTTGTCGCTTTAACGCTCCACAACGCAAATGATACGGGTGACAAATGCAGCGACGAAATACCAGAAAATGGAAGATATGCTCACAGTTTTACAACCAACTAACAGTTTCTCCCCCGATCCGAGTTATCGCCCTGCTCGGGTCTAGGTTCAGGCAGCTGCCGCTCTCGGGGGTTTTCGCAATTAATTGCCCAACATTATTTTATAAGCATGCGCAGTTTAATGTAGGTACAACACACACACAGTATACACCCGGTGTGGTCCCACCTTCGATCTCCAATCCAATCCCGATCCGAGCCATAGATCCAGTGTCACGCTGGGCTCGGGCCACTCTCTAATGAGCGCGTGCTCCGAGAGCGCCAAGCTCCAGCTGTTCCAAGAAGGGCCTGTCATTGGGGTCTCCGCACACACATTGTTTTTTGGGTGTTTGAAAAATATTCCATAATTTCGGTTTTTTTAGCGCATCAAATTAATCATCGATCTGTTAAAATAAATAAAAACTGGTGTACATTGTAATGGTTTCTCGAGTAAGCTTTTGACCTCAAAAATATTGATAATTAATTTGGCCAAAGGCACTGAGGGAAAAATTGTAGCGAAATTATTACTAAAATTATAACGGAACTTGTATTAAAATATGGGGGAAATAAAGGTTAATTTTACAAGTAAAAATTAACTTATTACTCCAAATACATTTAATTGTGTGCTTACATTTTTTAATAACATTTTAGAAACAATTCTCACCGTCAGAAAAGCTTACCCCAATTAAGAAGGAACCTCTCGCAGACAGCCTTAAGTATTGATGACCCCTATAGTATGTCGAGTGTTTTGTTGACACATTGCCGACACGTCTTTCTCCGACTGTAGGGATCCCAATCTCGGGCCACAGCGAAGTGTGACTTTTGTGGCACCCAGCAAAGACAAAGACCGAGGGCAATTTTTCCATTTACGCAATTAATTGGTCGTCGCGCTGGGAGGTCCACTAATAGACCGAGTTCCAGCCGCAGTCTCAGACCCTAGAGCAAAGCTCATCGGCGGATTAACGTTTCGCCTATTGACTGATTGCTAGCCGAGCGCTCACATCACCCACAAAAATAACACCAGAAATATTTGTGAGTATATTTTTGGGTTTCCGAGATTTTGATTTTGACAAATGTGCGTACGGAGCCCTCGAGGTGTTAGGCCCTCCATGGCTAATGGCCCTCTTTTGGGGCCCAGGCATGGCCTTATAAATGGTCTCGATTAGAACCCAATTACAAGGGTGGTGCGCTCCGATAGCCCCCAGGACAGGCGACTTACTTTTGATCGTTGAAATTATGACTCATAAATTTAATTTTATGACTTCGTTCGCCTAACAGAACAATCAAGAAAGCACAGGAAGAAGATATCAAAAGTAGCGAGGCCCCATGGAAATGTGTAGCAATGTATGGCCCGGGCAAGGTGCCAAAATTATGCGGATCGCGGACTGTAATTTTCGCACCGAAGGTGCTTAAAGACCCTGCCATTTGCTCATTACCGAAAATTACACGAAATCGCATGGCGATGGTGCCAGGTCGGAGCAGGTCGGAGTCCTTGCAGTTCCTACACTTTAATCAGCTAAATGGACTGTTGAAAATTCGGCGCATTCGGCCTCATCAGGCTTCCGAGCAATGTTTGCATAATGAGCTTGGGGCGGGATCCAATTCCGGGCCTAATGTGCTCTGCTCATGATCAGCTTGATTGGGGGCCCCAGTCAGGATGTGTCAAGGAACCCGACCCTCATAATTGAAGTTGGAAGGCAGTTTGAAGCGAAGCGAACGGTGTCGATGATACCTGGAGGAGAGGAGAGGGCATGGACCTTTGCAGTTAGATGCCTCTGGCCATTAGCGGTTTATTCTACGAGTAAAAACATATTTAATCACTGGGGGAAGGCCTCCTAAATTAGGTATAAATTAGTGAAACATCAAATTTAATGAGTAAACCTGAAGGTTTGGGTCTGAAAAAAACCTCTTGAAGATAATTATTACTGTTTCTTCACTTGTAATTTCTTTATTTAATCAATGTTTAGCGCAATGCATACCTTCAAAAAACCCATACAAATTTAAGAAATTTATTATTAAGTTTTATACATTTATTATCCCTTGAAATAAGCTTATCTTTAAGCTGCAATTTTGTTGCTATACCCCTATGTCTCAAGTTAAAAATAATATCTTTAACTTGAATATATTCTAGTAGAACTTACTATGAGTGGCCCTTTCTTTTTGTCCTTGCTCAACTCCTTATCTGAAGCACATTAATTAAAAGCCAGTGCTTCTGTCTTTAAGATACTGCGATAAGATAAACCCTTCCTGCTGGGAGGTGATGAGAGCGCGAGCCAGCCTAACTGGATTTTCGATCAACAGAATCTTTCGCAGAACCAGAACCAGATTCAGAACCTCGCCCCAGCAGATGGCCTACAAAGAGTCCGAGAAATCTGTGACCAACATCCCGCATAAGGCAGTAATCAAGTCATTCCAGACCAGATCCCAAAACCAAGACCAGACGACAGCGGCACGCACGACTTGACCTGCCTCAAAAAGCCAGCTGGACAAGATCGCGGGCGGGGGAAGACGCCGTTTAAGTTAATTACGATTATGATTATGATTACGATTATGATTGCGATTACGTTTATGATTATGGCATGAGCCTGAGCCCGAGCTTGAGACCAACTTATCGGTACATCAATGGGGGGATTATAGAAATGAAAAGTGCTGCGTGCAGTCGGCGGAATCAGAATATTGATATTCGATTAGTGTAGCGGGGCCAAAACAGGTGCTACAGGTAACTGGAGAACGCAGAACCAATGTAAATAATAAGCAACAATTAATTTACTCTCCTGAGAATTATGGGCGTGTGGATGCAGGGCACGTATGCAGAGACAGAGGCAGTGGCAGTGGCAGTGGCAATGGCACGGGTTAACTGGAGTCGGGAGCATGCAGTCCCCACACACATCTCAAGCAGACCACGAAGAGGAAGTGGCTAAGACTGCGGCAAGCCGCCAGTCCAACAGCTGCACTTCATCGCCGAGTTATGCTGGCTGACCTCCTTTGTGCCCCTCTCCTGGAGGAGATTTCCCTCTGTGTCTGCCTTCGGGGTTGCTCGGTTGCCTGGTTGGTGGCTGCGGCTCCAGCACGTGCTCGGCGTGGCCCTGCGAAAGGTGCAAACTGGGAGATACAAATATGTGAATAGGGAAAACTCCCACGATCATTTGGGCCTCAGCCCACTCGAGATGATGTATTGATCTATGGTCTTCTGCCGCTTTAGCCCCTTCTCCTCCTCCTCTGTATGATCAATCAATCTCGTGGCCCTGGTTTTACCAGCCGAAAGTCCAAACAAAACCTCTGACAATTGCCTTTGACAGTTTTTACCGTTCTCTCCCCCGATTGTTGTTTATGTCTCGCCGATTATTATTTCTGCAGCGCCTCTTTTTGCATATGCTGATTTGGGACTGCGATTCCAATTCCGATTCCGGAACGGGAAAGGGAGTGATTGATAATGGACAGTCGTCAGGCAGTCAGTCAGTCAGACAGGCAGTCAGTTGTTCAGTCTGAGAGCAGCTGTTTTGTCAGGCACCACTAGTGGTTAATGGATATTTAAATGGCTTTGATTGTCTTGAAATTGCATGGGAGAGTGTAAATAAGGCCTTAGTTAGGGAGGGATTAATATATTTAAATGAAAATATGTTTTAAATAAATAGTTTAATAATTCAAATGAAAACTATAGGCAAATATATGTTTACAACTTGAAAAACTCTCTTTAGATATTAAACACTTTCGTGGGTTCTTCATTATTTATTTTTAAGTATTTTATTATAAGTTTGACTTCAATGTTTTACTTTATTTTATAGCATAATTTTTTCTTGATTTTGTATATTTAAATAGTAATTTCTGTAGTATTTTTTAAAGCATTTACGAATCATTAGTTTCCCTCTTGATAATATTTTGTTTTGTGCTGTTAACTAGGACCTTTCGACTCCTTTAATAGTGACTTTTACAATGCCTACTAATGCAGAATAATCTATTATCTTCTCTCGGCTCTTCTGCCTGTGACAACTAATATCCATAAATATGGCCAACATCAATTTGATGCACTTTATTCTTTTACCATTCCCGCATAAGCGGAGGCACCTTTGTCGCGTGCCTGGTCCCATCGGTGGCTCCACTGCAATAAAACCATAAAACCATCGCCCAAACAAACCCAGCTAATTAACAACAGAATCGCGGGCGTATTATCGCATTCAAATTAGCAAAGGACACACACAAGCATCATTGAATTTGAGGATTGCCCAAAAAGCATGCCGAAATGTTGTGTCAATTTTTATGTGGAAAAAATCCATATATGTGTACCCAAAAAGCAGAGGAGTAGGTAAACACACACAGGCGAAACAAAGAGCAGAGCAGCCACCACGATTTTGTGGGCCATAAATTACTCGAATCATTTGGCCCAGAACGACCTCGTCAGCAGGACGCGACACTCGACTCGGAAAATGCAAACTGCAACTGCAACTGCGGCATTTCATTAGTCAATGCACATTTATTGGGAGGGAGGGGAGAGAGAAGAGGGAAGGTGAGGGTTGAATGCAACCTTTCCAAAACAGAATTCGATGCTAATTTCGGGCCAATAAATTACACCTCTTGACAGTCATGCAGAATGTTTGGATGGATCTGCGAAAAGTTATGTTCCTCCACTGATTGCAATCAGCATTTTTTTCCATATTGATTGCTATCGGTTTTCCTAGATTTCCTCCATTGGACCCCACACGAAAGTCACCTTGCTAAACGTCCAGTAATTAAATCATACTCGAAATTAAGAGTCTAACGTTTTTATAAGGAAAATCCCACAAAATCACCACGGGCTGTCTGGAAAACAACTCTGCAGGAGATGTTGACCCGAGGCATTTGCACTTCACACCTCGTCGAACCCCAACAACCTCTCTCACACCTCGAAGATAGAGAACCTGGAGAGAAGCTGGTCCATAGGCCGAGATCGAGACGGAGACACATCCTGTGGCGCATGGCAAGACATCGTCTGGTGCTCGTCGTCATTAGTGTCAGCCAGTTCGGAGGCGTCTTCCTTGGCTGCCACCTGCCGGGAACGTGCCTCGACTGACGTTACAATTACCTGGTAATGCGAGGCTCGATGAGTACGACCACAGAATCACTAAACACACACAGTCAGGGTATAGGAGCGATGTCACCTCTCCTCTACGTGAGAGAAGTCCACAGGAGAGACATTCTACAGCTGCAGTCATCAATTTGCAGTTGCCATCTAGGAGTTCCTTGTGGTCTATGAGTTGTCCTAGCCCCTGCAGCAGGTTTTAAATTAATGTTCAAATATCATACCAAAGTCAGAGCACACAACTTGCTACTAAAAAATAAACATTTCTCCCATTCTCAACATCCTTTAGGGAAATATAATTACATTTCCAATGATTACTTCCTCTAATAAAAACCTCAAGAACCCAGATGAGCTAGAGAGCCCTTATATCTAAACCCAGGGGATGATATGAGACCCACTTCCAATCATTATATGATATTTTTCCAGCTCAAGGAGTCTTGGTTCCCATTGAAGATCGGAGCATATTTATGGGATTACTCCCGTCAAAGAGTGGAAAACAAAGAATTTTCACACTGCCTCGGGACCAGGAGCAGCTACCAACGTTTCCTTTTCTTTCCCGAAGACCAATATAAATCCAATTAGCACGCCTTTGTCTGATCTGGCACACACACACAAGGACTAGCAGGAAGGACGAGAAAGAAGCGGAAGAAAGGAAGCAAACATTTGGTTCAAAGGGAAGACGAGCACAATGGCAAGAACTCTCAACAAACACTTCAGCGGCGTTGATGTCTCAGGGGTTTCTGGGGTTCACAGAGGGGTGTGTTGTCCTCGCCAAAGTTTATGACTTGCGCACCTTTTGTGCTCACCATTAAACGCTATTAGCGGGCATTTAAGGATCGCTTTTCGGGAAAGGTTAAACCGGGGTCAGGAGTGAGGAGCAAGGAGAAAGGAGCGATCGGCGAGGAGGGTGTTCCGCCGCACACCTAATCTAATTAGCCGCGAGCACGCAAACAAGTTCACGTGGGAAAATTGGAGCAAACCGAAGCCAAAGTACTCCAGGAGCGGCGATAAGCGCGTGGGCCGGGGCCGGGATAACTCCCAGATCGAGAGATGGGTGTGTGTGGGAAGTGGTCTCCTGTTATTTATGGACTACAACTGCCAGCCAGAGGGACCATTGGATATGGGAAGAGATCGCAAACACAAACGCAATCGCAATCGCGTTCAACGCCCAGTGTCGTGTGTCAGTGTCAGTGTCCCGAGAGAATCGCATCAATTTCTGCACTTTATGTGACATAATCCCAGCCAGAACGGGCGGCTATAAAAGCCGGGCTCTGGGGCTCCAGCCTCCACAGTCTCGCGTGGCAGCGCACCATGTGGCGTCTCTGCGGAATCGTTCTGCTCTTCATTGCCTTTGTTTCTGGCCAGGCCAGCGAGGACGAGGATCTCGGCAAGGCGGTGCCAGACGAGGATGATCCCATTGGCAACAACAAGGAGCTGTCGGACCTGGTCATCACCACCGCTTTGGGCAAGATCCGTGGCACCATTCTGCCCTCCCAATCGGGACGCAACTTCTATGCCTTCCGGGGAATACCCTATGCCAAGCCACCGGTGGATAGACTTCGATTCCAGCCTCCAGAGCCGGTGGAGCAGTGGTTTGATGTCCTGGATGCCACCTTCGATGGACCCAAGTGTCCCCAGCTGGGTCTCTTCAGCGGGGATGTGAGCGAGGACTGCCTGCGGGTCAATATCTACACCAAGGAGCTGCCCAGCGAGTCGCAGCCGAATGTGAGGCGTCCAGTGATCGTGTTCATCCATCCGGGAGGCTTCTACTCCCTGTCCGGTCAGAGCAAGAACTTCGCCGGACCGCAGTACTTCATGGATCGCCGCCTGGTACTGGTCACCTTCAATTACCGACTGGGCTCACTGGGTTTCCTGGCCACGGGTACCAAGGAGGCACCCGGCAACATGGGTCTCAAGGATCAGGTACAGCTCCTGCGCTGGGTCAAGCTGCATATTTCCCGCTTCGGTGGGGATCCCACTTCTATTACCCTGCTGGGGTATGGAGCTGGAGCCATGGCTGTGACCCTGCACATGGTCTCGCCCATGTCGAGGAGTCTTTTTCACCGGGCTATCGTGATGAGTGGAGCTGTGACGGGTCAGTGGTCGCTGCCCGAACACCAGATGGATGTGGCCACCAAGCAGGCCACGCTGCTGCACTGTCACACGGAGAACACCACCGACATGATAGACTGCCTACGAGGGGTGAGCATTGCTAGAGATCCTTCTTGTATTTCCAGTGTAATGTAAACTCTAATCCCTAGAAACACTACCTAGAATACGCCAACACCTTGCCCAAAATGTTCGAGTTCGACCGAAACAATCCCTTGATCCTCTGGAAGCCTGTCATAGAGCCGGACTTTGGCCAGGAACGCTTTCTGGTGGATGATCCCATAAAGAGCTATCAAAACGATGACTTTATGAAGGTGCCCATTATTACGGGCATGACTAAGGATGAGTTTGTGGGACCAGCACTAAGTGAGTACCTCCTTCCCACCTAAGACTCAATAAAACTAGATTATCCCTAACAGCAATCCTGCAAAGTCCTTCCCTGCTGAGCGCCCTGAATGAGAACTTTGAGTCCCTGGCTCCCGTCTTCTTCATGTACAATGGCAGCGATCCTCGGGCGGCTAATATCAGTCAGGAGCTGAGGCAGCACTACTTCCAGGAGCAGCCCATCGATGCCAATCGTTCCTTGGACGCTTTGTCTAACATGTACTCGGATGCCTTGACGGGTTTTGGCATCCATCGATTCGTACACTTGGCTGCCAGGTCCACGAAGGTCTACTACTATCGATTCTCGTATCAGGGTGCCAGGAGTCACATTTACTACCCGGAAGATGCTCCCTACGGCGTGGTGCATCACGACGATCTGATGTATCTGTTTGTGGAACCCTCGATCAGCCGCATGTTCACCGAGGAGGATGACGAGTTCCGCATGGTGGACATTATGGTCAGGATGTTCTCCGCCTTTGCTTATAAGGGGTAGGATTAATCACAGATCCCTGACGAATTTATTCTTACTGCGAGTGCAATTCCAGTGATCCGAATAAACCCACTGACCTGGCCTTGAGGGACATCCGCTGGCGTCCGTTTAGTTTCAAGAAACGCTACTATCTGGACATTGGCAGACACCTCACTCTCCAGGAGAACCTCAATGCCGAGCGCTACGAGATCTGGAAGCGGCTCTTTCCGCTCAACTGGCGGCGCCAAACCAAGGAGGCTTGAAGGCCCTACTGTACTTTTTCAATAAAAACCGCCACTTGGCATATTTATTTCCACTGCTATTTGTTTTTTGTTTTTTGCTGCTGCCTTTCAGTTGCCAAGTGACAGGCAGTCAGGCCAATTGGCATATTTTCAACTCTCCAATTTGATGATGAGCGCCTCCCCCTGGAAAGTTGTTGTGGGTCTTCGTGTCATCGCTGTGTGGGTGCATATATTATACGACAGTCGGCACCCGATAACTCCGCAGCGCTACGTGTCGGGCATTATGGATTGTCGTCGATCGCGTGCCTTGTTTAGGCACAGAGAGAAAATTTTAGGGTAGTTTGTTAGGGGTAAAAATATTGAAAAATTCTCATTGTATGTCGTTGTTTAACGCAGATGCTGTAAAGATACATTTTCCTAGGGGTTCGGTATATATATTATATTATTATTAAAAAATACAAAAATCTTTATTAATTAAACATTTGCAGTAAATAAATTTGTATGTAAAATTGAACAGGAGATTATATTCTGTGCTTTCCAAAATTTCAGGAGTCTACCCAATATTTACTTCTTAATGATTTCTTTAATTTAATTTACAATCAAATCTTCGCATAAATCTTTTCTAGACTTTCCTTTAAAATTCCCCCATTTTTCCCCCAGTGTAGACCACCTCCGGCAAAACCTCGTCTGTTGCCGTCACCGCACATCTGTGCTGTGCTCTGATGTGTTGTTCGCCGGAGCCTCATCCACTTTGCCATCGTTGTTAGTGGGTCGCGCACAAATGTATTTTCGTTTTTATTGCTCTTATCGGAGTTTGGTTACGCTCCAGAGCATGACAATGTCAAAAGCGGAGTCGGAGGAGTCGTCCAATTCGACGGAGTGGCTCGTGTCCTGGTCATTAGCATAAAGGCCGAAACACATGACGCTCGCAGTCGTCCAACCAACCACCCATTCATCCATCCCATCCATTCCATGACATCCTTCCAATTGGCAATCGAGTGCTCTGTCATGAGTCACGCTAGGGTCCTGATCCTGCGGGGGTGATCCAACCACCACCACCAGTTGGAACATTTTTAATATATTTATTTATGCAAATTGCAAGGCAACCGAATGTGGTCGCCTGCTATCGCCGGCAATAGATCAATGTATGTCCGGGGTTGCTCACTTTGATCGTTTCCACTTTAGTTTTAATTGTTTCGCTTGTCAGCGGAGATCAGGAACGAGAGCAGCATATGCTGCCATAATTTGTTGAATGCAAAAATGGAAAAAATATAACCAAATAGAAGGAAAGTTTTTCCCCGCAGGAGAGTGGGATTCCAATCGCTGCGACTCTGGCATTCCAATTTCCAGCGAAATATTTGGACAAGAGGCCAAAGCGTCGGAGCAGATTTCGATTTCCGCGAACTGCCAAAGCGCAAATAAAGTTGTGAGAGCTGCTCTCTGCTCCCAGCTTCAACTCCCAATCCCCATCCTAGTCGCAGTCCCAGTCCCAGTCCCAGAGCCCCCAGGGTCCAAATCATATCAGATGGAGTCCCTGGAGCCTAGAGGTGTCGGTTCGGCCTTTCCTGCTGCGACTGCCGGCCGACTCGAGGCGGCCAGGCCAGGTTTTATTGACTGATGGAAATCGCTCAAAGAGCAGTTGAGCCGAGCTTGCTTGCTTGCCCACAAAGTGTAATTAGATTGCGAGGACGAGGACTCAGACGCGGACGCGGATGCGGACTCCCACCGAACCGCAGAAATGGCATTTCCACCTCTGCGGTTTTCCCTGGCCAGAAAGACGCGTGCTTGGAACTCCTGCTGTCAACATCAGTGCGCAGGAATCTCTCGGAGCTCCGCTTGGTCCAGGCAATGAAGTTGTCTGGCAATTGACGCGCGATAAGCCCAGGAGACACAGTTCGAAGCTGCGCTGAGAGGCCGAAACAAAGGCGATCCGGTCGCGAATCTCCAGTTTTACACGGAGAAAAAGTTGAAGGAATAAATGTTGAGGAAAAGTTAAAGTTAAGGTACACAAAATGACACTGCTTTATTTTGTTCAAATACATAAACAGAAAAATAATTAATTGAAAAGTTTTTACCATTAAACTACTCATAAAATTGGAAATTATAAGCACAAAGTAGTTTCTTTTTAATTTAGAAAAATAAAGAAACAATCCAAAAGTGTAGAAATCTTTACGTGTTAAATTAAGGAAAGAAATTTGTTTTTAATAATATTTTGCATTCATAATTTCTTTAACAACATTTTGAAATTTTAAACTTCTTTGTTTTTAAATTGAATACTAATTTTCGTTTTCAGTGCCTTTGTTGTTGGTGTCTCTTACATAGAAAAATTTGCACAAACATCACAAAACTCATAAATAACAACAACAACGACAGCAGCAGAGGCAGTTGAGGCCGCAGCAGCAGCAGCAGCTAAAGTTGCAACAGGAACAACAAACATTGCATCCAGAAAGTGTCCACCGATCTGCGACTCTTGACTCTTTTTTCCATAGCCTCAGCGATGGATAATGTGCATTGCAGACCACAATTTATGAGTCACTCGACCGGCACAGAGTCTGTTTTCGTTTGCCCGAAGGCATTAAGCTATGCCAGGCATTTATTGGGTTAAGTTGGGCGAATGGGAGAGGCATTGACATATTTCCACCGATTGCTGGAGGTGGGTGTGGGAAATCGAAGGTTTAAGTTGGAGAATGGAAAGAGCTAGGGGATTGATCTTTAATAGATATTAAATTATTACATTCCAGTATTCCAGAATTTAATGTATATTTAATAAATATATTCCATATTTAGTAAAGCTTTTTAAGCTTATAGAAAATTACACAATTTGATCTTCCAAGTGGAAATGAGATTACCTTAATTACTGCCCCATTCAAGCCTGCATTGGCATGTGCCTAGGAAAAACCTTCAACAGCAAATCACCCACATTGCTAACCAACAGAAGCTCCGCTTCTGATAGGAGAACTCTGGGCATGCGCCGAGTCGAGTGCCGGCATTATCCGAGTTTATGGTGCATGGCCGCCTCCAACCCCAAACTATTAGCATAGGAAAATGGAAAACTCCGGAGAGTGAAAAGCATTTAACAGACAATTGCGTGCGGTTCGTGGGCGATCCGTCAGCGGACGATGGAAATATGCTGATAAGCTGGCGAGAAAACCATTAGCAGCCAGTCGCCGGGTGGGTATCCTGGCAGCATTTTTAATAACTGTCATGATCCTGCGGCGCCGCTTATTGGAAATTCTTGTTGGAGTGGAAACCTGGAGGAGTCGCGTGCCGATCGCAAGCTGTGCCTGACCCACTCGGACGGAGTCATCCTCATTTGAACATCTCACGCTGATCCGTCAGTCGGGGAGTCAACGTCAGCCTCCCTCGTAGAAGATAAGAGGAAACAGCGTTTCGTTGTCTGTTGTCATCGCGGCATCGGGTTTCAATAATAGTTTTTATTTTTATGCAGCTTTCGACGCTTGCGATGATGGATCGAGTTGCAGAGGCAGCGAGGGTTGGACTCGGGATTGCCTAATAGGAGGGCGAGGGAGAAGCCCTGGCTGAAGTACCTTTCCGGGGATCTCAAGTCAACGGCGTGCCCTCCAGCTATTTGTTTTATTTTCCTTTCCCTTCCTGGAAAATGCTGAAAAGTCTAATGAGCTTGTCAGAAATTCTACTGGTGCAACCAACTAATCGATGACAAATTGGATTCTGTTCATCTGAAAGTTGCCTCTGATTGATGTTGGAGATCCCCGAACCCCACACACTGTCAACGGTTTAGTGGATCGTTTAACTAATTGCTCAATACCTGGCTTTGGCTTTGGATCCATTAGAACAAGTGCATCAAGATGCGCCGGGGGCGCCCCAAAAAGCATTATTTCCATTTCCCAGACTCCGCGCACTATTAATCACTCACCAAAAATTGTACGATACGATTTCATTAATTGTGGCCAAAACACACTCGCAGAAGGAAAACCACACCCGCATGCCGTTCGAGAGAGTTTCCCACGAGCTGTTTACCAGTCACTCCACCTCTCCGAGTCGAGCTTCGACTGTGACCCGACTCCGACTCCAGCGGCTCCTCGACCAGTTGCTCTGACCCTTGACTGGCGCTATATTTAGCCCACTCCCTCAGGTGGAGGGGCATTAGCCAGTGCGAGCACGTACATAGCTTTTCCACCGGAAGGTGCCGCAAGGTGATGAAGAGTTGAGTCGCATCCCAGGGCAGCGACTGCAGTTCACGTGAAGACAGCTGCCACAGAAGCAGTCGCATTCCGTGCCCTCATATTGTAGTTCAGTGTCAACGTCAACCACGTAATCAACTTACAGGAACCCATTGCCAGGGCAAACAGTCGGCACACTGCACTTGAAAAAATAATTAAAACAAGATTATGATAAGGTATTACTATGTGACTTTAAGTGCATTATTTGATCTCTATATTTTATTGTACTTTTCTATTTAAAATACATTTCTGTGTCAAATGAATTGTGCTTTACTAGAGTATTCGATGAAGGACAATGATGTAAGGTTTAACTGAAGTACAAACCATTTCGCATGCTCTTGTTTCTTCCAGTGCACCCTCTAGTCCTCATCCAACATCCCTTGAACAAAAAAATTGCAACAATCCGCAGAGGCAACCCCCGAGCTAGCTCAGGTCTTGGTCCTCGTCGAGTCCTGGGCACGCTAATGTTTGGTTTCATTAGTCCTGAGCGACAAATCAAACAGTTTGTGGCAGTTTGTTTGCTGTATTTTTTCCGGCATCCATCCGTTGTTTACACTCATTAGTTGGTCCTTCTGGCACTGGGAACTGGGAAGTGGGAACTGGGAAAGCAGATTCCTCGCACCCTTGTGACAACTAGCATACGTTTGGAGGGCGCACTGATTTTCGGTCGGTTGTTGAGGGTGCCACTCACGGATGTTGTTTCGTTTTCATTATTTAAAGCACATTAATAATCGCATTTGACAACAGAGTTTGGCGAGGACTGGGCTATAGGATTAGAGGGCAGGACCAGGGACCAGGGGGGGTGATATATCGGAAACTGCAAACAAATATTGGCACAGGACGTGGCGGCGGTGGCGGCGGCACTTAACGCGCTTGTAATGACTGCGACTATTTGCGCTTTTAATGTCCTTTGAATTGGGTGCAAAAAGATGGCAATCTGCGACGGAAAGTGGGTGTGCACTCGATTGATTCGTGGTTAGTCATAATACCTTTCTAGAGGGAAGGAGAAACCTCTGACTTGGGTTATCATAAATCTCACTCTGGTGCGAGGGTGGTCCTCCAAACATTTCTATTAGCATCGGAGCCCCGAAAAACATGCATAATTATGAGTGTTCCTTGGGTCTCTTCATCAAACAAAAGCGACTGCCATATCGCAGCGAACAACAAAAGACACTCACTCGACCACACACGCATCACACACAACTTGGAACCAGTTGGGAACTTGGAGTAGCCTGGCACGGACAGCGAGACAATGGGGACAGGGACTGGGACTGGGACAGCTCACATGTGAGTCGCTTTATCGAATAATCAAGTTGTGCATCGTGAAACTAAAACGTGGAAAAAGGGAAAACAATTAATTTAAAGGCCGTTTGATGTGAACACTTTCACCCAAAACAAACCAGATACCAGAGTCCTTTGATGTCGGCTGCAAGTGCGGGAAAGGCGGAGCAGCCATTAATCACAGCAATCCAGATTCGGATTTGTATAAATATGTAATTAACCGCAGAGCAGGGATAAGGGGAATCTGTCAGACGAAAAGGTAGTCAGTCCTAGGCGCCATCGCGGGTTGGGGAAATTAATGGAGTTGTTTTTGGGAAATGAGAAAAGGGATCTCCTTGCCATCCTTTGTGATCAAAGCTCTGTCCGAGCGGATCCCTCTTCCACGAATACCAATCAATCGGACTTCGGCTTCGATTGCAGGACAAAACACTCGCCTGGATCTTCCCAGAAAATACGCATAACAAAGCGATATGCTCTCCACTCTCCGCTGGCATCGAATCCTTGCCCACTTCCCTCAATTTGTATTGTCATTAGCGATTATGGGCGTAATCCGATATGTTGACAGAACGCATAAACGGGGCAGCAGGCAGACAGGCAGCCTGACAAGCCCATAAAGCATTCGATCCTTGGCGCTACTTCAAAACTGTTTACTCCTTTTGTGAACTCAATAAAAACGTAATCAAACCCGCAACGCGAGGTGCCTGAGGGGGATGATGATGATGATGCGTCACAAAAAGAGCAAGAACGGAGGGGTTCGGGATCGAGCCAGGTTTTCCATCGAAAACCATGGCGCAGGCGTAGCGAAAGTGAAATCGAGACGCGGCCACAAACGCATCGGCAGCTGGAACACCTTCGCATCATCATGATGATGATGATGCTCGGGTTCCTGATCTCGAGAACCGGCCCTCACCTCTATGCTGATCCGAGGCTGTTTCTGTTTTCTGTTCTCTGTTTTGTTAGACGCTCTCACAATGAACCCAGGCAAAGTCAAAAGGGGCACGCGCTCCAGGCCCACGGCCAGGACTCGGATCGACTAGACAGGAGACATTGTGACTGATCGGGGTCGCTGTCTAGACCAGCCGCAGACACAACTTTAATAGACTTATTGTAATTGAGTCACAAAAGCCACTCGATATCCGTTTTCAACTCTTTGCCAGCTGCTGCGGGAAAGGAGGAAAGGTGCTAAGGACTCTCAGGATTAATCTCCGCATCATTTCGATGTGTGTTAATGTTGAAAGTGAAATTTAATTAAAATTTGCAAATCTTTTTGCCCTGTCACGTCGGGTCATGTCATGTGACTCTGTCGTGTTGACTTGCCCACCTTTTTGTGGCAACTGTGTCTGTGTCCCAAAAGGGAATAGGACAATGCGTAGTGTTTGCCTTGGCCCCTCATAAAATCTGAAGGGACACACACAGAGAGCTAACAAGTTAATTTTCCATATTTTCTTTGGACCAACTTGGTGTCCTTTGTGGTCAGCTGAGGGTTAACCTAGGGCTTCGCACAACAGTGTTAAGGAAAATGCTTTAAATTCTTGCAAAACTTTAAGCAAAATCACAAATTAAACCTAACTGACAACTGATTATTAAGTCCCCTTTTATGGGGAGTCTCTCTCGCCACCCCCGAGGGGGGCAGCAGGCGATAATCCTTTTGTATCCCATCGCATTGTTTGGCATTTTCACGCAAGAGCAAATCGTAAATGTCAATAGCAGCGCATCTGTGTACGGGGATAAGTCCCAGGACCTCCATGGAGAGGGAGAGGGTGGAATCAGGAGCGGTTTTTACATGTGCGGCGCAAACCTGACAATTACAATAATTCAAAGGCCCCCCCAGAAAAAGGTCACAAAGCAAAGCGAAGCCAGAAACATTTAAAGACAAATTAATGTTTATTTAAGCTGCCTTGGCCCGCCTCCCAGGCAGAGACTAATTGCCCCCAAGGAAAAAGCAGAGAAAATCTCACGCCTTTGTTGATTAATTAATCAAAGTAAATAGTTGCAGCGAGCCAAGAGCAAACTCGCTAAGCGAGCGTCGAGCGGCGAGCGTTGAGCGTCATTAGCGTAATCTAAACGGCCTATTGATAAGCTTTTTCCACACCTAATTGCTACATTAATATCCCCATAACACCAGCGGCCACAACGGCCGTAAGGCTGACTTGCCAGGCAGCGCCTCCGCCCCGGGCCGGCGTGGGAAACAGCTCGTCCCAGACGGCATATCGATCGGCATAGTCGGGCAAGCCCACCTGGGTCACCACCCCGTTGAAGAGCATCTTCAGGTCTGTGGAGTTGCAGGCAGGCCAGTTATCGGTGGTGTTTAGGGGTGTCCTTAAAAACGAGAAACTCATTTTAGAGCCCAACTAGAGCATATAAAGTATTTAAGACTTACCCCGCTTTGGCAAAGTGAGCGAACCAGCTGGTGAATCGCTGCATCATAAAAATATCTGGATGTCCTTCTGGCAACAGAGTGCCATACCACAGACCCGGCATTACATACTGCAGATCATCGGCATGACCCACTCCCAGGGGTTTGTTGTCCTCACCCAAAGCAGCCGAGACACTACGCTCTCCCACATAATCCGTGCGCAGGTGGAACACGGGAGTGTGGAGTCTGGCCAGTTCAACCAGACGGTGGACACCATGGCCTATTATGGCATCGGAGAAGACCTGTCCAAAGTTCAGTATGTTCTCTTCATTAATTTTGGATAAATTATTTCCCAAATAGAACTCCTTGAGTCGCTGACTGATGCTTCTGTTTTGGCTGTACAGAAAGAGCTCTGGCGCGTACTCCACAAAGTTCGAGCCAAGATCGTGAAGCAGAGGTTCATTCTCCAGGTGAACTGAAAGAGGAAATATTAAAATTATAAATAAATGTATTTAAACCCCAAACCCTTAAATTACCATTAGCTGTATAATCCAACTCGTTGGCCGTGTAAGTGATCAGCAAAGGAACCCGGTTGAAGTGGCCCATATCGAATTGTTCCGTGGGATGCCAAAGCAGAAAGCTACCATCGATCTCGTAGTTCCACTTCATGTTCACAAACTGATACGTTTCCCAGGCCTTGCAAACCTCCACGATGCGCGTCCAGTCCTCCTTCCGCAGGCACTCCACCAAATCTGAGGGATCGTACATGGGACAGCCCAATTCCTTGGCCAGTTTTCGTGTCCAGAAAAGGTTATCGATGGCATAGTGATTGGTGGCTGAGCCACTCATCAGGATCGCCCGATGAAAGAGTCCTCCGGAAAGAGGCGAAGCCAGGTGGAGACTGACCGCCATGGAGCCCGCACTCATTCCCAGCAAGGTCACCACTTTTGGGTCACCACCAAAGCGACTTATGTGTTCGTTGACCCATTTCAGCGCCATTACTTGGTCGAGGTAGCCATAGTTTCCTCTCGTTTCCTCCGTCACGCTGCTGTTGGGACTGAGGAATCCCAGGGCTCCCAGGCGATAGTTGAAGGCCACGAAAACCACATCGTGATCGAGTAAGTACTGAGGACCCGCCTCGTAGATACTGTGACCACTGCCAATCACATTGGCTCCTCCGTGGATGTAAACGATCACGGGCAGTTGGGCCTCGAGATCCTTAGTGAAGACGTTTAGCTTCAGGCAGTCCTCGCTCATTAAGAGAGCAATACCTGGTTGCGGACATATCAGGGAGTCGCTTGTGGCCTTTAAAACCTCATCACCCCAACTGGTTTCTGGTCGGGGATGGGAGAACCTTAGTTGTCCTACAGGAGCCTGGGCATATCGTATGCCCCTGAAGGCGTATATAGTGTTTCCTTGAAAGCTCTCCAAGGTACTGCCTTGGACTTTGCCCAAAGTGAGCTGTACGATGGGATCTTCAGCGGAAATCGCCGAGATAAGCAGCAAGGTGGAGAGTAAGGAGGAGAGCATTCTGGTGTTAACACTAAAAAGATGCATGTATTTCCATTTATTACAAGCTAGAGAGCTCTTTCCTTTTCACTTACCAATAAGAAATTCTCTCCAAGAAGAAGTTCCCAGCGCTTGCCTTTGTTTTCGCAATAATTTTATTAGATTTCCCCTTTTCGGTGGTGCGCACCCGCATGTTACGAGTCTCTCCGCGGAACCGTGACTGCAGGTTTCGCACGGTTTCCACTGGAACCTTATCTCAACCATTTGGAGGAGATAACTTGATCGATTAGGCCAAGTCCGAGATTAGCCTTCGTGTTGGTCAGTGTTGACACTAAAAATAAATTCAAGATTAGGCCAAACTATTCAAACGCTCAATCTCGAAGCCATGACCTTGTACTTTAATTACTGAAACTCCAAATTCAATTGAGACTTATTGCTTCATTGAGAGGGTTCCGTTTGGGATTTGGGTTCGTTAGAGACACATCACCCTGATTTGCACCACCGATCGGCGTGGATCGCACGGATCCTACGCCCGCAGATTTTTTAGAGTTTCGACTCTAGTTTTTCTCATGGCCGCCACTGAGATTTAAATTGATTTCCTTATTAATGCACACATCCCTCTTGTAATATTCAATTAAAACTACCCACGACGATCTGCCATAACAGTGCGCTGATTGACACACACACAGTACCGAGTGGTAATTACTCCGAGCTCTGGGAGAAACCAATGATGATCTCCTTTTCAGTCGAAAATGATGCCGGCGAAGGAAATGACCTTTGTGAAATAAATTCCCTTAATTGCAACCGCTTTTAATTGTCCCAGGAAGTGCATACAAACGGCCGTAGAAGATCTTCAAATCTAAGCAGCAATGAATATTAATATATTTCGGATTAAAACAATTTTCACACATCGCCGCGTCTCTCGCTGGAAACTGGTAACGAAATTGCGACAATCTGCTGCTGGAGCGGAGCTCACCATTCCGGACACTTGAGTGCCCATGTGCACACCGCAGCACCACGGGATCGCAGCGGAGCGGAGCGGAGACGGAGCCACTCGAGTTGTTGCAAATATATGAGTGGCCTCTTGACAGACATCGTGGAAGCTCGAGGGTTCTTTGTGTGCTTGGTCTGCGGCAGGCTGCTGCAGCTTCCTGTGGCTTGATGACGTCGCCGGGGAAGCCCAGACATTGTGAAATTTCTCACGCATCGTCAGCAGATGTTGTTGTTGTATTCCGTTGGGGGGTTAAACTGAGGAAATCTATCAAATTGGGTTTTTAAATATAACATTAAGGGGGAGTACGAGACCTAGAGATTATAGTTAACGTGTTTTAGAAAGCTTTATACTCTTTTTACTTGCTAAAACCTTAGTTTTTGTATATCTTTAAGCTTATTTATTAGACATTCTATTAAAAATATTTCCAGATTCTTCTTATTAAAAAGAAGGAGCCATGAAAGCTATTTCTTTAAACCATAAATAAGTCTAGTTCTTTTTAAAAAAACACTACAAAATTTAACAGTTTGAAATGAAAAACTCCAAAAGAAGTAATCCGATTTCCATACCATATCAATTTCGCAATCTCTGACAGAATTGCCACACAAGAACCTCTCGGTTTCCGGCTACTTGGCTGAGGTCACGCCCTTGGAGGTCCTAGAGTATACTCCAGGCGCTGCCCCCAAAAAGGAAATTAGAAGATCAATTACATAAAGGTCGAAATGTTGCGAAATTTTCCTTGCAGCTGCCTCGGAGACCACTAGAAAAACCAGCCGTGCTCAGCCATGCAAATTCGCAATGTATATTTAAATAATAATAACTGACTCTGGTTCTGGCTCTGGGCTATTAGATGACAACTGAATGGAAACTGTGGCAACTCTCAAGTGACCAACATGCAGGCCTCCTTGTTCCGCTCCAGGAGAATGAAAGGAACTCCACGCCCCTCGCTGCGTCCCAATGCCAATGCCAATCCAAATCCCATTTACCATTTGAGAACAAAAGCCTTAAGAAAGGCCCAAGGAAAGCAACAATTGCCGCACACTCACACACGATAAACCACTTGAGTAATCAATCAAAGCGATAGGGAAACCCCGGCCCAGACCCAGTCGCCGTCTTGTAATGAATATTTAAAGATGGAAATTATCGCAATCCGACAAAGGACCACAAAAAAGGGGGTAGAGAGTGCCCGTCCCCGTCCTCGGCATTTTGCATAACTGATAGCCGGAACAATAGACCAATATCGACGATATATGCTTTGCATACCCGAGGGTACGAGAGCCAACGAGCATAATGCGATAATTTGAGCACAAAAGTGCCGAGGTTTCGGCTTGCCATACCCTACCATGTGTACTTATAACATCTTGCTGGCTGGCTCTAATCGCAGGAACATATTCTCCGTAATCAATACGGAGGACAGGCCGAAGCTGCAGTTCGGAGGAGATCCTCAAGTGAGCAAATGCCACGAATGCGAAACAAATAACAAAAAGGAGTGCTGCTCCTTCAAGGAGTAGTCCTGGCAAAGGGTTGCTCTCGCTCTCCTCAGGCTCTCCAAAGCCTTTGTGGTATTGTAATGAGCGTGACGTCTTATTTGTTCAAGACGAGGGTCCTCAGGAGAGGGTTCTCCGGCTGCCAACCTTCCCTAGTCGAGTTCAGTTTCACACCATTGCTCAGCGATTGTTTGCTAAATAGGCTCTAATTTCTAATAATTGTTGAAGTGATCCAATCAAACGGGTTTTTTTGTCATTAAAAATAAGAGTAACAGTCAGGGAATCGACTTAAGAATATAATTATTACTTTATTCGAATAAGGAATAGAAATTTATAAGCAGTTGCTAAGTATGTAATAATATATACAATAAATTTAGAAATAATAATCCAAAAATGTTCTATAACTTTTCATTAATGAACCCCTTGCAATTATTTTCCTTCTTTCTCTCCAACAAAAAATTAACAACGTTTTTTATGGTCCTAACATGCCAATAAACTGGCCACTTCAGAGTGCAGAGCTCCCACTCCTCTATCCCATTTTTTTGGGTTTTAAAATAAGAATTGATGTGCCCAGGGCCTGGGGCAAACCCTCTTCAATTGGTTTCCAAGGGCAGTGGCTCTACCCCCCCAAATGAAACTCGAAAAAAAGGGCTAAGTGAACCCTAAAACGAAAGTTTCCATCGGCACGGACTCCGTGTCCGCTCGGAGTATTTGCCACTTAATTGAGATTAATTGAAGTTATGTGCCGCGATCTGAATAAACAACTTTGCAGCCATTTTGTTTATGGATGCGTTTTATGTGCACACACAACAACGCAGAAGCCAAGCTGAAAATATTATTAATAATTACAAGAGGCACCCCGAAAAATAGTTATAGAGCTGCGAACCCTCGGCAGTCGAAAATTTGATTAAATTAAATTGAGTGCGACGGAGTTGCTGCAGCAACAGCGGATGTGTATCTTTCAGATACTCTCTGGCAATAGGCAGATCTTTTGGTGATCCCGAGGTGAATGCACTCGCCTCTAATGCCGCCGCTGTGGATGTTGATGATTCCAATGTTATGGATATATGGATCTCCTGGCTGCCCCTCAATTGCCATGGCTTGCCATGGCGTGTTAACGGCCATCGTTCGTTGTAAGTCAAAACTAGCAATTTAAGCTAATTGACATTCAAATGCAGTTGAATAAACTATTTGGGCAATGACTGCAGTTGTGGATAAATGGAGTGACAATAGCTTAGGTCAATGGCTTCTCTACAGGCTACGTTAAATAACTATTTGCGTTTTTGTGCAGAGAAGCCCAGTCTTAGCATCTTGGTAGGTACTTTGGGTAATTCTTTAGCAAGAAATTAATTATTTAAAAACCAACCAAAGCAGCAACTCCTAAATGATTGCCTCAGGACTTTGACTTCTCGATTGTCAAAATAAAAAATCACTCCCAGAATTCATTTAGGACTTTAAACATTTACAGCACCACAGGATCGTTTATCATCCTTCCATCCAACCCCATCGACAGATCGCGCCCATCATTTATAAATTGCCGCATCGAATAAAGGCGAACGCTTGAGTAAATCCATTTAATTGCCGTCGCTGCCTGTGCGAAGCCCAGGTCCTTGATGTCCGTGAAATATTCGCGGAAGCCCGGCCTCCGCAATCAGAGGCGAAAAAAAGGAGCGACTTACTCCAACCGGATGTGTTCGCACTCGTGTAAACATGCGTTTGCCATTAGACACACCGGAAATATTGACAGAATTCGACACGCGGCGCACGACCAGCCAGCGAGTCCTGCAAGTCCTGCGCAAGAGGAGCTCGCCACTTAATGTGCCATTTGATTTTTTAAAATTGCAAAATTTTACAATTCAACTGCTTCTCGATTTTCGCTTTTTCGCTTGAGTAAACAACGTTAGATCTTCGGCATTGGCATCGGGATCGGGTGGTGTTTTTTATATTTTTTAAAGTCCACAAAGAGGGGTGTCCTTGTCCCTTGTCCCCTGTACGTGTGTCCTTTGTCTGGGGCATCTTTGTTTGGCCTGAAGTGTCGTCGCCATGTCGAATTGTCGTGTTCTTTTTTAACCCAAGTACCTGAAATTTTACAGTTTCGGCTTTGGGTTTTTTGTTTCTAATTCCTCTGAGAGGGAGCGAGAGTTTACTAATTAGATTTTATTGCGTAGCGCGAATCGCTTTGTGGCCGCCGGCAAGTGTGAAAAATCTCCCATGTTTTTTACGGTGAGAAATTCGCTGTCGATCTCTTTTCTCTTTTAAAATTTATGTGCACTTTTTTGATTACAAAATTCGAAAAATATTTGTCTGGGATTCTGGGAAATACATTTTAAAGTAAGAACACCGCTAAATGCCACGCGCTTCGGAAACAATCGAAACAATCCAGGGGTTTGAGGAGTTTCAAAAATTTGGGACAAGGAATGCGGGCATCTCTCGGAGGATTGTGGGAGAATCTGCCCGTAAATATGATGTAATCCAATGCCAATAGTTTTCACAAAACAACCAAAACAAAACAAATGCAAATAATATGCACGAGAAGGAATTTTAGGGAAATTCGGATTTGGAAAGGCTGTAGAAAAAAACTTTATTAAACGTGGGAAAATATGAAAATATATAGTTTTCGCTGGTAATCCTTCTCAGAGACAATGGGTCAGTGTGAAAATAAATATTCCCTCGATGTAAGCCCATTAAGGGAACACAAGAGTAGTCCACACACCGCACACCACACACACCTGACCTCGACCTCGGCTCAACTCATTTGACCCGAGAGCTCGGCCTGTGTTTGGACAGATTAGTGAGCCAAGCTACTTAGCAGAAGATCACTTGTCCGAGCATTTTCACCCGAGCTGCCTTTACATTTCAATTTTCCCAATTTCCAATTCCCATTTAATTCCATCGAGGACCAGCGACCGGCGATCGGGGATCAGGGATCGGCCCCATGCCGAGTGTGAAAGGTATTCGACTCTATTATCGCCCCGACTAGATCTCTCCTGTGGCATATCCCTGTGTTGTCGTTTATGTTTTCGGTTTCATTTATCAGTTTGTGGAAATGCCAGTTGAACAATGAGAAATTATGAGACTTGCTTTAAATCATTTACCATTTACGGGACGAGTCCCATCGAGTCTTATCGGTTCGCTGGGATCTGGCCGTAGTCGTTAGTTGCCAATTGAATGATTTTCCACTATATATGAGTGTATGTATGCGG
The DNA here is from genome assembly GCA_018151655.1 of Drosophila bocqueti. NCBI lineage: Eukaryota > Metazoa > Arthropoda > Insecta > Diptera > Drosophilidae > Drosophila > Drosophila bocqueti. The sequence continues at coordinate 971,227 of JAECXF010000149.1, read as the reverse complement.
TTTTAATTGCGACAGAGTTGACTTTTCCTATATCACAAAACTTAACCCAAGGGAAGTTCCATTAAATTAGCTGCGAATTGTTTGTACAGAGATGTGCTATGGTTGATAAGCTTCCGAGGGAAAGCGGAAAACTTTCTTTATTTCCGCCGATTATGAGGGGATGAACTGTGTAATGCAGAGGCATAATGATCTGACAGATCAATGACTACCAGTCTTTGGAAAGTTTCCCCCGAGGCAGCATTTTATTATATTATGTAAAGCAACATTCCTGGAGAGAAATGGAATGTTCGTGGAATAAGGGTAAGTACTCAATGATGTTTATTAAGCTGAATAATAGTGCCCAAGAAGTCGGAAAAATAGTTTCATTAAAATTGTATGCTTGGGGGTTGGGAATTTTATTAATAAAAGGTTTAAATAAATTAAATACTTTACCAATTAAGGACTAGATACACTTTTGTGGAACTGATTTAATGTCTAAGTTGTATATATAAATTTATAAGTCTCAAAAACCAGACTCTCTATAGCTGAGATTTAATTTTCGCCTAAACTTCAAAAATATTTATGTTTCATTTATTAAAATGTACTTAAATTCAAAATTCATTCAATAAACCGTTCTTAAGTTCTTTAACCCAGCAAATCCCTCTAAAATTCACACATTGCCCATCTCCCTGACCATATGCATGACAGTCGCCTAATCCCTGGCCAAATCCCTTCAGACCGGAGCCTGCTATATCTCTCTCTATATCTATCTGCCAGGGGCGTAACTTCCCACGACGCCGCAGAGGACTGTCGAATTTACGATGACATTTATGCGTAATTTCTGGTTAAATTTTATAGCCAGAAATTTAGACCCAGACTGGAGAGGGAGGAAAAGAGTTCTGGAGGCACCCGCTGGGAGAGTGTCAAATAAATTTGATTGGAAAGTGATCTCGCGTAATTGAAATGGAACAGTTCATTTCGGGCCTCATTAAGGGGCCACACCCACCTGGGCACTCAGTCAGGGAAGTCGGAATCGGAAGCGGCATCTAACACGGAGTCAGAATCACAGGCCAGGTAGCAGAGATGCCTCATAATATGCAACGTCATGACTTTCTTCCGTGTCAACGCCCCTCGAATCCTTGGAGTCGGCGCACCCTTTCCCATTGTAATCCTTTGAGCTGCTATCGCGTGCTACGATCCTCGCCCGGGCTCCTCGGCAGACTCCTTGCCAGAAAGGCGCCGCGGGTTGCTCGCTCACAGTTCGTGTCATAATTGCATGGCTTTCGGCTTTCGGAGGAAGTGTGAAAATTATGGAGTTTCCTCAGAGTCCTCCACCCCTTTCGGCAGCCTCTTAATGATTGTGTTTGTTTGGTTTATCTCCGACTCGAGATCGGTCCAAGTTGTGTGTTGCCAACTTCTCATTCATATGCCTGAGTTATGGTTTGGGTTTCTGGAGAGAGAGGGGTTGGTTTTCCTTGACGGGATTTCTTTAATATAGTTTTTTTTTTGCGTGCTAAATTGTGTTTTACGATCTCCGATCTCTATGTCGAGATAGCCCAGACTTTCGGCATTTCAGTTTCTATTATTTTTTTTTTTTGCAAACGTTTAATTTTTTATCGCCCAGCAGAGATCGTGAGAAGTTGTGTGGCCTTGGTTATATGTATATAAATGTGTACTATATATACAACATTTTTTATAAATGTATATAGGAGAATTTGATTTGTATTATTGACGTATGTATTTATTTTATGAAATATTTAGTCAGGTAACAGCTTTATAAAAACAAAACCCGTTGCTTAAAAAAATGACTATTGATATTAGCTTTTTTAAATTATCTTTTTATTATACACTTTCTTGTTCTCTAATTATTTTTCAGATTATTTGCTAATGAATTATCGAATCAGAATACATACTATGCGAGATTCTTCAATAATATAGGTCACAAAATAACTTTACAAACAATACTATTACTTAGCTTCCTTTTCAGTAAAATATTATACCATTCAGCTAATTTAAAGATCGTTTAATTATTTTTATAATGTTTGCTGATGCTTCCTTTGATTGAATAAAAAAATATATACATCCCCTCTCAGCTCCATTTTGTTTTTCGAGCTCTTGTTTGCCCTCCAGCCATCCATGTACTCGTGCTCTGTGTGCTCTGCCCCTTCCCGAATCCAATTGCAAGCTCCAACTCCAACTCCAACTCCAGCTCCTGGGACAGAGGGCAAATAGGCCTCTGGCATCTGCCAGGCCAGGTGTAGCCATCGCGGGCCTCATGCCCAGATCCCCAGATCCCCATTACCATTACCATCAACATTACCAGTGCCATTACCAGTCCCATTCCCATTCCCCCCTTAACCGCTCTCCGGCGATGTAAACTTTTTTCCAAACTTAATTAGCTTTGACTGGGGTTGGAACTGGGGCTCTTCTTGTATCGTACAATTATCCAGTGGAGCGCGTGCTGCAACCGCAGGTGCTAGAGCAGGGCAGGAACAGCAGCAGCGGCTTTCCAGCTTCAGCTCAGCTCCAGCTCCATTTCCAGCTGCTGCCTGCTGCTACCAATCAAACCGGCGAGGCCTCTTTCCAGTTTCCAGTTTCGAGAGCGGCGAGCCAATGGCGGGCCGTTGAAAACAACCCTCCTCATCGCCTCGCTCTGCCGCTTCGCTCGCCGGCAACTTAACTGCGCTGCGCAGAACAGGCCCAGTTAGTCAGCCTTGCGCAGTCGATGCGAACGGACGCGTCGCTCTAAAGGAAAATCGAAAGAAAAGCCGAGTTGCAGAAAAACTGATAGAAAAGTAAACAGAAAAAATTATTCTCAAAAAAAAATTGAGAAAAAAGACAGAGAGAAAGGGCAATAGAAAACCCCTCGCGAGTGAAACAACTTTTAAAACAATCAAAACACAAACCCACAATGGTCTTGAACGGCTTAACCATGTCCATGCCAGTGCCATTGTCAGTGCCAGTTCCCGTTCCAGTGCCCGTGCCCAGTCCTCCGGCCACCAAGTCGCGGGTGTCCCTGGACTGGGACATCAACGACTCGAAGATGCCGTCGGTGGCTCAGTTCGATGACTTCAGTGACTGGGCCAATGGCCACTGCCGGCTGGTCTACTCCTCCCAGAGCGACGAGGCCCGCAAGCATGCCAGTGGCTGGGCCATGCGCAACACCAACAACCACAACGTGAACATCCTCAAGAAGAGCTGCCTGGGCGTGCTCCTCTGCAGCGCCAAGTGCCAGCTGCCCAACGGAGCCAGTGTCCACCTGAGGCCCGCCATCTGTGACAAGGCCAGGCGGAAGCAGCAGGGCAAACAGTGTCCCAATAGGTGGGTTTCCCCGTAGCATACAAATCTCATAGAACTTCAAAAACTAACTCTGGATTTATCTTGACTCTACAGAAACTGCAATGGTCGCTTGGAGATCCAGGCTTGCCGCGGACACTGCGGCTATCCGGTCACACACTTCTGGAGGCGCGATGGCAACGGAATCTACTTCCAGGCCAAGGGCACCCACGATCATCCCCGACCCGAGGCCAAGGGCTCCACGGAGGCCAGGCGTCTCCTGGCCGGCGGACGACGCGTGCGCAGTTTGGCCGTGATGCTGGCCAGGGAATCTGCTCTCAGCGACAAGCTGAGCAGCCTGAGGCCCACCAAACGGCAGGCCAAGTCACAGCTGCTCCAGGAGAGCAAGCGCAAGAGGCAGGAGATCATTCCAGGCAGCCAGGAACTGCTGACACTGACCAACGGCTATTTGGCCACATCCACGCCCACACACGCGTCCAACTTTGGTCAGACAGCAGCAGGAGCTGGGACCTATGGCTCTGCGGCACCAGTGGCCACTCCGGCCGCCAGTCAGTGGAGCGGAGAGGTCTACTACGAGCAGGAGGGAGCGACCTACGACCACGGAATGTACGGCTACGACATGCTCCACTCGCCACTCTCCTCGCACAGCTCCTCGGGCAGTTACTACCAGGAGAATCTGCCGCAGCAGCTCCAGCAGCAACTGCATCAGCAGCAGCAACAGCAGCAGCAGCATCAGGTGACCAGTGGTGGTAACCCCGGCTACGAGCAGCCGATCTCCGCCAGCTTCCAGTGCGGCATGCCCGTGTACGAGAGCTGCGACGACACCTCCAGCCTGACCAGCAGCTCGGGCTACAGCTCCGAGGACTATGGGTACTTCAACGGATACCTGGCCCCGCCCCACTCCCTGGACGTGAGCGGTGGCAGTCAGGCAGCCAGCCAGCAGGACAGCGGCTTCTACACAACCAGCTCGGAGATCTTCAGCGTTTTCGAGTCCACGCTCAACGGGGGAGTGGGAGGAGCAACCTCCGCCGCAGTGGATCTGCTCTATGACGAAGGAGTCGCCGCCTACCAGCAGCCCAGCACCAACTTCCTGGCGCCGAGCAGTTACCAGCAGCAGGATCAGCAGCAGTCGCCGGCGGACTACTACTACAGCAACTCGGGAGTGGACAATGTGTGGAACATCCAGATGGACGCGACCTACCACCAGCCAACTGCCAGCAGCACCGATCCCGTGTACTGCTAAGGGGATCTCATATCCAGCAGACCTCCAGATCTCCGGATCCCCTCCTCCTTGACAGCCACCACTCAAGCGTTGTTCTAGTCTTTAGTTGATTTCCACCCACATGTTCCCATTGCTTGTTGGCTCTATTATTATGTAACCTATAAGATATGAGATATTGAGTTGAACGTTTCTAGTTTGTACTCCCCGTACTTGTTTCCCAGCTATTCCAAAGTTTTAGTCCACGTAAGACCAATAATTATACAAGTAATCATAAGCGACATACGCCTCTAGAGTGTTAAGCCACATTGCCCACCTATTTATGAACTTTTGTGTAGTAATAAACATTTTTTGAAAAGAAACTGAATTAAAATGGGCCCATTCATTATTATTTTCAAAAATATAAATCGTAGATTCGTAAAGTTTACATTAAGGAATGGAAGCACTTGTAGTCGGGGTATTGGAGTCCAGGTTGGGGGGTAAATCGGTAATTTAAAAAACAAGAAGATTTCGTAACAATTCCAATTTCTCTGGGCTTAAAAAAGCTCAGAGAGATGCAGAAGATTAGTGCATGGATCAGTGATTTCCTTGGTAGCCGAATAATCTAGGAAAGTGTCTTGAAGGGCCAGGGTAACTCCATCAGCGATAAACAACCTAGAAAAGAGACCTATTTATTCTTGAAATTTTGAATTCCGGATTAGACTTATCGGATATTACAGTCTTTAGTAGATCTGCCAATAGGGAATAGGCCTTCAGTACATCCTCCAACAGATCTCACTCCTGGTCCAGCATTGTGAGCTCCTTATAATATTTTAATTAATAATTATAAATATAATATATAAAGTAAAAAATCATTTACAGGCTCTATTAAATTGCCAGATGACTAAGAACATCACACCTTTAAATTATATTAGCACAGGAAGTTTAGTATAAAAAGGAAAATCACAAGATGCTAAAAATGACAACAATGATGTATTAAATTCTAATTCTATAGCTCTACAATTTGCAAGCTTATGTACAGAACAATAAAGAATCGTGGCTATGTTTGTATATAATATATACATATATGTTATAAACCCTTTTCATACTGAAAAACTTAATTTCCCTTGCTGTTTGGCCTATTAAAATTATATTTGAAATTCAATTTCCATCGGCAATCAAATCAAGGGTCGATTAAAGGGCTTAGCTGCTGTCATAGGCCACTCAAACATTTTGATATAGTTTGAATCCTTTTTTTTTTCTTTAAACCGATTATAAATAATTAAAATTATAAAAAAAGGAAACAATGGTAAGGGGTGGCGGGAAGGGGTGGCTGGTACTCGACCTCGACCCTAATGGGGGTTTGAGATCGACCATAAACAAAACGCCCATTAGTTGTCATGTCGCACGGGAAGTGTGCCGCAGACGCGTGCGACCTTCACAAGGATATTCGCACAGGAATGACTCTGTTTCAGGCGATATTTGCATATATAATTCGAGTGCAGCAGCCGCCTCACGGCTAACCCCTGCCTAAATGAAAACATTTAAAATGTTTTGATTTCATTTATGTTAATTTCCAGCCATAAATCACAACAGAGCGTGTGCTTCCTGTCCTTGGTCCTTTACTGTTTGATTAGCCCTCGAAACCCGAAGCTGAACCCTCGCATGCAAATGAGGAGAGAGGACTGTTTGGAGTCGCTGACTTTGCTGCTCACTTTGTGTTATCCTTGGGTGCCGAGCGGCAAAGGTATTATGCAAATTATTTGCCGATCCTGATGCAGATCCCATTGTTGCCGTTGTAATTCAATATGCGCGTGAATAAATGTGCGAATCCTTTCGAGAGATCCCAGAGATTGAGGTTTTGGCAAATTCGCATTCGTTGCAAACTAATTAGAAATTCAAGCGGATATTATACGGTGTCAATTTGTTAATGCAGATTTTGAATTTTTGCACACAAATAAAGCTAATGGAGTTGTCTCCTTTTGGGGGTGAGTTGGGATTGTCATCGAAGTTGCTACCACTAGTTTCTGTGAATAATATTTAAAGGTTTAAGACGGTCATGGCCAGATAAACCCATATATTCTTGCTGATCAGGAATGTATATACATAGTTTCATGTATATTCCTTTAAGTTGTTAAGTAATTGGTGAAATGTACAAGCCCTAAACCCCACTTTACAGATTGAAGCCGGAGCCCTACATTTTCCAAGGCACCCACGATCAGATAGGGGAAAATGTATGAATTTTCAAAGAAATTTCAACCTAGTAGGCTCTCACTTTGAGCTCTCGGGTATCCCATTGCTACGAGCTCACTCCAAATCTAGATCGGCATCCAACAGTACGTGTATCTCTAGTGAATAATATATTTATACATTTAGAAATTTTTCAGTTCAAAAGTTTTGTTATATTTTTGGCGAAGTTGTCCAAATTTGTCAAGTTCCTTTTTATGTGTTGCATATTATATTATTAAAATTATATTGCTAAATATAAAAAATGCCGCCCCACAAGAAACTGCAGACACCACAACCTGTTAGAAGGAGTGAGAGACTACGCCTTCGCAAAGAGGCTGCCGTGGCTGCCGAGGCTGCTAAATCAGCTGGGACCTCCGAGCCTGGGCAACAGGAGCCGGAACAATTGGCTCAGCAGCCAAGGCAGTTAAGGCGTAAGACCGACTTGCATAGTAATACCCAGTAATACGCCCCTAATCCCAAAATTACCGACCCACAGGGCGAAATAGCCGTGTGTCAAATGGAGGTGGCGTAACAAGGAGGGGCAGGCCTTCACGCCAGAACGTGCCTGTCACAAGTACTCCCTATAGTGGGCCATCGGCTGAACTGCAAATGAATCTTTTTGGGCGTTTCATGACCGGAATTTTTCACGCTGCTCGTGAATCTTACGCTGGGGAAAATTTGGAGACCCCAATAGCAAGTCCCAATCAAAACGAGCAGCCAACCCAGAGCCAGCAAGGATGGGTGTCAGGGCAGGAGCTCCGTGCCGAAGATGGTCCGCTAACCGAAGAACTGGACATAATCGTTTCGATGGTGTCCAGTGACTCTGATGATGATCCTGTATGATCCTGTACAACCAACGCAGGCACTTGCAATTCTTGTTTGTTACTTTTTTTCTATATTTTCTTCGTTGAGAGATCTACTATACACTTATACAAAAATATATATTTTCTTGTTTGATCTCGAAAGCCTGCTAATATTTTTGGGGAACTATAAAAATAATAAAATATTTACAATGATAGACTGATAGGTCAGGCCCAGGCTACCAGCAGTATTTGAGTGACAGGACCTTTGAGTGTGACTCTGTTGACTCTTCACACATCATTGACGGATCAGCGGAGAAATCAAGGCTGCAGCTGCGGCTAGGGGCAAAAACGATTAACTATTTAATATATGGTGCATGCCACAGAGGCGTGTGTTGCCACAATAATAACGAGCACGACAATGTGGCGAAATCGAAATCCATCCGAACCTATTTAGGAGTGGCCACTTGAGGGGACAAAGCGGCATCCAAGGAGCCTGGCCCTGCGCCTCGCAGCAAATGAGGCGCGTTTAATGCGGATTCAATGAGTCCTCCTGCACTTCGATGCGAGGAAACGACCTGAAAAATGCGAGTGACATGCGTGTCCCGCAAATTGTGCTGCGGCCTCCTTTATGACCCGACAACAACAACACCCTTGTGCGGGGTGGGTCAGCGTGGAAAATGCCCGCAAACAATGGCACGGGAAAATCTAGACACAGAGGCAACTCACCAGATTCGCATTTATTTTTTTAAAGGAAAACATTTATAAAACAGTTGACAGAAAAATAGTAAGGAAACATTTACTTTTAAACAAGAAGACTATACAAAAATGTGTAACGTTTTTAGATTTCAGCAGTCATAATTAAAAGACAAAAAAAACTAAATCATAACTTTTTTATTTATTTTTTTTTTATTTTAAAAAATTCTTAAATTGAAGACATCTGATGTCTTCTTGGAGACATCTGACGGCCAAAAAGCGAATGATTTTCTATAGCCATATGTGTATTCTGATTCCAACTTAGAGCTTTACTTTATTAATAGAAAACAAATATTGACAAAAAAAAAAGTATGAACAAATTTTAATAATTTTTTTTAAATTTAAAAAGGGCTGGTTTGCCAAAATCTAATTTTTGTCTTTTTTTGGTTTAAAACCCGGCTGAAACGTACTTAAGGGTTTTCTGAACCGACAGATGTCGCTAAAGTCTAAATTTTTTGGTGTTTTCGATGTTTTTGGCGGAAAATATCGATGTTTCATCGATGTTTAATAAAAATAACAGCTTTATTAGCAATTGTTTCTATCTTATTTAAAATCGTGTAATAAGTATTTAAAGGACATTTTGGGGGCGACGTCTATTTTTTATCGATTTGTAAAGCCGCCAAAATTGTTCCAAAAAAAATTTACATTGCATTTGAAAACTAAAATAACGAAATGTTTAAAATATTATATTTTTTTTTCTATAAGGGAAACGGGCGCGTATTGGATTGCGTGTCCTTCAAAAATAAATAATAAAAAACCCATTTTCGATATTCAAGAAAACAAAAATCGTGTTAAATAATCGACTTCCAACAGGTCATTTTTTTCTGAGGAAAAAAGCCGGTTGTGCGATGGTCACTTGTTAGTTGGCCTACTTTTCTAAGTAGTCTTTTAGGAAAAAATAAGCAATATTCGATTATTACTATATGAAAAACTATGAAAAATTAATTATATATGTACATAAAACTTATACTACTTTCCTCTTTAATTCGCAGAATGGAAAAACATCGATAACATCGATGTTAGCGATTTTTCGAAAACATCGATGTTTCTCCACCCCTAGCCCTGATGTGCAACAAGTTGAACAATTGCCGCATAGTTTTTTATATCACCAAAGCGAACTCATAACTAACGGTTTTGGGAGCAAGGTTCATTTGAACACTATTATTAAGCGAAAAGTGATCGAGCTGAAGATAGGCAACGAAGAATAAGAAGCAATGTCGGCTACGAGATTCCTGAGTGCTGTTGGACAACTTTCGCGACAGCAATTGTTGCAGAATCGGTGCACTCGAGGTGGGTAATATTCGGGATTTTAGTGAATTTAGGCGAGCGGCAATCCGGAATCCGGGCGAGAATCGTGGAGCTTGTCCCCAGATAGTGGCTTTCTCTTGCGGTATCGCTGTCTGCGCTCCCATCGATTCTTCCTCGCCGACGCCGCATAACTGGACTTTGCACTTTGTACTCTCTCTTGACGTCGCCGCTCGTCTGGCTGTCTCTGTCTCGCTGCCTTTCTGCTGTTAAATTTTTTTTTGTCGATATTCACTTTGAGTGGGATTGTAATCTAGCTTTGAAACCCCTTCACAGCTCTGCCCGTCTCTACCCGCCGTCTCATGTCCACGAATCCCGCTCCGGCAGCTGCCGCTGCCGCCAACAAGCATCTGCACACCAAAGTGGTTAACGGCGTGCTGGTCATCCGCATCGATTCGCCCAATGCCAAGGTCAACTCGCTGGGCGCCGAGGTGAGCGACGAGTTCGAGCGCGTGATCAAGGATCTGGAGACGAACAGTGCCGTCAATTCGGCGGTACTGATCTCGGGCAAGCCGGGATGCTTTGTTGCCGGCGCCGACATTGGCATGCTGGAGGCCTGTCAGACGGCGGAGGAGGCCACACTGATCTCGCACGGCGCCCAAATAATGTTCGACCGGATGGAGCGCAGTCGGAAACCCATTGTGGCCGCTATTAGTGGCGTGTGCTTGGGCGGAGGATTGGAACTGGCACTGGCCTGCCATTACCGCATCGCCACCAAGGATAGCAAGACCAAGCTGGGCCTGCCCGAAGTCATGCTGGGCCTCCTGCCCGGCGGCGGTGGCACTGTCCGCCTGCCCAAGCTCACCTCCGTGCCGACGGCTTTGGATTTGGGCCTAACCGGCAAGCAGGTGCGCGCCGATCGCGCCAAGCGTCTGGGCATCGTTGATCTGCTGGTGGATCCCCTCGGCCCGGGACTGCAGCCCGCAGATCAAAACACCATCGAATACCTCGAAAAGACGGCCATTCAGGTGGCCAAGGATCTGGCCAGTGGCAAAATTCGCGTAAGAAACTAATTTAGATCTCATAACTCATAAGAAAAGCATTACTTTCTATAGTCTTTATGAACCTTTGATCCCAGCAAATAATCTATTTTTGTTCTTATCTCATTCCTTCTATAGGTGAATCGCGAAAAGAGCGGTTTGGTCAACAAGATCCAGTCGTTTGTCATGGATACGGACTTTGTGAAGAACAAGATCTTCGATACTGCCAAGAAGCAGGTGCTTAAGGCCTCCAATGGCCTCTATCCCGCTCCCCTTAAGGTTCGTTTTTAAATAAAAACTCGTCCTGTAGCTTTTAGTTAACCGCAATTTCCCACCAGATCCTTGACGTGGTCCGTGCTGGCGTGGATAAGGGTTCGGTTGCGGGCTACGAGGCAGAGCGCAAGGGTTTCGGCGAGCTGTCGGCCACGCCCGAGTCCAAGGGTCTGATCTCCCTGTTCCGTGGCCAGACCGAGTGCAAGAAGAATCGCTTCGGCAAGCCCCAGCGTCAGGTGAAGACTGTGGGTGTGCTGGGAGCCGGCCTCATGGGCGCCGGCATCGTTCAAGTGTCGGTGGACAAGGGCTATCAGGTGGTGATGAAGGATGCCACCGATGCGGGCCTGGCTCGCGGCATCGGTCAGGTGCAGAAGGGCCTGGAGACGGCCGTCAAGCGCAAGAGGATCAGCGGACTGGAGCGCGACCAAACACTGGCCAACCTACGACCCACTTTGGACTACGCCGACTTCAAGAACGCGGACATCATCATTGAGGCTGTGTTCGAGGACATCAACGTTAAGCACCGTGTGATCAAGGAGCTGGAGGCTGTTGTCCCGGAGCACTGTGTCATTGCCACCAATACCAGCGCCATTCCCATCACGAAAATCGCTGCGGGCAGCTCCCGTCCCGATAAGGTGGTTGGCATGCACTATTTCTCACCCGTGGACAAGATGCAACTGCTGGAGATCATCACCCATCCGGGCACCTCCAAGGACACCGTGGCCCAGGCTGTGGCTGTGGGCCTTAAGCAGGGCAAGGTAGTCATCACCGTTGGCGACGGTCCCGGCTTCTACACCACCCGCATCCTCGCCGGCATGCTTTCGGAGGCCATAAGGTTGGTTACTTAACAGTCCCTCGTTCAATGGAACGCTAATGAAACTTCTTTTCTGTTTAGACTGCTGCAGGAGGGCGTGGACCCCAAGGATCTGGACCAATACACCAAGAAGTTCGGCTTCCCCGTGGGTGCCGCCACCCTGGCCGATGAGGTTGGCATTGATGTGGGCTCGCACATTGCCAGCGATTTGGCAAAGGCGTTCGGCGAGCGCTTGAGCGGCGGCAATCTGCAGGTGATGAACGACCTGGTTCTGGCCGGCTTCCTCGGACGCAAGTCCGGCAAAGGCATCTTCCTATACGATGGCCAGAGCAAAGGCAGTCGTCCGGTGAACAATGATGCCCTGGAGATTGTCAAGCAGAAGTACGCCCTGGTCTCGAAGGGTGCCAACACGCCCGAGGATCTGACCCTGCGCATGGTGTCGCGTTTCGTCAACGAGGCAGTGCTGTGTCTGGAGGAGAAGATCCTAGACAGCCCGCTCGAAGGCGATGTAGGCGCTGTCTTCGGCCTAGGATTCCCGCCATTCTCCGGCGGCCCCTTCCGCTGGGTCGATCAGTATGGAGCCGGCAAGTTGGTCAGCAAGATGCAGTCGTACGCCGAGCTGTACGGAGCCCCTTTCAAGCCAGCACAAACCCTGCTAGACATGGCTAAGGACCCCACGAAGAAGTTCTACCCCAATGCTGCCTCCAAATTGTAGATCCGATCCCAATGCCAGCCAACGAAATTTAGCTTTTAGTGCGAAGTCAGGGACGGACCCACATTCGTCCCTGTGCATTTCTCTCAGACGGGGCAAGGCCCCTGCGAAAGACCCCCCACGCATGCATATGATGATGAAGTTGTCGCGATTTTAAATTAAAGTTTACCATGTAATTTTCCAAACTCTCTTGTTTGTTTATTATATTTGACACAGCAGTTTGATTTCCTTCATTCCTACCCTTTATATCTTATTCTTTGATTTAACTTGGAACAGCTTTGTACATCGATTTTATAGTGTTTAGACATATATACAGATTCTTTACAGCTAGATTATAATGCTCTAGGAGAACTTGGAAAGTGAAGCGATAGAGAACGAATTTCTACATTCAATAAATCTGTAAATACTTCAATTTGCACATTTACTGCATACGCAGCTAGGTTCTAAGTTCTTTTCTCCCGCTCCAAGTCCCTTTTGAGCTTAATGGCTTATAAGGGCTGATCGGGCTAGCACTTCCTCACAATTTATTTGATTTCAATTCAATTTCCAGTTTAAAATTTAAACTTGATGAGATAAAAAGTGAATTGTAATGTCAACTTGAAAGACTATTTTGGTTAATAGTTTTAGGACTTTAAAAACGAAATTTGAAAGGTAAATTTTATGGTAAGATTCCGAAATTATCGCTAGGATATAGATAAATATCAAAAGATATTTAAGATTTATTGGCCCGATAAATCAAGGAGAATTCGATTTCAACCGCAATGTTAAAATAGCAACTTTTATATTGTCTTTTGAGTAAAATAGCGATGCAGTAGCGATATCTCCACTTTCTGCTATTCTTAAAATAGATTTTTGTATCTTTAGGAATTAAGAAATCTTTGAAATCGAAATCAAATATAAATTCGGGAAGTGCCAACCTGGACAGGCCCCCTGTACTTACGCATCCTATTGAGCGCACACAACACTTGGACAGTGAGCGGACTAAAGTTGGCTTGGAGGCACCAGCATTAATGGCACCAACCCCAGCTCCAGTGCCACATTAAGCAGCTACCTAACTTATCGTAGTTCTAGTTAAGGATTAGTGACTTTCTGCTTCTTCTTTCCTACTTCCCAATCACTGATTCCGCCACTCGCGACCAGAGCTGCGTTTCGACTGCCTTCCGGAGGATACTCCATTGCTGCCACTGCCGTTACATCTCTCCGGAGCGGGGGGATACCGCGTTACCACATCATCGATCAGTTCCAGGATGCCAATCTTGAACTTGCGACGCTGCTGGGGAGTCAGAGCCGCCAGGTCGGGAAGAATGCTGCGAAAGAACTCCATGTCGGCCATCTCCGAGACGGTTAGTCCGCCGCAGAAGCTTCCACCATTCGTCATCGTGCTGGTCGCCTCGCATTCCGTCTTAATCCTCTTCGCACTCGTCGGTTCGAAGGACGCAGAGCGGTGTTCCATCCCCATAGCCATGACCATGGTACTTCGGAAGCATGTGCGGGTGATAGTGCAGGGGCGGTGGCGTGCCACGTCCCTCATCATTGTACATAAGTTGCGACCCGGTCTCAGCCAGCTGCACGTCCGGAATGAAGTTTTGCATGCTGTCCGCACTCGCCGTTTCACTCCTGGCCGGCGATCTTCCACCGGCTCCTCCAGTCACCTGGGCGATGCTGATCGAGGGCGTGGCAGGCACATGCTTCATGTCAAGGGCATTGGCCACCGCCGGATCGAAGGCGTCAATGGTCTCCTCGTCGTCGCCATTCTCCGATATCGAGTGCTTCATCTCCAGCACCTGCTCCTCGTTCAGCTCCAGCCCCTCCCCAGTGCTGATGCTGCTGTTGTTGTGATTATTATGACTGATGTTGTTGGGAGAGCAGTAGATGCCCTCATCGTGGCCATGGATGGCCGGATGGAAAATATTCTGCGAACGGGCGTGCTGGTGCTGCTGGGACAAGTGGTACAGCGCCGCCAGGCTAGTGTTGCCCTCCAGGGAGTTGCGGGTGGACTTGAGGAAGGGCAGCAGGAAGGCCATGTGCTCGGTCAGATAGTAGGGCTTGTGCTGCGGTTCCGATCCCGACTGCTGCTTGATGTAGCGGGAGAGGCAGGCGCGCAGGTTGCGCCATCGTTCCTTGCAGTGTATGACTATTATGGGGGACAGGATGTCTTCACTTAGCATGGGTTTAAGTTGAAGAAATCTCATGAAAACTCACCACTTTCCCGTGTCTCCTTAGAAATCAGCACCCAGGCCTTTTCTTGGTTGTCTCTTTAATAATAGGTTGAGTTTAGTTACAGATACAAAATTTTACGTAGGGAATTTAGCACTCACCTGTTGCGGTACTCGGGCACCTTCTTGTCGTAGATACATTTGTGTTTGCGCACCAGATTGACAAAGCGGATGTTGAAGTCCTCGTCCGCCTGCATTACGCGGCTGGTGGATGCGATAGAGACTCCGGATCCCGATCCCGTCGGACTGTGGTGGGTGTAGGTGGTGCTGGCGGCAGGGGCTCGCTCCTCGCTCTCGTGGTGGGCGGTATTGTTGCTGTTCGTATTGCTACTGCTATGCGTTGAGGTTGTCATATTCAATGGTGATTTCCTGGAGCTAATTCGCAGCCTGTAAACAGATTTTTCGATCAATTTTGCTGACATTTAAATAGTTAACTTAATTAATAAAAAAAATACATATACCTATGTATATATTTGCTTTAAAAGTCAATGTTGGGGATGGCGAAATATCGATATTAATATATTTTAAATCAGGCTTTGCCATGGATCTACTCGATACTGAAAAGGTATAAGAAATATGTACATCCATAATGTTTATGTGATTATTTCAAAATCTTTGGAATCCCCCTTTTCCGAGCTCTTATCTTTCCTCGCTATTTTGTTTGCATACTTTTAGGATTTCAAATCAAATCTACGATTTCAAATCACCGGATATTTCGGTTAAGAATTCTTTACAAAGTAATTTTCTTTACAAATATAATTAATTTTAGGTATATTTTTTAATTGGTTTAGACATTTAACTATTCAATAAATTCACCAATATAAACTTGCAGTTTCCTCACCCCTACACACTCCCATATTCGATTTGTAGACTCTCCTATCCCTTTTCCTATTTATTTACGGGGCTGGCAAACAAAGAGAATTCTCAGCGACTCTTTTTTCAGCTTTTTCGCTTTTTGTTCTGGCTCTTATTTATTTTATTTTTTGTTCGTTCGTTCGGTTTTCTTTTCGTTTCCTCGTGCCCCGTGTCACTTGTTAGTGTTGGTTTCTGATTCTGTTTCGGTTTATATTCTGTTATTCTGTGCTGTCTCAGCAGGCGGTGCTTTTTCATCATATATATTTTGTGAAACTTAATAAAACATTGCGGCCATTATTTCCGTTTTAGTACAGTTTGGCGAGCTGGAAAGCGGCGGCGGCGGCGACATTGCGACGTTCCGAGTTGATGTTGACAGCAACTATGTTTACTTTTCATATTATTATAGCTACAAAAACAACAACAACTGGCAATGGCTGCCATAAAAATAACAGGCCATACACGAAAACATGTTAAGCAAAAATGCATCGCAACAGGGCCACCAAGTGTGAGTGTCTGCAAGCACTCACTCAATCACTCACTCCGTTTACACTCACCCAAAATGAATGGCTCTCGCACCTGCGACTACCTGTTTCGATTCTAATCAGCCCACTCGCATGTCCACTCACTCGAGACTCGGCTTATTCCCGCTCCCCTCCACCCTCTTCCAGCTCGGCTTCGATTTCGGGCCTCTCTTGAATCTCCTCCAAAAGTTTTCCCGCCACTTTCAGCACCTTGCGCTGAGCCCACCAGTTTGGCACGGCGAAAAACGTGCGCACAGTGGGACACAAGCAAGAGAAAATGAAACTGGAGGGAAGTTGACAAACATTCTATCACTTTTATATAGGTTTGGTCATATTTAAATTGAATTTAAAATATTTATCAGCAATTCCTAAGGCTTTGAATCTAAATGTTTTATATTTACTACATTTTACCAAAGGGCCTACAAAAGCCAAAAGGATTATAATACTTTTGTATTGGAATTTTATTATTCGTGTAATAATATTTAAAATGGCTTACACACAAGTAGTGCCTCATTTGATATATTATATTTCGTGATTGTGTACTGATACTAAAAATTGATAATGTACTAAAAGTATAATCAGTATAGATTATGATTGATTTAAGGCGATTCGACGAACCAATTTAGCAGAGAACTGATCCTGTCGAATTAAATATCCATTTCTTTCCGCATCCATTCTTTTCCTCCAACTAAAATAAGCCTGCCGGTCAAATAGTAGACCGAGTGAGGTCAATGGAAGTGTTCTTTGCAGTTTAATCAGTATCAGATTTAGTCAGAATTTTTGTGAAATGCTGATTAGAAATGTAAACAAGTTGGCTGATTGCAAACGTTTTAAGATGTTTAATCACTCAACACAATATACATACAATGTATATGGAGGACAGAAATTTCTATAAACTAAAAGTAGATTTCTTTCTACTATATAAAATATGTAGTTTTCTGCCGTCCTGAAAAATTATAAATATGAAATTAACATGCAACGTGGAACGTGCAACACGCAACATGCAACATGCAACACACTACATACAACATACAAGAAGGAAGAAGGAGGAGGAGGAAGAAGAAGAAAGAGGGGTGGGGGTGGGGTAATATAAATATTAATTTTACATGCACAATGATTATTTTTGTGGCACCACCTGATAACAGCGCTTTTTGCACTTTCCTGCACCGTTTCAGCCCACTGTGCGCTCCCAGAATTGTTGTGTTGTTTCTGCCCGTCATCATTATTAGCAACGAACTTCATTATCATTATCGCGGCGAACGTTGTGCGCGTGTTTTGGTTCTGCCCGTTGTTGTTTTTGTTAATGTTTCGTTGGATTGCTATGTACAAAGTGGGCGGGGAAAGCAAACAGCAGGGAAAACAGCAGAAAAAACAAGAAACTAAACCTGGCTATAGCAATATTTATTGTATTACGTCTATTTAACATAAACATAGCAATATCAGCATGAGCGTTTCGCCTGTGTGTTTCTGTACTTATACTTCGAGAAATGTTCATGTTTATATATTAACAACGGGGCACAAAAACAAATCAAATAAAAAAAGTACAGCAACGTACAAAAACAAGAGGCAGCCGCCGAAACACACAGAAACACAGCACAAAACACAAACCCAACCGAAAACACAAAAACAAAAAAACAGCAAAAAAAAAAAAAAAAAAGAATTTATTTCTAAAGCTAACAAAACAGACAGAAAACTTGCAGAAATCCCCGGCGCTCGCTCTGCGCTCCCCCCGCGATCCTACCACCTTCTCTACATATTGTATATTGCTCCATGGCCCAATGACAGCAACAACAAAAGCAATAACTTTGTTAGATAGAACAACAGCAACAATAGACACACATACACAGACAGGGCAACAATATGGCATATAGAATTTTTCTAGCTGCCGATTTCAACGCTGTTGTTGGTGCCTTATCGCTGGCTCTTATATTGTTGCTGTTTTAGAACAGTTAGTGCGATGTTGTTTAAAAAGATTGAATCACTAATGTAAGAGTATTGTTTTGTCATTTGAGGATGAGTTACCTGAGTAAGCGACCGCAGCAGGAGTTTTGTGGAGGTCCTGGTGTTTTTGAGAGGCGATTTCAAAACGTGACTATCACCAAAATACGCGTTTTTTAATGCTTAAGATGTTTTAAATCTTCCAAACTCTTGCGTTCCGATAGATGCGATTTGGAAACTCCAGTTATGGCATATTTTGAGGTTTTAAAACGCGTATTCCTTGTTCTGTGGCGATTGCGATTCAATTCAAAGACTGCAACTGCAACTCCTGGCTGGCAGGCGATTTCAAAACAGCAAACAGCTTGTTTTCACAGCGATTTCAAAACGCGACACACTGCGGCACAGCAAAAAAACGGCGCCAAAAATTATTTTATTTTTGTTGCCGCGACTGCAATGACAACGACACCAACAACAACGACAACGACAACTTGAGCGACTGACGTAACGTACAAAAATGTTGATTCCGCCTGCTGAGTGTTGCTTGGTGTTGCTCGGTGCTCGGGAATCGGCGGCGGACTGTTAGATTGTGTTGGCCAGTAGTTGTTGCGATGTCGTATGTCTCGCGTTCCAAGCAACCGAGGCGACTAAACACACACACAGATACTGGGATACAGATACAGCTGCAGAGAGAGGCGAGAGCTGAAAGTATCTATCGGCTACGTAGAACGCTGAGGCAACAACAAGGCGACATACGAGCGAGCGAGCGGCGAGCAAACAGAGAACAACACAGGCCCCTCTCTCCGGAACACAGATACAACTCACACACACAGCTGGCGGCCTTTTGTTGCTGCGAACGAACAACAAATAATACAAACAATACGAGGGCCAGAGCAACGGCAACTGCGCGGTACAAAATGCAAAGAAACAGATGCGAGACAGTGGAACCAGCCAGGGGGTTGTGGAGGAGACACACGGCTCAGGCCCAGGCCAGTCATTTTTGTTGCTTTCGTGTTACACTGTGACACACGGAGTGTTGCCTCTAAAAGTCACCCCGAAAAGGGATCGCAGCAAGAGAGTTAGATCGGTTCCAGGACAAAGGAATAAGAAAGCTATTTTCGGAGATCCTGAACAATTTAATGGCAACCTTCCACATTATACAAAAATTGTAATAAATAATGAACAAATTAAACAATTTTATAAATAAAATATCATGTTTTTATTTATACAAGACAAAATCCTATAAAATGTAACAGTCCGATGATAATAGAATACCAATATCATAATAAGACCCCCTTGTTATTTTGTATGAGTATTTTTCTAATCTTAAAGAATGTCTTAATAATTACTTCAGATTTAAAACGGCCGCTTGAACCTACCTAAAGATGTAAATTTACACATTACATTTCCTTCTTTTCCCTTCCAATCTTTCTCTTTGTTGCTGTTGTAATCCACGAAGGGAAAATCCCGAAGCAAAGCAACATTGTAAGGAAGCGAATTTCTACCTGAAAATTTACCTGTTATCCCATGCACTGGGACCACTGTGCCTGTGCTTCCTCTTCTCGCCTGCTCTAACTCTCAGCGAACATTGAAACAGCGACAGTTGCTTACTCAGCGCTCAAGACAGCCGCAGCTGGCGCTCTCAGAATCAACAACCGAAAGCAAGCAAACAATAATCATTTGTTTTTGCACAAAAAGCTGTGCTCGCTGAGCTCTCTCTGAATTCCGCTTGCTTTTTTCCAACAACATTTGTTTACGTTTTCTCTCTGCTAGGCGATGGATTCAATTAGATAGATGAGCTTTAGTGCGAATGTTGAGAGACTCGAGCATTTGAAAAAGTTGCAGGGGCTGCCCGACAGATGGAGCCAGCTACTTCCGGTGAAAATACAACACACATTTTTAACGAACATTTACTTAAAATTAAAAAATTTACTTAATTAAAATTAAGTAGAAAACGGTTGTTTACTTTATAAAACCATATTTTGAGTGCATTTTAGACATGCATTATTTTAATTCACACCGAAAGTTAAAAAAAATGCACAGTAAATTTGTGGACCTAAAACACTTTCTGAAATAATTTCAAATCCATATAATTACAATCTGTCTAGCAGTAGGCTATACAAAAAGTGAATAACTATAATAATAACCCTAAAAACAGCTTATTCTATATGTTACCAACCTCTTAAAAATCATAAGAGTACTTTTCCCAGCAAGGGCATACTGTTTCATGTCTTTATTTCTTAAAAAATGCCTCCTCAATAATGTATCTTTACCGATTTTGATGTTTGGACGAGAGGTTAACGGTCGTCTGAAATAAGATTATTCATACGCACGTTGGGAAAGCTCGGAAAAGCTCAGAGCCTGCCCCAAAAACCCTCACACTTCTCGAATCCTTCTGCCAGGACTCAAGCCGACTGTGAAACCGCTGCGCCTGACAGTTGTCCACCGCCGCCACCCCCCCAGTTATTTCCAGCACTTTAATGATTTGTTTACAACTTTGTTGCCCTGCAATTTACCGCAAGCATACGGACCTGCTTTCAGCATTTCGTTCACCCCCCTTTTCCCTTTTCCGCCTCCGGGAAAGCTCTCTTTGGTGGGGTGAGGCACGAGGGGAGGCGAAAGGATGTCGTGCCATGCGTGTGCTCAAAAATTCAATAAAAAGGAGGCTCGTTTCTGTTGTGGCCTACATGCTGCCGTCCACGAAGAGGACTCTTCGGCTCCCGAGAGCCGAGCGCCAGCCGAGGAAAACTTGGTCACCGGGTGGGAAAATGGGTGGTCAGGAGCCATTAGCCAGAAGCAAGGAGCAAGAGCAGAGTGGCAAGAGCGTATGACAGGCAGTGCAATCGGGCTCAGTTGCCACAGGACAGTCGAGGCGAGTGCTCGTCCTTGGTCGCAGCGGGAAGAACCCGGAAAATCGTGAGGATTTTTCACTGGTTTCGAGCTTGTTTTGGTTACGCGACTGTGTGTATGTGCGTGAGTGTTACTGGTGTGTTTGTGTGCTTAAAAATATATTCGCCATGAATTATTTACCCAAAACGAAAGCTGGAAAGTTTTGAGGCAGTTTTCGACGAGGACGTGGACGTGAACGTGGACGACGACGGAGTTGTTTCGCCAGCGAAAAGTTTCCACTTTCGAGCACTTTGACGGGCCATTTGCAGCGGCATCAAGGATGCAGCAGCCTCCCATTGGAGATGTGGAATGCATTTCCCGAAGCGCAGTATGTGTGACTCTCTCCCCCCACTCCTATAGCACCCCTTGCCATGGGGAAAACCCCACGATTTTTCGCCGAGTCGCTTGCTCTCTCTCTCTCTCGCTCTGTATTTTTTGTTTGGCTCGCGTCAGCGTGTAGAGTTTCGATTTCGTTAGAAAATCGAAACAATGGCGGGCTAGAGGGCTCGAGGATTGTGGGTGTCGTTGCTGCGGCTACCTGTAGATGCCGCACAGGCACAGCGACACACGATTGCGAGGGCGATGGCGAGTCCTTGAGCGGTCGTGTCCTGCCACTGCCCTCCACTTTCGACTCTAATTAATTTCTAATTCAAGGTCCAATGCGTGGCCACTGAAGGTTAAACGTGGCCACGAAGCAGCTGGATTTTGATACCGAAACTTCCTGGGCAAGTTGTGATTTTTGTGGATTTCCGTGGAAGTCGAGGACTGCGCCGCAATCCCTTAATCCCACAAAGTGGAAAGTTAGCCAGGGATCATCTTTTTTAGTGGCCAAGGACCCCACATAGGCCGTAACTCAATCCCCTTCGGGACTGTCGTTGGCAATTAAGGTTGGCAAACAAACAACAATGAACACTTAGCGCTCTGGAGTGGAAAACCCGCATTACGCATACGCCACGTTGGCCCACTGGCAGCGGTCTGGCAACATCGAGGTGCGATGATGAGGGAGCACCCAGCTCTCTGACCATCCACTCACCTCAGACTCTCGAAAAGTGCAGCAGCGGAGAGCAAGACGTCCGCTTGCCGAAAAAAAGAAACACATTTCTTCCCCCCACAGCTCCCCAATTTTTGAGAATTTTCTCGCCAGAGCGGAAAATTCAGTGACTTTCCGTGCCTTCCGCAGTCAGTGTGAAACGAACCAACAACGCAAACGAAACGAACGCGAAACGCGCGCGCGAGAAAAACAAAACTAGAATAGAATAGACCAAATTAACCTACACCGCCCGTCTCCCGAACAGAGAGAGAGAGAGAGCGCGCGGGCCTAACCCAATCCTAACTATAAACAATAATCGAATCAACGAAATTTTTAAATTAACATCGAATGAGTAATACCTGAGCGATTCATAACCCGACAAGGAGAAGGAGAAGAAGCAGAAGCAGACGTAGAAGCCGAGCCACAAACAAAGAATCCACAAGTAGCTGGCTGGCACAAGATACACCATCTACAAGATAGACAGATAGATATCCGCGCAGATAATTGCTGCTTCTCGGTACGGCGGCATTAGGGCTCTAAAAATAACCAGCGAAAGCGTATATTCGCGGGGACAATTGCAGGGCACCGGTGCAAGTGACGGCACCCCGAGGATCTGTGAGTAGCCATAATAATAATGCCACCGCTGCCGCCGCCGCCTTCCGATCGCTGGGTTGGCTGGCTGGTTGGGTGGAAAATCGAAATAACAAACTTCAGTCGCCTTCTCAGTCACCTCTCTGCGTCACACATTCGAGGAATACTCGAAAACGTGGGCACGCGGAATGGGAGTCGTGTGGCTGGTGCCCCTGCCTCATAGCCTGACCCCCCATTGCCACACAGTCATAATTCTGCGAATCGAACTAGCAATTTGTGAGAAAATTATTGAAATATTATTATATTAATAAACTTTTAATAGTGTTTTGGGGGAAAAAAAGTTTAAAATGTAGCCTGAACTTTCTGGAAATACTTCAAGTTGCCGAAAATAATTGCAAATATATTGCAGTACTCAGAATAATGTCAATAAATATACGATTTTTTTATGTAGAATTACATATAAAATAGTGCTGCCAATGGCTTTTTTAGTTATGTACTTTATATTACTTACTTTTTATTACAAATTTCATCAGTCTAAAGTGTAAATCATTGAAAAGATAATAAACTAAAGACCAATCATAACTTATTTAAACTTGCATTTTTAAGCTAGTCTTTATTAGATTAACAAATCTGTATAATGAGTTCAAATTATAATACCCTGCAAAGTAATAATGATTATTCCAAAGGGAGTTCAATTATCCACTTAAAACGTTTATTAACTTAATAGTTCTTAAATTTCTAGCAAAGACATTAATACGTTTCAAGCTTAAATAAATACAAATACGATTAATCATTTAAAAAGCTATGGAAAGTGTATAGAATTAAATTTTAAAAATTAAAACAAAAACCTTATTAATTCCTGTAGCTGTGGCTGTGAAGGCGACCAAATTCTTGTACATATTGTACAAGTTTTCCCATAACTCAAGACCCCCTGTATGTGTCATTTGGCGTGTTGTTACTCCTGGTACTGGTACCACACGTCGTATGGTGGATAGATGGCTGGGATCTGGGATGGATGAGTGGCGCACACTTTTTATAGCCAGCAACAGTCACAAGTCACACAAGCCGCACAATCAAGCGCTCGTCTCGGTGTTTATGTCAATTTGAATTTTGCATGCGGCCGCTAAACTTGACGGTGCTGATGTGTCCTTTGTTGCTGGGGGGTCCTGAGTGGGCCTGCAGGGGAAACCGGAAGTTGGCGCAAACTGCGCTTCATATTGCAACTTTGTGTGCGGCTTGTGGGAGGAGTGCCCGCCACTTGTCGAAGCGGAAGCGGATTTCCTGTGTGCTCCTTGCCCAGTGTGTCTCCTGTTCCGTCATTCCATCAGCTTCGTCTTGGCCTCCCCTTGCTCCTTGCCACTCCTGAGGGAGTGGGTGTCCTTGCATTTGCAGCACAGGAAATTTTAAATTGAATGTGCAGCCGTCCTGTTTGTCTATTTGCTTTGTTGTTTGCTCAGCTTTCAGGCTGTGTCCAGCTTTTTCCTCTGATTTCCTATCCTCTTTGCCACTGGGCCTGATTTGTTGTTCTTTCGAGGCAGGAGGTCCCTGGGCGGATAGCACAGGAAGAAATTATAGAGAAATTGTGACGGAAGAGTGTTTGCTTTCATTTATTTACTTTCAAAAGTCACCAAATTGTGTTTATTTGGGCTGAAAATGGGGGCTGCCTTTATGTTTATTTTATTAAATGATATTTGCAAATACTTATTAAATTTTAAAGCTAGTATCTCCCTCTACTCTTTTTGCCTCAGTGTAAGGAGAATGTGTCCCCGTTGCCGTTGGTCGCATTAGTTCGTGATGGTATTTTCTGGGCAGCAGCCGGAAGAAGCAAATACTGGGGAATCTGCTGGGAAATAGGCCCGCTCTGTCCGTGGAGGTGGTGGCCAAAGGCTTTACTCGCATCTCTGGCCTCTCCTGTTGCATTGCCCTGTGGCAGGCTCCCTGCTGCTCCATGCTGCTCATTCCGGGGGCGGCACAACTTGCATATTTGCCGAGATTTATGCCTGCTGTCAGCAGCAGCAACACACAAACACACACACGACGACGACGAAGAGGAACGGCCTGTTGTGTAACAGCTCCCAGGAGTAACCTAATTTCCGTTGCTGCTTGCTGGTTAAACAAATATCGACCTCGCAGCACTGCACATCCGCTGGCCCCAAAGCCAGCCCTCCTCCGGCTGTGCCGAGAGTCTTTCAATCGGTGTCGCCGCACAGCGGGACTCCGGCGACCCACTCTGGTTTTTTGGGATTTTTCGGGTCTCCGCATTTCGAACTGGAAAGGGGAAGACTGGCGAAGGGGGAATGGCATCTGTGAGTGCGCATATCTGTGCCAATTCGGTGGCTCTAGTGCGGCCCTTGTCCTTAAGTGTTAGTGTTATTGTTATGCCTAGTTGCCGTTGTAATCCTTCGGCAGGCAGGCAGGCCGCCCGTCCGCAAAATGTGTATTAGGCCCTGTTCCATCCCATAAACACTTAACGTCGATGCTGATGTCGATTGCCGTCGCCGTTGTCGTTGCTTTGTCTACCTCGCTAGCTTGCTGGCTTATCGCACCAGGAGCTAGGATAGCTATGGCCATAGACAGGGACATAGCCGTGCCGTAGTGCCACTAAATATCCATCAAGTCATCTTGAAGCAGGCGGGGTTTTAGTAGGATTTTTCTGCTCGTTTGGTGAGAGTTCTAGGGATTTTTTATATTAAACTAGCTAACAGAAATGTTTCCACATATCGCTGAACACTCTTGCTCCCTTAAATCATATTTTTTCTTAGGCAAACTCCTATTTTTACCACCTCCACTGTGCCTGGGTGTGCGGACTGTTTCCTTGGGTGTGTGCTGGCCTGACTTCAAGCCGCCTCAAGTCGTTGCTGTCGCTCGTTGTTCTCGTTATTCTTATTATTCCAGCCACCCGGGGGGTGTGGCCCCTACGCCCACTGCCACCCACTGCCACCCACTCATAACTGCCCTGCCATTTGCGTAAGTGTATGTGTAAGTGCATGCAGGCGCGCGTATGCGTGAGCCATGTGCATGTGTGTTGATTCCCAATCCTTTTGTATTTGACACAATACAAGGATAGTTAAGCTGTGGAACGATGGGGGGAGGAGGAGTGTAGGAGTGTGTGCATGAATATTTCATTATATATATCGGATTTCTAGGAGCTTCGGTTTCGCCATCAGCCAGCTGCGAGGACCCATCAAGTCCTTGCCAAGTGCCTGTCGTTTTGCCGTGATTTGAAGTGGAATTGCTTCTATATTAAAACGCCGCAGGGCTTTGTTTCACTAATTACTCAAGTGGAATTAAAATGGGGGGAGAACAAAAATAATAATACTAAAAGATAATCCGATTTGTGGGTAGAATTTCCAGTGAAATTCGTTTAGCAAGCAACAAAGAAATTAAGCTTTATGAAATATACAAGAATCACTTCAAAAACTAAGCATACTTGCAAGCACAAACTAAACTTAGAGCCAATAAAATGGCAAATGTTAATTTCACTCCTGTCTTCCCGTCCATTTCTATTTCCATTTCCATTGTAATTGCGCTTCCCATTAGCCTGTCAGTGCTCGTTCTCCTACGCATAGTGAATAAGTCATCAATCAAAGCCGGTCGCTAGTCGTGATGTGCATCATTTGCCTATCAGTGTCCAAGTTTTCCCAGCAATTTGCCACCGCAGGAGCTCAAGGAAGTGAAGCTTTCTGTTTCGATTTCCGTCAAAGAGCAGGCTCTGCGTGACTCACACATGTATTTTTGACGCTGACTTCCGATTCAGCGTTCAATACCATTCGAGGAGCCGTAAAGCACGCCAGATGAAAACAAATTAAATGTCTACGGAATGGTGGAGGTCTCGTAAATAATGGAATTCAAAAACAAAAAGCACAAAAATATGCTGGGCAATCAAAAACGAATTAAAAACAGCATTTTAAATTCATAATCTGCCAGCCAGGAAATTGAGATAGCTCTGGATCGGACAGCTGTCGGGGAGAGGGTTAGGAGCTCATGGAATTGAATTGCTTTTAGTTGGGGAATTTCCTTAAGACTCAATGGACAAATGAATCAGATCTCCCTGTCTTTGTGGGCCATTTTAAAAATTCATTGTTTGCGGTTGGCTTGAAGAAGTCATCTAAATATTTAATTTATTTGCTCCGACAGCATCTGCACTGGACATCTGAAGTATTTACAGTGGCAACTGGTTTCAGCTACCTTAGAAGTGCGTGTTGACCTGGCTTGAATACATCTCATTGCGTGTGCTTAGAACAAAGGAACCCTTGCTCAGAATAAGTACAAGTTCTCCTCGTAAAAGGCAACCTAAACAAAGAAATAATGAAAAACAAAAAGGAAAAACGAAAATTATTCCCAGAAATTTGGCATTACCTTTATACAAAATGAGAAAATTGTTGTGGCTTTTAAAGGTGAAGTCCTTCAAGTATCACCAGGGAAACCTTCTTCTAAAAGGCAACAATTAATAAAATATTTGCCTTATGCCAGAAACCGCTTCATTAATTGCCTTTTAATAAGTAAAACTCATTTCAAATCTATTTGAACCGAGTATTTATCGATCTGATATTTAGGAAAACATCTTTAATGGCATTTGCTGACACGAAGAAATGACTGAATAGCCCATTAAATCAAAATCTAAAATTATTGCGAATATTCGTCGAGTGTTTTTGCCGAGTTTAATGGCATTTGGTGCCAACTGTGTGGCTTGCAGCTGTCAGCTTACTCGTATTCCTTGTTTGTTTTTTAATTTCGAAATTGTATAACCTGTGTGTGTGTGCTCCGGAGCCAGCACTCCCTTCCAGGGCGGGTGCGTCTCTGTACTCCAGTTAATGGCCTGTGACGTGTCCTGGTCCGGGAGGGGTTCCCGGACACACACACAATCCACCAGCGGGGATTTCCCTAAGCCCCTAGTGCAACGAGGGAGAGCTGAGTGCTCCCGATGCGGCGTGGTAATTGCATTTACAGAAAGTGGGGCACACATGTGACGGTGGGTCGGTCGTTCGGTGCATTATTAAGTGGACACCGGAATAAGTGGCCACGGGACGTAAAGTGCATGCCCAGTTATTAGCCGGGACTGGAACAAGACCCTGAACCGATATTATCCACAAACCGTTGTCAATTATCACCTAGCTGGGTGCACTTTGAGGAGGAGTGAGTCAGCCGCTGGTTGGCTGTCGTTCAGCCCATTACCTGGCCACCGAAAGGCCAAACAAAGCAGTGCCAATAATGTATACATTATTTGGGCGATCAACAGACGCGATGGATGCGTTCATTCATATTTCTTTATGCCCAAATATTGCTCATACGCCCCACGTCCACACGTCTTTCTGCTCGATATGTAACAGCTGTTCGCCGTTCGCCACCCGCGGAGAGCGCACTATTAATTGGAAGCCACAGCTCGCTCTTCTGTCGCTTTCCAGATGAATTCAGCGATCTCTGGGGATTCCTGAAATGAACCCCGAGAGTGGCCGAGCGAGAGAGTGCAAGGGAGAGAGCGGCGAGTAAATTGGCTTGAATCTGGCATGGATGCTGGCGGGGATTTCTTTTCGCTTTGCAAGCGTTTGGCGTTTGGACGTGTCGCACGAATGTCGTCGCCACTAGAACAACCCGCACAAGAAAGTTAGTTAGTTGAACGGGGCGTATACGCAACGTGCCCCACTCAGAGGTTCGCGGGGATTTCGGGAACTTGCGGACTCGTCGTCGTCGTTCTCGTATTTGTATTTGTCGTCATCATCATCATCATCGTCGTCGCCGTGTCGTTACTACGCGATCCCGATTCCCCATCTCGGATCGTTTCGGCCGCCAGTCGCTGCCCGCCGCTCGTGCGTTCCGCTCGCTCTTCCTGCTCCACCGCACATCCGCATCCGGCAGACGGCAAACGGCAACAGCAAACGGCATTCCGCATCTTATACCGCATCCGGAGCGGTATTTGCTGCTCCACAAACAGCTGATTTGGAACCAATCAAGGCACGGGCACCAAAAATTTAACTCAACGACATCGCATTTTCAACGCGCTTTGACTTTCTGCTATTTTTAACATACTATACACTCTTCACATTTTCACATCTTATTTTCTGTGCTTTTTTTGTTGTCTTTCTTAACAAATTTTTGCCCGAGTTTCGCCTGCTGTCAGTGTGTGTGCGTGTGGAAAATTTCGTTGCGTTAAATAAGTTATAAAACAATATAGATTAACGAACAACACGAGTGCGCTCGGCACTCGTGTGTCTTTTGGCCAAAACTCGATTGGGAATGGCAAATAAATAACGGCCATTAGGCCTGGCCAATCAGTTCGAAGTTCGCATAACAAACGGGCCGGAAAGAGTGCTAAATATCTTCAATAAAGCCTCTTGAAGCCGAAATGTGCAGTTGAACGAAAATTCTATAAATCGATTAAACCCAGCAAACCAGGCACAGAAGCCCCTGAAAATATCCGGAGAAATCCGAAAGCCACTTGAGGGAGGTGCAACTGCAAGCCAAGTTAGGGGGGCATAACTCCCCTCGAACGAGGCCTGTGCTCTGGGTGTTAATACTTAATTTATGTGAACCTATAAATAATTTCAATTTAGAGAATGTGCTGCTGTTGACTGCCGCGGCCATCTTCTATATAATATAGTGCGAGTTGTACGAAAAAATATGCTAAAAATACCGAAAACTGAACGCTGCGTGTTCGCTGGCAAGAGAGTGTGTGTGTTTTAGCCAGCGAGTGTGTGTGTGTGTGCCAGAGAGACTGCAGTGCGAATTGATTAAACTAAAAGCGGTTGGAGGGGCAAAGTGTAAAATGCAAAAACACCGAAACGCATCCCAACACAAACAAAACAGGATCGCCTGCCTGCCTGCTGCCTGCCTGCTGCCTGCCTGCCGTTCGTCCATCAACAAATTCGACGTCAGTCAGTGGACTATTATTTAATTTTCTATCCATCTAGCCCAAGGCAGAAGGCAAACGAAAAGCAACAGAAAAGCAAGACGCGGGCGGGGACAGTTTTCGCACAAACTGTAGGAGAATGAAACGAAAATGAAATAGACTTTGGCAAGGAGCACTAAAATACGGTTGAACAATATTACGAATATTTTGGTTGCTCGCCGAGCGAATTTCAGCCGAGTTCTCAGTTCAGTTCATTTCAGTTCAGTTCAGTTTGGGTTTTTATTTGAATGCTGCTTTCGCTTTGTTCGAAAATCTTTTAAAATAACAATGATACATGCCGCCCCGTCTCCTGGCCGCCTCCTGGCCACCGCCTGGTCTCTTTCGCTGGCCGCTGGCTTGTTTATAAATAAATGCTCATACGTAAATGTTCTTTATCAGAGGAATACAGAGAGAGAGTCTGATAATGCGGCCTGGGAAATATATTTACTGGGGCTGCTGCGCCAGATTGATTGCTCTATTTGCCGTATTTGTTGTCTTGGCAATATCAGCTTCGATTTATGGTTAACCGAGCATCGCATCGAAGCACCTCTGTGATTTCCAGCAGGTGTGTGAACACATTTTCTTGGGAATGCCATTGAGGCCAGTGATGGGAAGTTTGTGTGAAGTTGTACGTGGGCTTTATAAATAGTTCTTAGGTTTGTCAAGCTTTTAATTGGGAGTTAGTCTTGTACAAGAATGGTTGCTTTAAAGATATATTTTATTATGTATTCTTAGCTCTAAAAAAGATTGGTTAAATTCGTTAATAAAATACTCTACAAGAAAAACAACTAGAGTTCTCTTTATTAAAAATGTTTCAAAAGACTCATTTTTAATATTACAATGTAGACTTCACTCTCCCAAAACTTTTAAAAGAACATAACCATTTCGTGTGAAACCCTCTATTTTGGAAGTTTTTTATGAGCCTCTGTACCAAAACCCATTCAAGTTCCCTCAGTTGTTTGCACCTTTTGCTGTGTAAAAGGTTAATACCTTGCCCCATCACTAGCCCTCTTCCAGCAGGTGCGCAAACACACCGCTCACCTGGCCTGTTGCTGCAATGCTCTGCCACAATTTCCCCAGCTCGAAATCAATTTTGTTTTGAAACAAAAAAAAAAAAAAGCGAAACTGGGATGAGGGAATCTCTGGGCTGCGGCGGCAACTTGCTCCTGGTTGCGTGTGTTTTCATCATCATTAATGTTTAAACAAAACAACATTGTCAGACTGGGGGGAGATGGAGCACAAGAACAAGAACAAGAAGCAAAAAAATATAAAAGGCAGGAAAGAGAGGGAGAGACAGCCTCCTTTGTTCTCGATTCCGCTCGGTGTGTGTATGTTGTCTATTAATAACAAAGCTTCTGAAGAATTCGCCTCTCCTGGCGTCTCGATGCGAGGCGACTCGACTCCGCAGCAAAAAAAAAAAAACAAAAATAATAAAACCCAAATCGCTTTGCCGTCGACCGCAAAAGAACAATAAAAGCGAGAGCGGCAGAGTCAGAAGCTAATTCGAGTACGCAGAATGTTTGCCGAGTTCGTCGTGTTGCAAGATGATTAAAGTAAACAAGGCCGGGGAGTCCAATAGTTCAAACGGCAGTGATGGAGCACTGTTGCCTCGTCCCCGTCAAACGCTCAATTCTTGGGAATTGCAACTCGTCCAAATTCCCCCGATTGAGTGGCAGGAATTTCCAAGTTTTTGGCATTACCCTCGACTATGTATCGCTATTTGGCAGGATGCTGTTGTTGCACTTAACAAGGGGGAATGCAGCAACCACTCTGGCCACACGTCGTATACGCAATTTGGTGCATGGCGTATACGCGTTTTTACCCCCACAGCTGATACTTTGTTGTTTTTGTTAAAGTGGTTTTCAGTCGGGGTTTTTCAGTGCATTCTTTATAGGACAAAAAGGAATTTTAAACTGGGAAAATATTTTCCTTTTGGAAAAGTCAAGGAAATATTTA
The DNA here is from genome assembly GCA_018151655.1 of Drosophila bocqueti. Taxonomy (NCBI): domain Eukaryota; kingdom Metazoa; phylum Arthropoda; class Insecta; order Diptera; family Drosophilidae; genus Drosophila; species Drosophila bocqueti. The sequence goes on along the minus strand of JAECXF010000149.1, from coordinate 940,005 downwards.
TTGAACACTTTTCGCTGTCTGAAAAGGGAAGAATATATTCTTTAAAATATTTTAGAAAATACATAATATTTATGGAAAGTCAAGGATATATTTATTTATTTTTTAAACTAAACTAAATGGCGTAGATACTATATAATATACATATAAATTAAATATTAAATACAAAGCTGCTTAGCATATTTATTTAATATTTTTAAATTCATGTTAAAAGTATGCCAAAACAAGCCCTAACTTATTCCAACGACTACCCAAAACACCCTTGATTTTCTATTTGAAAATCGATTCTCGCATATGTAATACCCCTCAAGTCATAAATATTCCCATTCTTTTTGCTAGGATTCCGTTGAATCAATAAAGCGAAATAAATTACCAGCAATTTGGGCGCAATTATAATAAAAATCTGTACTATACTGAGATCGGGTATTACTCATTGAAATTCCAACGGCTGCACATGGCCCTGATTGGGAAAAACCGGAGATCTACAGGCCAGTGACAAACCAAGAGAAAGGGAAAACCATCATGAAGACACTGAAAGTGCTGTTCCTGGCCTTTGCCTGCTACTATGCACTCTTCGTAGTTTTCTATTACTGCTATCGGGCGTACCTCTGAACGTTTATACATATATGATATATACAAGTATTCCGATTTATATATACTTTTGCGAGTGCCAGGGAAACAGCTGAGCGAGCTGAGCAAACCACCAACACCACCCACTCGACGAGGGGCGGTCTGCCATTGAGAATTTTGGCCTTTGACGTGGCATATCGTCGTGCATATATGTACTATATAGGCGAGCGAAAAGATATAGATGTACATATGAGTATATATTGGGGCGGTGATAAATTTGGGTGCCAGGCGAAAAAATAAAATAGAAACGGAAAGCGCCGAGATCGAATGCAATTACATCGAAACCATAATGCATCGTCACCACCTCACCACATCGTCATCTCGCCTCTCTCCCAGGTACTTTCTTCCATTTTTCCACCCAACCGCTGCTCCTCCCCCATCAAATTCAGGTTTCGCGCGTGGCAAGACCCAGACATTCGGTAGATAAAAATCAATTAAACGCGCCTTATAAATCACTTGGAATATGCGCAATTTCCCCACTCGGATAGTTCCGTTGAATCCAGTAAATATATCGAGGGGGCATTTTTATGGCACTACGATTTACGTAAAGTCGATTGCATAATGCGATTAATTTCCCGGATAAACCCATGTTCTCTCTCTCTCTTCCCCATTTCCCTGGGAATTCCATTCATTATTTTCCTCCTCTCGCCCGCAGATCACTCGCCGTCTTCTTCTTTTGCCAACTGACCAAGGATGGCCTACGACATTAGCATAGAGAAGCAGAACCAGTACCAAAACCAGTTCCAGAGCTCCACGGATGCTCGATTCAAGCAACTGTAGTCGCATCGCTGGGCAATCAAGGGTTGAAACGAAGGAGAAGGAGAACACACACTCATTCAAGAGGAGAGGAGAATTTTGCAACTTTCGCGTTTCAGTGAAAAAGCCAACAATTTAACTTAACACTAACTAAGCGCCCCCCAGAGACCTAGGGAATATACATAAATAAATACATATAGGTTAAGCAGAAAAGAAAAACGAGCGAAACCAAGCGAAACGAAACCATTGGCACTAGACCAGTAAGAACCAGGATCAGATGAGGCAACAGCAGCCGGCGGAGCCAGAGGAGTCGTCGTCGTCGTCGAGCGGGAAATCAATGAGCAGCCGGCGGAGGCACAAAAAGCATCTAGCATCTAGCAGTATCTTAAGGCACCGCCAACTGTAGACACTCCGAAAGGCTCGAGCATGCAACAGGCTGGCCAACTCACGCCGCAGCAGCAACAGCAACAGCAGCAGCAGCAGCAGCAACTGCAACAGAATGGCGGCGATATGGCCGCCTATGCCGCCTCCCAGGCAGCGGGCGGCAGGCGTGGCCCCATAAGCGGCGGCCGCTTCGACTTCGAGGACGGCGGCACCTACTGCGGCGGCTGGGACGAGGGCAAGGCCCATGGCCATGGCGTCTGCACGGGACCAAAGCACCAGGGCGCCTATGCGGGTGCCTGGAATTATGGCTTCGAGGTGTCCGGCTCGTACATCTGGCCCAGGTGAGTGTCCAGGACAGGAGGCACCTCTTCCACCACATCCTCTTATCCTTTGTCTATCTCTATCCCTTTTACAGTGGCTCGCACTACGAGGGCCAGTGGCAGAACGGACGCCGTCATGGCCTGGGCGTGGAGCAGATCGGGCGGCAGATCTACCGCGGCGAGTGGTCGAAGGACGGGCACAAGGGACGCTATGGCGTCCGGGAGAGCACTGTGTCGACGGCCAAGTACGAGGGCACCTGGAACGAGGGCTACCAGGACGGGTCCGGATGCGAAACCTACGCGGATGGCGGTAAGTGTGTGTTTTGTTGGGCGCCATACGCTGCGTATACGTAATGTGCATGAGATCATTTTGCGTTTGCTTTTTGGCTCAGTTTCAAAACGGAGGCGAACATGAGTTCGTTCGTTCATTCGTTCCCTACCAGCCGTTGTTTTACTTTTTGACGTTTCTGTAATCATTTCTGGGTGCGAGTGTCTCTGTGTGCGTGTCCCACACACGCACACACATCCTTACACCTCCATAACCATATAGCCAAGCAACGACCCAGCCTGACGTCATATTTTATTTGCCGCGCGCTCGCTCGGTTCAATGATATTTTGGCTTTCCCGCTTCGCTCGCTCGCTCTGTACATTTTTCCTGCATGAGTGCGGCTTTTTCTGGGGAAATTCGCCAACCACATGGCCAAGTAACCGCAGAGCGGCGGCGTCTGCAGGGGCCACTAGCTGGCCAAGATCTGGCATTGGCCACCATTAGGGAATTGTTTTTGTGTTCCGCCACTGAAATGCAAATGTAAATGCCGACCTTTGCCCAACGACGACGACGGAATTGGCGCATAACTATCAATTAGCATTAGTCGAAGGCTAAGTAGCATTTCCTAATCAACTAAGGTAACTCCTTGTTCCACAATTAACCTGGGGCCCCACACACCTGCCAGGTAATTGAAAGCTACACTTGGGGTAAATATGACTTACAAGGGAGGGGGATTCTATGGGAATTAAATAAGAAAATAAATGGGGAAATTTATGAAAATTAAAGTATATTTAAGTCAATTTACTATGTAGCAAATTAAATAGAGCTAATATTTTTATTTATAAATATTCCAAAGTCATAATTGTATTTAATTCATTCTGCAAAACTTTTGCTTAGAAGGTTTTCCTTCAAAATATTATTTCCACCTCATCTAAGATATTCTTAATAAACAAACTTGTATAATTAATTATTAAGTATCAAGTTTAAAGACTTTTAAGTATTTTTATTTTTATTATTATTAAAAAATTTAATATGATAATATAAGTCCTGATTTCTCTGAAATATTTATAGTGCTTCGGCTTTTATTTACACCCAAATCAATAGTTGCTTTCACCTCTTTTTTGCCGTACACAAATGGCTTATATTACTTAGGGCCCTTTAGCAATGGCCAGAAGGGAAATGGCACGTGGAGCCATTAATAGTAACCAAAACGAAGGGCAGGGGCGGGGACAGCATTTCACTTAGTCCAACTCCCAGAGGAGGAGAAGTATAAGCAGGAGGAGGAGTACCACCACTCACTGCAGTCTTTAGTTTTCGCGCTCCATTAGCATAACAATCGCTCCGCTTTTCAAGTGGACTGCAATGATGGTGATGATGATGATGCACCCTTCTCCCTTTCCAGGCAAGTACCAGGGCCAGTGGCAGGAGGGCAAGCGACATGGCTACGGAATCCGCACCTCGGCGCCCTTCGGCCTGGCCTCGCACCACCGGCGCAAGAACCTGCATGCCTCCCTCAGTTCCCTGCGGAGCGGCGAGAACGGGAATGCGGCCAAGATGGTGGAGAAGGCGGAGGAGATACGCGGAGGATTCGTACTGACGGCCAAGTCGGACAAACTGCCGGTGCGGCGCAACAGTTTGACAGACAAAACGGGCAAAAAGGGATTCCTAATGGTAAGCAGTCCGAACTCCTTGAGAGAAGCTCTCATTACGATTTCTTGGCATCTCTTTTAGGGCCTCAAGATGCGCAAGCAGCGCAGCACGGGGGATCTGGAGAAGCGGGGCACCATTGCGTCCGGCAGCATACGCTCCACCATGTCCTCGGCCTCCTGGATCAGCACCGGTTCCGAGCAGTCCAATCTGACCACCAAGTGAGTGTCCTTGGCCCCCGAAAATAGCACTAAGCTTAACCACAATCTAAATCTCTTTCTCTCTTGCTCTCAGATCCAACCACACGGAGTCCAATGCCAGCTTCACCATGGAGGACGAGCAGCTGGACCCCACCGTGGTGGAGACGTACATGGGCGAGTGGAAGAAGGACAAGCGCTGTGGTCACGGCGTGGCCGAGCGCAGCGATGGACTCAAGTGAGTGGCTCCTCGCAGGGACAGGGATTTGCATAGATTAATGAAATTTCACCTACCCCAAACCAGGTACGAGGGCGAGTGGTACAACAACCGGAAGCATGGCTATGGTGTGACCACCTTCCGCGACGGCACCGTCGAGGAGGGCAAGTACAAGAACAACGTCCTGATCACCAGCCAGAAGAAGAAGCATTTGTTCCTGGCGCGCTCGCGCAAATTCCGTGACCGCATCACGGCGGCTGTGAATGCCGCCCAGCGCGCCCTCAAGATGGCCATGCAGCGCTCCGACATGGCCATCTCCCGGATGGCCACCGCGGCGGCCAAGGCCCAGAACGCGGACATGTCCGCCGAGCAGGCGAGAATCGATTGCGAGAACGCGGTGCGAATGGCGCGTGAATTCGCGCCGGACTTCAAGCCCTCGGTGCTGGAGCGTTTCGAGAAGCTGCGCTTCCGGGAGCGGGAGCGTTTCCGTCCCGGCCCCGCGGCCGCCTCCGATGCCAACGTGAAGATGGGCCTGGGCATGCAGCAGCACCAGCAGCAGCAGCAGGCGGGTCAGTTCTCGCCCACGAGCAGCAGCGGTTCGGATGCGTATGCCACGCAGGCACAGCGCCAGCAGCAATATCTGACCATGCAGCAGCAACAGCAGCAGCAGCGGCGCGCCTCGCAGCAGCACCAGAAGCCGGAGTCCGACTGCCCCGTGCCTTCCTCGATGTACTCGCAGCAGCTGCCCGTCTCGCCGCAGACGGATCTCTCCGGCATGGTGAGCCAGGCCCAGCCCAGCCACGCCCAGGTGATCAGCGCCATCAACCAGATGTACCACCAGCAGCAGCACCAGCAGCAGCAAACGCAGCAGCAGCAGCAGAGCAACCCGCAAATGAATCCTGCATATCAGTTCCAGCAACAGCAGCCGCCCGGCCAGGCCAAGGTGAACCCCAATCTCAGCTCGAGTCTCAAGCAGAACCAGGCCCCCAACCAGAACCAGATACCCTTTGGCGCCGGCACCAATCAGCAGCAGCAGCAGCAGCAGCTCCAGCAGCAGCTTCAGCAGCAGCAACAGCAGCAGCAGCAACTCCAGCAGCAACAGCAGCTCCTGCAGCAGCAACAACTGCAGCAACAGCAGCAACAGCAGCAGCAGCAACTCCAGCAGCAGCTCCTGCAGCAGCAGCAACTCCAACAGCAGACCTCGCTGCAAGCCTCGCCCAGTCACAATGCCACCAATCTGTTGCGCCGCGCCTCCCAGATGCAGCAGCAGCAGCTCCAGGAGGCCGCCAGTGCCGCCGCCATGGCAGCTGCCCAACAGCAGCAGCTGCAGCAGCAGCAGCGGGGCGGACGACCGCCCATGCTGGGCCAGATGGGGCAGCAGTCCTCCATCGACCACTTCGACCACTACAAGCGTCCGCCCAGTCGCGACTCCTCCATCGATCGGTACGCCCGGGCGGCCAGTCGCCTCAGCGGAGCCTTCGCCGGCTCCCGACAGACATCGCTGGATCGCTCCGGCCTGGCAGATCCCATGACCAATGGCGGCACCAGCACCCCGGACGGCCGTCCCCGGGCGGGCTCAGTATTCCGCGGTTCCACCCCGCAGCCTGGAGCTGGAGGCACATCAAGCATGACGGGCAATGGATCGCTGCCCTCGGGTACGGGCGGCGGGCGACTGTCGCGGGCGGGCACACCCAGTTTGGGCTCCACCGGACGAGCTCCTAGCCAGAGCAAGGCGGAGCCGCTCTTCTCGTCACCCAACCAGCCGTTCGAGGACGTCCTGCTGCGCCAGCGGACGCTCGGCCAGGACATCATTCCCTCGCCCTCGCAGCCCAAGCGCACGGAGAGCCTGTACATGCCGGCGAAGCCGGCCACGCCGGTGGGCATGGTCCTGGGCGGAAAAGGAGGAGGAGGAGGCGGCGGCGGTGGCGGCAAGAAAATGAAGGTGAGTAACAGGGTATTACTTAAAATAGAGGGGTACATCTATAGGAATAAGAGGAGAAGGTTCCAAGGCAACTTATTTAAAGGGATTCCTACCAAAAATATTTACGAAGCTCTCGTTTACCCTCACTTCGAAGCTCTCAAAGATTAGTTTAGGGGAACACTGAGCTGGTGGAGATGACCAGAATTCCCGGGGAACAGAAAGGCATTTCATAACACAGTTAATCCAAGCAATTAACTTAATTTGTACGCCATCCATCTTGTGTGCGGGGGAGAGAGTGATCCGAGTGATCCCCGAGAGAGCCGGACGGGGCGGGAGACTGGGGTGTTCATTTTGAAGCATTTCTCGGCCATCTCTTTTGGCGGACGGGGCGAACATGTGCCCATTCTGGGCTATTTATAGATGGGCACGAATGCACGCCAGCCGGATCAGTCGTCGGCGGTCGGCCATCGGCCAGGTTGGAATGCATGCGTGCCGCTGAATCTCTCTGGGTCTCCGGCTTTGTAGTTCTCCTGCTTGGGTAGCTCTCCGGCTGACTAGTTCTCCTGCTCACTGGCTCTCCTGCTCACTGGCTCTCCGCCAGAATGAACACTCCACAAGTGGCCATTGGAAGGCCGGCGACAGAGCAATAAATAATCCTCTCGTGAAAGTGTCGCCCGCCGGCTCTTGGATTTTTGTGGCCCAGTGGCGACAGTCTGCGCGATGAGCTGGCCAGTAGCAGGCAACGCTTCGGCCACCACGGATTAACCACTCGTTGACGATTCCCACGAATCCCCCATGAGTGGGCAATATAATTAAATATATGTGCGAAGACGACCGCGGTCAAAACAAGACGAATACATAGGAATTCCGAAGAGTCTCCGAGTAGCGGCAATATCCGCTGTTGTTTTGGCTCAGCTCCGCGACTATTTTTGGCCCTCCCCAACGGACACTCTCTCCGCGTCCGCACAGTGCCGTGTTCTTGTCGTGGTCGCCGTGATCGGTGCTCAGTAAGAACGCCAAGGGGGCACACGCCATGTCCAACTCGTTTACAAGTTGGAAGCGCCGCCTGTAGAGGGAAGAAAGATTACACAAAATTGTCCAACGTTATGCAAGCGGCCAGATAGCCAGATAGCCGCAGCAGACAGACGTACCACTCAGTGTCGCGAGAGTAGAGTCACAGTCAAGGAGGGAACGTTGCCATGGACTGGTATCCGGAGGAGGATGAGGAGGACCTCATGTTCTCGCCGGCCCTGCTGGCGAGGAGGGCCAGCGAGAGCTGGATCGTTGAGCCGCCAGTTGAGGTGGAGCCTCTTTGCATTCTCTCTCTCTGATGATTCCCAGCTAATCCGCAATAAATGCTCCCTCTATTCCACAGACGGTGCCCATCAATGTGACGCTGCAGCGGAAGAAGTCAATGCCGGATTTCCAGGAGCTGCCGCGCGCCACAGAGGCCATGAGCCGCGAGGAGGTGTCCGCCTTGGGCTCGGCCCGCCGGGAGGCAGTGCGTCGCCAGATCGAGGTCAACGAGCGCCTCAGGGCGAATCCCCTGCTGTATTTGGTCAGTCCACAGGTTAAGGTGAGTGTCTCTGGGTGTCTCTAGAATTATTCATATGCCACTGAGTAAGCGGCTGTCATAATCGATTTGTTTTCGCCGAAAATTGTTTCACAATCGCTGCACTTAAGTTAAGGCATTCGTTGTGCATAAATTATGAGTAATATATGCATATTATATATGAATATATATGTATATATACAATGTTTATGAATATATATATAATGTTTATTTTGCCAAAACAAAATTGCACACAAAGCAGATCATTTCGATAAGAGGCTATAGCTTTTCATTAATTAAATATTTATGCTTTGACAGCAGTGGGGAATGTTTGGGGGGAAGTTTTTCGGCAACAAAATAAAATTTATTAAAATGGAGTATTAACTACATAGTTCGAATTTTTATAACAAGATAACTTCACATTGGTATTTATATTAAAAAATATAAAAAACAGGGCAGGAAATAAGAATTATATATTTTATGAAAGTTGATACAATTTTTCTTTATATTAACTTCCTAGGGTATTTTTTACTTAAATGCTTTTTAGTCCCAAAAGATAGAAAAATTAATTTTCCTTTGAAATATCTACCTAAAAATATATAAACAATTTGGTATCTTTTTATATTCAACTGAAATATTTCCCAATATATAATACAATAATCTTTTATTCTCCTTCCCCATTCAGGATTGGTTCGTGCGCCAGCAGCTGATGCTGCTCGTCCTGATTTTTAATGTGGCGTTGGCGCTGCTGTTTGTCTACATGCTCACCTAGCGCCGGAGGAGGATGCACAGGACGAGGCGGGACAGGGGCTTGGCTACGGACTCGGATTCGGATACGGTGTGGGCGTTTTGGGGCATAGGCTGGCTAAGAGCCACTGAGGACCGTTGGTCCGGGAGCCGCTGTTCCGCGTGTGGTCCCCCGCTGGCCCGCTTAATAGGGCCAATAAGTTTTTAGCATTTGCAGTGGAAAGCCAGTTTAAAGAGACGGAGAGAGCAAGTACCATTACTGTATATCATAGGGGACAGGCGAGGATGGGAAAGGAATTCGAATAACGACGAGTCTAGACTGCAGCCAAATAATGGATTAAATAATTAAATTAACACAAAACTCATAGCGCAGAACTGCAAGGCACAAATCGTAGTGAACTAAAAACCAAAAAACTTAGACCGCCATTTCATTTAATTTTTTCAAGCCAAAAAATAAACAAAAAAAAAACATTTGTATTTGTGGCTAACCGGGAGGATAGGAGGAAGCTAGGGATGGGAGATCGAATAACTATATGCAAATCAATTTAACGAATTTTTCTACACATTTAATGTAAAGATAAAGGCAAAAAACAACTACACCTTAACCTAATCAATGTTTAATCGAGGAAAATAAACGCGTAAACTTTAAACTTTCAACTCTGGCTGCATAATGTTAAAAAAAGAAAATAAAACATATAATTAAATGCAAGTTTAGGCGAATGCAAAAACATAAAACAAAACCAAAGAAACCAAGATACTTTTCCTATTTGCAATTGAAACAACATTAGTCAGCAAACTTAATCAAAACAAAAGGCAACCGAATAATACATGTACTCATATTTATATATTAAAGTGTGCAATGACACCTATATTTGTATAATTAGCAAAATTGTGTGGGACCGAAAACAGCACCAAGCAGAAGCAGAAGCAGATGCAAAAGCGGCAGCGGTAGCAGAGTATCTGCAAGATACTTGGAGTATCTGGGCCCTGCTAAACGATTGTTTTGGTTTACCATTTGGACGATATTTGAACTATATTTCGAACGCGAAGAATAATATATATTTTAACGCAACGGATCGGATCAGAGAGAAGATTGTTAATGAGGAGGAGCTGTATATATACATTTAAAAACAAACTATATCGTATAACTATAATTATTTTCCTCTCTATAATTTATGTTTAAATTCATATAGCTGCGACGGCGACGTGTCATTATTTCAAAGTGTTGCAATTTATCGTTTTTAGTTTCACTCTTCATTTACCGATGTACGAATATGTTCGAAACATTATGATTTCCCTTATTATTTGTTATATTTTATATGCATACATTATTGAGAATGAAAAGATAAATAAATAAAAAACCGCACATTCGCATATCTCTGCAAGTGTACACTGCAATGGGTTCTTATTTACTTAAACCGATTCTGATTCTGTCCCACATTCTGTATGTGTTGAGAAAATAAACTATCAAGTGCAATTATAGTGAGCTACAAAAAACGTTCTGCTTTCTTCGGCTATCGAGTGTACTGAGGAGGTGATAATATCTAATATCCAATATATTATATATTCTTGAACGTCCCTTTCATGGCAAAAAATTAGTAAAGAAATTGAAAGCATGCAGAAACCTTTAAAACGAAAGACTTGAGCCGTGAATTATGAGCGAATAAAAAATGGGTTATAGAGAGCGTAGGTTGAATATATGTACTTATAGCGCTTACATACATATATATTTGCATACTGAATTTAATACAACTTATTTGTGTATATATATCCGTGTACCTCCGATTGGCAAGGAACCGACAAGCTGGCAAAAGTCGTAAGATTAAATCTTATTCAATGTTATCAAAAAACGCAGAAAATATATCAAGCCGAATGCAAACGAAATAAAATCTTTTTAAATACGAATAATAAAATGCATCAAAAAACAAGAATAATGGGTGTTTTTTTTTTTATATAAGGATTTCTGGATGATAATTGTACTTTTATTTATAATTATCATATTTTGAATGGATTTAATGATAAGCTAATTAAACTTTTTCCCTTAAATTGCAAAGTGCTTTAAACCCCAAAAATATGCTAGCAGTTTTCGGTGAAAGAACAGTTATTTACATTAAATTTTCAACATCTTTATCATGAGAAATTTAATTTAAAACTTAATTCATAATCTTACATTTCTATTGTGACTTGCTAATATGGTTTTACTTTTATTTTTTATATTAAAAACTTATTTTAAAACAAGTTAAAACACTTATAACTCCCAGAAATCAGCTGCCTGAATCATTATTTCATATATTATTGTTTCCTCCTTTAAATTCCTTGTTAATAGTAAAAACTTCAAAAGTAAACAACAATTTCTCAATAATTTAATCATCTTTAATGTCTCCAATTAGTTATGATTAATAACTAAAATAAATAATTAAATAGTTGTAGAACCTAAACCTAACAACAACGAGAGGAACGGATATCCATCTCCAACGCACTCAGTAGTCTCCGTAGCCCCTGCCCTGGTTGCCATAGCCAAAGTCCTTCAGATAGTTATCTATAGCCAGATCAAAGGTGGACGAAGGCTTGTCCGCTCCAGATTCCAGACTGCCGTAGGACTTTGCCTGCGGCTGAGGGGACGAATAGGATTCCGTGTTGCTGGGATAGGACTCGGTCTGGCTGGGATACGACTCTGTGATGCTGGGATAGGACTCCTTGTGGCTGGGATATGACTCCTTAGGGCTGGGATATGACTCCTTAGGGCTGGGATAGGACTCCTTAGAGCTGGGATAAGACTCCTTGCTGCTGGGATAGGACTCCTTAGGGCTGGGATACGACTCCGTGGGACTTGGGTAGATGGGAGTCACACTTGGATACGCCTCCGTTTGGCTCGGATACGACTCCGTTTGCGGGGCCGAGTATACCTTCTGCACCTCCTCCACAATGGGATACGAGGTGGTTCTATCGTAAACAGTCGAAGGTGTGGCCACCACCACCTTCTCCTCGTACGGCGTCTTGATCTTGGCCACCGACACTCCATCGGAGGTGGCCACTGCCGCCGCAGCGAACTTGATGCTGGAGGTGCGCTTGGGGGCCGGCAGGACCTTGGTCAGGATGGGCTCCACAGGACCTGATTTGTACACCGGCGAGTAGTAAACAGAGGGCGAAGGAGGAGCTGGCTGGAGCTGGGGTCTCGACGGAGCCGAGGGATAGCCCTTCTTGCTGCCATAGGCGCTGCTCAGGAGCTGGGCCAGCTCTTCGAGAGTGTAGTTGGGAGCGGCTATGCTGGCTACCGAAGGCAACGAGGCCGGAGAAGCCTCAGCTCCTTTCCGCTCGTAGACCAGAGGATATGGCGCCTTGTAGGCCTTGGGGCCACCTACGGATCCGGAGTAGCCCTCGCCTGCGTACTTGGGGAAGTACTTGCGCTGATGCACGTGTGTGAACTCCACCTGGCCACCGGAAACGTACTCTCCAATGGAGGAGATCTGGGTCAAGGGCTGCTTGGGATTGGAGTCCACCACCTTGCGGCAGAACTCCTTGCAGCCCAGCTTGCACTCGCAGTAGCATTTCTTGTAGGGAGACGGTGGCTCTGTGGTGGTGGGTGGCGCACTGGTGGTTGTGGGACTTGTGGGCAGTGAAGTGGTTGTGCTGGGCACCGAGGTTGTGGGCACACTGGTCGTTGTTCCCAAGGTCGTTGTGGGAGTTGTGGGTGGTGCCAGTGTACTGGGCACCTCACTGCAGGGCACCTGCTCCCACACCTCCTGCTCGCACTCGGCGCAGTACTCCGGAAAGTGGGCCTGGCTCACTTGGCTCACCATCATCAGTGCCGCCATAAACAGCAAACTGCAGCGTTGGACCATCTGCGGGGAGGGAAGAGTGGGTTGTGGAAATGGGTCAGAACCAAGTCGCAGTCGCAGTCGAAATCAGAAACAGAATCAGTGAATCGCCAGTGCAATCGACCCCGTTTCTTACCTTTTTCAGCAGAATTTCTCCCTCTTTCGATCTCGTTCCCGTTCCCGTTCCCTTCTGGATCCCCTCAAGACTCCCTCTAGACACGGAATTTCTCTCTGTCCCGGAATGGCACTTGGCAGTTGGTTGTTGGCCGCTGGTCGGTCGCGTGCGAAACTCTCCCATGCAAATCGCTGAATAGCTCTTAAATACGCTGTGGTGGCGGCTCGGTCGTCGCCGCTTTTACAACGCCGAACAAATGGGTCGCGGAAGCGTTGACCGCGTCACGTTCCAAACGCCCGCTAAGCTGCGATCGGAGCGGGGGGGCGGTGGCTACGGGAGTGCTCCGGAATGGGCCACAATCGCCACCGCCGCTTCCGTAATACACATTCAAGCATTTCTACCCGCACTCGATGGCGATAGCATCGCAGCAGCATCGAAGCTGGATGGCGTCCAACATGGGCGAACATGGCTAACAAACATATCTCTTCATGACCCCTGGTTCATGGCTTCATGGCATTCACCTTTGAGACTCGGTGGGAAAAGCTTCATAAGCCACCAATGAAAATGTGGGACAGATATGAGATGTATACTATAAAATTCTTTTATGAAGAGGTTTTTTATCAAAAAACTTAAAACTTGTTCTTCTAATTATTTCTCATGGTTTTAACATACCAACCCTCAGTGTTTATTTTCCTATTTTTAAACCTAAATTTAACTATTTAATTTTTATTTTAAATATTATTTTTTATTTATATCTTTAACTGTGTTTTTTGTCTGTCCCCATTCTGCACACGCTGAGCTTTTTTTGGTCTCTGCGGAACCTGTCTGAACTGTTTGGGGATTTATAATTTCTGGGTCTTGGCCTATATCTGAAATTATCTTCTGTGGCTATATCATTTAAAGCCTTATCACCTTGCATTGCAATTTCGTGGCACTTGGTGCCTACACGTTCCACACGGATAAATACATTTTTGGGGAGAGGAGATAATGGGCGTAATCAATAAGTTATCTGGCCAGTATAATTCAGGTTTAATATAAAATCTTGCACTGATACATATATGTATTTAAAATATATTTATGTGTTTTTAATGTAAACAGATAAGTAATAATTATTTTTGTGTTGTCCGAAAAACTTTTGTAAATGAAGAAAAATCCGCTGTACAAAATAAACTATTGTTTTAGACTATTAAAAAAAACCACAGTAAATGTAGATAATTTTTTTTAACAGCCACCCAAAATTAATTTCATTAGAATTAGAATTATAATATAATTTTATAATTATAATTACAAATGTTTACTAGTATGTAGTATGATATGATATTTACTTATTAAAAGTCAACGCCGACTAATTATTATTTAAGTTTTCTTAAGAATGAATTTATATTTGTTTATATAATTGTCTTTATTTATTTTCCCAGACTACTCTCCCATGTAAAATTCTTTTATAAATCGAATTTATTTTTAGCAAAACTTCAATTTGATAATAATCAGCTTCTTTAATTTTTTTTCTTAAATAAAATTATCAGGGATCGTAACAGTTATAATTTTTAAAATATAAATCATAAAATAAGAGTTATTTTCTAATTATTTACAAAAAAATTGAAATTAATTATTATTTTCAATTTTTAAAATGGTTAAAACGCACAAAAAAAATATTGGTAGGTAATAAAAGTTTATCTTGTTTTTGAAAACTCCTGTAATAAATACGGTATACCCAATTTTTCCATATTTCCGGCATAATTTTTTGGCCTTTGGCCTTTAATTTCACTCATAACTTCTATTTGCGATCCCTGAAAAATATATGTTTTTCTATTTTGAAGATCACCCCAAATTATTAATATGTTATTTTTGTTTAAAAACTATTAAAATACATTTTTTTCTCAATTTTTACAAGAATTAACCCATAAAAAAAATATCTTTCGTTCACACCCTTTGAACTCCTCCTTTTATACATTCAATAAATATTTATTCACTTGACTTCTTATAATAAAATAATAAATAAATACCGGATATCAACTCGAGTGTCAATTCAGATTGGCTACTCTGCTCTGGAAGGGCCTGGCCCCGGAATAGACCTCAAAGTCCGGCAGCAGACTCAGCTCGTCCGTAACATCAGGCTCCCTGGTTTCCTTGCGCTTCTGTCTGCTTTCCAAGGAGCTGCGCTTCTTGTTCAGTTTGTCCCAACGACTGAGTCGTAATTGCGGCGGCGGATGATTCACTGCCTCCTTGATTCTGGGAGGAATTTGCTGTGGCTTCTCCTGCTCCTGGCTCACTCGTGGGCTTTGCCTGCGCACCGCCATGTCCACATCGATGGTGTCCGTGCCACTTTGGGCGCTGGTCAGGCGCCTGAGCATGTCCTGGTAGTGCGGCTGATCCGCAGTAATGTACTCCGGCTCGTCCTCGGGATTGAGGATCTTGTAGTTGGGGGTGCCCAGCTCGAAGGTGGTGAACTCGCCGTGCTCCACCTTGTTCTTCAGGTGCTTGGCCGTGTATCCGTACTGCTTGAGCGGAGCCATCCACCTGGCGTCCGCATCGCTGACAGCCTGCTTGGCGGCAACTCCACCAAGCCAGAAGCCCAGCAGAGCCGTCAGCAGGAGGGACTGCAGCAGATGTCTTGATGTCGTCGTCGAGTCAACCATTTTCGCACTGATGCTCCCATTGAGCGTTAGCCAAACCCAATAGAGTCGTCTTCGGCAGCGGTAATTGGACGCCCTCGAGTCGCCGCAGGCAGCTACGTGAGATTAGAGGCATCTATGGCGACCATGTCGCGTCTGGCGACGATAGCATTAGTTTGTGCTTATCACTAACTCGGAGCCAGCTGCGCCGCGATGATGATGATGATGACACATCTGGCTATGAGACACCACTCTGCACAGGTGGAGTCTCCCCGCTGGAGTGAGTCCAAGAGTTCGAGTTCAACTAACTTAAGTTGGTTTCATTCACGTTTTATTTAACCATTGAATGGAAGACAAAACTCTACCGCTTTTTGTTCTCTGAAAGTGAGAAAAAAATCGGAGATAATGTGATATCTAAGTTGGTTAACAGCTTTGCCATTATCTTGCAAGATTCGATATTCTTCCGGCAAACTACTTTAGTCAGTGGAATTACAACAGGAAATTTAGATTTCTTTCAGTTATTATTGAGTTTTAATTTTGAAATATACATTTTTTATGTTAAATTTATTTAACTAATGAGTACTAAGTAAATTACTAGGTTGTAATATTTAAATTTAATTACCATGGGGTATTCAAAATATTATCCGTTATTTTTTAATAATTTCTCAATCTAAATAAATTAGTTTCCTTAAGCTCCCCAGTTTTTCCCAATAAAAACTCCACGATTTATGTGTTCTTTTAGAGAACAAATTGAATGCGTTACCTTCTTTATAGTTATTTCTTTTGTTTTGTTGGTTTTTGTATGTATATTTAAATGGACGAATCTATAATTTATTTAATGGAGCATGGCAGTGAGACGGTTATCCCGATGAGCTGGTGATTGTGTGAGGTCCGATCCTTTTAGTACTTGTACTGGGCTGTGGGTCCGGACACAGAGACGTAGTTGCCGGTGGCCAGCTCCTGCTTGATGATGGCCTTGGGGGCGGCATAGTGAACCAGCGGCACCACCGGCGTGAGGATCTTGGCGGCCAGCAGCTTCTTGGGCGGCTCCGGCAGCGGGATCTTGATGTCCGTGGGCTCGCGCTGGACAATCGCCTCGAAGCCGTTGTGGTCGTCGGCCTTGTACTGGACAATGCGGCGATAGCCATCGGAATCGATCAGCTCGTAGACGCCCTCGACCTTGTCGTCCTTGCGGGTCTCCTTCTGGCTCTTGATGTCGCCCGTGTGGGGATCATTCACCGCCCATTGGAACTCGTAGGCCACCGGTCCATAGTCCGGCTCCGGCTGCAGTTCAACGGCCCAGACAGCGCTAGCCAGGCACAGGCACAGCAGGTAGCTAAGCTGGAAAAGGATTCGAGGAGCTGTTAATCCCAGAAGGCGATGCTGCGACGATGTGGACTCACTTTTCCCATCATTTTTGGTTCTTTGGGCGTGTTGAAGTGCACTCGACGAAGATCGGAATCGAAGTAATTAATCTGGGGTAGTCCTCGGCTGCTTATATACGGACACTGGCGCACACTCCATGGGCCACACTTCACACTCCACACTCATTACTGACTCCGACTTGGATGTGGCAATCCACCCAGAGTGTCGTGTCGTGTCGATTTTCGGCACGCGCGCCTCCCAAACAAGATCGCCGCCGCGGCCCAACTGGAGCGCGCTCATTAACTGAGCCCCCAAAAAATTATAATTAAACAAGAAATATGCAAAGTGTGGTTCGCACTAAGTCTGGGTCTAAGCTGCTATCGATTTACACAGAGAATAAATGGGAATGAGAAAGAGAAGCAGGGATACTTAGAATCTGAATTTTAGATCTGTAGAGTTATAGTTCGAGTTCAGGGTTTTATTTTCAAAATAAAGTAATAATATTAATTCTGCTGAAATTGTTATTGAATCTTCTATGCTGAGAACTGTTTACTATTTTCGAAAAGTTTAATAAACAAGATAGAAGGCAAGCCGATATTTATTCATATCATTTTTGGAGCGATGCAATCTAAGTTTAAAAATCTATTAACTATGCCTAAAAAGCATGTATTTTAAATAAAAATGCTGTTCTGTGATTTGGTTTTATTTGTTCTGCTTACCAAATTTTTGGGTTAAAGTAATTAAAAATGTTCTTAAAATTTTTGAAATTTTAAAATTATAAAATTTCTTTTCTTAAAAACTGGGCTAGATTGTCTCGTCTGTTGATGCTGATCAAGACTATAAATACTTTACAAGCTCGAAAATGACTTCCTCATTCCTAAAACAAGAAATTAGGGAGTTATTAATATTTAAAGTAAATTTTTATTATTTTTCCCAATTACTGACTATTGGTAAATATAAAGTCCTACAAGACGTGTCCTACTTGCACCTACATCTTAGAAATATTACCAAACCATATTAAAAACCATTACCAAAAACTGTTTAAAAGTTCTACAATAAAAAAAATCTTATTTAAAAACTTACTTAAATTCCCACTTAGCTCTGTTTATTAATCTAATTTTATTTATATTTTTATTCCCTTACAAAAGCAATAAATCGCAGTCAAATAAGTTATTTTATCTATTTAATTGTTTCCTTATTTAGTATAATTTAATTGATTTATTTACAAATATTAGAAGAGTAAAAAAATAATACAAAAATCCTTATAACTAGGAAGCTATTTCTCGCTCTGCACACATTCGCCAAGTAATATGCCCCACCAAGTGGGAGAGCTTTAGTGATCTTAGAGGTGTCGCGCCAGTTGGTCTCTGGTCCGGCGGCCAACAAATGTGCAGATTAATTTACTTTGTCAATAATTTGCAACATTAGAGACATTGGGCAACAAGGCCTCGGCAGACTGTGCATTAAGTCATAAAAATAATTGTCATGTTTTAATGGATAGCAAGCTGCGATAGAGACGGAGTGCGAAATGGAGATACTGGGGATATTGGGCTTAAGGAGGGGAAACCTTCAGATCCTTTTGCCACCATGCCGTTCGATGCCATTAACAAATGTTTTAATTAATCGTTAGCCATTAGACAGACGAGTTTCCTTTGCAGCCGCCGAAAAATCAGGTTACTCTATCTGAGAAGTTTTGATTTAACGCAGCCGGCGAGCGTGTGTGTCGAACCTTAAAAGCAATCTGTGGTATGCGCACTTGTTAGGCGTAGCTGGCTCCGAAACTGGGTTAGTTTAGAGCAAGCGACTAAGACTTAGACTACGACTACGACTACGACTAAGACCAGACAGACAGCGGGGTGTTGGACTTGGTCTTTGGTTTTGGGTTGTGCGTAAGTTGGCCGTTGGGTTTCATCAGCCAAAGTATATTGGGTTGTCTGTTTGAGGGGGTTTGTTGAAAGACTCCTTTTGTGTTATCCTAATCAGCAGGCTCGCTCTCCTTTTCCAGCTTGCCACGTATGGTTCGCTGGCAACGGGATCTAAGCAACTCTCGCCTCAGCGCATTGCTCTCCGTCTCAACTGTTTGGATGAGCTGTAAACGGGGACTCATTAGAGGGGTCTCAACTTATAGTTTGAGAGTCTTAAACCTACACTGTGTGTGAGGGCAGCTCTTTCCATGGTCTCTGCATCGGCATCGTCATCTTTGGGTCCTGACTCACTGCTGGAGGAGATTTGTCTCGCATAGCGAGCTTTGGGACAGTCCTCCTCGTACTTGGGCGGCGGATCATCATAGTTGGGAGCTGAAGGTGCCAAACTGGTAGCTCCTTCTGCAGAACTTACCTTCAAGGCAGCCAACTCTTCGCGCAGACTTTGGTTTTGCATTTCAAGTACTTCCACCTGCAAAAAATCGTAATTAATTAGAGGAAAAATGAATCTAAAAATGCTCCTAATAATCTTACGCTCTCCAGCTCAAAGTCCATTTCATCTATGATATCGTATGACTCGTCCAGGGCCCTTTGCAGCTTCTCCACTTTGACCTTTAGATCCTCCAGTTCACTGATATTATTTTGGGCCGACTGACGCTTCTCTAACATCAGGCGTTGCTCTGGAGAGAGTGAGAATAAGTATCTACATAGAGTTCCTCACTTCCGTGACTCACCTTCATTGCGCTGATCCAGAGCCGACTTCATCACCAGCCCCGTCAGGGTCTTCTGACGCTTGAACATCTCCTCCAGAGCCCGACAACGCTTCACCTTCTCCAGGTAGGCATCGTGCAGCTTATTATACTTCTTCTTGTGCTGCTGCAGGGTCTCCACCACGCGATCACGCTCCTCCTCCAACTGGAAGGCCATAATCTTGGCCTCTACATTGATGGCGGCATTGGTGCTGTGGCTGCTCGAGGCTCGGTTCAGGCGATGGCGCAGCAGAATATTCTCCTCCTCCAGCTGAGCACTTCGCGCCTTTGCTGTGAGTGTGTGTTTGAGTGCAGCAGTTACATTACTCTGCGTATACGCAATATAATTAAGTATACGCACCGGCGGCCAGCTCTGCATAGAGAACCTGCATCGTGGAAGTGGCTCGCTTCTCCATTTGGTTTTCAGTATGTAAGTGAATTTCTGTTCAAAATATTACTCAGCGATCTAAGGGAAACCTTTGTGGCTGACAAAACACTAAAGATAAGCTATCAACTCTTCAGGTTGCATGGCTGTCGCACGTCAGAGTTGTCAAAGTTTATGAAAATCAAATAAATACAAGGAATATTTATTAAATTAAGTAAATTAACAATTCAAATGCTTATTTAAAGGTGGGAAATGAAGGAATTTAAGATACTTTAAGTAATTAAATAATAATTACGATATATTTACGATATTGGTCTTTTGGTTCTTGCCTTGGCTAAGAAAAACGTGAAAAGGTAACACTGAAAAGAGCAGTAGTTCTTAAATCCAACACAAGCACGCAGCGGCGGCGCTAGTGTGACTGAATTGGAAAATAAACATTTTAAAATTTATAAAAAACACTTAGAAACTCTTAAAAAAAATTTATAAAAATAAAAAACTTGTGCTTTTTGTCTATTACAATATTTTGTTTATTTTGTTTTTCGTATTCAGGAGTCTCATTGTTTTCATTTCATACATTTTTTCCTTATTCAGTTTACTTGCAATATTTTCTCTAAGTAAAAATATGTTATCCCTAAACATACTTTCTCGCATACATATATGGTATATATGTATATATATATAGTTAGTTAAATATATACGATTTGTTGCACCTAAGACCCGGGCGGGATGCCTTAGGGGTGCAGTCTGTATTAAAATCGCTCTTCGTTATGCTACGAATCCTTAGCTACTCGTAGGTACACCTATCAACGTACAATTGTATACATATATATATTATATATATATTTAAATGGATCTATTTAGTGCTCGGGCAGGGGCTAGCTCTACCCTCCTCCTACTGCATGTGGCTGGCGGTGTGTTTATGTGTGTAAACATAGACTTAGTGGCTACTGAATTAACCTAGATTGCATCTCTTAGGGCTACTCTGGGGGCGTTGCACAGGAATTGAACTGGTTGGGAGCGTGGCCTCCCTCTTCTGTGTGTATATTTAATTGATATTTCGTAAGGCATTATCGCATTTAAAGTACATCATTCGGTTTTAAAATACAAGCGAGTGTACGCTCTCTTCTCTTCTACGGTTAAAACAGGGAATTGAGGATATATATTAAAACTAGTCATCATTCGAACCCTTCTCCTCCATTGGTTGTCCACAAAGATTCTCTAAATAATTGTATTGCATAAGAGTTACATTCAGCTTCAGTTTCCTAACTTTCCTTTTCTTTTCTTTTCATTAATTTTCTCTCTTGTCTCACACTTCGTTGTTTCACAGCACAATTTCCATTGACAATTGTTTACATGTTCGGTTTATCATTAAAACTGTTTGCAATTTGCTATTCACCTTTCTTGGAATTCTCCTCCCGTCTTGCTTCTGTCTTTCACCGCGGTCCTGAAACCGAGATTGCACAAAGTGGAAAGCGAAACAAATCCGAGCAGTTCGAGAACCTTAGACACTCCACCTAAAAATACAGTACAAAATACTCCTATCACAACAATCTACGGCTAGACTAAAGTATATGCTGCTAGTTGCTCACTAGGACGCCGACGCCTCACTACTACCGCCTAAACATGATCTGCAAGCATCGAGAATTCGCGTTCGTGTTGGACTCGTTTCGGTTTGCGTTTCGGCGTATATAAAAGACAGAATTATATATTCAGGAAAGTAGATTTTGAACACTCGGTCGTAGATAAGTACAATGAGCAGCTGAGAGTTCCGGAAACACGATGCTCCGACGGCGACACAGGAAAAGAGTAATAGGCAGCGCCCATCCTAGTTGAAAAATACTTGAAACTAAGCCCTGGTTGAGCGCTCCTCCTCTTCGTCGTCGTCATTGTCGGTGATGAGCTCGTTCCGATCGTCATCGATCTGGATCTTGTGGTGCGACGTGTTCCGCGTATGCTGCTGCGCATGTGGATGGGATGAATGCGAATGACCGGCCACCGTTGAGGTGGCCGGAGCATCCTCCGGCAGCATTTGGTAGTTCAGATCCTTGGAGTTGGTGCGACGATGCCGCAGCACACTCAGACCACCAGTGGAGCTACCATCCGTTCCTACTGCTGGCTGCCCAGCGACAAGGTTCCCCGGTGTGACACTGGGAATTTTGGTGTTTAAATCCTTTGAGTTGTTACGCGAATGACCTCGGGATCCCCCCCCTCCGCCGGCTTCCATTTCATTGGAGTTCTTCAGCTTGCCCGCGTCCGTCACCACGTTCTTCAGCACGTTCACGTTCTTCTTGGGATTGTGGTGCGGATGCGGGTGCCGCAGGAAGTCCGCATCGAAGCGTATGTTGTTGGGCATGTAGATCTGATCGTAGCTGTGGTTCCGCGAATGCTTCTTGACGAAGTGCCCACAGCCGGTGGTCAGCTCGTCATCGTCGTCCTCCTCGGCACAGTCCTGCGGCCGCAGCTGGTTCTGAATGTATCGAATGGGCTGGCTGTTGTCGTGCAGATCCGTCGAATGGTTACGCGTGTGCGCCTGGAACTTTTTGAGATTCTTGTATTTACTATTGCTACCGCTCGCCTCCTGGCCAGCCGCATCCGCCGGGCCGCTGGATGAGTTGTGATCTCGGGCAAAGCTCTTGATCATCTTCACATCGCATGAGGCGCTGCGGAAGTGCTTCTTGGACTTTGTCTGCGGCTGCAGGTTGCAGGTGTTGGCCGGTGTCACCACGTGGCCGCACTTGTCGTAGCTGCAAAAAGAGATTCGATATATTTATGGGGGGTTTTTGAAGGGTTTAATATAGACCAAAACTCACCAGTAATCCATTTGCATGGTGCGTGAATCGTTGCGGGAGTGACGCAGTATATCTGTGGGTATAATTAGCTCTCCGCCGCCTCCCACAAAACCAGTTGCTGGCTCTGCGCCAGATAGCTTCTCTTCAAATACTGAAACGGTAACAAAAGATGTTGTTTTTAGAGTCTAGATATACGTGTTGTGTTGATGATGTGAGTTCTTTTAATTTAATTATTTAAAGCTGGTTTAACTTTGTTTTAAAGTAAACAAATATGTTTACTAGTTATTTTTAAGAAAATAAGTCAAGGGAAAAACAGACGGTTTCGCTTTACAAATTATTTAGAACAAATGGATTGCTTCTCTGACATTAATACCCTTTAATTACTTTACTTTTCTTTACTTTGTTATAATTCCCCTTCATATATATACACTCACACTTATCCAGACTTATAATGGAGCCAATAATAGGATCGCTGGCATTCAGCGGCTTCATCTTCTCGAGCTGCTTACGCCTGCGCACTAACCACCAGTCCACAATGAAGATGCACAAGGCCACCAGCTTCACAGAAGCACAGAGACCCACGTATCTAAAAAATAATACATAAAACATTAGAAAAATCCTTTGATAAATTCCAAATTTCCACTCACTTGTATCGAAACTTTTCAATGTCGTAGATAAGACAACGGCCTCCTTTTTCGCCACAAGCCGATTTCCACAGCAGGCAGGTGGAATCAATGAGATTTCCAAAGAGTATGGGGGCGGGTATATAACCGAACAGGCGAAATATAACAAACTGCATGCCCAGGGCAAAGGAGCGCTCCTCCTCGGACACCGAACGCAGCACGATCATGAGCAGCGGCATCTGCGTGGAGGCCACCACGAAGGTCATGAAGAAGAGGAGGATGAGGAACGGATAGATGGTGCGGCAGGGTGTGGCACAGGGGCCAGCAGTGGCCACCGGCACCACCGTCACCTCGGCAAAGTCCTCGTTGGCACTGAGAGCCTGGGCCTGGCTGCCACCAGCGCCCCGATAAATGCTGCTCGAGATGTTGGCGTGAACACCTAAAGGGGAGAGTTATATTAATAACATATTTATTATGATTTAAAGCAAGGTTCGCTTTACTCACATGCACAGTTCGTGTAGTTGGAGCTGGAGGAGAAGGCCGTGCAGCCGGCGTGGCAGGGACTGAAGTAGGTCAGCCCGTTGTTGCCGCACACCGGCTCCACCTCGCTCTGCAGGCACTCGCAACCAAAGTTGCAGGCCGCCGTCAGGTTCACCTGGAAGGGTTGCTCGATCGTGGATCCCTGCTTGTTGCTGGTGTAGTAGGGAATCGTGGTGCCGGCCATCTTGAGGTTGTCGCAGCCCAGGAAGAAGAGCATCGCATAGCAGGCCAGACAGATGACGTTCGTGATTAGCACAAACTGGACGGCGCCCTTGGGCTTCAGTTGGAAACGCTTCAGGATGCAGCCGCCCAGGAAGATGCCGATGCAGGCTCCAGGCACCGCAATCGAACCGGTAAATATATTCGCCTGACTCTTGCCCAGACTGAACTGTGTCTCCAAGTATTTGGGCAGGAAGACCACGAAGCCGGAGACAATCATCAGCTCCATGCAGGCACCTAGGCAGGTCACAATGTACACGGGATTCTTCACCAGGCGCAGCATCGACTGCGGTATATCCTTGATGTCCTTGCCGTAGCCAGTGTCCACCTTGGGCGGCGGCTGCGATTGCTCCTCCTTACTGGTCACGGCCACAATCTCCAGCTTCTTTACCTTACCCATTTCATCGGTGGCCGCCACGGCACCCGAGTTATTGGGCAGCACGGGTTGGACCACGCTGCTCTTTCGGATCTTTTTCTTCTCGCGGGCGAGCACCTTGGGGAAGGAGAAAAAGGGCACGGCCACCACCAGCAGGATGACGCCGCACAGCAGGAAACCGCCCCACCACATGCCCACCCAACGCCGGTCGCCGGGAGCTGCGGGAAGAAAGGAAATTAAGTGTTAATAGTTATTTCCCTTCAGTGTTATTTTGTTATTCTAAAAGAGCTCTCATACTCACTAATGGATATTGTGGTGGAGGACAGCGAGTCCATGTGAAAGGAGAGCAGATAGGCGCCCAGCAGGAAGCCGACGACGGGTCCAAAGGCGCCCATGCTGTACATGCACCCAATGTACATTGAGGAGCTCTCCGTTCGCACGTGATCGTCCACGTAGGTGGTGCCCAGGGTGAAGAGCGGACTGCCGCCGCAGCCGAGGAGCAGCTGGGCGAGCACAAAGAGCAGCACGGGTCCCGTGGTGGAGGCCTTGCCCTCCAGGCAGTTATCCTCGCGCAGCGTGTGGGGCGCCAGAGGCTGATGGGACAGGCCGCTGGAGAGGCGACCCAGATCCATGTCCTGATCCCGGACCAAAGCACTGCGGCAGATATTGTCACTGGACTTGTTCACGATCGCAATGCCCGGATTGGGCTCGCCCGTGAAGTGCGGCACCATAAACACAAGCGAACCGATGCCCATGATCACCGCCCCGATGCCGATCCACACGGGAATGTGTCGCCTGCTACCCAGGTAGCTGACGAAGATCACCGTGATGACGTTGCCGATCTCATAGCTGGAGGCTATCAGGCCCGAGTAGCTGGAGGGGATCTCGAAGCGCTTCTCGATGGTGGTGATCACCGAGTTGATGTAGCCCGAGCTGAGGGCCTGCTGCATCATCACCAGCAGCGATAGCAGCAGCACAAAGATTTTGATGCGGGCGAATCTCTGGATGCCATACGGCCGGCAGTTGAGGATGCCACAGTCGCCGGAACGGAACTGCTCCTCGTCGTAGTCCTCATCCTGTTCCACCGGGCATTTGCCCGCCGATGCCTGCCGGCTGTGGCACTTGACCGTCACACCGTCCACTCCCACCTGTGTAGATCCACCTGGAACGCCCCCCGTTGTTCCCGCTCCCGCTCCCGTTCCATCCCGATCGCCGGCGAGGTGAGGAGCTTGACGGTCCTGGTCGAGGGCCGCATCTACGCTGCTGTCGTCGCCGCTATTCGTCTCCGAGTAGAGGCCGGTCATCTGGTACATCGATTCCTGCCGCCTGCAAGTGAGATTTGTACCGAGGTCAGAGGATCAACGAGAGGGATTTGACAATCGGCTCTAATTTTTTTTTGCATGTTTTAATGGGATTTTAGCCAAGAACCCCAAAGTCTAAACTAATTGAAAACCGTTTAATTTTGCGTATGGACTTCCAAAAACATGTTGACATCCAAACTTTTGGGATACTGACTAGTGAATTTTGGAATGACACCTACTAATTTCAAAACTTATCATAAAACCACTAGCGTAATATTTTATATCAAAAATCGTTCAAAGTGACAGCTTCTAGTTAACTAAAGACTCTTTTTTTACACTAACTGCTGTTATTAACTGACTTCTGGCTAGGGCATTCACATATTCGTCCTTGCTGCATTATTGGTTGCCTATTTTTTTGTCAGACTTTCTAAAGGCGGCCTAGAACTTGGCGATGGACGGTCCAAGGACTCGCCCGAGGGCGAGCACAACTCACCCCGGCACCTCTCCTCCCCACCCAACGGTTCAATGTCAAGCACTCTGGGCTGTTGGCCAACACAGTGCCGCCTCCTTGCTCCTTGCTCCTTGCTCCTCCCCGATACGCTGGCTTGCTGGCAGCTGCAGCCACAAATGGTTCCCGTTCTCTGCCTGTCGGCGGCTTTTCCGGAGTTCCTTCGGCTGGCGAGGCACGCGGATGACTGCGGATAGCTGGGCGAATCGCGGAGTCGCTACTCGCTAGTCGCTAGTCGCGCCTTCAAGCTCACGTGCTCGCCCCGGGACTTGTTTGTCACGCTTTCCTTTTCCTCTTCCTGAGCCCCCCTGGCCCTACGTCCCTTTGAATATTTCAAACTTGACCGACTCATCGTAATCGACTGTTATCGATCCGATGGCTTTCGGCTTAGCGAAGGCGCTGCAGTCTTATGAATTATGGAGGCACCACCACCCCAGGAAGGCTCAGCTGTAAGCCCGCCCGCCCACGTGCCACTAAACGTGCCCAAAGTCACAAGCTAATTATTGATATGGTGGGGGAGTAGGGGCAATAATATTTCAGTTTGTTTACCCAAGGCAAGTGTCAATTTATGTAAATAGTTATTCCCCTTCCTGCGGATCCAGAGGTGGGCTAATGTCCTCAACAAAATAATAATCAAGAGTTGGAAGCTAGGAGAAAGACGAGGTTTGTATACTCTTTAAGTTGCTGGTTTGTATTTTCTATTATTTTTTGCGGTTTGGTGAAAGGAATATTCTATGGAAATTGTTCTTAATTTTTTCATTTTGTTATATTTTTAACTTTGTTAAATATTAGCAATTGTAAAATCATGAGAAACCCATTTTCTAGGTTTAAAAAGACTTTGTTTTTAATAATATTTCGTAATAAGTTTAAATATCAATTAAAAGTAGGGACTAAGTTAAATAATCAAAGACTTTCGGGCTCCTTAGTTTATAATATGAAAATACAAGAATATGTAGTTGCTTTCTAATAGCTCTTCCTGCTCCCTAAAATGTATATAATTTAGTATAAACCCCTTAAAACTGAAGATGCCTCATGACCAATATCAATGGCACCTGCTCCTCCTTCGCAAGGGCATCTAAAGAAACTGGCAAGTGCAGCGATTTGCTCACCTGTGACCTTTGCGATGTGTCGTGCCGGTGTCGGTGGCATTGTTGGCATTGTTGCTGTTGCTGCTGCTGCTGCTGGCGGTGCCTGCTCCCCCCACAGTCGGGGGCGGGGGGTCGGACTCCTGCTCGAAGGAGGGATTCGTATACTGCTCGATGTGCTTGGCCGACATCCTGTAGCATTTACTCGGTCAATCGATCAGCTTTGAGGCATATCCTGGAGAGGAAAACAAAGAGCGGGAGAAAATGGTGAGTTACGGATGGGTGTTTCCTTCCCTGTTCCACGGAACTGTCATTAGGGACATCCCCCACGCACACACACACACACACAGAAGTCCCCAGAGTTGATGACGCCGACAATTACTTCCTGAAAACCACGCTTGCCACCACTAATTGAGCTCAAAGACAGACAAGTCGCTGCAGCGAGTTGCTGGAAAAATAGGGAAAAAGATAATTACGGAAGGCGGTGACCCTGTCACCCACCTAGTACCTCTTTTTCTACACAACCTATCCGGGTCTCCTTCTGGCGCGAGATATCCCTCCCATTTGCCTGGTCCCAGACATTCGCAGGACGAGAAGGATGCTTGCTGACGCCGTTTTCTATTAAAAGCTTGCTGCGCTCTGTCTCTCTCTCTCTGCACTCGGGCACTTGGCCGTGTGATGAGGACGATGATGATGCTGGTGGCTTAGTGGAGGATGTCCTTATTTGAGATGCAATCGTGACACAATCCTGACAGTTCAGTGCTCAAGAAAACTGACACAAACCAAAAGCGACAGGCATATATATATACTGGGGCGTCTTATAATAAGCTAAGGCTCTCCCTGGGGTATTCCCATATTAAAAGCGAAGTCTATTTCTTTGTTTCACAAATAAAAAAAATAACAAATAATAAATAATAATGTAATATTTTCGTGCCTCTTCTTTTGTCCTTTGAATATATACCATTTTTCTAGGGTTTTTCCAATTTATTGCCTCATCCCTTTCGGAGATAAATGCGTGACAAGACCACACATCCCACATCCGTTCGGAGGAAGGGCTAATGATACTGCTATATACCATCTTCGAGATACAAAAATGAGATCCCGAATGGCATCAACAACGTCATCGTCATCG
This sequence comes from Drosophila bocqueti, assembly GCA_018151655.1. Taxonomy (NCBI): domain Eukaryota; kingdom Metazoa; phylum Arthropoda; class Insecta; order Diptera; family Drosophilidae; genus Drosophila; species Drosophila bocqueti. The sequence goes on along the minus strand of JAECXF010000149.1, from coordinate 911,827 downwards.
CCATCGCCATAACCATCGGGGTGAGAGCTAACAGTTGTTCACTTCGACGCCGATTTTCCTTTCATTAATATGCGACGCTGCCAAAGACCAGTAGCCACTAGCAGCAACAACAAACCAACCGTACACAATGGAGGCGACGCCACTTGAACACGCCTCCTCGCACGCATCCCCCGGAGGGAATGCGCAAAGAAGGGAGAAAGCTGCAAGCGAAGGCCACGACTATGAAATACCCGGTACCCAATGTCTTTAGATGCTCCATTGGCTCGGCTTGTCATCATTTAACTGATTTATTGAGAAGAAAAATAGGTTTGAAACAAGAAAAGGTATCGAAATAAGCATCGATATCTGGCGCGTAAGTCAATAGATAAATCAATACTTAAAGGTTACAATACTTTTATAAAGATAAATCGATGATTTGATTGATATTTTGGATTAATATAATCGGAACCAGGTACATATATTTTTTGATATTTAAAATTTCCCCCTTTTAAACGATAAATTATTCTCTCCTCAACTTACATACCCTACTATATACCCTACCTACGATTACCAAGCATAAACAGCAAGAGGGAGAGAAAAGGGGGAGTGGGGAAAACTTTATCGATTGCCTGCGAGGCTCAAAAGAAATATGAAAATCAGCAAAAAGCTAATGCTTGTGATTGTGAGCGTGCTCCTCCTCAGTGTGCCTATCCTAGCCTCTCGCAGCTGGAGGCCCATGCAAAAGGCAACTAATTGAGGATTTGCTTGGGAGCTCACCCTTATGGCTGGATGGATGACCGCTTAAGTGTGATTTAGGGGCTTCCATTAGTTGTCGTAGGCGGCGGCGGTGCACTTCTGGCTGCAGCACTTTAGCCACCGGTTAATCAATTACCCGCTGCTATCCTACATATCCATTGAAATTTCCCGCTCGCTGACCCACAAATGCTGCCCGGCTTATTGCTTCCATGTTCCACATTTTGAACACTTTTGTTTCCTTTTCAGTTTTGTGCTCTTTTTTTATCTCGTCCACGGGTTTTGGTGTCACACAGATGCTGCTGCAGCTGTCCCTGGATAAAAAGTATGATGGAGGAGCAAACTTTTTTTTTCGTAGCTTTATGCCAATTCCTTGGCCAATTGCCAAACAGAAATTGTACCCTGTGTGTGCTCCCTAGTCGAGGTAGTCGCTCAGTTGTCACCGAATGCGGCAGGAAATGTTGTTTGCTCTGGAGATCGGCGGAGCGAACAAGCTCCGGTGTTACAATTGCCGAATTACACATCCCTAATTGGAGCACCATCGGAAGTGTTTTCATTAATCAGATCTCTCACGGGAAATTACAAACACCGAACAAAATATATATTTACTCTGGCATAGACACACATAACCGGAGTTATTTTACTCAGTTTCACAATGTGAGTTAATTAAAGGGCGACATGGCAACGCAAATTGACCTTCTCTGGGTGAAAAAATGAGAGTAAGTGTTACATAAATCGAGTTTGGTCCCAAAAATTCACGTCATTTATGAAATATTTTATCAGTGGCAGGCAGGAGACTGGCTGGAGTGAAAGCGACCACAGAAAACCCATCAAATTGAGTTGAGTTCGCATTTTTCGAATATTAAATATAATTTCAGACAGCCCAGCAGTTGCAGTGACAGGTGGATTTTGGTTGCAAAAAGTTCATTAAGTCGGCAAAGGGATGAAAGGGATTACAGTGAAACAGATGCCTTGGAACCTTAAATAAATTAATATTGTGAAGAGTAGTAATAATAAATCACCGTATAACAATATAAAACTCCACTAAATACATGACAAAAACAGGTACTCATAAGGCATTGTGAGGCTTCCTCCTGAATCAGCTTTATATCCAAGTCTTAATACTTGTTTTTAATAAGATCATTTATATTTTGAATTTATATTTATACATTTCAATTCGTTTTAATACATTTTAATCAAAAAGGGTGCTTCAAAAGATATAAGGATTCTTAAGATTTTATTTGAATATTTGTTATTACTTCCGGAAAAATGTATTTAAAACTCAAAAACAATCAAAAGACCATTTCAAACAATAATCTATTTTAGCAACAATTTGTTTCTAAGCTCAAGCACTTGTGGAACTTTTTTATCGGCAATAAATGGCTGCTGAACTCACGAAAAACCCACCGAATTTCGCCATTAAGTGAATTTCCATTTGCAAACCCGACAAGTTCATTTTAATTCCGAGCGCGTTTACTTAATAGTACAGATTGTGCTTTGATCTTGATCGCTTGGCGCTAGTCCCCTGGTCACGCCCTTTGTGGGTTATTCCGCCGACAGCTCGGCGGAACTCCATGAAGATGCGGATCACGCACGGGCTCCCAAGTTCTTTCCACTCTCTTCTCTGCGTCTGCGTCTGCGGCAGAACGTTGAACCCGCCAAGAGTGCGGCAAGATGGCTGATGTAATTAAGTCAGACAATGAGCAGGTCCGGCGACAATCGAGAAGAGCAACTGGGCAGAGACTGAGCCAGTGCCGGGCGACGGGAAACGAGATTTACTCCATGCGATTCTTGGCCAAAATGGTAAAGGTCAGTGGGGCCGCGTTTTGGCCCGAGAGCCTGTCATAGCCAAAAACGGAAACTTGTTCGTTTGAGAGCCGCGAGATTTTTTTGGCTCTGTCGGATGTGTCACTCCCCTGAGTCAGACTCAGTCTTTCCCTCGCTCTTTTTCGCACTTGCCGCCTAATTGTTTCCATTCGCGTTGAGTTCATTTTTAGAATCTTAATGGGGATTTTGGAAGAACAATCAAAGGTAAATGGAAAGTGAATACAATTGCCTGGCCATATATAGGATCGCGAAACTGCATTTCTGTATGCAGCCAAGATACACCGATAAAGATACACAGATACATACGCGAGATCTCAGGCGATTCGCATACAGGAAGTTAATTTCAAAAAAACAAGTTTCGAGCGCGGTCTCCTCTCTTGTTTTTGTTTTGTTTGCTTTGTTTTTATGTTTTTCTGCTTTTCTGTTTTGCTGTTTTTCTACTTTTTTGTTTTTATGTGTTTGTAGATAAAAAAGATACAAAGATACTTTCACGTGGAGTGTGAAGTCACCTTTTAAAAGGCATAGAAAGACTTCAATCATTAGTAACTAATTAGGGAAAAATTATTTCTGTGCTGATAAGAGCACAGAGAGCTGTAGTTCACAGTTGATAACAACATCTATTCCCTGTTCGAGATTTCCTTTCCAGAAACGAGCGACACTGTGAGATTCTAATGGCCCTTTTTGCCATCGCAATAGTTGAAGTAATTATGGAGAAACACTGAGGCGATAAGACTGCGGACATCTATCTTAGTGCAAACAATCAGAACTCCCAGACCGCAAAAAATAGTACTTTTGGGGATTTTTCCAAGCTCCGCCAGTTTGTGTGCTCAGCTGTTGCTGAAAGCGTGACATTGATTAAGATTATTCCCAAGGGCAAAATTAAGCATAGAATTGGGACCACAACCGGAGGTTTCCATTAATTTATGAAACAACAAAAATCAACAAGTATGGTGGAGATAAGAGTTCCGAATATGTAACTAAGGTCTGTACTCAGACTGGCGGCTCTGGCAGATAAGGCGCCCTGAAATTGCACTAAAAAATTGAGAATTTGTGGAGGGAGATTATTCAGTTGCTTGACCCCCTGACCTACATTTATTCCGCAGCTGCACGTAATGTATTATTGTTTACCAATCTCACTTGTTAATGAACCACATTTTGACGTTATTGGAATTTCCCAACTACAAAATGTATATATATGTACTTGTTATATAATAAAATCAAACCTCAAAATTTGGTATTTTACGTTGTATGCTTTGATTTACAAAAGGTATTTATTTAAGTTGAACTCTATAATATTTATACATTCGATGGTAAACATGACATTTTGCAAAGTTAAAGAAAAATTAATAATTTGCTGATAACTTATCTCCGATCATTTGATGTTATCTCTGTTTTGAAATCAACTTTTCGTACCATGATGTAAATTTTATCTAAATGGTATCCAAACATGCCAAATTCGGAGTGCAGAATATCTATAAAAACCGATGCCAACCCATATACAAATTTCGATTTAAAAACTGTATTCAGACTGTGAAGAAATGTCGTTCAAATTATTGAAGTTATTTGTGCTCCTGGAAATCGCAATTGTGGTAGGTTGGTTGTACCTACTAGGTGCACTGTAAATACTAAATGGATTTATCCCTTAGGGTTGCGTGGTGGCTCTGTACGATTGGCGCATCGAGACGTTTAATAGAATTGAGGGAGATACTGAAACACTGATAGAGTTCAACTTGCGGCCGGTTGGACGCCAACACTATCTGAACGGGACCATAGTAAGCCACGTGGACTTTGATGATACATTTGATTGTTACGGCAGTATCGATGTAATGGTGAACGGAGAATGGAAGCCCACCGGCATGAATGGACTATTTAAGTGGTGCGCATTCATGATCACTATTTATGAAACATACCTGGAGGCCTCTTTTAAGGACTCTAAGCTGCCCAAGGGCAGAGAATTATGCCCGTTAAAAAAGGGTGTATACTACGTAAGGAATGTTGAGATGAAAACAGATAATTTTCCAGGCTACGCCAGGACAGGTCTTAATAAGGTACAACTAATTATTTCAAAAAATAACATAACTTGTGGGGGCTTTGTAACTACTGGATTCCCAGTAAGTCGTACCGTTTGAGCAAAAATAGGAGCTATACAAATCTGGAAAATCGTAATTGGTCTAAATAACTTCCTTTATTGGTAGCTGTCACAGTATATAATCGATATGATTTATTCGCTTTTTCTGAATTTCTGTATGACCAATATGAACACAGATTTGTAATATTCAAACTTTAATCAAATAAACGGAATAAGTTTGGCTGACAAACCTTTAATTGCAAATTGCAAATGCACATACTTGTTAAAAATTTCTTAGAAGAAGCCCTGTTCAAAAGGCTTGAATTTCCCAAAGTGTTGCTCTTCGCTTTCCCTCAGACACCCCAAAAGGCATACGTATTGTCACGTGAATCTACTTACGCTACATCAACGTTCAACGGGTTCTTTTGGGCCACTCGAGTGCAGGCAGGCAACGAGGCCTCAAGTTTCCCAAGTCCCACGAGCTTACCCCTTCGCTGGTGCAACTCGAATGCGTTTCGTGTAATTATTTGGCTTTTGGAATTCGACAAACTCGTTTTAAGCTTTTTGTTTTAAATTACTTTGCTACGCTAGGGGGCCGGCTCGGATCGGTTTGCTGGAGTTTGGCTCTTGGTTTGGCCTGAATGAAAGGGGCTTCCGTGAAGTATCCGAGCTGCCAGCTGCGAGCTGCGAGCTGCAAGCCACCACCCACCCAGTTGACTCGCCAAGCACAACAAAGCACCCAAATCGGTGTGAGTTAGATGGAGTGGATCGGATTGCAGGCCAGGCACAGAGATTCAACGGCAGCGGAGTGGCAAATAATCCTCTTAGTCAGCTCGCTTCGGTTGGGAGAGTGAGTTTGAATGGGGAACTGGAGACTGTTTCTGTATCTGTATCTGTATCTGTACTTGTAATTGTAACTGGGTCTGCGACTGAGAAGGCGACACATTTGCAATTGTTGTTGCAGCTCTTAATTGCACAAGTCACCAAAAGTCACATGTCACCACTGGGCGAGAGATGTGCCAAGAGAGTGTCGGCGGAAGATTGTGTTTTAATTCATTCATTGCCCAAGAGATCTCATCCCATGGCGAGTGTCTGTCTCCCACAAGGTGGCCCCCGGCTGAATCATCCGTCACCCCGCTCAGTTCAGTAAAGTCCCCTCCATCCTCCGGAGAGTTCGCTGATCTGGCTGATAGCTTTGTCCACACACAGAGAACGCTGGCCTCGATCATTGGCCGGAGTACAGTTTGGCCTCTCTCACGGTAATTGATCGATTTACGATCGAGTCAAGGGGACTCACCCAATGATTCTTAAGAAAAACATTGCAGAAGGAAAGAAATTACATGGAAACTATATTAACATGTCGTATATATTTTAAAATAATAAGTTAAGGAGGCATTTTAAAAGGAGCAACTGTAATCACAAACACACTTCTTATATATGTTCTTACTTTCTAATAAATTAAAGCTAAAGCTCAACAAGTTTCAAGCTACCACTTATAGTTTTAAAGTAATTAAAAATGCATTTTTAATTGTTTTCTAAAACGATTTCCTATATTTCTTGCTGTGTGCTTATTGTCTTGGACATTTCAGCACTGGATGACAGCATTTCAAGTGGGTGTGTTTCTGCAAACCGGTATCTAAGTCGCTGGGTACATATTGATCTGCATCCGTTGGCCATTGGTACTCGTTCGACCGGCTGTGAAGGCCGTGTGCCGTGTGAGTGAGACACCAATTCAAACAGAGTGACACAGATAAATCCTAGCCTATTACCCAGACAGATAAGAATGTTATATAAGCGGTTTTGTTGATATTATTACAGTGGCAAAAAAATGCCTTAACCTTGGCGGTTTGGTAAGCGGAAAAACTTAATTGGAAGTTACAATCCATCGGGGAATTTGTGAATTTGGTTCGCGAAAGAGATACAGATAGACTTTTGAGCTGCATTGCAGTTTGACGTCACAGGGCTCTTGGATAATAATTCAAACTCACAGCAAAAGGTTCAGTTGTGTGCTGTGTTTATTCAACTAAACTTTCTGCAGCTGATAAAACAAAAGACACTTGTGCCCGGGCTGGGAGATGGGAAACGGGAAGCGACAAGGGTTCGAGGAGGAATATGGCTAAAAGGGAAATGAATATATGGCTCTGGGAAGCCAGAAGCAAACAAACAACAGTTATTAAGGCAACATTTGGCTGAAATCATTTCACGTACCAGTTCCCAAAGCCTGGCCATATTACTCTTTATATCACACAAATGTACATATATATTATCTGTTTGTGTTTGCACCTATCTCGGGGGCATTTGACGCATGTTTGGGAATTATAAAGATGCCAAATAATTAAAAATGGAAAACAATGGAAGCCGCAACAACAGGAGCCATGCGTCAATACTTATATCTGAGATAAACAGAGATGCATTGCTGTAGCCTGAATAATTTACACACGTGCCTGTATAATTAGACGAGCACAGTGACTTAAGCTTTATTTTAAGTCATATTAGCTCCAGTCTGGGTAAATAATCGTTGTAAAAATAAATGCACTTGGAAACGGTAATCTTTTGTTAGTTTTGTGAGTGGAAAAACACATTTGCAGCTTCCAAAAAGTATAACATAAATAATAAAAAGATAAGAAAAGATATAATTCAAAGCAAAGCTAAATGTATGCCTTTAATAACCTTAAAATCAAATCTCAATTAAATAGAATTGCAATTGCAGGGCATGAATTGCCACAACACCTCTCTAGAAGCTATTTCCAAACAAAGTTCTAAGTGATTAGTTCCAAAAAATAAATCCCATTAAATCAGAGACATTCACATTGATTTTATTGATTTCCTGCCACGAAACTTGTGCCAAAATCAGTGAGCACTGTGCGAGGCACTACTGTCAAAAAATATGATAAACGTGGGCTTGTGTATCCCGCAATCAGGGGGGGGAGTGAGCGGGGATGTGCCGTCAAAGGCATTCATGAAATGTACAACAAAGCGTCCGATCGAACGAAAGTACGAAAATAACTCATACGCCGCACAATGGCGCAAATACAGATAGGTTGCAAAAATCAACTTTTGATAACAACGGATCGTAAAATTTGTATTGCATTCGACAGGTAATAGTTCAAAGGGTTGAATCCAAAAATTATTCAAATCGGTTTATTATTTTAGAAGTTACACGTGTTCAAAGTTTAACCTCTTTTCGGTTGCAAAAAAAGCATATAGTTTTTAGAAAATTCGACTTTGCGGTCGATTTTTAGGTACAATATGTAACCGACCGGCATGGTTATGGTCTCTATCGAATGGGTCATCAAATTTCGGTAAAACCAAGGTAGAATAAAATTATAATATCTTTGCACGTGAAGGTATACCTGTTTTACCGAAGTACTAATTTTCACCTATTTTTCAACTTTGATGGAATGTCAAAAATGGCATTTGGTGCATTTGTGTTTGGCGTATGAGGTGTTGTTCTTGAATATGTTCTTTATCATATTCAAAAGAAATCGTGTCCCCCGACGTCCCACCCCGGATTTCCCAAGCAAAAGATACTTTCAACTCAGCGTAAAAACGGGCGGCTTAGTGCAAATTCTGGTACGAGCGCAGTCGCTGCGCAGTACGAAATTGTATGGCGGGCATACATTTATTCCTGTATTGGCGGCTTGTTTTCAATTCCTGACTTTGTAAGGACACTTAATGATTTGAAATAATGTATTATGATTTATTATTCTTCATAAATATTAAATTATATAAAATTGAATGATTATTTTGAACAAAAGTGCATACATTTTGAAAACTGGTCAAAAATATTGTCACAAAAAAAAATATTTTTTCTTTAAAATGTATTCTTTTTTGTTTTTAAAAATTAAATATGCACCATATTAGCATTTTCAGAAAAATAAACGAAAAGTCTTTTCGGAATCGGAAAAAGTTAAGAAAACCCTCAGAAAACATTAATTTTCGAGTATAAAATCTACTATTTATCACTCCATATAGTATGACCACTCAATCGAAAGCTACTAAAACTACCTTTCATTTAAAAAAAAATTATGAAAATATCTCAACTGGTTCAAGAGTTATGATTTTTGCAACCCGAATCTATCTAATGCGCCACTGTGCGCCGGGGAGGCTTCCGGGGGATGTAAGTAAGTAAGTGTGGCGGCAGCAAAGTGGACAGAAATTCCGTGGGAGGAGCGACTTGACAACGCGTTTTTCGTTCACTATCTGCTCTATGATTATAAATAGGTTTTTACCACAACCAACAACAACAACAAAAAAAGGAAAAACTACAAACAGTCAGTCACGGCCACAACGCCTTCCTGCTGCTGCTGCTTGAATGTTGTCTCTATGTTTACCCAAGAATCAGAAGAAACAAACAGTCAACGAGCTGATAATGAAGACAAATCAACAGTGCATACACCCCCACACAGATCGCACTATAACACAAACCCAATCTGGTTGGATAGATCGGATTATGCTAGCCTTCATGCACAGCAAAGAAAAAAAAGTATACCTAAAAGCAGTATAAATAATTGATATTTAAGAATTTTACTTCATAACATCTTCATGGAAGTTGTTATGTAGTTTTAGTTACTTTTATATATCTTATTTCTAATATAAAATTATTATTTATCATAGATTCTACCCCTAAATATATAAATCAAGTCTAATTTCTCTCTGTGCAGCAGCCCCATCACTTGGGCCAAAAGAGCTTTACATTCGGTTTGTTTGTTTGTCCGCTTGTTTGTTTAGCATCTTCTCGCCGGGACTTAATCTGAGCATAGGGATTAGCTGGAGGCGAGCACATCCGACACAAGAAAGTCGTGGAGCGAAGTGGGAGAACTTCATAGAGGAATCCAACAAAGAAATGGGAGCAGCCGCACAACTTTTGATCTCTGAATATGTAAAACTTTAATCGTACGATTTGTATATGCATGAATCCAAAGAGCAGTTCAAGAATCTCGCCCAAGAAGTTAACCAGAAGTCGTCGCTTTTCTAATCAGAGAAGGGAAAGTGAGTCGAAGTATGTATTTAAAATTCAACTGGCATAGAGAAAAGTTCAAAAAAAAAAATGCACCCATCAAAAATGTAAACTCTAAAGGCATTTGTTTTTTTTAATTTTTTAATGAAATATGGGATAAAGTGGGAAGGCGGTGATTTGTGGGGTAAACTTTAATTGGCGTGTGCAGGCAGCACACATCGGGTACTGTGACCCAAAAACGCCAACATGCGACAAAGTAAGAGCAATCAAAAAATAACAACAGGAAAAAGTTGAAAAATACACACACGAAAAATTAAATAAATAGGTGAATGGGTGAACAAGTGAACGAGTGAGCGCTTGAATGAATGAATGAATGAATGGGTGGCCCTAAGCCTCTGTTCATCGCAAAAAAAATGACAAAAACTAAAGTAAACATAACAAAACATTGGCTTGGCTTTGGTGAATTTCCTAAAATGGTTATCATTGTTGGCTATTGTTGTTGTCGCCGCCATACAACCCAAAATTTGTATAATTTCGTCGGGCTTGGCTTTGTTTTTAAATCGCGCTTTCTCCTGCCTGAGAATGAGAAACGAAAACAAAAGTCAATGACGAATTTGAGAAATTTTGTGGAACGTCTTCGTTTTTTTTTTTTTTGTCTAGTAACCCTAAAAACCGGAATCAGGTGGCGTGACTCTATGTTTTTCCTTCCAAATGGAGCAGTTCCCAAAAATAATACCCCTGCCATTAACTCTGGGAATGAGTATTTTCATTTTAACACTTCTGAACACACATTTGTTCCTGATCCCAGCCGAGACGTAAACATTTCGCCAACTTATTTGTTGAAGTACTCTTTGTGTGCTCTCGTTTTTTATGTCTTTTTAATTGCCACTTTGAGATGGAAATTTTAAGTGTTTCCAGTAAACGATAATGGGGATATTGGGGCTGTTTGAAGGGTAGGAATAGGGTATGCGGAGCACACTTCCACTTTGCACAATCTGCCCAAGTAAACATTGCTTCTGGCCCTGCCAGTTAGTTTATTGCTATTATAGCTAACCTAAACTTCTTCTTCAAGTTTCCTGCTGACTGCATGGAAAAAGTTAATTGAAATTTTCCGTTTCCCCTGATTTGAAGAGTCCACGTCCACCATCTCCGCCCAACTAAAATTCAAGGAACTTATTAAATTTCCATGGAAATTAATCAATTTTCAAGTGCCATTATGCGGTAACAGCGCTCAAGCTCTGAAGTCAAAGATTATGAAAACATTTCCGCCTATGACTTTTAAATGAAATTAAATTCAATGCTCGCTCAAAGGCGTAATTAGACAATATGTGAAAACTCATTCAGCGATTGCACAAAAGCCAAAGGCGAACACATTTCACTGGCCAAGATAAAATAATATAGACACAAAACGAACTGCATGGCGAATCGAACAAAAGGCAATAAACTAAGGCACCGAAGATATATATTTGTTGCTTCGCGGATTGAGAAACGAAATTAAAAGTTTTAACGACTGCGACTACCGATGGGGAAAACACTTGACAAGAGAGCGACGACAGGGGCAGGAGTTGTTAAAAGTTTAACTTTTATACAAGTTGATGGGAAAAACAGTTACAACCGAGTTGGGATACTCCAGAATATTTTAGATTTGAAAGCCTTTTTCTAAAGTAGAAGCCAGTATTGCATTATTGATAAAATTAAGAGAGTATTATTGATTAACAGCTGTTAGAGCTGGTGTTTAAACATATTCAATTACGGACTTTGAAACTATAACAATATAGAGGCAATAAATAAATATTTAGGAATACATTTGTAGACTTAAATGCTTATGACTTGAAACTGTAATAATTAAAACTGTATGTCAACAAAAATAAGGCTTTAAACAGCAATAGAAAACCTATTCAGGGTACACAGTTCCAAAGTTCTTCCCATTTTAAACCCTCTTTAAGCACTATTAAATGTTATTTTTCTATTAAGTTCTGGCCGCAGTTTAAACAAGTAACCTGCTCGATTTGAATTGAAACTCCTCCCATAAAAAGAGCATAAAAATAGTGTGCCAAAAAAATAGGGGGTGTTCCTGGGGTTTCGGCTGAGGTTGAATGCCCTCGCTGGCAAAGTTTGACAGCGAGGAAGTCCTTAAATCGTACCAATCACTGTCCCTGTAATCGATTTTCCCACATTTCTTGCAAATCGCAAAAGTTTTACTGCAGTTTCAGCTGTTGGAGGGGTCTTTGTTTCAGCGACTTTGATTGATATTGTGTGACACATACTTTGGCGTCGATTTAATTTCAGTTTTCGTCACCGTAACTGTTACGATTTTTTGGAGGTTTTTAGGTTTTTTGAGTTTGCCGAAAAAGAGACATCACGTAATATGGCATCTGGCCCATTGAAATGCCAGGCCGACATGATTTCTCAGGCCATATGAGTGTGGGAAGTTCACAAAGCAGCTTGCAAAATCCATTGACAAATAGGTTTTCCAAATCAAAACAATCGAAAAATCAAAACAAACAAATAAACAAAAAAATACAGGCTTACAGGGTTTCGGTTATTCAAATTTTGAACCAAACTAAGGTCCATTTTTGTAGAAATTACTGTTATAAAGGGAATTGTCTTTAAGTTTTTCACCAGAAATTTAATTTCAAAAGTATAACAAATACAACATTTCCTTAATTATTCAAGTTGATAAAACTTATAAAATATATAAAATCGTTTTAAAACTAAATCCTTTTAGTCAACTCACCTTCCACGTGCTTTTCTAGCGTTTCCTTCCTTGCTTTCAATTTACACAGCGCCTTTTCATTCAATTCGATTGTTCATTGAGATTCATTCGCACATCCATTTGCGGATTTATGTGTAAACACAGATATTTATAAGGAGATTCCCTCTAATTATTTGGCATTTAAATTGAACATTTTCGATTCGCTGAAAATAAATGAGAAAATGTATCTTAACTTTTCTGTTGAAACTCAAAACCAAAACAATCGCAAAGCTCTTTCTCTTTTCCAAGAGAGAGAGCGAGCGAGAGATCAACAAAGCCGCTCTTCTGCGAGCAAGTCGAGCGGGACGGAGACTTGAGACCGGTTTGCCTTTTCCTAATCATCGGAAGAGGGAGGAGAGCGTGTTGTCCAAACACCGTTAGAAAGAGAGCGCAACGCGATCTCTCGATTATGCTGATGCCTTAATGTTGTTAGTGTTTCTCTCTACCTTTTGGTTACGTGCGAAGATTTGGCAAGCAAAACCCAGCAGCAGCTAATTGGGGCTACCAACAAAAAGGGTACGAAATAGAGGGGAGAGAGCGCAGAGCGCCAGCCAAGCGCAAGAAATGGAACAGGCCAAAACGAATATTGGAATTACACATCAAGGTGTAAATGCAGTGGAAATCACATGAAAGAGACCTCGAAACTACTAACAAAAGGAATATAAACATGTGTATAATTTATATCACAAGAAATTCGAAAAGAAAACTGTTTAAACTTTGATTTTAGACAAAAAACTAAATAAATCTATTTATAAAGATTCACATTGGTAGCTTATAAATTCATTATAATGGAATTTTAATATATTTAAAATTACTTTTTATTGGAAAGAAAGAATTATTAAAAATATGTTTATTAAATGTAATTTTTAAGCACCAAGAAATCATTTTAAACAGGGTTTTTGATAATTTATAGAAGTTTATAATTAGCTGATCATGATTATAAATAAAGCTCTAAATATGTTGATGATCCTATAAATCAATAATTATTAACAGACTGAAATATTTGGAAAAATTATTATTGATTTTTATATTATGAATAAAATGGAATTTGCTTTTCAATATATTTTCTATTTTTATATGATTTTAAAGCTAAACTTTTTTAGATAAAATTCTTGTAACATAGTTTTTTAAAGTTTAGCTTTAATAAATCAAATTTTCATATTATCAAGACCACTGCCCTAAACTACAAATGTACATATTTAAAAAAAAAGAACTTAGCATTTTAAAGCATATCACACAAATGAAACCTATAACTAATCTTATTATACGAGCCAAAAGAAGCAATTAAAGGAGCTATTGTTTACAGCTTAAAAACAGGTAATAAATCTTAATTTTTTCCAACAGATCTATTTTAATGGATCTTAAACTACAACTGCAAAAGTAATAGTGGATTTCTCGTAAATTTTAATAACCGATATATTATCGGTGGTCCCAATCAAATCGAATTGTTGGCTAAAACACTTGGGCATTTCAAGGCTTTAACGCATTTCAGGGTTTCTTTTGAAGTCACAATTAAGACTCCCCGATAGAAAGTCGTCGCACATTTGTTGAACACTGATTTTGGATTCATTTTGTCACAAATGCTTTTAGAACAGATGTTGTTGCTACGTCGGAAAACCAGTTTCGATTTATTTTTTGACAGTTAATTTCCACCTGAATTGCCTGAATCATTCCCGGAGAAATAGAAGTACAGAATACGCGCACCGACTGCCATTGATCGTTTATCGGCAATCAATGAGGATATGATTTTGCCATTAGCACAGGTCTGCAAATCATTCGCCTATTGTCAAAAATCACACAAGCCGCAGCTGTACATGCAAATACTATGTGTTTATAAATACATACATACATATGTATTCCGTACTTGTGTCAGTTGTACTTAGCGTGCGTTTTTCTGTTTTTTTTTTCTCGTTCTGTTTTTGTGTTTGCTTATGAGTTGGTTCCGTCTGGCAATGAGCGATTATGCAAAAATAAATCAATTGAAAAGCAACAACGTTGAAGAAAACCAAAGAGAACGCCACAAAGGAAAACTCGGCGGGGGAGCGAGGGAATCTGTAACAAGTGCCTTTAGAAGGCAAAAACAGGGTGTCCTCTACGCTTCAAGGATTCTATTTTATCACCTTGGTAATGTTCACGCTCTTAAGAGAGCAATGAATAAATTACCATAGATACATTGATAGATAGGAATAGAGGGAATTTTCGTGGATAGGTGTAGGTAAGAAAAACGTGCTGAGGATAGATCGGTTTTGAGGAAAAGTAAAAGAACCTCCTTGAACGTCTTGTCCTAAATATAATTAAAAACCCAAAAAATAAGCCTTGTTTTTAACTAACAAAGTCCTTCTTGATCTTTAATCTAATCTTCGGTCTTTAATTATTTTTATAAATATTTTGAGTATATTTGATAATGCATTTTTAAAGCTTTTAGTGTTTTTGGAATTTACAGAAAATATTAAAAAGAAACACAGGCCAAAGTTAATTTTTATAAAAATAAATACACGTAGAAATTAAATTGTTAGATACATATTTGGTATAATGTAGACTTAGAGCCAAAGTTTGTACTTATTCGAATACCCCTATTTTTCTCAAAGTGTACCAATTTTATGTCATTTTATAAAACACGCTTAATTTTCAAAAAAAAAACTTGTAGCTCATCGCATTTGTATATCACTTTTGTATAGGAGATTTCAGCACTTTTAACATTGAAATGCTCTTTCACACATTTGACCAATTTGTTTATTGCATTATGAAAGAACAATAAATAGTTTACCACAGAGAACGAGAGAGCGAGAGAGAGAGAGCCCCCCCACGCACACAACCGCATCCAGCTTTACCTGGGCATGTAGAGCGAGACGAGTCTGGGAGGCCAAAACGGGACAGAGAGGCGAGGGACATGTAGACGAGACGGAACAGATGTCCACGGAGCAGACACAGACGTACACTCTCTCACTGTCTCACCCACACAGCCACCGCAAATAAGAAACATTAGAGCACACACACATTGTTTTACAGCGTTTGCATTCACCTTGCTCTCTTTGTTTTCATACTCCTTCGCCACTGCATTTACTCAAGGACTATCTCTTGCCCCTTATCACTGCTTTGTTTGGGTTACTGACCCGTAATTGCACATTATTTATGTTTGATCACACCCGCACACACACACTCGTGGGCCCAAAGAGCCTCCGAAAATTTACGCGCGATGCTTTTCCGCGAAAGTAGCGCAAAATCAATCGGAATCCTTTGTTTCACTTTCTTCCGCTTCGTTATCCTTTTTCCGTTTGCTTCTCATAAACACAGCTGTTTGCTCCGACTTTATGGATTACTTCTATTTTACGGCAGGCACTTTTGTGTTTCGGTTTAAGCAAATTAAATCGGCGAATCGTTCGAATTGTTGTTATTTTTTCAGAAATATATTGGCATCCCGAACGCGATGCTTGTTGCTTTTCGAATGCAAAGTATCTGAAAAAGTATCTGAAAGCCAAGCAGCGCGTGCTGCCACTTTAGCTTTTTTCCCGTTAAATTTGGCTTTTTTTGAAATTCAGATGCGGGAAAAAATGTAGAATAAATAAAAATATTATTTTTAAAATATTTTCCGCTTTTTTTGATAATGCAATCATTGCTAAATTTTTGTCTATACTTTCGAACTATCATCTCAAGAAGTGCGGTAAAAGGCCCGGCAATTAGCGTATTATTGGTTTTGTTTAAAACGTATTAAAATGAATAAAACCGAAAATCGGAAATGATCCAAAGAATATTATCCTTATTAATAGGAACTTAAAATTATATTTTTAATAATTTACCTATATCTTTAGAAAAAGAGACAATTAAATTTAAAATTAATAAATAATACAATTAATACAATAAAAATTGCAAAGGTAAGTGTATAATTAAAATTTTACTTATTAAAATATAAAACTAAGTACATATTTAAAAAAAAACTTCATAAAGGTGCTATAAAGAAAAGTTTAATTGGCTAGACTGCACATATTTTTAAAAGTAGCCAGATCTAGCTAATAAATAAATTGCTAAAAAGGTAGCTCTGGAGGGGAACAGCTGATTGTCCAATCAGCTGGCATAAACCGACTGAAACTGTTATACAAAAGTTGAAAAACTGTCGAAAATATTATACAAACTATTATAAAAGGTTTAAGGCAATGCTGAAAGAGTGGCAAACTTTGCTGAACATAAATCATTTTAAAATCAAGATAAATAAGAAAATCACTTTGTAGTATTATTATTATTTATAGATTAGCACTAAATCTTGTCTTTAATTAAACATTTTGTAATGTGCGAATTTTTACATTTAGCTTGGACTCCAACCATTCCGTCAAAAGTTTCCATTTTCAAAATATAAGCCAAACTGGCAGCACTGACTCTGACAGGCAAATGAAAATATTTTCCATTTGTTCCAATTTGAATTTCCCCCAATCAATTGAAAAAATATCCTTTAAAATAAAAACAAATGAAACCACACAAGTTTTTAGGTAAATATACATTTATTTCATTTAATGATTTCTTGCTTTTCCAACAATGTAAATATTCAGCTAACGATTTTTGCTCTCTGGTTTTCAATCATCCATCTTCCTGTGTCAACACACGTACCAAGTTAATTTCGAATTGAAGGGTTCTTTTTTAGTACAGTTTAGTAAAACTAATGGATTTCAACGATCGATTAATACCCTCAATAAAAAAGTAAAAAACTCACTTGCTTGCCGGAACAACAAACTAGGAAACACAGAAGGTGAGTGGAGGAGAGGAGATGTCAATACTCGGAATCAATGCAACTACTAACGTACGGATCTAGTTTAGGTTTAGGTTTGGGTTTCGGTATGTGTGTATATATAATATTATAATAATAATAATAATTCTTATGCTTAGGTATATATCCTTCATGAGTGTAGAATCACAGCCTTTTCATCGAACCATCAGAGTTCTGTTGTGTTTTGAATTGTCAAGTATTTCTGTTAGGGTGATATATATGTATATATAGGTATATCCTAGGTCTAGGCATTACATGTAACTAGTTTTAGTAATTTAGCATTGTATTTTCGGTTCTGTTAAACAATAGTCGTTAGGTTGGTTAGGTTGCTTCGCTACGGTTCTAGGTACTAAAGCTAACTCTCTACTTATATACAAATAAATATGTATGCAATCGTGTGTCCTTTTTTCCAGGCACATTTTCAACTAAAACTCGGATAGTTAACTTGGAAATCTTCGCTAAACAGTGAATTCAATTGGTTACTAAGTACATTTACGATATAATAATAATTTGCAGGGCGGCTAAATGAACTAAACTAACGAAACATTATTTATGATAATCGGTGTCGAAGGCCACTTATTTTATGGTGAAAGCACTTGTTTACAAGTTCATGTGTTCATGTGTTCATGGATGTTGCTAGTCGTCGTCGTGTTTCCTTATCCTAGAGTTTGTTTGCCGAGGAATTGCATTTTGGCGCTCGATCAGGTAATCGTTGTTATAATCTGATTCTTAGACCCATAATCGGTGATTCTGCAAGCGAGTTTATGCTTATTAAGTTTAAGTTATTATTATTAATGCAGAAGCAAAGCCAATGTACAAATAAAAAAGACACAAAATCATAATTGTGAACTCATAAAGACGAGAAACTAAAGTCGTGCGTGCAAAAGGAAACTATCGTCATTCGTATAATGTTGTGCCTGTTTTACCTATAGATCGATGAGGCTGACGTGGAGCGCGACCAAGTAACTAACAAACCCTCACCTCTGCTGCGCTCCCGCTTGCTCTGCAAAATGACCTTGGTGCTGTCGTCGGGACACAGCGAGATGCGCACTGTGGTGAGCAGCAGGCTGCAAAAATAAAACAAATATAATAATTATTGTATTCATGAAATCGAAATTGAATGGATTTTTACCGTGGCAGCACTGCCACCACTGTGGAGAGCAGTATCACCAGCCAGTGGACAGCGGAGCCGAAGCACACAAAGATCACCCAGTAGGTGGAGGGCAGGCCAAAGCAATTGACGCACATCGAGTTGTACACAATTGAGAAGAGGTAGAAGGAGCCCAGGCTAACCCCAATGGATATGACGTGCAGCACAGTCTGTCAGAGAGGAGGAGAATTTACATTTAAACTGGCTAAATATTTAATATTTAAAATAAGTACAACACTCACCCAGGAACGTATTTCTATGGCACAATGCACCAGATTGGCAAACAGACAGGAGGCCGTGATGGTGGTGCCAAACTCCCAGATGCCCACATTACTCTCCGCGTAGGCGCACAGCGCCACAAAGAATATAACGAGGCTCTGATAGAGGGCGTCCAGCAGTATTAGCCAAAAGTCGTGCGGTCTATAAGCCAAGCCCAGTCGACCCTGAAATAAGAGAGAGAGATTAATTGCAGTTCCCTTAATTCGCGAGAGTTTTCACTTCACTTACATTCTTATAGAGATACGGATTCTTTAGCAGGAGATCTTCTGGCACTCGCTTGTCGTACACGCCAATGGCCAAGGGCGGCAGCGAGGTGAATATCAAGTTGTACAGCATCAAGTACATCTGGTCCATCATCACGGACCCAGAGAAGCCGCAATAAAGCTGATACCAAAATATCAGAAATACAAAGGCCTGCAAATTAAGAGAGTAAATTCAGATGCTTAAAAATGTAGCAAACAACAAACAAATACTTACCGCATTTTTGTAAAAGAAATACAAAATCATGCGGGACAAGCGATCGTAGCACCAATAGCCATGCGAGAGCAGCAACCGCTCCAGGTAACGAAACCGGGAGAGTGTGAAATCGGCGGCCATTACCGCCTGCATGCCCTCCTGCCCGGATATGCCCACACCCACATCCGCCATCTGGATCATGGACACATCGTTGGCGCCATCGCCAATAGCCAGGGTACGCAGATTCAGCTCCTCCTTCACCACCTTGACTAGGTATGCCTTCTGCAGCGGCGTGGAGCGACAGCACAGCACCGAGGCGCATCGCTTGGCGAGCCGCAGAAATGGCAGAATCAGTTTGGACCTGCAAGGAAACAGGAAGGGAAACAGGAATTAGGAAAAACACTAATTTTTTATAATTTGTACGAATAGAAAAAGCGGATTTTTTGTTTGGTTTTTCCTCATATTCTTTAATTTGGATAACTTTAGTCCATTGCACCAGGCTGGTCAGCAGCTTTTAGACTATTTCACCGTGGAACTGCCTTTGGTTCGCGTGCGCCACTTCGTCAACATTATCCGCTACAGCATCTTGAATTTGAACGAGACTGGAGACCTCAGCGTTTCCGCCAACACTCGCTTCTGGCAGGCCGCCATCGTCGTCAAGCACGGGCGCCAGCTACGCAGCGAAACGGATGACCTGATCACGGAGAACGAGGAACTCCAGTCGCTGAACTGGTGCTTCCCCTCAAGGCGGCCACTCCTGCGCCCTTCGGACGCTACACACTGACCTTTCAGCGCCGTCCAATCATTGAATATGTCCTTAAGAATGTGCTGAAGGAGGCCGGCGATTATGGACGTCGTGCCAAGACTGACCAGTCGCCCACTTTGAGCTTGATTCTTCAGAATGCTGGCGGAGGAGCAGGAGAAGGAACCAAATACCCGCTGGAGGAGATTGATTTCAGCATTCTGGAGGATGATTTGGATTGGGAGCTGATTTACGGGTACTTCCCGCCCTTCCCCGATGAGCTTGAGTCCCAGATGGAACAACTGCCGCAGGGCTCGTGCGGCATTCATCAGTTTGTGCGCTACATTGAGAATCGCTACGTCGCTACTAACGCCACAAGAAGGGCCTCGTCCAGCTGTCGCCGATCCTCCACGCCAGAGTCTATCTTGCGCCAGGTCCTCACTGTGTTGCTGGCCGTGCTGGGCATCGAGCCCGTTGACTACATCTAAATGATGAGATGCTCTATTCTACCCTTAGCTCGTAATTGACTTGTAGAATCCGATGTGATCTTTAATAACTAAGCATTTGTGTAACTCTTCACCTCTTCAACTCTTCTTAAACAATTATTATGGAATTTATATGTGTTTGAACACAGATCTCTTAAGCAAATATCTGGCATTTAGGAAGAGCCTTGATTAAATAAAAACCCTGATTATTTTATGTTTAATGAGAAACTCACTTGGGATCCAGGATAAAGGTAAGGGTCTTGCCATCCACAACCAAAGCCCGCTGCTTTTTCCTCAGAGTTTGGCCATAGCCCAGAGAGGAGGATGTCTTGGCATTCTCCATGTCAGTCAGATAGAAATTAATGGCTGTTTCTGCTGCGTCCCGAGATCGAGCTGTCAATCTAAGGGAATAAACATCAAGAAATTAAATATTTCCTTTCCTTTTCCTTTCTCATCACTGTTCCGTTCCACTCACTTGATCAGCTCCATTTGCTGAGTAAATAGCTTCGCAGAATAGGCAATATTTATGGCCGTTTCGGGCTTATCTCCCGTCAACACCCACACAGAGATTCCCGCTGATAATACCGATGCTATCGTCTCTGGCACACCATCCTGCAGGCGATCCTCAATGCCCGTTGCCCCCAGCAAAGTCAGATTGCTCTCCAGCTTGGCAAATGAATCGCGCAGCCTGCGCTCGCGATTTTCCAGTGACATCTCAATCTCCTGATGCCGCGCCCACCAATCTGTATAGTCAGCAGAGTTGAGGGTGCGCTTGGCCATCACCAGGATGCGCAGGCCTTCACGAGCATAGCGATCCAGCTGCTGCTGTGTCTGCTCTCGCAGGATGCCTGTGTAATTAGCAGAAAATAATTGAATAGAAAATTATGTAATTGAAGCATGATGAACTCACCCTCGGGGCTGTTGTGCGAGCAGGGCGCCAGGACGGGCATGATGGAGCTGTCCGCTCCCTTGGTGTACAGCACTATCTCCTGGGTGCCAGTGCGCCGGACCACAATCGACATGCACTTGCGACTGGAGTCGAAGGGCAGGACCTTGAGTATTTCATACTCCACCGTGGCGGCGCCCGCCGTTGGCATGCTGACCAGAATTTGGTTGGCGCTGCGATTAAGCAGGCAGCAGTCATAGCTGTAGGCAGCATTCACCAGAGCCAACTCATCCGGACTTTCGGCCTCGTACAGCGGTCGTCCGTCGGCGGTTCTGTAAATCGTTTCCGTTTTTGTTGAACTGGAAAAATGGATAAATATAAATGGTTAACTTAACTTAAAGCTCTCAAACTGAGTTCCATGCTTCCACTCACTTCATCTTCAGTCGCTTTCCTTGGGTCTTGGCATTCAGAAAGGTGGCTATGCTGGTAATCTTCGAGTTGATGACCGCCTTGGCCCTTCCCGTCGGCGAAATACTGTTGGACAGAGCCTTGTTTTTCATCGGTGGCGATGGGGACTCCGATTCGGAATTTGGGGACGATTCCGCCGAACTGCTGATCGGCGACAGCGTCGGCTGGTGGCTCTGGGCGGGCAGGGCAAAGAGCAAGTTGGGCGGTGGCGAGGGCGTCACCGATCGCGACTCTGCCAGACGCACATAGCGATCTGCGGGAATAGATCCCGGCTGCTGTGACCCAGAACCACCATTCAGTATGGTCGTTGTGGTCGTTGTTGTTGTTGTGCTCGTCGTTGCCAGCAGCTTCTGTCGCTGCTTTGCGAGCTTCAGGTTCGCCGGACTATTATTGCCCGTTTGCTGCTGCTGCTGCTGCACCTCGATAATGCCACTGGCATTCATCAGATCGCGATGTGGGGCGGCCCCAACAATCACCGTATTGCAGATGGCCAGCACCACCAGGAACTCCTGGATGCGTTGCGCCGGCGTCGTCAGATAAGCTCCCTGCGTAAGCTGCGCCATGTCATTGATCAGGTTATCGTTCGGCAGCAGCGGCGGAGCTGGTGCCCCCGGCTTGGAGTAGATCTTCTCCAGTTCCGATGGCGGATGATTGTAATCCGCCCCGTTGACCACACACCTCCTAAAGATCATCTTGTTCTCGGTGAGGGTGCCGGTTTTATCCGAGAATATATGCTGAATCTGGCCCAACTCCTCGGTGATGTTCATCGCTCGACATTCCGTCTGCTTATTGGTATCCTGATCGTACAGATCGATGTTGTTGTGGATGTGAAAGACCTGCAGGATCTTGCACAGCTCGATGGTCACGTACAGGGACAGAGGTATCATCACCTGCAGAATGATGATGTACGTCCAGAAGGTCCACATGCCCTCGAGATTGGCGTTCACCTCGAAGGGGAGATAGGGCACCGGAAAGTTGGTGAACGAGCTCAGCCACATCCTGCAGCCGATGGCGCCGACAACGCAAAGTAACAACAAAATTATCACACACCTAAAGTGGGTTTGCAGAGATTTTATTAATAATTAATTACTTTTCTATGTGTATTTGAGTTTCTACTTTGTATTTCAAGAGGTTGGAGGAAGTTAAACATTTCTGTAAGGGGAAAGATGCCTTATAAGGCATCTTCCTTATCTTATTTTTGTGTGAAACTGATTAAAGCCTCTCTATTAATTAATTTAAAAGCCATTTCACTTGTTTTTCTTTCACATCTTTCCCTGTAAAAACAATTCGCACGGTCAACGCACTCACCATATCACATCAATATTCATTTGCTGTTCCACCTGGGAGCGCTTGTACCTCGGACCACTATTGTTCAGCATCGACTTTGTTTCATGTCCCGCATAGACCACGATACCCTCAATAAAGTCCGTGTTCTGTGAGCGAAGATCAGGTTAGGGAATGCTTAGAATGGATAGTGAAAACCCACCTTCAGTCTGCTCTCTCTCAGCAAAAGGCACTCGGTCGATATCGGCACTCGCTCGCCAGTTGGATGTATTAAGGCCCCATGGAATCTATATAGCTTCGTTGTCGGCGCATCCGCCTCCACGCGACTCACAAACTTGCTGGGCACAAAAATGCTCTGCATTTCCTCGAAGCCACGTACGACCTGCACAGCAAAATGCCAAAGAAACCAAAGAAACTATGTAACCCCACGTATCTGTGTGTTGTCTAATTGCCGCCTGCACACTCACCTCGCGACGCTTCAGATTCGTTTCCCCGTCCAAATCGCAGGTGTCTATGTAGCAGACCCCTTGGGGGTCGCTTGTCCGGAGCAGCAGGATGTCCGCCGGCACCGTCTCGTTGTTGGACAGGTGGACAATGTCCCCGACACGCAAGTCCTGCCATTTCACCTTCTTATAGCGCTCCGTCTCCCTGCAAAACCAAAGAAAAATATCACAAATTATGATGGATCTGAATGTCAATGGTTAAATAATTTGCAATTAATAGAAATAATATTTTATTGCATAGAAGCTAATCATTTCTTACGATCTAAACTTTGAATTTATAAGTTAAAACCAACTTTTCTTCTTTCACAAAACTTGTTAGTCATAAATTCGTATTTTTAAGCTGTGACGCGCGGTTTTATTAAGATATTTGGGAACATCAAATGGGTGGGAGAACACGTTTTATTCGGCGAGTCGTTCGTCTACGTCGGCTAGAACCCCAAATTAAAGCATATATTTAATGGGCCAATCTTCAATACATTTTAAAGTCATTGCTTCGTTATGGGCTTCGTTAGGAAAATGAATATTTTATAATGACAAAAAACGAAGCGCGCGCTCGACTCCTCTGAAGGCTTCCCAAATGTCAGCCACTGGTCACGAAATGTCGCTCAGGCTGTCATAACTATACACAGATATGTAATCCATATGCAATATTCATGGAATGCTCGTCATATAACCGAAACTCAATTATTGTCAAATGAACACATTGATGGCTGGGCCCAGCGCCACCATTTACATGCGAGTTAAGTGGAGCTGCTTTTGGCTTTGTTTGCTTATCCGGATGGGTTAAGGTCAGGGATGAGTGGGGATGAGTGCGCCCGCTAATGGAGAGGAGAAGGCGTAGGTGTAGGTGTAGGCCGCCGCATGACGGTCAGGGCCCGGTCGCATGTGGGCCGGTTATTAAAGTAACAAGTAAATTGCAAAATAATACCCCATCACTTGGCCTCGACCTTGGCAGGCAGGCAGGCTGGCCGAGATGAGGGGCTGGAGTTTCCCTCTGCGTCATGGTGAAAGCATTCCGCGGTTAATTTTCATGGTTTTTTTTTTTTTTTAGGTTCCATGATGTGCCGCCGCATGTGTCTGCTCCCTGCTTAGATATTTATGAAAGGACAAAAGAAGGGGAGACGGAGTTGGAGCAAAAGCGAGTGCAAGGACATGGACATGGACATGGCTTTCCATTCCATTCAAGTTCACTCTTCCATCCGGCGTGAAATTGTTATGGTTGTCGTTGGCAAGTGTAATTTTTTAACAGTCGCGTGTTCGACCCTCAACCAAAGCCGCTGCTGGCTTCTGGCACTGTCATTGTGTGTGGCCAGGGTCCTTGCAGTGCTTGAGTCCATCCAGATTGTGCGACTGTGGCAAGTCCTGCCAACTGCAGGCAGTCACAGGAAAATAAAATTAAGGAAAACAGGTCGCGAGCAGTTCGGTGAAAGCCATCATTATAATTGGGTCATTAGCAAGATTGCACATTCTAATGCAATTTGCTAGCTCCCCTCGTCTCCCCAAATAATTATATTTGTGTTTGTCCAGGTTGTTGTCGCTCCTGGCCAACTCTGGTTTTCTTTTTGTTGACTTGTCCCCGGGAAGTGCAATTCTGTAATTGGAACAGTTAACAGCATTGTCGTCGTCGTCGTCGTTCCCATATATCACGTTCAAGTGCATGCCGACGCATGCCAGCAGTTTCTTGAAAGGTAGAAAGAAGTGGACTTTTATTTCATTATCTCGTCGTTTTCCCCGATAAGATATTGATTTGGTCACTCTGAAGTGGCTTATTCTCGTGTATGACGCCGCCAACGGGCGCAATAAACTTTATTCCTCAGGGTTTCTACTAGAAAACGTAGGATTTCTAGGAATTACTTTGGAGTTTGTAGATTCTGTTTGAAGTGGTTGCTTGTGATCAATCAAAAATGGCGAGGTTAAGGTCTCTGAGATGAGATGATCGTCGCTTTTAGGCGGTTTTAAGTCTTTCAAGTAGTTTGATAAGACTTAATTTATTTAATAACTGAAATATGGGTTATGTGCTTAAAACTATATATGGAACTCTGATGTGTTTTTATTATTCTTTATGGGTTATAACAATTTATTGACCTGCTTATCGGCTCACCTCATTCCTTATTTGAGAACAATATAAATTATAAGGACCATCCCCTCGCCTTTTTACAACAGGAACTTTGTAATCACTTCGTTTATAATTATGCCTTGTTCTTTTTATCACCATTTATTTATTTGTTTTGATTTCGGCTTTCCCTCTCACTTACTTTCCTTGCACCTCTCCAAGTTTGCCATATTTTTATGTGCTGTTCACTTTCACTGTCGATGCTTTTTGGGTCACGCGTTAGTCACCCAATGACCCACCGTCGGAGGGGAGTCAGTCCACGTCATTAATCATATTCCTCCGGATAGAAAACATGCTTCTCATATGTAACCTTCGATGGGCGGAACAACAAGTGCAAGTTGTAGGGAAGGTGACAGCTTTGGGTCTTGTAATTATCGCCATCATTACGGTGCTCCGACGTCGTCTTGTGGCGCGTGACCAACTGTTGGCCAAGTGTCAAGTCCATTAACAAGCCCCGGATCCCAGACAGAGTGAGAGTGTCTTGTGGCTCCTCCTCCTCACCGAGGGAGGACATGCAGTAGTCAGGACTGGGACAGACCCCAGGTTAGCTCACAACTTCTCGTCTGCCTTTGCCATGTTGCATGTCACCTAATTGGGACCAACCCACTTGGTCGCGGATTCATATTTACCCCGAGGGCGTCCCGAGCTGTTGAATCTTTAATGGCGCTTTGGCGAAGTGCAATTACCGCGGCTGACTCGATTTATTAGGCGGCCGCTTGCGTCTCGCGCGAAATGCAAAATTAATGCGAGTTTAACTCGACGATGAGCACGTTGATTGCTGAATTATTGTTTGCCCTGACAAAAAAAAAAGCAGACACTTGGCGGCATAAAAGTGAAACTCACGCAACTTCGCAACCCGAATCCGAGTTTTGTTTTCCGATTTCGATTTTGGGAGGCGAGAATGTGGGTCGAGTGGGTTACGCCTTCTCCCCTTCCCCCCCAAAACGCCCCTCTCCGTGCTTCTCACACGCCCTTCTCCGCGCTTCTCAAACACCCTTCTTGGTGCTTCTCACACGCCTCTCTCCGCGCTTCTCACACGCCCTTCTTGGAGGGTAAAGTTGGTTGTTAGTTTGGCTTTGAGCTCTTGTTATATTTCCCCCTTCAACCTGTCAATTAAAATGGTGAGGGTATCGATTTAGTTCAAAAGTGAAATTACATTGGTGTTCCCAAAATCATAGTTTAGGGCACGTTTCAGCTGAATCATGATGATATCCAGGGTTCCCCGCCCGTATAATTCACTATTGATCCACGACCTCTTGTGTGTTTCATTTAATTAATGCAGTTTTACATCAAGATAATAAAAATATAATTCGGAGTGGTGTTTTCTCATGGCTGCATTTGAAGTGTGGGGGTTTCCAAACTAATTACTTTACAAACAATGCGATACAACCTATTTATTAAGCCAACACACAGCACAGTAGCCAGTCACTTATCAGTTTTCTCTGTTCACGAATTCACTTGCAAGGCATTTTTCTTTGTTATGAACTCCAGTGCAAAGATAATGGATAAGATAAAAGTGCATTTACCAGGAATATCATGATCCAATTGAATCAATGCAACGCTACATGCTACACTTTATGTAGTGCAATTACGTCATGGGTTGCGATATTACGAAATTACACTCAGTCTGAAAGATCTCAGGGGCACACGGAGCAAATTGTGCTCAGTGTATTGAACCGTGCATTTGATTATTTTAGTGCTCCCATCTGGCCGAACGACCGCCCCGCCTCGTACCTACTCCTCCTCGACATCGTATACATGGAAATTTATGTGGCCAAAGTGGGTCATGCATGTTCATTTGGAGGCAGGCAGTTATGGACCTGGGAATAGTAGGGTAATTCTCCTAAAGTTGGCAAAAGTCGGTAAATGCGAAGGCATGGGCTGGGTCCGAGTCAATAAAATGCTCGCGCACAGACAGGAATCGGAGGTGGAGTGGGAGTTGTGGTGGAATGCTACCCGCTAATATGTAAGTTCATGTAGCGGCAAGGCAAGGCAAGGTTGTTATTTAAAAGGCATTTTCCGTAGGCCTAAAGTAAACACGCGTGGGTCGGCGATTAGACCAACTTACACTTTGTGCCCAGACAGCTCTACAGCCCAAAAGAATAAGGTAGCTGGCGGAAAAACACACAAAAACACTGACTGAGAGCAGGCAGCAAATTAGGCAAAAGCCAACGAAGCATTAGCCAGGTTGTGTAAACATAACCAGCAGGACTTCAGGCGGCACCAGGACCATTCCCCCCCAATGTTCTGTCATAAATAATTCAGCATTTAATAAGTCTATATCCCCCTGAAGCCCCCCCGCTCCAAGCAGACGATGAGACCCGACAGATAAAGTGGGGCTGACAAGGGACAGGCTACGTACTCCCTCTTCTGACACGACAGGTAGCCCTTGGTTCAGGTAAATTAACACATAGTCTCCGCTATTTAATACGCACAATATTGCCTGAAGTTTTGCCTAATTGGGCCTAGATCGATATCACATATTTGGATTGCTCTTGAATTCGTTGGGGAAATCGTTCATAGATCATAATTGTAATATCCTCTACCTAAAAAACTGTTTATCCTTGACATTATTTTGCTTGATTTTGTGTAATTAGAAAAGGCATTAAAGTAAAGAAAGCATATAGCATTCCATCGTCTAGAAAATATCCTGAAAGCACAGAACGTCGCTATGACAGTAGCCTTTAAGTGTTCTTTCTTGCTCCCCCTTGGAAATGACATCAACAGCCGGCTACAATGTTTCATTAATGAAAACTTCACCCACAAGTTTTACCACAGCCATTGGCCACCCACTTTGAAGGTCGTCCTTGCAATGTCCATCATGCTGTGCCGAGCTTTATTGTTATGTGCTAATGCAACCAAGGCGCACCCATTTCCTAAAAGGAAAATGAAAATAAAAAAAAAATAGATGGATAAAGAAGCGTCTGGGCAAGTGCCCCGACTATAAGATACCCGGTGGTGTGTTTACAGTTCAAGGAGGATTTAAAAAGATTTCTTTGGTGATTTAATACACAAAAGGATTATTTGGAGAATTAAAGTTTTTTGGATTTATTTTAACAACAATATTCTTTCAGCTCTAGATTTGTACAATATTCTAAAAGAAAAATAGGCACAAGGTTAAGAGAATTAAATGAAACTTTAGATTTTAAAGCTTTAGAGATTAAAAGCTATTCAGTTGTAAAATTTTTAAATCCTCCTCACACAATGTACTGCTGTAACCGCTTATAGAATCCAAGATACCCTGGCAGCACTCCTCATCGACCAATGGATACAAAAATAAAAGCCAGACAAACAGAGCCACGCAAGTGATTTTTATAATCAATTTTTAAAGTTTGCCCATTCAAGCGAACGAACCATTTTCAGGTTGTCAGGGGCGGCGGAAGGTGGTTGTAAAAAAAAGTGAAAAACTGAAAAGAACGATACGAAGATACACACCCACACACAATCGCCCACCAAACGAAACGAAACTCAAGTCACAGCAAGGCGGGAAGGGGGGCAGGTTGGTCGGTGCTTCATTAACTCGGCTAAAAGCCATCGCGCATGAATCAATCATGTAAACATTATTAAAGCACCGGGCGATGGACGGTGGCTGGTGGGCGGTACGAAAAGTGCGGTTCGATGGAGCGAGCCGCCGTCAGACGACGGGTGTGTACTTAAACCACCTCGGGGCCCCACTCCGTTGGCCAAGAAATGAAAAGACAGTTTGGTCATGTAATTAGCTCGCTGCACGCAACTTGGAGGAGGACTTGGTCCGTCCAGCTCGCTCAATTGCGCGCCTAAATTAATTATTAATAAAGCACTTTTCCCCAGGGCGCTGGCGCTGCTGGAATGTGTGTGTTGTCGCCGTCGGGCAAAACTCATATGACAATTATCGGCGGTCGCTGCAAGTAAGGTCAATTATTGGGAAAGGCCAAACAAAAGTCAGTTTATTTGTCCAACCGATGCCGCCGATGGCGATGGCATCTCTCCCTCCACCCATCATCTCCCCCCATTGGCATTCATCGTATAAATTCCCTAGCTTGTCGCCCCCAGGGAATACGTAGAGAGAGCGTCATACGATATCTTGGGGCAGTCGTCATATTTATCTCTGAGATTCCTCTTGTATCTAAACAGCAATTTGCACTCGGGAATTGCTTGTTGGGAGGCGGAATTGGAGTGGCAGATGTAGGGCCAAGTTAGGGAAATGTAATTAGGGGAGTTGGCAGCACATAACAATCAGTTCTGAGCTCATGGAAATACACTAATGGAGCTTACTGATTGTGTAACCCACCAAGTCTTCCGCTTGGTTCCGTCTAAATAATGACAAACAATTACGGTCTCTGTTCGGCTAACAACTAACAACCATTCAAATGATCTGTTTGGATTTTTCAGGTATAGTTTGTCCAAGGCGACAGCAGAGTGTTGATATTTGCAAAAATGTCAAAAGGAAATAGCCTTAAAAACACAAATATTTAGTGCAGATATTAAATGTTTACACAGAGCATCTCACAAAACTTTTTTAGATTTACAAATGGCAAGAAAACTACTCTCTCTCTCTCTAGACCTTGTTGCACTTCTTGTACGTGACATTTATCCAGTCTCTAAAGAGTACTTATTAGATATTTTATCTGGTTAAATATGCCATTGGTGCTAGTCAAATATTATATCAAGTGTTTCGATTGCCTTGCCAAGAGCGAGCTTGGAATTTAGTCTTTTCAGTTTCACAAAACGATAATGCCAAGTGGAGAAAAATATGTGTACGGATGTTACGAGTGCTAAAAAACAAGATTACTTTTGTTGGGTACTTTAATTCGATTATTTATGGCATTCATATCTATCTATAGAAACAGAAAAGTGTCACTTCTAACTACTGATTAAATAAGAGAGCTAAAAAAATAATTAATACGTGTTCGTGTGGGCATTTCCTGAAAAGAGGATGACATTCCAAGATCTATCAAGAGCCAGAAATTAAATGTACTTCAGAGAGATAGCAAAAAGTATTAAGATACCAGCCAAGATAAGAAGGAGAATTGTTTTTGAAATAGTTTATTGAAGGTATAAAGGTAAACCAAATTGTAAATTAAATTTAAACAAGATTTGTATAGGAATACAAATACAATTGTTATTTGCAACTTAAACTATGGTTTATGGATTTTGAAATCATAATTGCTTCTCTATTCTTTGCAGCCCCAGATCTCTTTGTGTTTCTTTGAACCCAAAGTCATCACCTTGGTGGCCATATTTTCCCGCGTACTCGGCACTTCCCCGAAGCTTGTCCCTGAGCCCCAAGCCGCCGCCCTGAGCTTTGGCTTTGGCTTGAACCCAAACTCAGATGGAAACTGGCCAGAGCCACAGATACGAGTCAGTGACACTGCAGCAAACAAGTGAAGACAGCAAAGACAAATCGGAAAAACTTGACCAACAGCAGCAGCAGCAGCAGCAAACAGCAATTGCAGCATGGCGTTAATGGTCTCTGGGGTTTGTTAACATGGCCATTAGATGGCCAACTTCTCAGGGGATCGGGTTTTGGCCCCTCCACACCGGATTCTGGCTCGACGATTCTTGCTAGACAAGCGTCTCTGTATGAGTCTCCCAGGGGCTGCGGCTTAGATCCGGAGATTTAGTCTGAGGCTGAGACCCAAGTCGGAGGCAGTTAACACCGATTGCCAACCGGTTTGGAAAAACCCGTTTGTCTGTGCTGCTGCTGTATTTTAGCATTTTCAATGTCATGAGTTCGGACTTACACACAGTGCGTGCAAGAGTGTGTGTGTGTGTGTGTGTGTCGGTGTGTTGTGGCGAAAATAAAGCCTTTTACCAAACGGCAAACAATAATGCCAACGGCCAAACATTAACCCAAAAGCGGTGGAGATCAGCACAATGGCACGAGAACAGAGATCCGCCCCAGTAGAGCATAACTATCGGTGGTTTTGTCATATTTATCTCTTGGCTGCACAGAGAGAAACTATGACACAGAACACACAACACAGAATCACAGGAACAGAGACCCCTGATAATAATCTTTTTCCTTCCTTTTTTCCCACTAACTGACATTCGGTTATATGGCCTTTCAAGGTTAGCCTTCTCTCGATTTCTGTGGCTTTGAACCCACAAAACCAACGTGCTTCACACAAATTCTTCCCACAACCTTGATTTGTTTCTATATTCCATATTCCATATTCTATATGCAGAGACCTTAGAACACCGGCTAGAATCGTCTGGCTCCGTTTCAGGTGTTGACACAACAGTTGGAATAAATTCATGCAGTTTGGGAGAAAGTGCACACTTGTCACCTGGGAGAAACGCCAGCTGATTCACGCCCATCAGTTAGGTAAGGGTTTCACCTCTATAGTTAGGGGTGATTCCGCCGGCATTTCAAGCAGACAGCTTGATAAAAGTTTGACAAAACTGTGGCCAGCAGGAATTCTAATGGGTATATTGATTATTATAAAGCTTAGTCAACTTCAAGATTTTTCTTTGGGTTTGGAATTGCTGGAAAAACTGCAATCAAATTAAACACCTCAAAATAAACGAAAATTCAATGGTTTCTATTGGTAATAAATTACATTTAACGACGTGTCCAAGTACAAATGCCTTTATAAATATAGTTCAAGATCCGCATGTGTGTATTTCATGGCTTCATAACTACCATAAAAATGCTGATTTTATGGTCCACGTTTCTCTGCCATTAATTATTTTTCAATATCAAAATTAATGCAAGTGAGAAACCACTGGTTGGAATGCAATTCTGCAGCAGCAGCAAGAAATCAACGCGAAATGGGAAATAATATTTATTCATTTTTTTATTGGGCGGCGAGTTGTTACACAGTGAGTGGCAATTGTTGTTTACAGTTTCCGCTTAATTCCGGCACGATTCTGGACTCGTTCAGATCGCCAGATGCCCCCCGAGTACGTTGCATAATATTCTTGCATAAAGTGTGGGCGCAGCGGGAATGCAATTCTTCTTTCTGCGATTTCTGCAAGCTGCAAATTGTGACGATGTGGCAGAAAAAAAACCAGTGGGCTGACCTCGTCCGTTGTGCAGAGACATATGCATATTTATATATACTCGTATTCCGTTTTGATTGCGAACTTATTGCATTCTTTCTGCGATCGAGTCATGCCCATATCAATGGCAGTAAGTGAATGTGGATGCAAAAGCGGTTGCATTCGCGCAATCACTGGGAATTGACTCAAGTGGAGCTCCTCCGATTGAATCATTTGGGAGCAGTATGACTATATGACTGTTTTATAACCCAAGGAGCCTCGAAGTGGGTGCTTTCGCTAATTATTGAGTCACTCGAGCGGCTTTTGTAAATATGGCAATCAGTTGCTTTTGAGATGTTGTACATAGGTCAGCACAACTTGCTATATTTAAAGAGCTTTATTTTTAGAGCTATGAATCATATTCAAAGCTTTTATTAAAACTTATCCTTATATTTCTCCAACTCGTTTTATTATTGATTAAACAATACCCCCAAAGTATGTATTTCCTTTCTACTTCCTGACTGCCTCTTTTCCTCCATGACTAAGACTGTGTCGATTTCTTGGTGTGAATTGATTTTGGGAATTAATTAAATCCGCAGACTTTTCGCACTTTAAATTGGGTTTAATCACACGGTTAGCACATCCCAAGCGATTCGATTGGGTTGCAATTAACACACACCGACTTTGGGGAGTGGAGAAAATTTTCCCAACAACAAATAATACCTCAAAATATTTTAGAAATTCAAGCATTTTGCAGTCTTCACCTTGATCCAATAATTTTTGCCCACTCTCGTAATCACAATGATAGTGAAATATGGAGCAAAGAAACCTCCAGTAATTCACTCACCTCACTCCATGATTCATCATGATTCGGCGCGAGTGAACTGCACAATGGTCTTGAATTCGATTCGTGGACAAAAATCGGACAACCGTGAGATGGTCAGGGCCGTTAAACTGGTACTGCCCCCTTGCAGGTGGGGGTACGTTTGCGGGTATGGGTACCGGTGGTAGGCCTGTTTCCACTCTCTATAGCCTCTATAGCCTCAACCGGCTGTGAGTCAGTTGTCCAGTCGGTTGACTCCAAACAACCATATTTAGTGGAGAGCCCGTATGCGTGTTATTTGCATGTAAAGTGAGGCCTTTGTGAAAGGACGGGGATATGGTGGGCTCCACTGGGTTATAACGGTTGCGATTTTATTTGTATTTGCTTTTCCAAGTGGGCTAAAGTTCATTATTCTTAAATATTCCGGCATATTTATTTATATAATTTCCTAAGCATATTTAGCATATCTTGGGGATAATTATAACTACTTACTAGAGGTGTTATTTAAAGCCTAACCAGGAAAGGTAAGCTTACTTTATCTTAAAATTATTTAACTCTAGTTATCAATCACAGATTAATAAATCTTCTAATAACTTTCAACCACGGTTCACACTATACACTTTTCAAACAAACAACAATTCATGCTTTGGTTTATGACAATTGTGCGAAGAGCCTCAAAGAGAATAGAGAAATGCAAATATAATTAGCAAACAACACAGTAAGTTCATTGGTCAGCAGCACACATGTCGGACAATAGAGAAATATACATGGATTGATGGGGAGGAGAACTACGGAGGCCATATACTTCTCCAGCTATAGCAGACCAGGCCGCTTTGTCTTTGGCGGGCTGATTTTGGTTAACGGATCGCACAAGCCGGGAAGCCAACACAGCAATTGAATAGTTAGAGAAAAATACAAATAAAAGATACCTGGAGACCACTACACAGAAAATAAATAATAAAGTAAGATAGAAAAACTAAAAAAAAAATATAATAAATAAATATATTTTAATGCATAATTCTTAGAGCTCAATATATCTATATATTATCTTGCATCTTAATTTGTTACATTTGTGAAGATCAAAAGTGTTTCACTAAATTGTAGGTATAAAAATAAAGCCACAAAAGGAGGTATTTATGTATTTAATTTACGATACAACAACATTGTTGTAACAGTGCAAGTACACGTGCAGTGCAAGTAAATCGCCGCTTTGGTTGGAAAGTCTTGCCCCAGCAACGAGGAGAAGTGGCAGCCCGGGGAGGCAGGTAAAAACGTATGCGTCAACCACGCGCAAATGTGGGACAAAAGCCCAGTCGCAGTCCCAAACCCGCAGCACTCGGACCCAAAGCCAAAGCCCAAACAGAAACCACAAGAGGCAGCAGCAGATGGATGGAGGGGCGGTTACAGCGACGTTGGGTTCAGTTCAAACAGTGAGGGAAAGTTTACCCAGCCGCCGCCGCCGCCGCCGCGGTGGCTGCTTATCGATTTCTAGATCACGTTTTAAAATTATATATACCAAACACAAATCGCAGACACAGGGGGGTCGGTCGTCGGGCAAACAACAGCCATTTCCATGTGCAACCAGTGGTCGAGGGAGTGAAAACAAATAACAATCCAGGACAGACCCCACCAAAGCTCGTTAAAATCTGTGTCTAGCCCCGAGGCAACAACGAAATCTGGCCAACGGGAGTCATGTTCCTCCTCAACTGTTATGGCAAACTTCTGGAAAGTTTTTGTAACGGCGACAGACTGACAAATTTCAGGGGGGAACAACGTGATAATAATGGACAAGTGACTTGTTTGGACCATTTTATTGATTAAACACGAGACCTGTTTTCATAGACTGACACGACACTCTTCCAAATAATTCAATTATCCAAGTTTACGTCGGTTTGAGCTAGTTTTGTGAATGAATCTGCTTACTTGATGATATTATTATGAGACTTGCTGGTAAATTGCTTTATTTGTCGCCCCAGTTTGTAATCATTATAATTTTTATTAAATTTCTGATAGAGATAAAGCTCGGGGTTTCACTCAAAAATATTCCTTTGTTCAAATTTATGAATCAGTCTACCCGTCTCCATTTATTTACCTATAGATTTACCCTTCTTTTAAACGGTGCAACATTTGTAAGTACGTTTAATTTACAATCAATTTCTTATCTATCTTTTCCATTCATTTTCTTTCCTTCCCATAAAGCCAGTTAAATCTCTAGAAAATAGATAGCATAGATAACTCACCCATCGTATACCCTGCAGGTGGTGTTGTTAATCCTCTTGTCGGACGCCCTTCTTCTTCGATCCTCAAAGAGATCCTTCACAGCCGTCACTCCCAGGACAAAGAGCACCGGTATCATGGCCACCTCCTTGCCAAAGGCATTTATTTTCGGCACCCAGTTGAGCAGGACGATGAAGATGAAGTATAAATTGGCCACGCGATGGAACTGCTCCAGCAGGTTCTTCGGTATGAAGGAGAGCAGCGTGTACTTTGTCGTCCGGATCTTATTGCCCACAAACTGACCATTCGGGTGATCCCTCTTGGGCGTCTTTGGCGGAACTGTGTGATTGGGCACCACCATCCGGTAGCTCCGCTCCTCGAACTTATCGCTGGTTTTGTAATTGCACAGAGTGAAGCGTTTCCACCAGGGCGGCGCCTCCGTCCGCCGCAGTGTGTATATGGATTCGGAGCGTGATGCTTGCCGTGAGTGGCCTCGACCTCCAGTCGCTGAGGTTGGGGCCGAGGGTTCCCTCACCGGCTCCTCCTTGTGACCCGGCGGTAGAATGAAATCCGTTTTGGAACCCACGCGACTGTGTCCCCTTCCCGCGGGCGCTGCACTGCCGGGCGGCGAGTCTGTGATTTGGCCCTGCGAAAAGGCACGCTGGTGGCCCTTCATGGCGGATTTAATGGGTCGTCCATTGGCCCCAACGATGGCTCC
The DNA here is from genome assembly GCA_018151655.1 of Drosophila bocqueti. Taxonomy (NCBI): domain Eukaryota; kingdom Metazoa; phylum Arthropoda; class Insecta; order Diptera; family Drosophilidae; genus Drosophila; species Drosophila bocqueti. Next base: position 875,642 of record JAECXF010000149.1, on the reverse strand, counting down.
TCCCCCGTGACTAATTGAGCGGGCATGGCCGCGCGACGGTCCCGCTATAGCCACTCCGGGAATACCCTGGCCTCCTCCGGGAGCGCTACCTACTACAGGATTGCCACCGGGAAAGACATAGGTTCGCTCGGGTTCGCCCAGGCCCATGCCCAGTCCCGCACCACCTCCCAGACCCGTGGACGTGGTCATCATCAGGCTGGTGGTTGCAGCGGCATTGGGAGCCGCCGGCTGGAGGCTGTCGCCGGTCAGGTTGGGCGGTGCAGAGCGCTGCTGCTGCACTACTAGAAACTTTCGCCGCAAGTCTTCGGTGTTCGCTGAGGGCATCTTCGCAAGCCACAACCATCAGGTTACCTTCTTCGGCCTGGCCACGATGTACCTCGGATATGTGTGTGTTTAATTGTCTATCTGCCAGTTGACTCTACTCTCTGTGCTGCTTATCCGTTCTGGATTTACAGGTGACTCCTGTTGCAATCCACCCAACAGCTGTCCATAGGCTGATCCTAGCACCTGGACACAAACGTTACGGGCGTCATCACTGACCCCTCCTCGGCTGCAGAGGTCATGACCATCTGAAAGCGGAGAGAAAGATGAATTAGTAACTAAGTTGTATGTTTTGTTTAAGGGATTTAATTGTGATATACTGGATAATTATTTGATTAATATATTCATCAATTTAAATTTAATGCGTACAGAAATAGCAGTTTTTGTAGATAAAATAATGACATATTTCATGGCGTTTAAGTCTGAGCCTTTAAAAAATTGGGGTTAACTTAGAAACTGAGTATGTACATATGTATTTTTTTTTAGAAACATAAACATATTTTTTAATCTTATTATATATTATTGTTAAAAACCCTATAGCTAAGAAACGTCTATATGCGTCACTTGAATTCATAATCAAAAACCCACAATAATAATTTCTATAGAAAAAATTGGTATACAAATTTCCTATAAAATTGAATTTCCTATTAAATTTAACGGTTTCAAAAGAATGATTTCATTTCAAGTAGCATACATAATCTAAAAATACCAGCCCTCTCATATTTTTACAACTTTAATTTTAATAACCCACCCAATAAACCCTTCGTTTCCTATATACACTGAAATTTAATATGTAAAAAGCGAATAGAGGGGGAGATAGCATTTACAAATTACATTTCGGGGCGATAAAAATATAACGAGGCTGGTTAATTGCCGCCCAAAAGTTTATCGAACCCAAGCAGCAGAGGCACTCAACCACCAAAAATACAAATATAAAAACGAGAAAAAATAATAAAAATGCGTGCTTTAAGTCTGCCCTTGATTCGAGGCTTGAAGCTTCCGATAAGCCAGCCCAAAAAGTCGAAAAAAAAACATGGAAATAATGGAAAACATCACGAAGAGAGCAGAAGCAAGCTGAAAGACCCGCAAGGTCAAGCGTAACGCGGGTGCAGGCGTTGGAGAGGCGGGGTGGGGGCGTTTTCTACTCCAAAAACCTGCATGTGGGCTGGCCATTGTTGCTTTTCAAGATTTTTCAACCCATTCGATTGTCGCATTGACAGAGATAAAAAAAAAACAATAAAACAGAAAGTTCAAGGCGCTATAGACACTATTTTCACACTGCGCTTGAACTTTGATTTTTGAGCTGTCAAAAGTGTCGGAAGCAAGGTCACATTTTAATGAAACATTCTTTCAAATTCGCAAAACTGGTTGTTGGCCACCGAAATTCTGCGTGTTACTTCCTCTATTCCAAAAATAAATTCTTGGCAACCCTTCTATATATATTTTGGTACCCGATTTCAAGGTTGCAAATGATTGTTCGATACGAATAAATCCAGTCTGGTCACACTTCCTTTTATAGAAATAAGCTCTTTGAGTCGATTAAAGATAATAAATGGGTTCGAAATGGAATACAGAATGCATAATTTGTTGTTTATATTGCTTTAATTGGGTAGGTTAAGCTTTTAGACGTTATTTTTGTTGCTCTGTAAAGTTTATTTTTTCAAAATTAAGATCTTTCTAAGGTCTGTAATATTTGATATATGGTTCAAGGCAACTAATTAATTTATCTTTAGCTGCAGAAATTGCAATGACTTGTGGCTCAAAACAATTCCAGACTTTCCTTTACAAAACGTATATCGTAGCTGAGTTTATTTTTTTTTTAACCACAATCTATGGGGTTCCCACATGCAAACATTTAACTTGGGGAGGAACAGTAGTCGTTCATTTATCAAAGTAATAAAAAGAAGCCACATAAAGAAAAGCTTCTATCATAAAATTGAAACTGGAACAAATTTGAATAATCTCTAACGAAAAGAAGAAAAAATTAGATGACTGCTTAGACTGCCTTTTAAATATATTTATTCAAAGAAAACACGTGCATTTATATTTCCAGGGAAAATATTGAATAATATTTTCATTCGGGCATTAACTAATAACATATAATAACTTGAACTGTCCAAATATGATCAACCTTAATTGAAAATAATTCAAACTTAAATTCCATAAATAAAATTGTTCGGGGTCTTTTGTCCAAATGAAACATTTTTATTAATGAATTCCATTCCTAGTTGGTTCGCCTGCCTTCTTTATTAATTAAATACAAATTAATGCTATCCACTAACTTGTATCAATTTGTATTTAATTTAATTTTTTCATTGAGTGATGAACTAATTCGGGAAGCCATTCCAAATAGCAAACTTGCGCCAATGGCGTAATACTATTGCCAAAGATATAAACGAACATATATGTATGTAAGTATGTACATTCGATTGCCGTTTTTATGTATGTTTGTTATATTTACGAATACCAAAAAAAGAATCTTCAGTGGGCATAAGAAAGCTAAAAATGAATTTGGCACACGACCGAATTCAGCTTTAAATTTTCTTTGTTGTTTGCTTTTTATGTGATCCAAATTAGTAAAAATCAACGATTTTGTACGAATCTCATAAATCACGCAGAGGAATAAAACTTTCTTTGTCTGAGCATTTTAGTTTCAATTTTTGCTAGACTTTCTTGTGGGTTCACTACCAAATATTGTTAGTCATTTAGCTTTCATTGGTTTTTCGACTCTGTCATGGCCAAGAACCATAAAAAGACACCCCAGACAAGAATGAAGAAATACATATAATGTGTATGATTCCAGTATACAGAAAAAGAAAAGTGCAATAGAGAAAAGAACGAAACTTTTACCAAGTCTCTCTGTCTGGCACTTTTAATTTTCCTTTCTTTCCGTTTTACGAGCTACAAGCTACAATTTACAAGAAACAAGAAACAAAAAAACTTTCGAGTGCCAAAACTTGATTTATTCACTTGGCCGATGGGTTAAACGACCCCAAGAAGGCGGCCTGCCAGCCAGCCAGCCAGACTGATAAGTTTACTCTCTGTCCCGGGCCCGGCTAATTAGTGGAAGCCACTTCAATGGCTGCTGCTGACTTCAAAGTGCCTCTATCTATGTGGAGGTATCTCCCGGTATCTGGCTATTAGCTTTTGCTTTTGCCTTTTGCGGCTGTCGATACTCCCAACAAAATGGGAATTATTTTTAGCCACGCACATGCGAAATATATATTGAGAAGATAAACACAATTCCAATTCGGCCAGGCCAAGCCCAAAACCGGGTGTGATTACCACCAGAATCGGTGTATCGAAAAAGAAGCCGAAAACGCTAAGAGAGAAACGGGAGCGGGCAAAAGTTATAAAAATAAATGTAAAGTTCATTGCATTTTCAATAGCAACAACAACAAAATACAAATAAACGGCCGCCATCTGGCCAAGACGTTCTCGATCTCGTTCATCAGATGCTCATTTGTCATTGTTATTGAATTCAGAAGGGGAAAAGCGATTTGAAAAGCAATTGACGAGGTGAAAAACTTATGTGCAACCCACTGCAAGCCCACTCTGGCAAACCATAAATATTGAATATTGAGGCGCTTGGGCAATCATTTTCGTTTGAGTGCTCATTTTAAGTTCAATCCGATGGCCGATCGACCCGACCGACCTTGCATTGAAAACGCATTTATGGTTGGGCCAATTATAAATTAATTATATATACATATAAAGCGGGTAAGCGAGCACAAACAATATATGTTTAGTAATTATTATAATTTGTGGTGTGTTTCCAAAACAATGCTAGGTTAAAGCCTTTCAAATATTTAATCAATGATATCTCAAATTACAAAATTACTTTAATTAAAATTACCTCAAAAGTTTATCGTTGGAAACCTATTTATAAAATTTGAATTTGTTTATGGATTTTTATACCAATTGTTTCTCATACTATTGTATATTTTTACAGATCTATCAAAATTTAAAAATGCGCAAAAGGTTGATTTGCTTTGTTGTTCTCGTTTCTCCTCCATATGGATTCAACCTAGTTGTTTACACATCCAATTCGCACCTATTTGAATTATTCATATCTGAAACAATTTATTTTTTTAAAGAGTTCTCTAACCTATAAACAATTTGGCGAAAACAATAATCCAACAAATTTGTGTATCTATCGTGCGCTCTTTTCTTAAAAGTTCCCTGTAGAATTCTGATTGATTTTTCCATTTTGTTTTCTTTTCTCTTCATTTCCCATCATTAACTTGAAAGCTAAAATGCATTTATATCGGGAACAAAAGCACTTCGGACAGCTGTTGTGCCATTTTTCCATTTCCAGAGATTAATGCCCGTGCAACGGGGCGTATAATTGATATAGAATGAGAAGTGATAAATAATTACCTCCCTCGATAAGAATAAATATATATACATGGGGCTGAGAATTGATATAACTGCTCAGAGCTCACTTAAAATCCCCAACTTTAAGTCGTAACTAAAAGCTAATAAATATATACACATATGTAGATACCCCGACTAAGCTTAAAGTATAAATCTTATCGAGTCAACGACCAAGACAAATCGCATGCAAATCTCTCTATATATAGATGTATATATTTTTCAGTCATTCCTATGCTAATTCTATGGGCTGGCTTAATTAAGCCATATTTGTGAGTCCGAACAATTGAGTTCGAAATCTACGATGTGGCACTTGACATGGGAAAACTTCCGACCGCCCTGAGAATATTCGCGCCAACGAGACAGATTTCAAGCTTCGAGCCAGAAAAAAAACGAAAAGAAAACAGCAAAGGCCTCAAATAAAGTTTCACAACTAATTAGAGACTGTTGACGGGGGCGCCGCCACTTGCCGCCTATCTATTCAATTACATCAACGCAACGTCACTACAGTTGACAAGCCGGCAGCCCACAATTTATGCTGCAGAAGAGCTCGTGCTCGTGACAAATAAATTAGGAATAAATTTCAATTTTTATAATCTATTTCGCTTAATTTTCACCAGTTTTCTTATGATTTTTGCATATTTGCATATTTGCTTTACACTCATTATTTAGAAAGAACTTTCGATAGTTCAGGGGCAAAAGAAAGTGCTCTTCTATGGGGTATGCATTTATTTTGTTATATTTAAGGGGGGTTTCTACCTTGTGTGGTCGAAAAAATGTGCTTTTTCAAAAATTTTTTTCTTGGAATGTATTGAAGATAGACACTTCTAATTTTTTTTCACGTGTATATACAAGTTTATTGTTTAAGTAAAAAAAAGTTTCAAATGGAAATATGGACAGGGAGGGGAGGGCATTGAGCAATGGAACGCCTTTTTACTTACGGAAGTCCTGCTGCTGCCCCAAAGGATCTGAAACACAAAAATTAAATATATTCTTACTTTGTATACTTTTGCGCATGGCTGGTACCAGAATTGCGAAAAAAGAATGAAAATTGAAAAACTTATGCGATTTTAAATGAAAAACTGATTTTTACGCACTTTTGACATTAATTGTTATATAAAATGAAAAATATTCAATATTTTTTAAAGATTTTGGTACCAGCCATGGAGAAGCCTCTAATACACGATACTTTAAAATTTCGTCGCGATTGCTCAACTCGTCTGGCTTGAATCACTTCCGCAAGGTCAAAAAATGTCGTTACGAGTAAAACGCGTTTGAAGTTTTGCTTCAGTACCTGTTTTAAGGTGTAGGTGCTCCCTGTTTTAAGGTGTAGGTTCCGTAATTCTTAAGATAACCAATTGAAATTTTGGGAGCGGACTCTAGAAACATGTATCAATCCAAAAATGCAAAAAAAAAAAATTCGATTTTTTCGACCACACAAGGTAGAAACCCCCCTTAAAGATCCACTTTAAAGACCTTTTTACAGATCTGTAAGAATCGAAGGATAATCTACAAATCTACGTAAAAGGACTTAATTTAAAAACTTATTCTAAAGTTCTTCTACCTCACGACTCACGACTCAGTCTCGGACTCCCCTCTAGTAAGTCAACAGCTGGGCGCTTGTACACTAAATTTCCTACTGATTGAACCTTTGGCCCAAGCAAAGCGCTCGAATTGAAATTAACATACTAATGTATTCAATTATTCGCATTCCTTCCTAATTTGCCACAGTGCTAGCAGGAATCGATTGGCTTTCGATACGTACTAAGTAAGTAATAATACAATGGAGCTTATGCCTCCCTTGCACCTGCAAAGTCATTCAATTTAATGGCCAAAAGGTGAGAGTAAGGGGAGCGAAATCGAGAGCACACGTAAATTAACTATATTTCATTTTCTATGAACCAGAAAATGTGTGCGGACCGTTAAAGGTCAAGAAAAAATATTTAATAAATATGTTTAGTGTGTACAAAAACTTCGATTAAGACTTATCAATCCCCTGCTTTGCTTTAAACCATAAATAAATATTGTTCATTGTGCAACAAACGGATGCAAGCCACAAAACAGTTGATAAATTAAACTGTTAAAAAAGGCGATAACCGAGTCAAAATATTTTACTTCTTTCACAAATTTGAAGATTAAAGAAGAGTACAGATTCACTGTTGGTGGTTAGCAGAAGCTCATGGATGTACTACCTATTTATAAGCTTTTGCATGTGTTTCCGTCTTTACTTTTGATCTTCGTCATTGATCAACACACATGGGAATGTCCCTACGAGCTAAATAGTTTGATATTTTTAGAATTTTTCATTGTGATGCATTGGGACAGTCCACAATGGTTTTTGCTTACATAACAAATTCAGTCGCTTTGTTTATACAATTTCCAAAGAATGGACGCACGTTTTTTTTTTATGACAAGACAAAGTCAAAGTAAGTTGCGAAAGATAAGACTGAACCAAATAAATTGAGCCATAACCGATAACGTAAAGCACAAATCATAATGACAGAATGAGGAGTTTTACGAGCCTTATCCATGCAATCGCAATCGAATATCTATCAATGTACAATATACAATTCAGAACCGAACACGAAACCAAATCGCAGGCGAACCATGAGAACGCAATGAGGAATCAATTAAGTTAGGCCAGTGCCAAATAAACCGAAAATGTGATTGGGAGAGTTGCTAGTATGTAAGTATATATATTATAGCTATATATATGTACTTATAGTATATAGCACTCTGACAGCTGACGTCGTGATAAGAGGCCCGGTGTTCAAGAGACACGCTTTGCGATCAGGCCACGTACACCCAGATACAAGAGGAATTTTTCACAGAATTCGCTTATCACGTTACACGCGTTGAGCGCAGCGCTTAATGCCAAAAACGGGAACTTCCTATTAAAAAAAATATATAATTCCCATAGAAAGCCATAGTAAGTAGTTCTGGGAAAATACCAAACTGAAACTAAACCAAATTCGTTAATAATCAAATAATAATACACACTGTATATGGGTAAATACCATTGTTAATTATACATAAACATGTTTGTGGCCAGCAATTCGCTCGAATAGGTAGCAATTTAGTTGATCTCATTAACCGATAATGTGTACACATTTCGTTATGAAAACATTTCAAGCGAGTAGTGAACATTTTAAATAAAAATTGTAATGTTATGATGCCGTTAGAATAATTAAAAAAATGTATTAAAAATACAAAACTAAACTAGAATAACTGTATAAATATTTAAAGCGCGTATTTTAAAGAAACTAATTTATAAACTTTTAAAAGACAGTGCTATTTGAATGCCAGTATCTGTGAACTTTTTATGTGACACGTCGCAAGCGCTAGCTAAATTTTGGTCATAAAAATCAAATACGTACTAAGCCAACCATAATCAGCAGCGTTAAACTGTAAAAGCACAAAAATAAAACTTGAGATAAGTCGACTCATGCTTCCGTTTCTCTCTTTTGTTTCTGTTTCTTTTGCTTCTTTTGTCTTTGCTCATCTTTGGCTCATTTTGGGTTTCCACTGCATCGCGAATTGCGAATCGGAGTCAATTGCCTCAAGCTTTGCCCTAACGGTACCTGGAGCAATAAGAAATGGGGGATGCGGGGGAGTGCAAGAGAAAGAGAGCGGCTAATAGATTGCAAGAAAAAGAGACAAAGGAGGAGCAAACAACGCATCAAGTAACAGTTAACAGTATTTGTCTGTCTCTGTCTTTCGCTCGCCTGCAATTAGTCAGCGAGTAACGTCAACTAGAGTTGAACTCAATTGATGCAAAGCTGGAAGGAGAGAGAAGAGGAGATGCTTGAAGAAATACTCAAAGATATCGCACAGTGGTAATCGTGTTAATAAAACCAGAAGAGGGTTCAAAACGCCATGACCTGGCCTAGAATTCTAGACTCAATTAAAGGAATAGGGGGTTACCCTTCGAAGGACGAAAAATTGAGCAATAAAATGTACACATGGAAGGAATTTTAATTGTGTCAGCTTCACTTTGTTTTTAAGTTCCCAAGAGATGTAAATATATACATATGTATCTTCAGGTATGTATATAAGCAGAAAGTTTCGACAGCTGATATTTGTTTAATTGGTTTTGTCGAGAACAAAACTGTTTATTTTTATTAATTAAGAAATATTGTAAGAAATAAACCTAAAGACAGACCGATACTTGTTAAACATAAAATAAATAAGTAACTTTAAAGTAATTAATTGGTTAATTATAGTAAATAAAAGCTGTTCTTTTTTAACAAATTTCTCGTTTCGTTATAATTTTAAATATACTTTCTCTACTTAGTCACCTAATTCACATTTCCGTGCTAATTTTCAGGATTTTAAGAGGTACATAAGTCTATTTAAAGTTTAGGAAGATAGATAACCAGATTCCGTTTCACTGTGCACCGTGTGGCAATGCATAGGAAACTGCAGAATTGCTAACACACACTCACACAATCGGATTTTGCCGACAACAAAAAAGAAGCAATTTTAAAACCACAGCGACTCTTTGAATTTGTTTGCTTCTTATTAAATGCCGGGTGAGACAGAGAGAGAAGGAAGAACGATCGGATGCTGTGCCACACAACGGCGAGAGCGAGGGAGAGGGAGACAGCTAGCCACGGGCAGGTAAAAACCCGTCAGCTGTGGAGAAGGGGGGTGGTGGTCTGCAACGCTTAACTGGTTCTTGGCAACCAACTTGTTTTTTCTGTAGATTGCCGCCGTCTGAGGTTTATTATGATTTTTTCCGTTTTTTTCTGACTTCAGCCTTTGCAATTTTTCAACATGCTAACTTGATTTCAAACAAAACCAATAAAACTTACCCAAAACAAAAGACGTGGCTTTTTTATCCTCTGGGATCGATTGATTTGTTTTAAGGAAAAAAGTTTACTTTTTAGACTTTTTTGTATTTATATATTTTTGTATTATTTTTAGCTATTTTTCAACGACAAGGAGAACAAATTTTCAGCATAGCAACAAACACGAAACATTCAAAGCAACAACAACAACAACAACCACAACGCGGGGAACATATGATAGCCGAGGTCAGGCCAGCGCATTAGTGCGAGCGAGAGGGCAAAACGCGAGAGCAAATTCCGCCAATTCGTTGAATTTTCAATTAATATTTCTATTTAATTATGGTTTTTGAAAGAACAACAACCGCAACACGAAAGACGGCTAAAAGGCAACCAAATCGAAACACGCCGCTCACTTTTTCATTTCTTTGCCTGAACCTCTTTCGTTATATATGTATGTATATTTTTTCTGCATTGGATTTTTCCGTGTTTTTCTTTCTACATTTTATGCCACAAATTTGAGCTGGTGTTTGTTGTTGCTAAGAATTTCAATACAATTATGGCCCAAATAGCATTTTCACTTTTCCACACACAAACACGCAGCCAGCACACACACACACCTAGCACGCACACACAAACTAGGGGCTCGATTGTTTGGCTCCGTTTTAAATGAAAAACAATCAAACATTTACATTGCCGTGTGTTTTTCTCCACGAAAATGACGTATGATTGGAATGGTTTGGTCTTGCTGCACAACACGCGAAAAACTGCCGAAACGAAACAAACAACAAACGGCGACAGCGCGGGGAACGTAACAACACAAAACCGCGATGGGAAAATAAATGAAATTTCAAATACAACGCTGGGCAAGGTAGAGCTGTAAGACCATCGATAGTACTATCGATAGTATCGATGGAGGCTGTGCTGCGCGATACCTCGATTGTTTTTTTTTTCAACATCGATATATTGCGTTGTGAGCCTGTGGATTGTTAAAGGAACGCGTTGGAATTTTTTAAAATTCAGATGCGGGAAAAAATTTAGAATAAATAAAAATATTTTAAGACATACATTGTTCTATTTTCTGCTTTTCTTAAAATTGCAATCATCGCTAAATTTGCATTTTCACCGGCCACCTATCATTAGTTACCAAAAATAGATACAATTAAGTCGCCCGTGAACAATATGTCATACGATAGCGAGGAATTGGATCAACTGTTAAAATTAAATGTTACTATAGAATTAAATATTAAACGCGTTTTTTTTTTCGTTTTTTTGTGAATATTTTTAGCCTTTTTTAATTCTTTTAGAGTGAAAAACAGTTTTTTTTTTGCTCAAAATATGGCAGCACTGACCAAATATCAAAAAGTTTAAATATCACCCTAAAAAAACCAAGGTTGCCCAAAGAAAAAAACCACTGTTCCCTCCCTGGAATCAGATTTTAGCGGTACATATATCGATTATCACTACGCTCCAATCCAAATATTTTGCGGCATAGGTTAATAACTATTATAAAAAACAATAATTAGAAATTTAGCTATTCGTCGCATTATAAAAAATAAAGCAAATTAATGTCGATGAAAAGGTAAGAAACTTTGCTTAAATAACACTTTCGATAACGATATCAGTGCTGACGGGTCATATTTAAAAATTTTTTTTCGAGAAATTTACTTTGTCGTTTAAAACAATTGAAACCCCTGATCGGCGAGTATCACATGTTTTAGTTCCTCCTCCGATCCCGGTAAGCTGTCGTCTGGTGTCGTCTGGTGGAATATGTTGCTCTTGATAGCTCCGCCATTGCAGTTGGCATCAACGTACAGAGGCCGGATGCTGTTAAATTGACCGTAATTGGAATAGCTAGCATCTGTGATTTTCTTTCAGCGGAAGGCTATTTGATGACCATCTAAAAAATAGGGAACGACTTTTTAAATCCTTTTACCAACAGGCCCGCGACAGTGAGGAAAATTCCAGATCTCCTGAAAGTCGCTGGCAATGCCGTATCCACTGCTCCTCAGTTCTGGGGACGTATCGATATCGAAGGAAACGCAATAACGTAGAATGTGTGTTTCTATTGAGTTATTGCGTCTGTTTTTGACAGCTGTCAGCATTTATTTAAAAATTAAAAAAAAAAATTGACGAAAATGAGCAATTCGAACAACGACGAAGGCCTGATATTATCAGCCATGGAGCACAATAGAGAAACCATGATGAAGGCCATGGATTTGTCTGCGATGTCTTTTTCTTTGGAGAAGGGAATTGGGATTGTCTCGTACTGCTTGGGATCTTCTACGGAATACCGCACTATAGCGAGTCTCTGGCGCACCCAATAATAAGCAGGATTTTTGTTGCGAGTATGCACCAGGATCCCTCACCAATAAGCGAATAACAATATCCGTTAAAGACTTTGATGATATTGGAGGCAACCTGTTCAAGAAACTTGGATAGGAAATACAAACGAAAGCGCTGAACGCATTGGGCACGCCTGAGTCTAAATGTTCTTTTTGGAACCATTATTAAATAATTATTTTGTACATTAATTTTAAAATATTTTTTGAAAGAGGTCCATCTAAGCGGTCGGCTAGCATCGATCCCAATTTGAATTATATTTTATCTTTCTGTATATGTGGGAGTTCGTCAGAACTCACTGAATTCGGTCATATTCTTTGTCCACAGATCCAGAAGTGCCGAACAGAAGTCCCCAAGAGTGCACTACTCAAACCGTCAGTTTCTAGTGCGGCCCTGAACTGTGGGAATCTCCCGGCTCGACTACGCCGGCATATAATCTCGGTCAGCAGTCACCCCAAGCGGGCAGTTTCACAGGGGGAGAGCTCTGCGATTCCAGCACTTGTTGACCCGTTCTCCGCCCGGTAATTGCGGCGGGTGCTACACTCACTCTAGCTGCGCAGGACGCTCGCGGCTCTCAAGTGCGGCCCTGAACTGTGGGAATCTCCCGGCTCGACTACGCCGGCATGTAATCTCGGCCAGCAGTCACCCCAAGCGGGCAGTTTCACAGGGGGAGAGCTCTGCCAAATCAGCACTTGTTGACCCGTTCTCCGCCAGGTAACTGCGGCGGGTGCTACACTCACTCTAGCTGCGCAGTACGCTCGCGGCTCTCAAGTGCGGTCCTGAACTGTGGGAATCTCCCGGCTCGGCTACGGCGGCATATAATCTCGGCCAGCAGTCACCCCAAGGCAGTTTCACTCCGCTGATTGCAACTAACGGCTCGCTTGAAGATGGATTCGCACACCTTCGTCCTACTGCTGCTCATTGGCTGTGTCTGCCTGATGGCGGGATCCTGGGTGGCAGCTGCTCCCGATGGCGGCTTCTATGCGAAAGCCAACGACCTGCAGAGGTATCGGGGATAACAGCCGTCGATGGAACTTAATATACATACATACATATGTACATACATATGTACACATGTAGGTGCCATAATTAGGGCACTGTGAATAAAATACTTCAAACAATCGTAATTTGTGAAGCTTAATATTGGAACTCACTTTTTCAACCACAATATCTTGTATTCTCGTGTAGTGCAGGCACGGAACCGGCCATTCTGGCCATTCTGACGCTCCAGCCAGGCCTGTAGGATGCGCAACAGTTCGCGGAACGAGAGCGGACATACAGTAATAGACCTGGAAAGTCCTTTCGTCGGAGTAGCCAAAGAGTACCTCTCTCAGAGGACATTCAATGATCGTCTGCCGCTGCCTCCTTTTTCGCTTGTCCCTTTCGCAGGGATCTATCACGTTAGCTTTAGAATGTCCAGAACAGCTTTTATGTTCCTTTTTTATGCTGTCAAGTGTAGCGCCTTATGTTGTGTCCGTCCTATCGATATTTTGTTTATGTCCGAGCTATGAGTAGCCCAAGGACATCGATAGCGGAGGAACGGCCACCTTGAGAAAAGTAGGGAATAGGTGCGTTCACCCGATGAAAGGGAATAAGAATAGGGAACTGATGGAGTTCGAAAACGTGTTCTCCATCTACCTTTCCCTCCGTTAGTTCGAAGCGGCAAAACGAATTTCGAACGCGAAACAGTGCGGTGAAGCGAATTCGTGGGGCCGCCCGCAAGTGAAGGTGGCCAATAAAAGGCAAATTTTGAGTCTAATCCCGGAAGAGAACCTGGGGAAGCCGGATCGGCAAGGCATCAAGGTGAGCTGAAAAGGAAAATAAAAGTGGAAAAGGCAGAGTGACAATGAAGGTTAAAATTTTCCTTTAGGGGCGACCACGCACCCAAGTTCCCAAAAGGAGGAAGGAACGCCAGGCCATTATCCAGGCCTGGCGCAATTTTTCGTGGACGGCAAGATTTTCTGGGCTGACGCAACTTTTTATTGGACGGCACTTTATTTTCTTAGACGGCAACTTTTATTTGGAATTCTTTCTGGCCGACGAATATGTCATCCTCTTCTTCTGGGCGAACTTGTTGATTGGTTGGCGGAACGCCTGGAAATCAAAGAGAAAGATCCGGTGACTATGACCCAATACATACATATGTATAAGCTGAGAAGTGGAAAAAGTTAAGCGGAGCTGGAACCAAAAAGTGTCCACGTTTTTTTTTATTAACTGCCACTGTTGGCTATAATATTGCCGGGGCAACAGTGCCGAACCAAAGTTTTCGTCCAGGGGGCCCGGCACGCCTGCAAAGAGGCGGCAACGGGAGCCACCAAGGGCTTCAGACAATTTTTTTTATTTATTTAAATTTAGTTTTATTTTTGTTTATTTATTTGTGTTTGTTTAAATTTATTTTTGTTTTTAGTTATTTTCAATTTTATTTATATATATTTATTTATTCGTAAGTTTACAAATTCCTTTATTTATTTATGTATTCGCCGTATTTATGAATTGTTTATGCTTTTATTTTATTTTCTGTGTCAGTGAAACCCTAATTTTTGTTAGTATATTTTATTTAATTCGTTTGAGTCCCCTACGAATAGTTCCCCCCTTCTGAGCGCTCATACGGGTAGGAAGACCTTTCGTATTGTTTTGGTGGGAAATTAAAAAGTTAGATTATTTATTTTGAGATTATTAGATATAGATATATTATACATATATAAAAATATGGGTATCTGCCTAAAAAGGAAAATGATAAGAAAGGAGATCATGATTGTTAGTTATAAGTGTACATTAAAAGACTGAAAGAAACAAGATGGATTAAATTTAATATGAAGGGGCCGGGTTATGAACCCATTCTAATTTTAAAATTTTCTCAAGCTAATCTATTTGTTTTGTATTCTTAAGATATCTTTATTATTTTTTTAAATTATTATTATATAGTATGTATTTTAAGGCTATATGATATAATCATTCTATTATCTGATATAAATTTAAATAAATTTAACTCTAGTTGTCCTTGCATAGTTTTGCTGTATTTTTCCTATGAGAATAAAAAGCACAATATAAGCTCTGAAAGCTCAGGACTGAAGTCCTGGGTTATGTACAAACTTGATGCTAAGCTTTATTGAATAAAATTTTACATTGGCAGAGAATTATGTAAGTTGTTTCAGTTTAACACGTACCGTTTCCTTAGGATTTTTGAATTTCCCAGAAACTTATAAGTAAATATATAAAAATAAAGATTGTGGTAAATATTAATAGTGTCATAGTATCAACCTTATTAAGTATACATATAGATTTATTTTTTAATTAAATTCCATGGAAATGGTTATTGCTCTGTTTATTTATTTACTTCTTTTTAATAATAGCGATAAGCCAGCGAAGCTCTAGACGAGCTTGGTCTGCAGACGATAAGAAGCGCCTCCGAGTATAAATACAGCCTCTTGGTGTCGAACTTTGTATTCACAATTTCAGTCGAGATGAATCTATGGGTGAGTGTCAATCAGCATCAGTTTCAAGAATATTTTAATTAATCAATCTGCATCCGTCAGGTAATCCTGTCTGCCGTGCTGGCCATCGTCGCCATGGTTTCTGCCAACAATCCAATGTGCAATGATGCGGCTCAAAGCGGTGGTGGCTATACAGTAGTACCAATGTCCACAGCAGGCAGAAGCCGCTCAGCAGGAATAATCCCGCCGCAGCCTCGTTACAACTCCTATCAAGGACCTAACTATCAGTAAATCATTCAGGATTTTACTTCGATGAATGAAATGATTGAAAAGCTTCATTGGCATGAAAATAAAATCAAATTTAATATAAAATGTTTTGTATATTTCTTATGACCTTGCAGGGTCTTACTTTTGTTGACAGAAGGAGTCATTTTTGATCTCATAAGGTGTACGTACCAAAGTTCATCAAAATCACACGACTATGCCCTAAAGATTGTTTTGTTGTATTCGATATTAGCTGCTTCACTAATGTCGCAAATATGAAATTTTCTTAGTCTATGTTTAAAGCGATATTTTTCTCGTATATTCTATGTTCTAAGCATGCGGTGTTTATTTCTATAGTACGCTATCTGTTAGAGCCATTAATGCTATGTTTATGGTTCTATTTTTATATTGAGCAAGTGCTATGTTTTGAGCTATGTGCTTTAATCTTCAGTGGCTGCTATAAATCGGTTTGTATAATTTAGATAGAAACTTAATGCTATGACATTTAAAAGCTTTATACTGAACCAAGGGGTGTACCTATTACTTACTATAATTTTTGTTTCACATTTGAAATAAGTTAAAGCATATATTACAATAAACAAATAAATATGAATGAAGGATATCACCATCAATCAGGGAAGTTGGAAGTCAATAAGACCAAGAGGAAAGCGAATTTTGTCAGAATTTTTCAAGTACTATATTGGAGAATCAAAAGCATTATATATCTTACAGAACAGAGAACTGATATCACCAATAAATTTCCGAGTGTTGCCAAATATAGAGTCAATTACTTGATATTATATATATGTAAATACCAATATATGACACATAATCAAAGAACTACTGAAGTAAATTCGTCAAGATACTTTGTTCTATTTTTACAAGACTTCAAGTAATATAGATTCCAATTAATTGACCAAAAATGCATAGGTCAATTTTATGAGATTAATTTATTTCTTGGAAATTCAGAGACAGATGGTATGTATAAGTAAGCATAATTCTCGGTATCAAGGTCAAACCTATTAAAAATGAATACTCTGATTCTAAGAATTTCTGGTTGCTTTGCATTTTTTTTGTAATATTAAACAAAGCGACAACCCCACTGTTAAAGCTCAAGACAAGCTTGGTCTCTAGGCGATAAGAATCGTCTCCGAGTATAAATACACCTCGGATGCCAATTATAAAATCACAACTTCAAGCAAGATGAAATTTTTGGTAAGTGGCGATCAGATTCAGATTCAAGAATATTTTAATTATTAAATCCCTCCTCAGGTATTCTTGTTTGCCGTGTTGGCCGTCCTCGCCATGGCTTCTGCCAACAATCCAATGTGCAATGAAGCGGCTCAAGCCGGTGATGGCTATCAAGTATATGTAATGTCGACCCAAGCCAGATCCTATGGTGCTTCAAATAATTATCAAAGGCAAGGTTAATAACCTTCCTGCTTTGACATGAAATAAACGCTTCAAACTTATATCTCAATATATTATTTAATTATCCAAAGACTAAAGACAATACTTTCTCTACTGGACAATATAGGCAGCCAGATAAATATAAGGGTTTTTCTCGGATCACAGCAGGTCATCGAGTACTGGCAACTCTAAGGTATTGGTTTTTCCTATTTCAAAGCAATTTTCATTATCCCGGATACCAAAGGTCGGTGGAAATGGGTTGACCAGTCGAGATCCAAACACGTTTCTCCTCTTCTGCCAGGTCCACGCTAGAGGTCCAGTAATTTCTGTAGAGTTTGTTATCCTTTAGATACTCAGTTGCCAGTTTCGGCTCCGTCTGTCTACGGAAAATCGTCCCTCAGTTTTTAAGCTAACTGAATGAATCTTAGCATATAGTATTCTACATGATCCCACTACTATATAAGTCGGAACGGGCCATATCGGCCGACTATATCATATAGCTGCCATAGGAACGATCGGAAATATTCGAGGAAAAAAATTATAACTTAGTCAATGTTCAACATATTTTCGGTTTTAATTTTATCAAGATTGGACTATTATATACATACACATAGCTGCCAAAGACACGGAATTGGATTAAATTATAATTATCTAATTGCAAGCTGCAAGGGTATACAAACTTCGGTGTGCCGAAGTTAGACTCCTTTCTTGTTTATTTCAGATTTCGGTTTTAATTTTATGCAAATCGGATGATTATATCATATATATAGCAATATGATCCCTAAATAAAGAAGAAAATACAAAAATTTTATATAATTCCTGTTCGTTTTTCTTTTTATTTCATCAAATTTGGTGAATTCATGATCAATTCAGTGGTTCAATTCATTCAATGATCCAATTGTAAGCTGAAAGGGCATTTATGGTTACGTTGGAAGGTTACGTCGGAAACACCTAAAAAATAAGTTGTTTTAAAAGATAAATTACAGAACCGAGAAGTGATATCAGCAAAAAATGTCCGAGTGTTGGCAAATATAGAGTCAATTACTTGATATTATATATAAATATATATGACACATCATCAAAGAACTACTGAAGTAAATTCGTCAAGATACTTTGTTTTATCAATATACTTTGTTTTATTTTTCTGCCATTCAGGCGTACAAGACTTTAAGTAATACATATTCCTATTAATTGACCAAAAAATGCATAGGTCACTTTTTGAGATTAATTTATTTCTTAGAAATTCAGAGACAGATGGATGTATAATTAAGCTTAATTCTCGGTATCAAGGTCAAACTTATTTGAAAATTATTACTATGATTCTACTAAGAATAACTTTTTGAGATTAATTTATTTCTTAGAAATTCAGAGACAGATGATATGTATAAGTAAGCATAATTCTCGGTATAAAGGTCAAACTTATTAAAGATGAATAATCTGACTCTAGGAATAACTGAAAGCGATAACCCCACAGTTAAAGCTTAAAACAAGCTTGGTCTCTAGGCGATAAGAAGCGTCTCCGAGTATAAATACACCTCGGATGCAAATTATAAAATCAAAACTTCAGTCAAGATGAAATTTTTGGTAAGTGGCGATCAGATTCAGATTCAAGAATATTTTAATTATCAAATCCCTCCTCAGGTATTCTTGTTTGCCGTGCTGGCCGTCCTCGCCATGGCTTCTGCCAACAATCCAATGTGCAATGAAGCGGCTCAAGCCAGTGATGGCTATCCAGTATTACCAATGTCCACAGCAGGCAGAAGCCGCTCAGCAGGAATAATCCCGCCGCAGCCTCGTTACAACTCCTATCAAGGACCTAACTATCAGTAAATCATTCAAGATTTTACTTCGATGAATGAAATGATTGAAAAGCTTCATTGCCATGAAAATAAAATCAAATTTAATATAAAATGTTTTGTATATGTATTTCTTATGCCCTTGCAGGGTCTTACTTTTGTTGACAGAATGAGTCATTTTTATCTCTTAAGGTATACGAGGGGTGTTCAAAAAATATCGCGACTTTTCAAATTAAACTTAGCGGGCTTAACATTTCGAGCTAGTTATTTTTTTGAGTTGGTAGGACTGTTAATGACATCTGGGCCAAATTTCATGTCAATATCATTATCAGAAATATATTAACGCTTGTGTTTTCCAAACGACCATCAGCGCCTTCGTCGATTTTTCTTTTAAATAAAAGACCGAAACGCGTTCCGCGGAGTTGTCTCTTAAGCTTTTGGAATAGCCAGAAGTCACTCGGATCCAAATCAGGAGAATTCGGTGGTTTCGGATAAATTGCAACAAAATTATTTGATTTTTCTTAGGGTCAAATGTTGCTTCAAAATAGTTTTCGTAGATCCTTCTGGTATTACGACCATATCACTAAGATCTCTAAGAAAAACAACCGACAATTTTTTATCCCTAATTCCTTTACTTCATTGAATTGTTGGTCATCTTTTGACGTCGATGGTCGTCCGGAGCGCCAAGTTATCAACACGTTCTCGACCCTCTTTGTACCACTTATAAATATTTTTCTGCGACATGGTGGAATGACCAAAGGCCTTCCGCAAAGATCCTCAAAGTTTCCGCCGCCGAAATTTCATTCCACAAACAAAATTTGATGACAAATTTGCTCAATTAAATTAGTAAAAGTGTAATAAGCGACGAAGGCGACCATCAGTGCCGCACTCTTGCAGTTGAGATACTTTTGCCTTACAAAAATCATCACTCTTAAACCAGTTGAGATATTTTCATAATTTTTTTTTTTTATGAAAGGTAATTTTATTACCTTTTGATTAAGTGGTCATACTATATGGTGATAAATAGTAGATTTTATACTCGAAAATTCATGTTTTTCGAGGCAGTTTTTTCAATTTTTATCCAATTTCGAAATACCCTTTTTATTTTTTTCTATGAAAATACTAATATAGTGCATATTTAATTTTTTTAAAACAAAAAAAGAATACATTTTAAAGAAAAAAAAACATGTTTTTTAAACCAAATTTTTTACCAATTTTCAATAATTTTTCCACTTTTTGTTCAAAATAATCATTCAATTTTACATCATTTAATATTTTTGAAGAAAAATTAATCATTATACATTCATTTCAAATCATTAAGTGTCCTTACAAAGTCAGAAATTGAAAACAAGCCGCCAATACAGGAAAAAATGTATGCCCGCCATACAATTTCGTACTGCGCTGCGACTGCGCTTGTAGCAGAATTTGTATGAAGCCGCGCGTTTTTTACGCTGAGTTGAAAGTATCTTTTGCTTTGGAAATTCGGGGTGGCAGATTGGGGCAGCCGATCTCTTTTGAATATGATAAAGAACATATTCAAGAACAACACCTCATA
Organism: Drosophila bocqueti; assembly: GCA_018151655.1. Lineage (NCBI taxonomy): Eukaryota > Metazoa > Arthropoda > Insecta > Diptera > Drosophilidae > Drosophila > Drosophila bocqueti. The sequence goes on along the minus strand of JAECXF010000149.1, from coordinate 855,358 downwards.
CGCCAAACCCATCATCTCGTGTAATTTTATTTTTGACATTCCATCAAAGTTGAAAAATAAGTGAAAAATGAGTACATCGGTAAAACAGGTATATTATAATTTTATTCTACCTTGGTTTAACCGAGATTTGATGACCCTTTTGATAAAGACCATAACCATGCAGGTCGGTTACATATTTCGAAATGCAAACATAAAGCTCTCAAGAATCGTATAAAGGAGACAAAATCATGCATTGTCATTATAGACTTGGCAAAGTCGTCCCTCAGTTTTTAAGCTACATATCTGAATGAAACTCTGCATATAGTCTTCTACATGATCATATAGCTGCCATAGGAACCATCGGAAATATTCGACGAACAAAATTATAACTTAGCCAATGTTAAAAATATTTTTATATAATTTAAAATATGACCATTTTGTATTATTCTAGAATTTCGGTTATAATTTAATCAAGATTGGACTACTATATATGTATGTACATATGTACATAGCTGCCAAAGACACCGAATTGGATTAAATTATAATTATCCAATTGCAAGCTGCAAGGGTATACAAACTTCGGTGTGCCGAAGTAAGACTCCTTTCTTGTTTATTTCAGATTTCGGTTTTAACTTTAAACAAATCGGATGATTATATCATATACATATGTAGCTGCCATAGGATCCTTAAATGAAAAAGAAAATACAAAACTGTGAAAGTAAGTAACTGTAAAACTTTAAATATAGTTTAATAGGTAAACGTTAAATATTTTACATAATTCCTGTTCGTTTTTCTTTTTATTTCATCAAATTCATGATCAATTCAGTGGTTCAATTCATTCAATGATCCAATTGTAAGCTGAAAGGGTATTTAATGTTACGTTGGAAGATTACGTCGGAAACCCCTAAACAATAAGTTAAGTTCTAAAATATACGAGTATATATTACAGAACAGAGAACTGATATCAGCAATAAATTTACAACGAGTATTAACAAATATAGAGTCACTTACTTTATATAATATATAATTACCATTATATGACACATCATCAAAGAACTACTGAAGTAATTTCGTCAAGATTCTTTGTGTTATCAATATACTTAGTTCTATTTTTCTGCCATTCAGGCGTACAAGACTTTAAGTAATTCCCATTAATTGACCAAAAAATGCATAGGTCACTTTTTGAGATTCATTTATTTCTTAGAAATTCAGAGACAGATGGATGTATAATTAAGCTTAATTCTCGGTATTAATGTCAAACTTATTTAAAATTAATAATCTGATTCTAGGAATAACTGAAAGCGATAACCCCACAGTTAAAGCTTAAGACAAGCTTGTTCTCTAGGCGATATGAAGCGTCTCCGAGTATAAATACACCTCGGATGCAAATTATAAAATCACAACTTCAGTCAAGATGAAATTTTTGGTAAGTGGCGATCAGATTCAGATTCAAGAATATTTTAATTATCAAATCCCTCCTCAGGTATTCTTGTTTGCCGTGCTGGCCGTCCTCGCCATGGCTTCTGCTAACAACAATCCAAACTGCAAGGAAGCGGCTCAAGGCGGTGCTGGCTATGTGGTATTACCAATGTCCACAGGAAGAGCGGCAGCGCAGCCTCGTTACAACTCAAGGTCCTAACTTTCAGTAAATCATTCAAGATTTTACTTCGATGAATGAAAAGATTGAAAAGCTTCATTGCCATGAAAATAAAATCAAATTTAATATAAAATGTTTTGTATATTTCTTATGCCCTTGCAGGGTCTTACTTTTTTTGACAGAATGAGTCATTTTTATCTCTTAAGGCATACGAGGGGTGTTCAAAAAATATCGCGACTTTTCAAATTAAACTTAGCGGGCTTAACATTTCGAGCTAGTTATTTTTTTGAGTTGGTAGGACTGTTAATGACATCTGGGCCAAATTTCATGTCAATATCATTATCAGAAATATATTAACGCTTGTGTTTTCCAAACGACCATCAGCGCCTTCGTCGATTTTTACACTTTTACTAATTTAATTGAGCAAATTTGTCATCAAATTTTGTTTGTGGAATGAAATTTCGGCTGCGGAAACTTTGAGGATCTTTGCGGAAGGCCTTTGGTCATTCCACCATGTCGCAGAAAAATATTTACAAAGAGGGTCGAGAACGTGTTGATAACTTGGAGCGCTCCGGACGACCATCGATGTCAACAGATGACCAACAATTCAATGAAGTAAAGGAATTAGGGATAAAAAATTGTCGGTTGTTTTTTAGAGATCTTAGTGATATGATCGTAATACCAGAAGGATCTACGAAAACTATTTTGAAGCACCATTTGACCCTAAGAAAAATCAAATAATTTTGTTGCAATTTATCCGAAACCACCGAATTCTCCTGATTTGGACCCGAGTGACTTCTGGCTATTCCAAAAGCTTAAGAGACAACTCCGGGGAACGCGTTTCGGTCTTTTATTTAAAAGAAAAATCCACGAAGGCGCTGATGGTCGTTTGGAAAACACAAGCGTTAATATATTTCTGATAATGATATTGACATGAAATTTGGCCCAGATGTCATTAACAGTCCTACCAACTCAAAAAAATAACTAGCTCGAAATGTTAAGCCCGCTAAGTTTAATTTGAAAAGTCGCGATATTTTTTGAACACCCCCTCGTATACCTTAAGAGATAAAAATGACTCATTCTGTCAAAAAAAGTAATACCCTGCTAGGGCATAAGAAATATACAAAACATTTTATAATACATTTAATTTTATTTTCATGGCAATGAAGCTTTACAATCTATTCATTCAACGAAGTAAAATCTTGAAGGATTTACTGAAAGTAAGGTCCTTGAGTTGTAACGAGGCTGCGGCGGGATTATTCCTGCTGAGCGGCTTCTGCCTGCTGTGGACATTGGTAATACCACATAGCCAGCACTGGCTTGAGCCGCTTCCTTGCAGTTTGGATTGTTGTTAGCAGAAGCCATGGCGAGGACGGCCAGCACGGCAAACAAGAATACCTGAGGAGGGATTTGATAATTAAAATATTCTTGAATCTGAATCTGATCGCCACTTACCAAAAATTTCATCTTGACTGAAGTTGTGATTTTATAATTTGCAACCGAGGTGTATTTATACTCGGAGACGCTTCATATCGCCTAGAGAACAAGCTTGTCTTAAGCTTTAACTGTGGGGTTATCGCTTTCAGTTATTCCTAGAATCAGATTATTAATTTTAAATAAGTTTGACATTTATACCGAGTATGTTTTTATTTAAATATATCTTCTGTCTTTAATTTTTAAAAAAAAAAATTATTCAAAAAAATTTTGTTTTAGTAGAATCATAGTAATAATTCAAGGGTTGCCTTGATACCGAGAATTAAGCTTAATTATACATCCATCTGTCTCTGAATTTCTAAGAAATAAATTAATCTCAAAAAGTGACCTATGCATTTTTTGGTCAATTAATGGGAATGTATTACTTAAAGTCTTGTACGCCTGAATGGCAGAAAAATAGAACTAAGTATATTGATAACACAAAGAATCTTGACGAATTTACTTCAGTAGTTCTTTGATGATGTGTCATATATATTTATATATTATATAAAGTAAGTGACTCTATATTTGCCAACACTCGTTGTAAATTTATTGCTGATATCACTTCTCGGTTCTGTAATATATACTCTTATATTTTAAAACTAACTTATTGTTTAGGGGTTTCCGACGTAACCTTCCAACGTAACAATAAATACCCTTTCAGCTTACAATTGGATCATTGAATGAATTGAACCACTGAATTGATCATGAATTCACCAAATTTAATGAAATAAAAAGAAAAACGAACAGGAATTATATAAAACACTTAACGTTTCTTCTTTATTTAGGGATTTTCATTCATTAAGGATCCTATGGCAGCTATATATATGATATAATCATCCGATTTGCATAAAATTAAAACCGAAATCTGAAATAAACAAGAAAGGAGTCTAACTTCGGCACACCGAAGTTTGTATACCCTTGCAGCTTGCAATTGAATTATAATTTAATCCAATTCCGTGTCTTTGGCAGCTATGTACATATGTACATACATATATAGTAGTCCGATCTTAATAAAATATAAAACGAAATTCTAGAATAATACAAAATGGTCATATCTCAAATTATGTAAAAATATGTCGGAAATGGCCAAAGTTATAATTTAGTCCTTCATAAATTTCCCATCGTTCCTATGGCAGCTATATGATATAGTCGGCCGATCCGGCCCGTTCCGACTTATATAGTAGTGGGATCATGTAGAATACTATATGCTAAGATTCATTCAGATAGCTTAAAAACTGAGGGACGATTTTCCCGTAGACAGACGGGGCCCGAACTGGCAACTGAGTATCTAAAGGATAACAAACTCTACAGAAATTACTGGACCTCTAGCGTGGACCTGGCAGAAGAGGAGAAACGTGTTTGGATCTCGACTGGTCAACCCATTTCCACCGACCTTTGGTATCCGGGATAATGAAAATTGCTTTGAAATAGGAAAAACCAATACCTTAGAGTTGCCAGTACTCGATGACCTACTGTGATCCGAGAAAAACCCTTATATTTATCTGGCGGCCCATATTGTCCAGTAGAGAAAGTATTGTCTTTAGTCTTTGGATAATTAAATAATATATTGAGATATAAGTTTGAAGCGTTTATTTCATGTCAAAGCAGGAAGGTTATTAACCTTGCCTATGATAATTATTTGAAGAACCATAGGATCTGGCTTGGGTCGACATTAAATGTACTTGATAGCCAGCACCGCCTTGAGCCGCTTCCCTGCAGTTTGGATTGTTGTTAGCAGAAGCGCCAAAATGAGGAGGGATTTGATAATTAAAATATTCTTGAATCTGAATCTGATCGCCACCTACTTCCCCAAAATTTCATCTTGACTGAAGTTGTGATTTTATAATTTGCATCCGAGGTGTATTTATACTCGGAGACGCTTCATATCGCCTAGAGAACAAGCTTGTCTTAAGCTTTAACTGTGGGGTTATCGCTTTCAGTTATTCCTAGAATCAGATTATTAATTTTAAATAAGTTTGACATTAATACCGAGAATTAAGCTTAATTATACATCTATCTGTCTCTGAATTTCTAAGAAATAAATGAATCTCAAAAAGTGACCTATGCATTTTTTGGTCAATTAATGGGAATTACTTAAAGTCTTGTACGCCTGAATGGCAGAAAAATAGAACTAAGTATATTGATAACACAAAGAATCTTGACGAAATTACTTCAGTAGTTCTTTGATGATGTGTCATATAATGGTAATTATACTTTATATAAAGTAAGTGACTCTATATTTGTTAATACTCGTTGTAAATTTATTGCTGATATCAGTTCTCTGTTCTGTAATATATACTCGTATATTTTAGAACTTAACTTATTGTTTAGGGGTTTCCGACGTAATCTTCCAACGTAACATTAAATACCCTTTCAGCTTACAATTGGATCATTGAATGAATTGAACCACTGAATTGATCATGAATTCACCACATTTGATGAAATAAAAAGAAAAACGAACAGGAATTATGTAAAATATTTAACGTTTACCTATTAAACTATATTTAAAGTTTTACAGTTACTTACTTTCACAGTTTTGTATTTTCTTTTTCATTTAAGGATCCTATGGCAGCTACATATATGATATAATCATCCGATTTGCATAAAATTAAAACCGAAATCTGAAATAAACAAGAAAGGAGTCTAACTTCGGCACACCGAAGTTTGTATACCCTTGCAGCTTGCAATTGGATAATTATTATTTAATCCAATTCGGTGTCTTTGGCAGCTATGTACATATGTACATACATATATAGTAGTCCAATCTTGATAAAATTATAACCGAAATTCTAGAATAATACAAAATGGTCATATTTTAAATTATATAAAAATATTTTTAACATTGGCTAAGTTATAATTTTGTTCGTCGAATATTTCCGATGGTTCCTATGGCAGCTATATGATCATGTAGAAGACTATATGCAGAGTTTCATTCAGATAGCTTAAAAACTGAGGGACGACTTTGCCAAGTCTGTAATGACAATGTATGATTTTGTCTCCTTTATACGATTCTTGAGGGCTTTATGTTTGCATTTCGAACCTTTTTGCTAATTTTAAAAGCAAACAATGAAGTCTTTAACATGACAGTGGTATAATTAGCGGCAACTTTTCGAATTTTCTTACAAGCATTGCCAGGTTTATCGGTCGTCAGCTCCAGCGTTGCCAGACTTTACGGTCGTCAGATAAATCAAATAAAAATATCGACAAATATTTAAAAAAATATCTCTATTTCGAAATTTGGGAAAGCAAAAAAATATTATTACGAACAAAGAGAAATATTAAACGAACAAATTTATGAACTTTTCACCGCAGCTTATTTTGTGCAGCTAGTTTACATTTAAAAAATGATAATTGTTTGGCTTCAATTTTGTTTTGTTTTTTTTTTCTCTATTTCGGCTTTAGTATTTTCAGCTTATGTATATTTCCCAATTTTCTAAGTATTAAAATAAAAAGTTACAGGGAAATAAGTAAAATGGCATATTGGATTCTCTTAAATAATATATCTAAATATCAAATAAAAATATCGTGATATCGAAATATTTGAGAAAACAAGAAATCGTGATTATATCATCCTCAGAAAAAAATATCGATATATTGGTATTTTGATATATTATCCCTAATTTTAAAATAACGAGTAGAGAAAAATTATTGAACGTCAGTGAAAAACGCAAAAAGCCGGAACAAGCAGCCAAAATCCTATTAAGCAGTTTGCAGTGAGAGAAATCGAGAGAAAATGAATGAGGAATACGACGCGATTGTGCTCGGCACGGGCCTGAAGGAGTGCATCCTCAGCGGGATGCTATCCGTTTCCGGCAAGAAGGTGCTGCATATTGATCGGAACAAGTACTATGGCGGCGAGTCCGCCTCGATAACGCCGCTAGAGGAGCTCTTCCAGCGCTACGGCCTGGAGCCGCCCGGCGAGCGGTTCGGGCGTGGCCGGGACTGGAATGTGGACCTCATTCCCAAGTTCCTGATGGCCAACGGCCAGCTGGTCAAGCTGCTCATCCACACGGGCGTCACCCGCTACCTGGAGTTCAAGTCCATCGAGGGCAGCTACGTCTACAAGGGCGGCAAGATTGCCAAGGTGCCGGTGGACCAGAAGGAGGCCCTGGCATCCGATCTCATGGGTTAGTTGTGTCCCCTTTTTGTTCGCTTTTCTTTTTCGCTTCGCCAAAATTGTGCAAACTACCAGCTGTGTGCGTGTGTGTGTGTGTGTGTGTGTATGTATGTACTCGACTCTTATCTGAGCCCTCTACCTCCCCTTCTTCCGTTCTCTTTCTCTCGCTTCCTCTCTTTCGCCCTCTACAGCCTTTCTTTGTCTCGGCTTTCACACTCGCTGGAAGCCAACGTTCTTTATTGTTGTTGTTGTTGGTTTACGACTGACACGTATGTGTGTATGAAAAACAGTTGTTTTTTCCTATACCAGATAATTTCCACAAATTTCCACACTTATTTCCACACGTTGCAGTCCAATTGGTTTATTTGTTTAATTTATACAGCTTTTATGCTGATTAGAATTCTTTCTGGGGTTTTTTTCGATAACAAAAACAAAGAATTGGATAAAACTTCCAAAAGTTTGAATTACTGTAGGCACTTAATAAAGCGGAAAGCCAAATGAATTATTTATAGGCCTAACATAATGTAAATTTTCTAAATAATTTAATTTAATTTTTTTTTATTTACTAATAATAAACAAGCCTTCTTGCCAGTTCGAGTTCAAGTTGGAGAAACATCACTGTACTAAAAAATTTAATAGTAGATGATTCATACACCTGCCGTTAATTGCTCTCATCTTTTTTACACTTGATATTCGCCTAAGTTGAATTTCGCAGTTGTTTTCCCCTTCCTCGTGGCAGCCGCCACCAAGTGCAATTAGTCAACACGCTCTATTTATTTATGATTGTAGTTTAAATCGTTTCTGTTTTAGTTATTTATTTTTGCAATCCAACTTTTTTGTATTTTGTTTTTTTGCGGCGCATTGAACCCTTTCACTTTACAGTGAGGCTTGGCAGCGGTTAAACTTGTTTATTTGGATATTTAAACCAATTAATTATAAAGCTAAAGTTTAATATTTTATATTTAATTCAATCAATTTTTAGCTTGTGACTTATATTTGCTTATCATATTCAATAGATATTTAAATCAATTATTTCAATGAATTACATATTTAACAAGTTAAAGTCAGTTAGAAAAACAAAAGATACTTTCTTTGTTGCTCGAAATTCACAGCTTAATAATAATAATATTCACAGAAACTTGAATAAATTCTTTTGAAGGACGCTTCGCTGTGGGCTCTCATAATACATATGCTCCGCATGACGTCATTCGATGGCCAAGTGGTTTTTGATTGTTGGTGGTGGTTCCACCCTCCCCCTTAATTGGAGGTTTCAAGCTTAGGTCCGCCCTGTACTTGTATGTCTGTGTCTGTGTATTTCTGTGTGTTTGTGACATGCAAATGCAATGGGAAACGGAAACTTAAAACCCTGGACATGCACTCCTCCCTTATTGGGCAGATCCTGTTCCCAGAACTGACCAATATGGCATTACAAATGCGATATTTAAATGCAAATATATTCGCAGGCATGTTCGAGAAGCGTCGCTTCCGCAACTTCCTCATCTACGTGCAGGACTTCCGGGAGGATGACCCCAAGACCTGGAAGGACTTCGATCCCACCAAGGCCAACATGCAGGGCCTGTACGACAAGTTTGGCCTGGACAAGAACACCCAGGACTTCACCGGCCACGCCCTGGCCCTGTTCCGCGACGACGAATATCTGAACGAGCCGGCCGTGAACACGATCCGGCGCATCAAGCTCTATTCGGACTCGCTGGCGAGGTACGGCAAGTCGCCCTACCTCTATCCGATGTACGGCCTGGGTGAGCTGCCCCAGGGCTTTGCCCGGCTCTCGGCCATCTATGGCGGCACCTACATGCTGGACAAGCCCATCGATGAGATTGTCCTCGGCGAGGGTGGCAAAGTGGTGGGTGTGCGGTCCGGCGAGGAGGTTGCCAAGTGCAAGCAGGTCTATTGCGATCCCAGCTACGTGCCCGATAAGGTAAGGCTCTCAAAGAACACTTAAAACAGATGGTTTAATGAATTTTGGGGGACTTCTACCTTTTTAAATTAAAATTTAATAGCTTTTTTTTATCATAAATACTGGGAATTGTTTCGTATTTGAAATACAAGAAATGAAATGGAGGCAGTGTAGTGCATCAACATGTCCTTTTCTATGTTCATTGTTTTATTTTGATTTATTTTTTTGCAAACTCTTTACCAGATTACAAAAGCAGCCGTTTTCGGCTGTTGGGCTTCACAAATATAATGCCTCTCATAGTCACATGGACGGTCATTTAAATCATTGTAGTTATCCGCACTCCTTCTGTATCCCAACTCATCGCAATGCTCATTTCCACCTTGGTTATTAGGCTCTCCAGGGTACCAGATGCCTTTCAAGTCTACCGCCTTGCCCGTTGACAACCAATTGTGTGTTCCCTGGCTAGCCAAATCCGTTCCGGAAGTCCAGTAGATTTCAACGATATTCATGTCCCTGATGTATTGATTAACGAAGTCCCATTCTTCTTTGGTCTCAAAGGCAATTAAATTGGCATCCATTCGACGGCATGATTCGTAGGCCGCAAACCAATTCTTTGTGAGGTTTCTTTCAAAGTAATAGTAGCCCTCGGCGATCTGCACAAAGGGTGCTTTGTTAACATTAAAGACGTCCGGCACGCCTAAAAAATATCCCCAAAACTAATTAGATAGAAAAATTATCTGAAAATCCATAGTTTTTACCATTTAAGACTTTTGGTATTACTTCGTAGCACGAAAACTGGGAAGGTCCCAGAAAGACCAGAAGAAAAGCTACTAGCTTGAAGAACATTTCGTGTAGATTGTTTATTCTCTCTGATTGCTAGGGTCTTTTATACGAAACAAAATTGTTGACTTTCTTTATTGAACCGGTACTGTTAAGCAAATATCAAAGAACATAAAGAAACCATTTAATTAATTAGTTCTTTACCAGATAACAAAAGAGGCTGTAATTGGCTGTGGGGCTTCACAAATATACAGTCTCTTCAGTTCACATTCAAGATCATTCAAACCTATGGAATCTGCAGCAGACAGCACCACATCGCAGTGTTCATTTCCACCGTCATTGTTCGGTTCTCCTTCATTCCAAATGCTATCCAAAGTCACCTTCTCGCCAGTTGTAAACCAAACGTGTTCATCGTTAATCGCCAAGTCTGTGCCAGCGGTCCAGAAAATACCCTTGATGTTATTGCTCTTAAGGTAGAGAATAACCGAATTCCACTCCTCCAGACTCTGAAAGGCAACTAGCTGGGCCTCCATTCGCCGACATGATTCAAAGGCAGCAAACCAATTTATGCTTACACTTCTTTCAAAGTAATAGTAACCATTGCCGATCTTTTCAAACGGTTTTCTGGTTGCATTAAATGTTTCAGGAACACCTAAGGGGAATGATTAATTGATATAATGCAAAGTTGCAATGTAAATAGTTAGTTCTCACCATCTGAAATTGTTGGCGTTATTTCAATAGCAAAAAAATGGGAAAATAATCCCAAAAATATAAGAACACAGAGCCCTGCGACCATGCTGACACGACTGGATTAGGCGATTTGTGAAACTAAGCGTTTATATTCTACACATTAACCCGTAATCAGTTTTCATTTTCTTGGAATAAAGGTTTTGCGTCGTATACTTTTTTTTTCAAACAAAATTATTTATGATTATTGATAATAATTGATAGGATTTATTACTCTGATTAATTAACCTATTTACCCATTTTTTCTTTTTTGCAGGTTCGCAAACGCGGCAAGGTGATTCGCTGCATTTGCATCCTGGACCATCCGGTGGCCAGCACCAAGGACGGTCTGTCCACGCAGATAATCATTCCACAAAAGCAGGTCGGACGCAAGTCGGACATTTATGTGTCGCTGGTCAGTTCCACTCACCAGGTGGCTGCCAAGGGCTGGTTCGTCGGCATGGTTTCGACCACCGTGGAGACCGAGAACCCGGAGGTTGAGATTAAGCCCGGCTTGGACTTGCTCGAGCCGATCGCACAAAAGTTTGTGACCATTTCGGACTATTTGGAGCCGATCGATGATGGAGCTGGCTCGCAGATTTTCATCTCGGAGTCGTATGACGCGACCACGCACTTCGAGACCACTTGCCTGGATGTGTTGAACATATTCAAGCGCGGCACTGGAGAGACGTTCGACTTTTCCAAGATCAAGCACGAGCTGGGCGACGAGGAGCAGTAAGCAGTAAGCAAAGGAGCGGAGGCCTCATCCTGGTTATGGTGCATTTGGACAGCTCAACATCAGCCACAAAACACATCGTACATCGTCTCAGCGTCGTGGCCAAACCTTAAAGAAAAATACCCAAGATATAAAAACAAAACGAAATAAAAACACAAAAAAAAAAAAAACAAAAGAAAAAGAAAACGAAAATCCAGAAATTGTATTACGAAAATGCTTTTCCATCGAGAGATGAAGTTTTAGATGTGAAAACGACATGGCTTGCTTCGCGCAATATTGGATATGCCTAGAAAATATATATATATACACACACACACACAACCTACATATATAACATAAATTATACAACAAGCTGTCGCGAATTTATGTACGTCTATATATGTATATGTATAACTATGTGAGAGTTGGGCGACGAAATCAAATTCACACGGATTCAGCTTGTTGTGACTCCCCGAGCAAGGGTCTAGGGCTCGACGTATACTCTCTCTCTCCCCCAATCACCGCCCCCCCGGCCAGTCAGTCACGCGATTATGCTTGGATTTAAGTTGTACGAGTATACAAAATAAAGTATATATCATATATATATATATATATATATTGTCTATGTATATTGCCCTCAATAGTTGCTTGGTTCTCTTATTTTGTGATCGTAACCACAAACATACCCCACTCGCCCCCCACACACACACGTGCATAATGCAGCATTATAATTGTAATCCCAAAAAATAACGATATCGATCGTATTGAAAATGTAAACAAGCGAAAGAGTTCATCGGCAGCAGCAGCATACCCAAAAAATATTGCATATGATCGAAGCGCGGCAGACAACACAAAGAGGAAAGAAAACAGAAGAAAATCTAAACTGATTGTCAATGGTCTTGAGAACTATGGTATTCCGCATTTTCAGAATTTACATTTTTAATAAAAATTAAAAAAAAAATTATGGGTTATATACCTTTTGTGGGGCCTGGGGTTTCATACACATCTTTTATGATACACTAGATACAAGAACTTTCATATTACTACATTTTTCATACAAGCTACATTTTTTTAAGGCTTTCGGGATGAAATTTTCTCCAATATATTTCTTTTTTAAGATGATAAGTTTGTTTATCGTTTAGTTAAAGGAACGGCTGAGAGCAACTGCAAGACGCAAGGATTCCGTAAGCTTTCCTTTTTGTTATTAGCAGGTAAATTTAAATTCTAAGTGTTTAAATCCAGCTTTCAAACTTACCGCCCCCCGGTATAACTAGTTCAAGCTCATTTAGCTCAAGGTCTTGGAACTATGTCCTGGAGTTCCATTCTTTTGAACTGATTCATTCGGCCAACAAACTGGCGCTCATGGTTCCGCTTAACGAAGGAACTGAGAGCTTCGTATTGCTAAGCTTTTGTCACATTTCAGTGGCGGCATGTTTAAAAAGAGATTTGTAGTAACATATTTTTTGAGCCTTACATGTATTCCTGTACAATATAAATAAGAGAAAAATCGGTATGATTAAAGAAGATTATTTTAATCGAGCTTTAAAAAAGAAAGATTTATTTAATATCTTAAAAGGGAACCGTGGACCAAGCTATATTTTTTCATTAATATATACATATTTGAGATTTGGTGGCCCAAAAATGAGAAACAAATTGATAGAGGTACTTACGTTTCTTATATAAATACGTAAACAAGTTCGTAAAAATTGTATCTAAGAATTTTAATATAAAAAGTTAAACATAAATTATTTTTTCAGATTTCTAGTAGTCGGTCATTAAAGTAAAATTATGAATGATGAAATAATAATAATATTTTATATTCATATAAATAATGTGCAGACTTATCCTTTTCGAAATCATTAACCTGTGTTAAGATGAATTTATCTAAACTTTAGGTATGAAATTAAACAAAAAAAAAGTATTTTATGGTACTTAGAATTAACCTTAATAATTGTTTAACAAAATGTTTCATTTTAAAAAACTGGAGAATTGCCGTATATTTTATTTTTCAATTTTAAGCTTTTTAACCTTCTTTCAAAATATTCTGTAACTCGGTTGATTTGATTTGATTTTAGCTTGATCGGTATCCAAAGTACTCTTCTCTTTTTTATTTAAAACGATTTTTTTTTTAAATGATTTTTATTTAAACGATTATTTGAAGAAGTTTTAATATTCTGTTCTTATTTTTGAAACTTTAAACTTAAACTTTATGCTGTAAGCAATATGTATATTAATCAGTTGAATTTGTTAACAACTCTTACACAAAATCAAGCACAAGTACCACTACCCATAAAATAAGCCTTCTAAATTAAACAAAAAACATTAAAGGCATATCAATAGTTAAAGTATCAACTATACTAGCACAGGATTCGAATGTAAATTAACAAACTTTACAGGATTCGTAAGCGACAAATGCGAGCTAAGGCGTTTCTGGGTTTATTAGCTTTTCGATGGCTTTGAATCACGTAGCCATAAAGGTTATAGTTATGGTCCTGGCCGTAGCTCCTTTGTGTGACACAATTACGAATTCCGCAGCAAGTGTTTGGCATGCATTGGTGGAACACCAATGTCCCCCGGTCCGACCCTCCCGCGCGTCCAGGCTTCGTTGGTTCCTTGGTGCACACTGGCAAGTGGAGAAATTCTTATTGAATTGCATGTGGCATGCCACACGGGACTGGGGGGCTGGATTTGTTCCCCTCTTGGGTCCTGTGTCCGGGGCCCTTCGACGGTCCGGGAATGTGCAAAATGCTGAGAATGCCGCTCTCGATTCTTGTTAGTTTTAATGCTGTCGCTGACAGTTTTGGTTTTTTTTGCTGTTTTAGTCAGCTTTTTATTTTCTTGCCAGAAGAGCGAGAGAGCGAGCGACCTGTCCAACAAAATGCCGCTAGCATTTTTCCAATTTCCGCTTCCGAGAAAAGGCAAAAGTGCAAAGACGTCTCGCATTATTTTGCCCTGGTTGGTCTTATATCTGTACGTTGAACTCGTCTGGGTCCACAAGTGTCACGATATTATTGAAGTAGAGTCATGTAAATATATATAATATATAATTAATATATAATTCTCTTTATTTTGTTGTAATTTTATTATTATTCATAATTCAAAATATCATTATGCCCAGCTCTTTTATCCAATATATCCGTAACTGCTCCAAATTCCTGTCACAATCATCATCTGCAACTCCCTCGTTGAGCCTGATTTGGCTTTGCTCTCAAGGAATGGGATATGGGATCTAACTAGCCCAATTCCCTCTCCATCTTTGTTGTCGTTCCTGGCGATGATGATGCTGATGATGATGGCCCTGCCACTGATGTGGCCAAAACACGTCGCCCCAAAAGCTTGGTCAAGTCTTTCACCACATTTTCGCTCCTCTAGCTTCGCTTCCGTCTTGTCTTGACTGTGGTGTATTTATCTTTTTTTTTTTCGAAAATGGTTTGAAGAAAAACGAAAAACACGATGGAAAAAACCGCCAGAGAAGACCAAAATTTGTAACTGGGCAAATTGAAGTCAAAACTTTGGCGCTCAGCGCAGCATGCAAGTCACATACAACAGGGGGATGGACTGCACGCTGAGAAATTGAAGCATAAATTAAGCAGAACAAATTTGTATAGATTTGTTAATTGATTCTTTTTATGAATTAGAAATTATTGAGTGTAATTAACAGGACATTCAAAAATGTTTAATGTATGATTTATAAGCCTTAAAATGTCTTTCTGTATAGTGTTAAAAACTTTATCTTTATCCCGCAAGGATATACTTATGTGAATTGTTTAAAAAAAAAATCAAATAAATAATTTAGGTAAATATTTACCTGGTCAACTTTATTTAGATTTGAAATAAAATCAAAAGGACCCACAAGCTACATCCCTTTTTGAACTGTGCAGTAACTAGGAGTCCTGACAGGGAATGGAGATGGAGCTGCGATGTCGACGCAGCACTGGCAGGCATGACTAAGCTGCCTGGCCCCGTCCATGTCTGCATCTATATTCGTGTCCTTGTTGGCCATGGTCAGGCTAGCTAACGAGCCAGGGCTTGCGGGGAACGTGGAGGTGGTGGGATAGGGTATTGGGACTGGGGCTGGGCTGGCAAAGTGGCTCCGCGTTGGGCTCGTAATAACAGCCAACCGCAGAAGCGAACACACGCCCAGAAAACAAAGCAACAAAACGATGCCTTTGGGGTCAGTTGACGGTGTTGGAGCAATGATTTGGCGGCTTATGGACATCGTCCATGGCCCCAGCATCGCAGGCTAAATTGACGCAGTGGACATGACCAAGCTGGTGCACTCACACACACACACACGCATGCTTACAAGGATACTGGCGCATTGGGTCAAATTGAATAAAAGTCTGGGGCATTCCTTAAAGCGTAATGTGATTAATTATCCGCGTTATGAATATAATGCATACGACATGTTGTCTCCTCCGCTGGCATCATCGTCGTCAGCCGCCTCGTAATTATCGCCAGAGACAACCAAAAGAAAAGCATTAAATAGCAAACACACCAAGGAGCGAAAATTATGGCTGCACTGGAAAAAAATATTGCATATTTAATACTGGATAATTTATAATGAGTCATTTCTAAAGAGAGTTCTTTTGAGCCTTTGTAAGAAATTATATTTTTAATAAGAGTAAGTTAGTTATATTCCAGGTTTGAATAAATAAATATCATTTTTTTATACAATTTTCTATACAATTAAAAAAATTTGCTTAGAGCTTTTAATTAAATTTCAATTAAAAACGTTTTCCTACATACTGTTATAATACAGATTTGTTGATTAAATAATATAAAACGACTCATACGTCATTTTATAACTTCATGTCAGAGCTGACTTCTCCATTTTAAATGTAACTTAAGTGTTTTTCTTGGCATTAATTTCTTCCAGTGAACGGCTTTCTTTTGGCTGCTCTTCAATTACTTGCACTTCTTATTCCCATTGTCATTGTTGGTGCTGTTGTTTTGCATTTTCTGTGCCTTGAGCTTGTCAACAACTTCATTATCGCTTGCGACACTGTGCAACATCAGCCCCCAGAAACATGCCCCGCGCTCTACCACCGCACATCCGTACCCCCTCTTAGCTGCCGCACTATCTCCTTACTAGACAAGCAAATTTAAATCAATTAAGTAATCTTATTGCCACCGCCACTCTCTCTCAGCTGCTGCTCGTTTTGTTTCAACCTTTTGGTATCTGCCCTCTGTCCTCTGCCCTCTGTTCTCTGCCATTTGCCATTTGCCATTGCCTGCTTTTAGGCACTAGCACTCACTCGTACACGGCAAGGATGCGAGTTTGTTTCAAAGGATCTATTCCTATTTTATATGCTAATAAAAGGGGGAATGCTTTGAGAAAAAGTTTGTTGGAATATTTAATTGCTTATTGTTATTGTTAATTGTTTGCGATTTTAGGATCACTTTGTTATTGTCAAATCTTTTTATTATGAGCAGAATATTCCCAGGAATTTAAAGTTTCATGTTAGAGTTTTTTTGCAATAATTAAATTATTTAATTTGATAAAAAATAATCAAACAAACTTGCCTATGATTTATAAATATATCATTAGTTTCTCATAATTTTCAACCAATATTTCTCACTTGATTCATAATAAATAGATTCAAAGATTTGTTTAATGAACTTCTGATAGTTTTAATGCCACAGTAATTTTCAATATTCAATAGAGATAGAGTTTCAATATCTTAATATAGAAACAAATGTCATCTGGCAAATCACTTAAAACACCCAGGAAAGTACACGAAAATTAATAACATAACTGAGATTTCACACTTTGGGGCATATCTTAACGTGATTTTAAATCTCTGTATGTTTTTTTGTGATAATTCATTACCTATTCTATAGACTATATATTTTCACCGTGCACCAGTCCTACACACACTCTTTCGGTGGGTGGTGGCATTATAACTGCGGCAATTTCTTCACATCATGTGCGAGTGTTTGGCCTCATGTGTGTTTATGTGTCTGTCTGCCTTTCGGTGTTTTGCTTTTATTGTTGTTGCTGCTGCCTGGCAAACTTTTGCTGTGTTGCATATTTTGTGCAGATTAATTAAATTGCTGGCATGAAGCGGGCAACGGCAGGGGCCTGGGGGTGGTTCTGGAAAGCAGGAAACCGAGGACGAGGAGGAAAAGCTCTTTCACCAACTGTGCTCAAAGATTGAAGCGCATTATTAAATGTTTTTTCTTAATAATTCATTGCGAGGCAAACAAACAAACCAACAAACAAACACTTTCTCCTCCTGCAGCCGTTGGCCCCTACTGAAAATTTCAAGAAAAGTTCATTTTCCGCAATTAGTTAAAAAGAGAAGCATGCCGGCACAAACTTTGCTTTTGTTAGAATAAACTTCCGGACAAGCTTGTAAATATTTGTGGTTCATTAAATAATAAATTGAGAAATAAATAGGAACACCAGCGGTTAAATATAGTTTATTATCACAATTATTTCTTCTTCTGAATGAGTTTATAATTATTTATAGTCCTATATATATTTTTTAAAATTATTAAAGCTAAATAGAAATACTATATTCATTAAAAAAATGCGTTTAAAATGTATTAATTTTTGAGAAATATTTTGTTGTTTATTATTGTATTTTGATTGATTGCTAATTTAGTTTATTTAATTTTTATTTTAATTTTTTAATTAATTAAATAGCTAAATCCATTTATTAAAAGCTTGTATTCTTTTAAATACCTATTTTTAATTTAGATTTATTTTCTTTGATAGGTAATATTTACAAAATGTTGTCATTGTTTGTGGTTTTTATTTTAATTTATATTTATTTATTTTCCTTTTTTGGTTAAAATGTACAAGTTAACATTACATTAAAATGTTGACTGAAGCTTGCCTTAAAAGTGTCCTTAACAGATAAAACCCCCTTTGGATGCTGGCTATGTTAACTAGCAGAAGGCACAAACAGATTGGTAGTCCTAATGTTAGTGTTAGCACCCTATATATCTATGTTAGCAACAGCAGGGACTTCTGTTAGACGACAGAGCCATATTAGCAGAAGCAAGGACCTCTATTAGCCAACAGTGCCATATTAACAGCAGCAAGGACCTTTGTTAGCCGACAGAGCTATGTTAGCAGCAGCAAGGACCTCTGTTAGCCGACAGAGCTACTAAGTCGGCAGGAAACGTATCGGATCCACTTCGTGCGCTGAGGTGTAAGTTTCCCGAAGGCACAGGAAGGAGAGGATCTTGCACGAATATTTCATTTTCCAATTAGTGCGGTAGTTTAATGCGTTACAGAATAATTATAGACTATGGGAGCCTTGAACGGTCCGGCTAGGACATACATATCAAGTGCACTCGGGCTCGGGCTTCTTTACACGTGAGCCTCGGCTGAGGTGGCGCCAATTGTCTGAAGACCCTTGGCCCTTTGGCATTTGTTAGCAATTAAATGTATTCACTTCAAGGAGCAAATTGCCATTCACAGATTTCAAAAGGCGGCGCTGGCAAAGGTTGCCTCTGCCCACAAAGAAACTGTGAAAAGTCTTGGCCAAGTTTTAATACGGCCAAACAATGGCACGCAGGGTAAAGAAAAAAATGCGGCTGCCCATGTATGTGGTAGGTGGGATACGAAGGTGGCTAAAAGTTCCAAATAAAAGACATTTTTATAGCCTTGGACAGGATATTGCTTAAAGTGAAGCATAACGAGCCACTGAATAAAGTATGACTTTAGTTATCAGTGTTAACTATTGGCTATATTTAAAGACGAGCTCTTACTTAAAGTAATCAACAAAATCAACAAGTGAGTGTCAAGGATTTTTGCAAAACTTTTAAAAGGACTTATTGCTTGCCTTTCATTTATTGCAAGCAAATTGGAATTTTTGAATAAGCAAACAAACATCACATTCCAAATATCAAATATCCTTTTGGCAAAGTGAAAGTGAGTGCAGGTATTTGGAATTTGATGCCATCTCACCTTGGGTAAACATAAGTTTAACATGGAATTTATATGCCAGATCCTGTGCCGTTTTTCTCCTCTTCCTTGGCCTTCATCTAACCGAATCCTGCTGCACCACCGGCTGACACTTTATGAAGTATTTATCTTACTTTACCCAATTCTCAATGTGTTTGTTCTCATTCCCGTGTTCCCGGGCTTGTTTACACTTTTCTCCCTGCTCAGCAGTCGCCTTGGCCCCCCGTCTTGCTGCCATTAAGTGCCATATAAATTCATTTCCTTCAGACACACACACAAACACACAGTCAGTCGTCGTCTTTTCACCTAGTTTTTATGCAGAGTTTTCCTTTTTCTCACTTTTAAATGGCTCGCGTGCATCCTTCCTTTGCTCTTGCTCCTGCCCCTTTAAGTATGCAATAATTTCGCACGGCTTAGGCAGGGCGACTCCGGCAATTGTTGCTCCTCTCCTGCAGCCTGAGTTATGTTCCAGCGACAGACGGACTCTGCGACACTCCGTAAATTACCAGGAAAATCGGCCCAGAGG
Organism: Drosophila bocqueti; assembly: GCA_018151655.1. Classification (NCBI taxonomy): domain Eukaryota; kingdom Metazoa; phylum Arthropoda; class Insecta; order Diptera; family Drosophilidae; genus Drosophila; species Drosophila bocqueti. The sequence continues at coordinate 835,603 of JAECXF010000149.1, read as the reverse complement.
ACAATGGCCGCTTAATTGCTGTGTCCCGATGCCATGAGTGCGATAAGGCGACAAAATTACCAGAAAAACGATGCCCGGAAGCGATCGGAGCCAAATAGGTTGACTAAAAACAGGGCTTCCCTGGGCCTGCAATTTGAAATATTACGCTAACTGCACAAGGAGCACGAAAATAACACCAAGTTGAACTGGATTTGATGAGATTAAATCAGATGAAAGATGAATAATTGCTGTGATTCTGGGAATGAAATAAAAAAAAGCGTTTAAGTAAGAGGCTGAACTGCAAAATTTATGAAATTTTCTGTTTTAAATACTTTTAAAGTTAAAGAAAATAATAAATGTGTTTTAATTATAAGCTACAATTAATTAATTAACTTGCAGTCAGGCGCTAGCAATCATTTATTCATTTAATTAACTCTTTTTATTTACCAAATTTCATGACACAATTTGTGGCGCTTACTATAAGTTAGCTTTTGGGTTTAAAAAAATAACGCATATTATTTTAGGCTTTTCCACTATTAAAAACTATATTGATTTAATTGATTGGCAATAGATTTTTTCCGTACATACGTATGTATATATTTTAAATTTTGATTTGGCATACAGAAGAAAAAATGCAAATTTATTTCCCTGTCATAAATAACACGCTCAGTCAGAGCTCTTTTCAGTTCGTCCTGGCTGGCGTTCATTCCTTTTTCCTGTTGCCCAACTGCAACTGCAGCTGTGTTTACCTTGAAATTTTGGTTTTCAATAATATTTGGCTTCGACTCGGTGGCTGTGTGTGTGTGTCTGCTAGTCTGCATGTCTTTTGCAAAAATAGCAAATGCATAAATGTGGTTACGCAGCGGAAAAGGGAAAAGGCAAGCAGGAGAAAGGAAGAGAAAGGAAAGGCGAGGAGTGCACAGCGCAGAAAGCGGTGAAAGTTCAGCGGTGTTAGCGTTATCTGTGCAGAGACAGCCATATTTACCTGCCAACCGAAAAAAAAGAATATATACATATATGTTTGCATGATAGCTACTTGAGTTCAACGGGAAAATTTCTTGCATTTCCCTGGGATATGTGTTTCCCGGCTCGAGTATTTTCGTGTGTGTGTGCTCCAACCAGAGCTGCCACCTTTATGCCACTTCAAAAGTTAGGAGATCGGATGCGAACTGGAAATGCCCTTTTATGGCAGCAGATTTTAAGATTAAACGAGCCTCGAGAAAGCCTTTTCCATTAAATAATCTCTTTTTATGACAAAGGAATCTACAAGAAATTTTAAATTAATAAAAGTGGGCCGCATGCTTTTGGCCACAACTTTTGCATGACATGACCCCAGAAGAGTTTTTTTTAAATTAATTTAATCTGGTAGCATTTACAAATCAAGCTCCTTTTAATCCAACGTATTAATTAACGTATTAATTAACGGGGAAACAAAGGCATTTGCCTTTTTTTCACCCAACAACACAGATTCGATGTCTGCGTGTAAACTCAATGGACTTCCAATTAGCGGATTTTCGAGCTGTTTTTCCATCCTCAAGCGACACCAGATCCCCCGGTCCTTTTATCCTCCGCTCGTGTGTCCATTAGACGAGCCTGTTGGCTGTTTGGCTGCATTTGCCGCTTCCTGCCAAAATGCCACATTAGCTGACGACGCTCTCGTTGTTGCGATTCGAATCCTTGTCCTTGTCGATCTACTCTATGCTTTTTTTGAGCTGCACCATGACTGCACTGCGGATAAATTCTGAGATTAATGTATAGAATATAAGAAGCTTGTTACTATCATCCAGGATTTAAATTGAAGCCTAGACAATATAATTACCATTTTATATGTCACTTAATAGAATTTTTCCCTGATTTTAAGCCCGCCTAAAACGTATCCTTTTTTCAGGGTGTACGTGTACCCTTCGCCCGCCCTTCAGTTTTCGTTTGCTTTCGGAGTTTTGAGCGTGTGTGTCTGCGTGTCTGTTTCAGCTATTTTTATACGATTTGCTATTTTTTCCGGATTTTTGTTTGCCATTGTTGCTGAACTATCGCCCCGCCTCCCATCACGAACTATTCCCGCCGAGAGTTTCACCTATTTTTTTGCTTTGCTTTTCGCATAAAACTGACGCCAAATTTCTTTGGCGTCAACCAAAAAAAAGAGGAAAAAAAGTTAAAAAAAAAAATGCAAAAAGGAATTGTGAAAAAAGGACAGCACCCACACACACACGAAAAAAGAAATTGTTGGTTTAGTTGGTGGTTCTGACTTTTCGCGTTGTGTCTCTCGCCTGTTTTTCCCCCCGCAGTTCGATTTTCCAGGTTGTGGGATTTTGGGTGCGAGTGCAGGGTAAAAATATCAAAAAATAATAAATGCGTTGCCCCATATGTAAGCCATACACGTGTGTGGGTGTGCAAGTGCACTTTGTCAGTTTTACCAGCAACTTCCTTGCCTTATATGTAGATCCTTTCGTCCCTTTCCCACCTGGATATGGCAGCAAAAGTTTTGCCTTGGTGCATATTGGTAATTTATTAGCATAAAATGCCAGCAGCGCGTAAATAATGCACAAACATTTTGTTGTTTTGCCAACATTTAGCTAACATTTTACTAGCACACCCCCCCAGCCCCATCCTGCAATGGAATAGATTTTATTTTATTGGTTTTGCCTTGGTTTCGCACACACAACTGAGTATAAAATTCATTTCCGCCACATTTCTACGTCGCTCACATGTCACCGGACCTGAAGGCAGCGCATAAGGACCAGGACCTGGAGCGACGGTAGAAAGACCAGGTCATGGAGGCATTCCTCTGGCTCTTCGCAGCGTTTTTTTATTTTTTACCAGACTCCATTATAGCCACCGCCACACAGATTGGGCAATGCGGAGCTCCACATTTCCGTTAAAGGAGCGACGTTTTCATCGACTTCTCGGGCTGCAGAGTCCTTCCGGCTTCGAGCTCAGGAGCCGGGGTTCAGGTCGAGTGCATTCTTCTCGCCATTGACACATGACAAGTTTGTTTTTCTCCATCTGCTGGGAGTATTACGGGCTTAAAGTTGGTTATGACTTCCCCCCTAGTGTTGTAGTGGTAAGTAAATATTTTTATTACTCACCAGATTTCTATGAGGCGAAGCCGGATTTTGGCACTTGAATTAAATGTTTACATGTGGTTTTTATTTTTTATTGCAGATTTCTTGGGAAGCCAAGTTAATAGAGGTGAGATTTTTTATTTCACTCCAGGAAACACTATTATCTAAGGACTTAAAAGATAAGACAGCTCTCAGGAAATGTAATAATCAAAACCATTTAAAAAAGTCCATAAACTCAATTATTTATTTTCTTAATTTAATATTCAAGGTTCTCTTTCATATTTAAATAAATAAAATTAGCAGGGACCCGGACTCCCTGTCTTTCTGCCTTTCTTAGCTGGACAATAAAAAAGCTGATTTCAGATGTTATCCTTCAACTGAAGAAGAAGGGTACTTTCGGTCAGATGGCTAACCAGCACTTTAAAAGTTCGGGGCCCTTAGCTTTTAATATTTCAATGATGAATCCCTTTAAAGCTTATCGTTTTTTCCAGAGTCTACAAAGAAAATTAACTTTTCAAGAAGAACACACCATTTCCAGCCGCCTAGTCATCAGTTAATTCTGAGATGGAAAACATATAAGTATATATGGGGAAATCTGTGAACCGCACAAGAAGCTTCTCTCAAGCAAACTTTTGGCCATAAAGTGGGTCACGAGTCGTTCGTTAGATGGCCGCCCAAAGATATTCGTTGGGATGTAGGGGAAGGGACTAAGGGAAATTCTAAGCTGAAATAAATTTAGACAAAAAATTCAGCGACCCAATTCGCGTAGCGATTTCGCTGTTGTTGTTAATCAGACAAATGACGGAGACAGACAACGTCGACGACGGCCCTAATTCGGCGGCTCGTTGTACCTTTTGGCCATAAATAATTAGTCATTTGGCTGTGTGGCCCACATACTGAAACATTTGCATGCACCGAAAACTGGGGAACACACTCAGGAACACACACAACCAGGGACAGATATATAGCCTACTTAATGGCGCCAAATGCTCGTTAAATGTTTCGCCGTTTGCGGTATGCGAATTGTTTTAATTGAAATGGAAAACGCGTAAATTGAAGTGAAATGCTTATGTACATATGTATATGTGCCTGTTTGTTATTTGTTTTTCTATTTGCATTCAATTTCACTCTGCAACACACACTCACAACAACTACTGCAAAGCACACTCTTACACACACACACACACTCCAAATTGCAACGGACACTAAAAGTGGACAAAGGGAATGGGAGCCGCTGTTCCCCTGTTTCGGTACTGTCCTTTGGCTGGCTGGCAACGAGCAAAGTGTTTATTAACTTTGGCTGTTTGATCCACTTTGCCAGGCAGCTGCCCTGCCCATCGCCCTCCCGTACCCCGTTCAATGCTTGTTGTCTGCTGCCAGGATCCAAGGATCCCAAGGATGTTTGCCATGTGGTGGCAGCTACCCACAAAAAGTACTGCATACAAACGGGCGCACAAACGCACCAAATGAACGGGAGCCAGGCAACTGAATGAATGCATGCTAAGGGGGGAGGGGGATGGGATGGGCAGGAACAGGGGCACCGAGAGCGGATAATTCAAATGTAATTTACAAAAGCACTCGTTTGATTTGTTACTTGTGCCTTTCCCGTCTTTCCCCTCCGCTCATCGCCGTTAGCCAGCTGCATCTGCATTCGCAACCGAAGCCGGAGCAGGAGAAGGAGCAGGATTTGGTTGGAACTGCTGCTGGTGGTTCAGTAAATTAGTTGGTCCTGGTGAAGGCAAAGAAACGGGGGAGCTTCTGGCTAACAAGCCGAAACCCGAAAGACCAAATAAAAACACTAAAACCAATAAAAAACCAATGGAAATCCGGCCCTTGGGCTGATGAAACTTGGATACCCTAAGGGACTATTTGGGTAAGTTTTAATAAAGTTAGGCACTGCTCCAAGGAATCTTGCAAAAATTGAAATCAAGCTAAATAAACTCAACAGGCATGGTATACTTTAAATATATCATTTAATTCAATCTTTTGAATCGATAATTAGAGGAATAATAGTCCCTTTATTAAAGATAAATATTTGAGGGACCAAATTCCCACTGTATGTTATTTGTATTATATTATTACTACGCCTTTATAAGCCTTGTACCCCAAACGAAAACCCTTTTGTGGGAGTTAGAGTAAAAGGGCGCTTCATCATTCCCTTTTTGGTGGACCATCATTGTCGAGTGCTGTGGAAAAACAAATACTTGGCCCGGGGTAGGTCCATCTTTGGCTTTCTATTATTTGAATTGAATTATCTAACTAATTGGATCGGGTCGGAGCTAACACTGAAACTCAACTAATTAGCCGCACACAAATTATAACCACATTTATGCGAAGATATACGCTGATATCCGAATGGCCAAAGTCAAATCCAAAGCCCAGACCCGACACGCCCCGCCTTTAATTGCCATGGGATTAAATTAATGCAAAGACAAATGCAGATAGTGGCTATATCAATGAGCAGTTTAACTTGTTTTAGTTGGCACATTAGTCTGACCCTAGATCCCTTGGCCCTTGGCTTCTCTTCGAGTCCAGGACATTTTGGAGCAAAGCCTTTGGATACACGACACGTACAACAAATTAACTAAATTAATGGCATTTATTTGACTGAATGCGAACGAAATGAGAGATAACTGCACCCAGACCCCCAAAATACACACTTTCTGATTTACGCCGGTGGGTCTTTGTCAGATTGATGGTATTTGGATGGAAATGGCAAAACTATTTAAAATACATATATAAATATAATCGGCAGTAAGATCATTTCCCAATCCTATGAAGGCCATAGGTTAGATTGATAGGATTAATTTTTTGTTGTTTTTGTTTTGTTTGAAAAAGAATTCGGAATAAAATGAATCCCTTTCTTGTCTTTAGACTGCGAGAAAAAGAAAGATAAACGTTTTTTCAAATAAGTTTTTATAGTTAATAGTTATTAAGTTAATAAATGAGCTTACTAAATTTAAAAATCAAATCAAATTGTTGTCTATTTTTTACAATTTAAATTAATTGTTTTTCTATCCATTTTTATAAATTAATTAGGGTTTTAACAGCGAAACATTTATTTTATTTACTGGCTTTATTTGCTTCTTTTGATATAAAGAAGTTTTGAAATTTAGATCTTTAAATTTAGTTTTAATAGTGATAATTTGTTTAACAAATAAATTTAAAAACCCAATAACGAAGTCAAAAACGCATTAATTTCAATTCGGGAAGCATTTCTTTTAAAGTTATTATTAAATTAATAAAACAGCATACTAAATAAAAAAAGTGTAATTAAAAATGTGTACTGTTTTAAACATTTTTTTTTTTTACCCGGGACCTGTTAAAAGTAAAATAAAATTGTGTAAACTTTAAAAAATGTATGTTTCTAAATTTTGTTAATTAATTAGTATGACAGTAAAACCTGTTAAAAGTAAAATAAAATTCTGTAAACTTTAAGAAATTAATTTTTCTAAATTTTGTTAATTAATTAGTGTGACAGTAATAAAAAAAGCGGTTAAACGTAAAATGTCAAAATACGGTTTCAAGTTTTCAAAGAAAGCTTATCGGCAGCTTTTCAGCGTTTGAGCACGCTCTGACTCTGGTCACTCTGCTGCCACAAGCGACGGTCGAAAAAGAGAAAGAAAACGATAATTACAATTAGCAAGCAGAAGCGCATCAAAAACAGCAGCCAACATGGATGTGGAAAGCCCCGAGCACACGCGCGAGTTCGCCGAGGTGGATATCAACAACGGGGCAGCGTCGGCGTCCGAGGACGAGGAGGAGGAGGTGCCAGCGCCGGGCAGCGTAACGCTGGGCAATGAGAGCAACGATCGGGATCTATTCGTTTCGGCCCTGAGTCCCAGCAGCATCGGAGATGTGCACGTAAGTAGCACGGGGGAGAACAGGATGTATATTCAATTAGCTCTAATTTCGGGGCGGCGCTCGCTCTTTATCAGCCGCGGGGTGACGACGACTGTTGCTTTCGCTTTGTTTGGCTTTCGGGCGGCGACGTCACGAGTGCCGCCCCCCGCCAAGCCAGCAGAGAACCTTGTTGCTTATCCATTAAAGCTGTACTTCCACTGTCTCCCTCTTCACCCTAGCCACTGCAAGAGGTGCTTACCGATGATGGAGACTACTTTATTAGCATTGTGGTGTCCGACCCGCAGAAAATTGGCGACGGAATGGGCTCCTATTTGGCGTACAAGTGAGTCATCATGTGGTGGGATATTCTTATCATAGAGCAAGCATATAATTGACACGGTTCATTCGGCTTATCGCCGCTATTGCTTTTAGGGTGACCACCAAGACGAATATCCCCAAGTTTAAGAGGACCGAGTTCAGCTCGATGCGTCGCTTCAGCGATTTCTTGGGCATACACGACCTACTGGTGGGCAAGTACATGCGGCTGGGTCGCATCATTCCACCCGCACCGTCCAAGAACATAATTGGCAGCACAAAGGTTAAGATTAGCCCCCAGCAGAGCGAGCCGGGGACACCGATGAACCAGGAGTGGGTCGAGATCCGACGAGCGGCTCTGGAGCGATTTGTGCACCGAACTGCCCAGCATCCGGTGCTGCGCGTTGACTTGGACTTTATGAACTTTCTGGAGAGCGACCAGGAGCTGCCGCGCTCGGTTAATACCTCCGCTCTAAGCGGAGCCGGCGTCATCCGATTGTTTAACAAAGTTGGCGAAACCGTGAATAAGATAACCTACAAGATGGATGAGAACGACCCGTGGTTTGACGACAAGATCACCGAAGTGGAGAGCCTCGATGCCAATCTGCAGAAGCTGCACAATGCCATGAAATCCCTGGTCACCTCGCGACGCGAACTATCGTTGCTGACGGGCCTGGTGGCCAAGTCGGCGGCCATGCTGAGCACTTGCGACGAGCTCACTGGCCTGTCGCGGGCGCTGTCCAACCTGGCGGACGTGGAGGAGAAGATCGAGCTGCTGCGGTCCGAGCAGGCCAACTCGGACTTCTTCATTCTGGCGGAGTTCATCAAGGACTACCTGGGTCTGTTTGGGGCCATTAAATGCATTTTCCACGAGCGCGTCAAGGCCTTCCAGAACTGGCAGTACGCACAGATGCAGTTGTCCAAGCGGCGCGAGAATCGCGGTCGCTTTGAGCTGGCCAACAGGGCGGATAAGCTGGACCAGGCTCAGCAGGAAGTGGACGAGGTGAGTTTTGAACTCTCCGATTTAGTGTTAATTTCACAATTCTCTTAAATTTCAGTGGCAGGGCAAGGTGCAGCGCTGTCAGCAGCAGTTCGACGACATTTCGGCGGAAATAAAGCGTGAAATGGAGCGTTTTGAATTGACCAGAGTGAAAGACTTTAAGGTGAACATCATCAAGTACATAGAAGACCAAATGGCGCATCAGCAACAGGTGCGTGCACATACAGACGCCTAAGCGGCGGGTCAATGAACCCCCTAATTTTTCGCTTTTATTTCAGATCGTCAGCTACTGGGAGGCATTTGCTCCGTTTGCCCGCGAAATCGTTTAACTTTAGCTTCAGCGGATTCTCAATGCATTTCCAGAAACTTTTCCAAACAGCTATGCGCGCTAAAAAAAAACTTATTATTCTGCGGGACCAAATTCGTTCGTGATCTACCGATTTGGAGCTACAAAATGTATTGCCTTTAGCACTTATCTTGCAATTGCCGCCACTGCTCGTACTCGTATTTCCATGAAGAACCTGCTCTCTCTCGAGCATAGAATATGTTCAACTTTATCGCTGCTACAGAAGCGCAGCGCAAATCTCTTTATTCCACACAAAACACAGTAATTATTATCAACAAGGCTCGTATACATTCACAGAAAGCCGAAAGCAGTTCGTGGCTGGACATTCTCATTCTAAGCATTATATATTCGGTATTATCTAAATCGCGGCAATGTGGTTCTCATAGATGTATGAATCTGAAGAAATTGAAGACTCATTGGCGCGTTTTCCAAATTGAAGTTTATACCCATAATTCGTGATTACTGTTGGTATATATTTATGTATTTATATATATATATTCCTATTAAAACATTTTGTATCATGACAAACGAGAGCATTTCAACAAATAAATTTGTAAATATGTATAGATGTAAATAGTTGTACATAGTTTGTTTTTAATTATTTTCAGTCAGCTTTAAACTTCTTAAAAAATTAAGTAAGTAAGTAATTAATGCAACAATTTTGTAAGTAATAATGTTATAATTTACACATTTTTACTAAAGATTGCAGAATCTAACAAGAAAGGAAGCTAACTTCGGCAAGCCGAAGTTTAAATACCCTTGCAGTAAGTATTTAAAATTTTGTATATTTGAGGATTGCGGTTCTTTTCGCTTTCATGTGTTCTTAGATTCTATAAATGTTGAACGAAACATGTTGACAGTGAACTAAATGTTGCTAGCAACAAAGCTTTCAACATAAATTAATTGATATAAATATTCCTATGGCAGCTTTATGATACCGAAATTCTAGAATAATATAAAATGGCCATATCTCAAATTATTTGCAAATATGTTAAAAATTGGCAAAGTTATAATTTTTTTCCTCAAAAATTTCCGATCGTTCCTATGGCAGCTATATAATATAGTCGTCCGATCCGGCATATATAGTAGTGAGAGCATATAGAAGACTAGAAACTGCAAGTTTCATTCAGATAGCTTCAAAACTGAGGGACTAGTTTGCGTAGAAACGGACGGAGACGGACATGGCTGTTGATGCTTATCAAGAATATATATACTTTATAGGGTCGGAAATGTCTCCTTCACTGCGTTGCAAACTTCTGATTAAAATTATAATTCCCTGCAAGGGTATACAAATATTTAAACTTACTACGAAACACCCTGTATTGGGTTTGAAATTTAAGTGTGGCCATTTGCTGCTTGGGAAAAATAGTACCTATAGTAGTGTGGCCAGCCTTTTAAAAAAGGAAACCTTACTTTTTGCTCATAAAAATAAGTGTTTAGTCATTTTCGTCCAATTCGGGCTTCTTCTCGAAGTTTTCCATTTCTCCAGGGAATAAAAGAGGCCTTAAATCCGTTGGTCGAGCTTACTTCCAAGACAACAGCAACCGGACAAGTACACACCATGGAGTTTCCACACCTAGGTCAACACTGCAGCGAGCCAACCTGCAACAGATTGGGTATGACGCAAAAAAAGAAAGAGAATTTGCAACCACGAAACATCAACAAACTAATTAAATTAAATGAATATTTAGACTTTCTGCCCGTGAAGTGCGACTCGTGCGACAAGGTCTTTTGCGCCTCCCACTACAACTACGAGCGCCACAACTGCCCGGGGGCGTACAAGAAGAACGTCCAGGTGCCCATCTGTCCGCTCTGCCGTGAGCCCGTCCCCACGCCGCCCGGAGTGGAGCCCGATGTCACCGTGGGCCAGCACATCGATCAGCAGTGCAAGTCGGAGAGCAAGAAGATCTACACGAATCGCTGCCATGCCAAGGGCTGCAAGCGCAAGGAGCTCATCCCGGTGAAGTGTTCAGCATGCCATTTGAATTTCTGCCTACGTCATCGCCATACGAGCGACCACGACTGCCAGCCAGCGAGTAACCCAGCCCCAGCAGCAACATCATCCACTAGCGGAGGCTGGCAGTCAATTTTCAAGTCCTCGGACACACGCTCTTTGGCTGCCCAGGCGGCGGAGAAACGCAGACAGAACAAACCGACAGCGAACACCACCGTTGGTGGTACTACAAATCCCCGGCCCAGGGCCGCAGCAGCAGCAGCAGCCGTGCAGGCCACACAAGTACAAACGATACAGGGAAATATGGTAAGAGGAGCTTCGAGGGTCTAGAATATTCTAGAAATTTCGAATGATTAAACCTACCATTTATTGCAGAGCGAAGACGAAGCCCTTGCTCGAGCCCTCGCATTATCAATCATGGAACAGGATGACTCAGCGGAACGCAACCGCCAGCAGCAGCCCCAAAACCAAAACAACGCCCAACAACAGGTGACTGTGGGAGGTGGGAATCAGCAGGGAAATGCCAAGGACAAGTGCCTCCTGTCCTAGTCCAACCTCAACCTCGACATATCCCCTCACTTGACCAACTATTAATTAATTAATCTTAATTAAGCAACCGAAAATCAAGCATTCTGTTATTTGTAATAATTTGTTGGTAATTTACTTTTTGACTTCGTCACATTCTCTACGTGGTTTAGCAAAAATAAATCAATGTTAAGTCTACAATTTTTGGAAAAAATGCATAGCGAGCTGTATGCCACACGGCTGATCTTTGTTAGGGATATAAGGAAACGATCTCTAGGTGCTTAAATATGTTACATAAATAGATACAACACATAAGGGATACAAATTGCAAATTATTCCGAAATGGCCTGCGACGGAACCTTCTCAACTATCTTCTCTGGTGGTGGTGGTGGTGGGCCCTCCGCAGGCACCACTTCTATGTGGGCTTCCTCGGTTTCAGGCAGTAGTTGCGACGACTTGTTGGAGAGCTGAGTGCTGAGCTTTCTGCTCGCCGTGGTGGTGGCTCCTCCATCCACCGAGGACGAGGTGCTGATTTTCCTGGCAGCTGCCGCAAAGCTGGCCACACCTTCGGCGGCCAAAATGCTGGCGCTGGAAAGCAATATGGACACTTGCTCGGCCGATGGGCAACTCGTGATGATCATATCATCCGAAGAGTAGCCATTGGTGGTCAGCAGTTGCTCCAGCTTAACAAACGACTGAATTATATTGTTCTAAAAGGGGGGAAAAAACATGCTTTAAAAGATAATACAAAACCCGCTCAATACTCACTCTAATAGGTCGAAAGATAATGAATTCCGTATCACGATTGCTTAAATATAGTTGCATTGCACGCTGGAGAACCGCCAGCTTGGCCTTAATCAGGCGCTGCGTCTCCTGGATAATGCTGCTGATCTGCTGCGGACTGGCCCAGGGGCTTTGCCTCAAAGCGTAGCTGCTGGGCTTTGTGGATGACTGTGGTGGTGACTGCGTTGCTTGTTGCGCCGCCAACAGGGACTGTGCCTTGTCCAGGAATGTCACGAGCGGACCCACCAGCATCTGCACCGCATCCCTGATGTACCGCTCGCACACTGTCTTCAGTTGACGGTCCACCTCCTTGCGCGAGTCCAGCAAATGCTCCTTGATCTGCGGCGTGCCCTCCAATAGGAACTCCAGCAGGGCATTGTTGCTGCCCATGGAGAAAAGTTGCTTACGCTTCTGCAGCAGCCCAAAAGCAGCTGTTTTCACCTTACTAAAGTCCAGAGACGTCTCCTTCACCGTGAAATCCACACGGAATGGGGCAATCTGCTCCCGCAAGATGAGTAGATGCTTAATCTCGAACAGTTCCCCATCGATTGCCGTTTTCGAGGCAGCAATCTTGCCGGCCGCATGCGAAACACTTTGGATGCACAGCTTAAGGGCCTCCTGCGAGAGGCCCTGGAAAATGGGGCGATCCACGCAACGATACAGCCGCGAGAGACAGACGAGGGTTCGGCGCACCGTTGGATACCACATGCCATGCAGGTCGGCCGGGGAATCTATCGAAAAGGGAATTAGTTTTGTATGTTTTTTGATTAACTCACTCGTTTTAGGGAGCTCGCTCACTCACTCATCTGCTTGACCCTGTAGGCCGTGTCCACGCTTTCCGTTTCCACGACACTCGACACACTGGATATCATGGAGCCGCGCGAGTCAGAGCGTCGCATGGGAGCAGGAGGTTCTTGCAGAGACAAGGCAATGCTCTGAGGGAAAGGGAAGTATTATTATTCAATCAGAGAAAAAGGAGAGTCTCCCAATTACCTCCATCATTTCCAGCTTCTCTGGATAGGCCAGGTCTCCGGATGAGGGATTAAAGTTCTGTATATCCGATTGCAGATACAAGTGGGCGCGGAACACCAAACGCTCCTGCACATCCTGCAGCAGTTGGTGTGCAATAGTGGCAAAGGCCTCCAAGGCGGCAGCTGCAGCTCCAAGGAAACTCATTTTAATTTTAACACCAAAAATTATGATTGTTCAACATACGATTCTGCTGAACATGCTCCTCCAGCATTTCTATGCGCAATATTGAGCAGATCTCTGCCAGCGTTTCCAGGTGATTGATGTGAATGATAAAGGGTCGCATTGTGTCGTAAAGTATGGTGCACAATCCCTCCAAGTAAACCCTATCGAAATAAAGATTAAATTAATGCCAAATCAATGTAAATTTCTGGACTTTACTCACGTCAAGTGTGAAGCACCTGTGCTGAAGAATTGGTAAAACAAACGCTGCTCGTCCTGGCACACATGGACGAGAAACGCACAGGCACTGCGGGTGAGCGAGCAGTGATCGCCCTTGTGCGCCACCTTTACGTTTTGGATGGACAGATTGACAGCCGGCGACATCACACTCGCCCGTTGTGCCAGATAATGCTGCTGCAGATCCGCCATTAGCTGGCCGTACTCGTTGCTGTGCTCCTCCGCCCGAGACTCGATCAACTGGGCCACTCGCTTCACCTTCGCCGCTGCCGTTTGATACTTGCCATAGTACAGGGCAAAGGCGGCGTCGGGCGCCTCCGGCAGATTGTTCTTGGGATGCAGGGTGGCCTCGGTGGCCTGATTGATCACACTGGTCACATAGTTGCGCACAAGTGCCGAGGCCTTGGCCAGGCATTGCTTGTACTTGACGTTGTAGGCGGCAGCGTCTTTGAATTTGGGCTGAAAGTAATTTAGAGGTAATTTTAGATATGAGCGCAAGCAAAGATAAGTGAAAACGCACATTCTCCTCGATGTATCTGAGGCAATCGTCGATTTTGTTGAGGCATTCGCGGAAGGCTTCGCTGGCCACCGACAGCGTGGGACTCTGCAACCGCTGGTTGAGCAACTCCACCTGGCTGAAGTAGTGCAGCCTGCGTTGGATCTCGTTGCTTAGCTCTTGGAGCTTCTCCTGCTCGTCGATCAACTGCTCGCTGGCCGTATTCAAAGCGCTTGTCTTCTGCGACACAAAGTCATACTCGTCGCAGAGGGCGCCCAGCCGCTCCATGGCCACGGCGATCTGGCCGAGCATGTGCGAGCATTCTGCCTTTCGCTGCTCCAGCTGCTGCAGGTATTTGTGGTAGTCGGCATCGCTACGCTGCTCGATCTCGGCGCTGACGTCAGCGAACCAGAGCAGGAAATCATTAGTGTTCTGCAGCCCATCTGTGGGCAGTTCGGGGATGTCCTCCCCGCTGCTGCTCTGCGGAGGAGGAGACGTGGCCTTAGGACCCCCCACACTCGTTGTGGTGGAAGCTGCGACCGATGGCCCACTGTCACGCCACAGATTGGTGAGAACGTCCAAGTGCTCCTCCTGCTGGACACTTAGCGCCGCCAACGGGTCCGTCTTAGACTCCCACTGCATCAGGCGATTGCGGATTTTGCGCAAGTTCTCGTTCTCGCTTTGCGCCGCGGCGACGTCATCCCTGGTGGCCAGAACTCGGTCGGGTTGCATTTTTTCCGGAATAATTGTGGCGAATTATCTGAAAAGAAGACTGCAACGTAAACAAGTTTGATCAGCTGGCGGGGAGAGTGGCAGCCGCTCCTTCCAGCCAGAACGGGCACTTATGACTCATAAAATCAAACTTTGGTCACACCCAAAATGTTTTATGTTCTAATTTATATTTTCAAGTGAAAGAAATTTTACTAACTAGTAGGTTAGTCCCAGGACGAGTCCCATTTTGTCCTGTTGAAATCCTTGAAAAGTTTGAAGAGTTTTTTTCGCTGAAAAAAAAACACTTTCCAGCACTGAATAAAATTCAACTGTTTCCCAACACTGGCTCGAAGAGTTTATTTTGCGGAGTTTGAAGAAACTTTAACGCGTTAAATAAAGCTCACCATGGCCCCACAGCCTGTGGTAACGGGACTATCCCCCAAAGAGGGCCCTCCTGGCACCCGCGTCATCATACGCGGCGAGTTCCTGGGCACCCGAGTTCAGGATTTAATTGGTAGGCGTAGTCTTCAGAAGCACCGCCTCCATCATCGCGCAGCATTTTCAATGTTTTCCTTTTGCAGGCCTGAAAATCTGCGGCTCCGACTGCCTGCTGTCCGCCGAGTGGAAGTCCCCCAACAAGATCATAGCACGAACGGGTCCAGCAAAGGGCAAGGGCGACATCATTGTGACCACTTTGAGCGGCGGTGTGGGCACGTCCACGGTGCAGTTCCGCGCCTATCATGAGACTATCGGACCCTTGAAGGAGTCGGCTGTGTGGATCGAGGAGTCGCCATCGCAAAACTTTGCCTGGGGACGACGCACCTTGGCCCAATCCGGACTGACGCAGGAGGATCCGCTGGGCCTGTCCATTGAGGGCAATGAGCAAAAGATACCGGAGGACTTGCGTGATCTGTTTCCCGACGCCTGCGGCGATCTGTCGCAGGAACACTTTTCACCTTCCTGGTTCCTGCTGGAGAATCATCTGGCCACCTCGTTCGAGGACCTCAAGGCGGGCCTCGCTTATCTCAAGCGCAAGGTGGAGAGCCAGAAGGAGGGACAGCTGTCTTTCCTGAAGTCCAATGCGGGTTCTGTTATCGATCAGCTGGACACGCTGATGAACATCAGGGACAAGCTGCAAGAGGACGTAAAGCTGCACGGGAATGAGCAACTGAACATTCTCGAGGCGTCCATAGAGAGTAAGTTGTTCGATTCCCAGCGAGAATGAGATTATAAGAGGTTTCTGTCCCGTTTTCAGACTCCATCAGCGAGTCACAGAAGATCTTTACGGATGTGCTCGTGCGCAAGGAGAAGGCCGACTCCACGCGATCTGTGCTGTTCGCTCTGTCGCGTCACAAGTTCCTCTTCTGCCTCCCCAACTCTGTGGATCGTCGGGCCAAGACCGGTGACTATGACATTGTGGTCAACGATTATTCCCGCGCCAAGAATCTCTTTGGCAAAACGGAAATTCCCATTTTCCGCAAGGTGCTCGAGGAGGTGGATCACCGCATACTCTCCATACGGAGGCAGCTGCACGAGAAGGTGGTCAAGATGCCGCAGAGCGTGGAGCAGCAAAAGAAGCTAATCAAAGCACTGACCAGCCTGGAGCTGCAGCAGAGTGGCACGCCCATTGGCGATAAGCTGCGTAACAGTGATCCAGCGTGGGATGCTATCGAGGCCAGGGCCAAGTATTTGGAGGCCACCTTCCGGCAGACATTTGAGCAGCACGCCAGCAAGGACGCTTCGGGTGCGGGTGGGCAGGAGAAGTCCAAGAGCAGCAGGGACCCCAGTCAGACGCCCAGTCGCGTGAACTTCTGCGAGGAGCTGTGCGACATTGCCGCCTCCCAGCTGCCGGACTTGTGGCGCCTGGGTCAGCTGTACTTCACGGGGGAGCTGCGCGGTCCCCATGATCCCAAGCCGGGCGACTTCAAGCGCATGGTGCTGACGGCCATCGAAAAGTTCTGTGTTTACCTGCGGCTGGCCATCCTAATTGCTGCCGATCAGCGGGCGCTGCGCCAGACCAGCGGCCTCTCCTGGCCCATTGGCTCCGCCTCGGCCACGCATCAGTTCTTGCCCTGGATTCCGCAGTGTCTGCGCTACACGCGGATCGCCTATGCCTCGCTCATCAGCCTGGATCTGCCGTCCGAGGCCCTGGACATCATTCAGAGACTTATCGACGAGGTGCGTCTCTTCTGCTTCTCGATCATCTTCAAGCGAGCCACGGATCGCTGCAAGAAGCTGGGCACCCACGAGACCTGGGAGCTGGGCGTGGAGGAGTATCCGGGCGCCACTCTTCTGCCGGCCGCCCTCGAAGCACTCCTCATCGAAACGCTGGACGAAGTGCAGACGATGTGCATGCAGCCGGAGGCGCGTGAGGGCAATCTTCTGGAGCCGCAGTCTGATGGCCAGCGGGAGGTAACACAACGCCTGCAGGAGTTCCTGTCCGCCTTTAGCGGTGTCATCGAAGAGCTGGCCTTTCACTCCCACGACGAGGAGACGCCCACGCACAATGTATCGCAGCTGCTGGGATTCCCGAATGCCCAGCAGCCGGATTCGGTGGCTGGAAGTGGAGGCGCTGGAAGTGGAGCGGCAGCTGTCACTTGGGAGCAGCGCATGCTCTGCTGTCTGGCCAACTATGCGTACTGCAACAAGAGCTTCTTTCAGCACCTCGGCGAGATCTTCGTCCGCTACGGCTACCCGCTGCCCACGCTGGCCATTGAAACGGCCAGGTACACGGTGAACCAGCTGTTCACCAACCTGCTGGAGGAGTACGTGGAGCACAAGGGCGACCCGCTGGTGGGCACCATAGAACCCTCCATGTACCTGGGTCGCTTCCAATGGGATCACGAGATGGAGATCGGACAGCTGCGGCCATACGCCCACGAGTGCTGCGATAATCTCGTTGGTGTCTACTCCGAGATCTACGGCATATCGCCAGCGTTGCTGCGACCGATCCTTGAGTCAATTGTGCAGACCATATCCGAGGAGCTTGCCCGCCTGATGAGCTGTGTGCAGCGGTTCAGCTTTACGGGCGCAATTCAGGCGCATGTAGACATTCGCCTGTTGAGGGACGCCCTGGAGGGATATGTCAATGAGACGGCCAAGTAAGTGAAAATCAAGAAGGAAGTAAAAGTGAGAATGGGATAAGAAACTCGAATTTGAATTTCCCTCAGGAACTATTTCATGGAGGCCCTGGAGGCCATCAATCCCCCGCTGAGTGGCGAGCAGAAGCGCAAAGCGGACGAGATTCTGGAGCGGGTGAAGCGGAATATGCGGCTGCAGTTGCTCTGCTTTGGCGTCAAGGATCCCTAGGCACACATTCCACTGACAACTTAGCCTTAACGATAATGATAGCTTGTGATGACTCCCGATCTTCTGGGATAAAAAAGATAAACCTTTATTGCAAACACTCCAGCTTAAAGTCCCAACAGCTTCGGATCGAAAGTAAAGTCACTGCCCTCCTTCTCGTACTTGTGAACCATCAGCTTGATGACCTGCTCCACATCGATGGCATTGAACTTCTCCTGCACGCGCTGCTTGATCGGATTCTCGATGGCGTCCATTATTTGGTAGCGCAACAGATTGGGTATCACGTTCACCAGGAACTCCATGATGTAGTCCAAGGTGCCGGCTCCGTCGCAACGCACCTGGATGTTGCCCATGTCGAACTGCAGATCGGTGACCTGTGCCCGCTTGCGGGTGTCCATGGACTGGCTTATGCCAATGGTGGCACGAATGTGCTGCACGGTGAAATGGACGTGACCCACGCGTGTCATCATGCCGAGGCCAACTTCCCACTGGCCGGCGCCTGTGATCTGCTGAGTGCCCAGCTGCAGGAGCAGCGACACCGTCTTGTTGGCCATGCCGGCGGTGATGTTGCCAACGCGATAGAAGCTCGAGACGCCGTTGATCCAGGTGTGGGCTAGCTGGACACTAAACACGCCCATCGTCCGATTCATGTCGGGCAAGTGGTACGGGTCGTAGCCCTTCTGGCGCACGATCTTTCGGCCCATGGCGATGGCGCTGTCCAGCGGTGTGATGGAGTTGGGCAGCTTGCGGTCACCCAACGAATTCTGGATCAGAGTAGCGATCTCCAAGCGCATTTTCTTCTCCGCCTCCTGCAGCATGAACGGCTTCATGGCGTCGAACACTAGATTGGGCGCTGAGTTAACCACGCTCTGGAATACGGAGCCCAGGAAACCAAGATTCTGGAAATCCATGGCCATGTCGGCGAAAGTAATGTCGATTTTGACGCGGTCCGTGTCCAGGTGGCCATCGCGTTCGACCGCCAGGAAGGCCGTTGCCTCCGCATAGACTTTTCGCAGGAGCACGGTGAAGGGTCCCTTCGTCTTGGAAAAGAAGGAGGCGAGCTCATAGTTACCCTTGCACAGCATCTCATCCAATTGAAGGCCACCATTGATCTGATGTAATTAATAGAAATAATTCTCTACTCTCTCATAATTCTCCTCTCAAATCTCCCTCTCAAAACTCACTCTCAGCTCCTTCAAGTCCAAGTTCAGTTTGTCGATGCGAAACTTGGACAAACCATGCGCCTTCACTTCCTTCATCACCAACGTGCCCATTCCCAGGCTCTTCTTAACATCGGGCACTTCCATGGGATCGGGAATGGGCACACCAGGCAGGCCCGTAGGATCCTCCTGCTGGAAATGTTCCAGCATGGCTTCAACCTGCGCGGCAATGCGAACTTTGCTGGCTTCGATGTTATCATCTGCGTCATTCGGATCGCCGCCCGCTTCCTGCTCGACGGCGGCGGCGGCTGCTCAAAGGTCGTGAGGAGGGATCTTTGGTTTTTAGGGCTTACAATTTGTTGTTCGTAAGTCGTCGACTCACCATCGACAGCATCCTGCTGGGCATGAGCAAGGTGGCAGCTTCTCGTCAGCATTCCCACGAGTAAGATCATTATCAGCGGCTTCATCTTGCCTGGGTTTTGGGTGAACTTCTGCTTATCAGTGTGGCAAAAACAAGGGGGAACGGAACGCACCACAGCCTCTTCTCCGCTTTGGATTCTGGGAACTCAGCTCGCGACTCGGGACAAACACGCACTGAGGACCGACAACTGCCGCCGTCAACGTTAATCAAGAGATAATGATGAGCAAGCAACAGCAGGCGACGGCGACAGCGGCGGCGGCGGCGATTCGTGGCTTATCTAAGGGCGACTATTCTCGTGGAGCCACTGATTAAACTCAGAATTGAGAATGAATGAGTGACTTGACTTGAGCTAAAGTGTTCCTTAGTTTGCAAATAACTCGTGGCTGAAACGCTGGTGTGTTCCAGAATCCTCTGGAAACATTTGAGAACCTTGAGGGTTGAGTTTTCAACCTTAAAGGGGGTCTTCTACTTACGATTTTTTTTAATCGATTTTTTTTTTAATATTAAAATATAGAGGATCTGAGGAATACGCCATATAAAGGGTTTTGTAAAATTCTCAATCCTTCATGGGTAAACGAAGCCCGAAAGATGGCCACCTCCATACGTTTCGACCATTTTTCCTATCTTTAAACGCGTTTTCCCGAAAATCACACTTTTTTTAACTTTCTGGTATCACTTCTACCAGTAATTTTCATCGAATCGAACCAAATTTTTCCCCCACTTCTTTATCAAACAATTCTCTATGCTTCTCCGAGTACGATTTTTTTTTAAATTTTTTGTTTCATTTTTACACCCTTCAACAGGTGAAAAAACATGGTTGAAAATGGAACTTTTTACAATAAAAATTTATATTAAAAACAATTTTTAATTAAAAAAAATCGTACTCGGAGAAGCATAGTCAACGTAAAACTGAAAATAAATGAAATTAATTTTTCTCAATTCGGGCAAGTTGAAGGGTAGTTATGATACCAGAAAAATGACCCCTAAAATTTGGATGACCCCACTTTGACCCCATATAAACAAAGAATGATTAGCTATACACACTTTAAATTTCCAATAGTGTTAAGTTTAAAGATGTACAAAAGTAATACAAACAAAAATTATCTCATTATTTTGTACAGTTTTCTCACAATTAATTTCTGAAAATAGGTCAAAATTTCGGCCTCGTAAGTAGAAGACCCCCTTAAAATATTTTTAATTCTAATTAGCTAATGGGTCGAAATGTATCAGCAGCTACTTCTCGCGACTGTTCAGTGGCATTCTCAACTATTTCCTTATTCTAGAAACACCCAAAACCTCAATAAAAACCGTTTGAAATACATTTGGAATATCAATGTATTTATTTATGTATATCTTTTTTTTTTTAATATATGGCTTTCTTTTTATTTTTCCTTATAAAAGGTTCACGTGCTCAAAAAAAATGTTCATGCTCAAAAAAAGTTGCTTAGCCTATTCAAAAAAATTGTCTTAGCTTAAAGGAGATGTCTGGGGTTATCTATTTATCTCTCACAGTAACCGCCGCATTCTGAGCAAAGCATTCAGATTTCCTTACATTTCGTTGTTCGTTAAACGAGAAAGAAGAGAAAAAATGGGGTATGACTATTGCTTTGCCCTTATTTAAGCTTAAGAATAGAGTTTCGCCTGCGGCAGCTGAAAAAAAAATTGCTTTACATATGTAGGAGTCAGTATGTAAGTTTCCTTGCTTAATTCTTAATTCTACTCGATTAATTGCTTAAGATTTCCGTTTTGGTGGAAACATTGGCTTGGTGTTTACAAAAAGTCTGGAAAATCCTCATGTAGAATGCCCCTAAAAGATATTTGGGAGTTGATTTGTGTGAGTTGGTTGGAGTACAAAACGAACTACATAGATGAAAAAATAAATACATTTCATGTAAAAAAAAAAAAAATAAAAAGAAGCAGAAATCGATATAAATCGATAATCGATAGAAATCGATATAAATCGATAATCGATAGAAATCGATAAATTACTTTAAAAAAGTGTGAGAAATTATCATATTCAAAGCTTCTAATTCAAAAGCTTTACAAATTGTAGCATACTCTGGGACAGCTTTTGAAGCGATTTCAAATCTACAGCGTTTTCTGCGTATAAAATAAGAGTATCAGTGGAAATAAAACCCGGAATAAGCATTGACTATAGTTATGAAGGCCAAAAAGTATCCAAAACTGATTCGAGCCTAGCCATAACATGTACACAGGAGTCAAGGATAATGAATACACTTGAAGGGTATTCTCCAGGCATCACAAAATAAACAAATACAAAAAAAAAAAAAAAAATAAATAAAAAAAAAAAAAAAAAAAAAGTGGGTAATAAAAAAAGAAGAAAAAAAAAAAAGGACACACAACATCTATGCATGAATCGCCTTGCTTACAAATCATCCGAGCCCGACATGATCTCCTCGAACAGCGAATGGGCATTGTCAGTGGCCGACAACCTGTCGCCAGCGGCAGAATTGCTCGTGGATCCGCCACTGACAAGCTCGTCCACTGTATCGAGGGCCGAGAAGTTGGCCATTCCTCGCCTTATTCTACAGCCAGTCCTGAACTTCTTTGGCGGAGGGAGGGGGGTCTTGAACACTTCACTTTCCGCTGCTGGAGGCGATGGCGATGATGCTGGTGGCGGTGACGGTGGCGATGGTAGCGATGGTGCTGGGTTGCTGGGTGCTGCCAGGGTTGGGGCTGTAGCTGAACCACCAGGTGGTGTATAGACGTAGGCATATTGAGGAAGGGAGCTGTTGTCATCGATGTTTCGCAGCTGGGTGCGTTTGAAGTCGACAAGAGTTTCCGGGTCAACGGGTTTCTTGCCCCGGAAGATGTTGAAGCCTGCAAAGGGTGACACGGTTTAATTTACAATCCATAGAGTAGTTTATGTGTATGTTTATGTAAACGTACCCTGGTACACGCCATTCTCGTTCTGAATCAGCACCAACGGATACTCCGACTGCTGAAGATTGCTAAGGAGCTGCAGGCTAATGACTTCATTGGCTGCGGGATCAGCAGCAGTTTCTGAAGCTGCATCAGGTCTATCCACCTCCGGTGGTGCTGCAGGCATTGCCTTCTGCTGTTTGCTGTCCTTCTCCTCATCGCTTTTGATCGATTCCTTGTCATCCTCGTCATCAGACTTGACGAAGTCGACCTTATGCGGATTTTTGCAGCCAATGCAATTGCAGTCTGAGCAACTATTTCCTTTCTTGTAGCAAGGACAGCGCGAGGTGCGGCAGGTTGTGAGAGGATTGACCGTTTTGGCGATTCCGCAACGGCATTTGGACTTTGCTGGCCTCTCCTTCTCGTTGTCCTTGCCACGAACCCGACGGAAGGCACTCTTCGCCGACTGCAGCAGCTTCGTTGCCGGCTCCGCTTTTCGCTCTGCGCTCTCTGCTTCGATTTTCTGAGCTGGGATTTCGGGACTGCGCGCTCTCTTGCGTGTAACCGGGCCTTTGTGGCTGCTGGCCGCCTGATCTTGTGGCTCCTCCTTTTCGGCTTTCTTGGCCACAGCCTCCTGCTCTTTGTCCTCATGCTCCTCCTGTTCAATATCCCTCTCAATTTGGTCTCGTTTTCTTTTGCCACTCTGCTTCTTCATTGACTCCTTGGGCTCCTTCGTATCGGACGACACAGCCAACTCCTCGGGCTGCTCTGCCAACTCCTCGGGTTTTTCTTCGACCGACAGAGCGACAGCCAGCTCCTCGGGCTGCTCTGTGGCGGACAGCAGATCTAACTGCTCGGGCTCCTCCAGCTCTAACCTTTCGGGCTCCTCTGCGACGGCCAGAACATTTAGTTGGGAGAGGCCTTCCGCTGTTTCCTCGAGGCATTGTAGCACAGCCAATTGCGGGGTTTCTTCCTGACCCTCCTGACCCTCCTCCCTTAGAGGCTCCTCAATGGCCGTCAGCACAGCCGTTTGTGAAGAGTCCCCGATTTGCACCACCTGACCAATGTGCAACTCTTGGCCATCGAACGGCGTGGATGCTCCCGCTGGCATCAGGTAGGAGACGGCAAAGTTTTGGTTGTTGCTTGGAAAGCTGGAGACCGAAACGCCCTCGGAGATATCCACTTGACCACCAGTCCACGCCTGGTCCATAAAGCCGGATTCCGTGGTGTCTGTGGTGCCGCTGGTAAAGATTAGCTGCTCGGAGTGAGCCTGCAGACCCATGCGTGAGCCCGTTGGCAGCAGGGGCAGCGGCGAGAAGTGACCCTGCTCGGCTGTGGCCGCCGCCTCCAGCTCAATGTCGCTGATGGACAGCTGCTGGTGGTGCTCGGGCAAATGCTGTTCGTATGGTATCTCGGGTGTGGTCGCAGCTGTCGTGGGCGGCGTCTCTGCGGGCAACGAGGAGGGCTTGTCCTTGAAGAATTGCAGGTCCGGCTGCGGCAGGAAGGTATCACGCATGTCGTCGTAGTTGGATCCCTCGCGAATGAACTCTTGCGTGCTCTTCGGCGGCAGCTTGATGCGCGGCAGCAGCTCCAGCTCCCTAACACCCACCTGGGGACGCAGTCCCGCCAACTGAGCGTACAGCGAGGATTGCAACAGGTGGACGCACAGAGTCTTGTAGCAGAGCAACTGCAGGGCCATGGTCCGGTTCTCTTCGTAGGTTTTGAAGTCGCAGCACTCCTCGCACTGCGTACAGCTGGGAAAGAGGCGCTTCTTGCCCCGCAAGCACAGGCGGCACACGTTGTGCTGGCAGCGCTTCCCCTTGGGCGAGTACGGGTCCATCAGCAGCTGGCAGCACACAACGCAGGAAAGCAGGCGGCGCAGCTCACCAATTCCAGAGTTCAGCTCGTCCACACGCCGCTTGGAGAGGTCCGAAGCGGAGCGCAGAGAGATCCGCGTCACCTTCAGGTAAACGGACATCGCCGACATCGTGTCTCTATTATATATTTATGTCGGAGACTGTACCAATGCCGGGTGTTTGTTTACCACCCCAGAAAGGGCGGAGACTCCGCTGGCCCAGGCACCTGGCCACAGATCACGCAGCAGTGCAGATGCTTCGCTGTCCTCGCTGGCTAGCTCCTAGCAGCTCCCCGCAATTGAGCGCTCTTCCTTCCAGTTGAGACTTCAGCAGCACATGCTAGATTTTTCGCGATATTTCTCTTCGTTTTCACAAGAAATTGACTTTTCACAAGCAGCTCTTCGGGGGTTTCACTTTTCCGCTGATGCTAAGGCTTAACACTAATTTTCACGTGCAAAAAAAAAAAAAAAATTGGTTTATGTTTATGTTTGGTCTCAAGTCATTGTTAATACGTTAAATCACTTAAATGTTTAACAATTATTAAGACACAAAAAAAAAAAAAAAAAAATACCCAAGCAACAACGGTGGTGAAGCGAGCGAAGTGTGTGAGATGGGAGAGCTCCGATAGCCACCAATACGCCATATCGATATTTTTCAGAAAGGCTTTCGATATTTTGTTGTCGATAGTCACGTTTTTAATTTTTGTATATTTTTAAAAAATAACAACAAAATCTTAAATATTTAAAAAAATGTTTTTTTTTAAAAAAAAAAAAAAAAAAAAAAAAAAATAGTTTTTAAGGGGTTTTTAGGTTAGGAAAAAAATAAATTATTTTTTTTTTTTAAAAAATATTAATTTATTTATTTTAAATTTTAAAAAATGTGGATTTTTAAAAAAAAAAAAATTTTTAAATTTTTTTTTTTTTTTTTTTTATATGTAATGTTATTTTAAATAAATTTTTAATGGTTTTTTTTTTTATTTTTAAATTTTTTAATATAATTTATTTAAAATAATTTAATTTTGGGGGGGGGGGGGGGGGGGGGTTGGGGGGGTTTTTTTTTTTTTTTTTTTTTTATAGGGGTTAATTTATTAATATATTTTTTATTATATTTTTTTTTTTTTTTTTTTTTTTTTTTTTTTATTTTATTTTTTTTTAAAAATTTTTATTTGGGGTTTTTTTTTATTCATCCCTTTTTTTTTTTTTTTTCTTTTTTTTCTCCCCTTTTTTCCTTTTTTTTTTTTTTTTTTTGTTTCCCCTTATTAATTTTTTATATTTTTTCTTTATTTCCTCTTTGGGAAAATTTTATTTTTTTTTGTTCCTAGCTTTAAAATAAAAAATAACAGTCTTGCACGGAAAATATTTTAAGGTGATTTATACATCGATGTGTGTAAAAAACACTTAAAGGACAATGCAATATTGTTTTTATATTGATATTTGTTTTTATACACTATCGTTAAATATGTAAAAATGTAAATGTGTAATTATTGTATCTTGTTTCCTGGTAAAGACACAATTTGCATTATTTTCCCCTTTAATTTCTTAATGTACACAAAGAATATATTTTTGCGGTGAATAATTATCAAGACCAATTTACAAGCCATAATCAAAGTTTAATCAAATCAGCAAATCAGTTAGCGATAAGCAACAGAAAACCCAACTAAACTCTTATTCTTATCCTGCACTTAGTTCTTGACTAGCCAGTGCTCCAAGATGTTGCTCGTTGGCGCCCAGTGCAGTGGCTCCTTTATCGGGGCTTCAGCAAAGCCCGCTCTATGGACATCAATACTGCTGCTCGGTAACGTATCAGCAATCAGCAATTTGAATTCCCCACTCTACGCGCCTCTCATTGCATCCGTCTTTCATTCACTTTTCTCTCATTTCCCTTCGTCTCTTGGAGTCTGCGCCTTGCTTTGCATTCTCTGCTGGATTATTGTTATTGCAGTTCATTTGCTGCATTCGGTGAAAGTGGAAGTGCATCCCATTTAAATAACAATACAATACCCACTCATTCGCACATAACAACACTCGTTAAATGCTAAAAAAAATAAGTAAACAAATTCATATTGCCTGGTCTCTGTCTGTGTGTGCGATTCGTATATCATATACATACAACAAGTAAATAAAAAAAAGGTAAGAAGGAAGCCATTGGAGCTTATCTATCTATCATATTATGCCCTCTGCGCGTCCCATTGTTCAATTATGGAATATTAATGCCATATTCGCGTCCACGTCCACTCGCAGTGCTCGTGGCCCTAATCGATGGCGCTGCTTTGAACGCCAGCAACTACTATCAGTACCGGGTGGTGGATGAAGAGCACGGAACGCCGGCGGCCATCGTGAACATATTGCTCCAGGACCGGGACATAATGCGCGCCTGGGGCACCAATCTGACTGCCATTACATGGGCCCACGCGGTCAACAGCCAGCAACTGCTGGACGAGGCCCTAGCAGGTAGGGGAGCAGCTGCTTCGTGGAGCCACCACAAATCTGATAAATCTGCATTCTTCCTTCCAAAAGGTGACATTGACTTCATTGAGGCGGACATAGTTCTCGGCAAGCTGAATGGCGAGGGCGAGGACATGCCTGTGATGGCCCATCCGCCGGCCATCATCTCCGATCTTACGTTGGCGGAGTTTCTCAACCAGATTATGGATTTTAACCGGGATCATGAGGGCCAGGAGAAGGGCGTCAAGCTGGACTTCAAGTCCATCGAGGTGTTCGAAGGGTCCCTCGACATCCTGGACGAGAATATTCCCAATGTGAGTGTTGATTGATGTTACCTCTTCCCCAATATAAAATTCACCTTCACCCTTCTTCACCAGATGACTTACCCCATTTGGATAAACGCCGACATCCTGAGTGGTCCCGTGGAGCAAAACAAAACCGTGCCCGTCGATCCGGATCGATTCTTTGCCGGTTGCATGCGCTATAAGCAGGCTGTTCTCTCCATCGGCTGGACGACCAATTGGGGCGCCGACTTCCGGGACGGCGAGTACACAGAGTCGCAATGTGAAGGCATGCTGGAAACATTGAGCGCCAACAATGTGCTTTCCACCGGTCAAGGCATCACCTTTCCGGTACGCGCCGGCATAGCGGCGAATAGCGAGGAGCAGCTACACCGACTGGTGGCCGCCGTCAACGAGACCAATGAGAGCACCCTGACCATTTGGTCATCCGCTGGCGACTACGTGGACGTGGCCAAGCTGCGTAAGCTAATATTCGGCTTTGGTGTGGAACGCGTCTACCTGGACGTGCCTGAGGAATTGGCCTCGCAGCTGGATCTGGGGAATCCCGGCAACGGAGCCAGCACCTTGAAGTCCCTCTTTAGTTTCGGCTTCATAAGTCTCTGCTTTTGGGCCGTGTCCAGCTGGCTGCAGCGCGGGTCTAATCGTTTTTGATAGGTTATTGAGTGTGTTTGTAATAAAAGCTAAACTTTCATGAATTATCTTGTTTATTCTTGCACGGAAAATTCAGCAATATCCAAGGGGACATAACATTTCATTAAATTGTTTCATTTTTCAAGGGAAATATTGTGGTATTAAAGTAGGAAAAAGATATTATAATAAAAAATATTTTTTAATATCTTAAATCTCTGATAAAAAGTTAACTGGGATACATTTTTGTATTTCTTCTCTCCTTAAAATATAATAATAATAATAATAATATATTTTTGGAAATGGTCAAGTGGTATCCACAACAATTTGTATTGATTTTAAGTTGACTTTATTTTCATGATATGTTTGGAATTAGGTGGCATATAAAACAGTCAAATATATACATACTTCAATTTTGATTTGGTTTTTATTCTCTTCTTTAAATTCAAATTTATCTTAAGGAATTTTCGGAACATTTTCCGGGGGTTCACAGCTGTGCTCTTCTATGATCTAGCTTACATTGATCGATATTTGTACATAGGATATGTGAAATCTTTGCAGGTGAAATTTAAAAAGACCTATCTAAGAGTGTGAGCAAGTAGGCAAAAAATATAGCTCATCTTCTTAATGTTTTTTTCTACAAGTTCGCTTTATCACTTCATCATCTCGGCTTATTTAACACTAAAATATCGATCTACGAATTACAAACGTTAGCCGAATTATAGTTAAAATATATGTATAAATACTTTGGGCATGCGCAGTTTCAACTTCAACAATTTTTTGGGTAAATGGATGATGGGTAGAAAATGGGAAACTTAACGACTCACTATATTTTATAGATAGAAGCTTAAGCCTACTAAAAAATAGTTAATGACTTTTGCTTGGGTTCTCTGCTGTTTTTAATCCTCTTATTTTTGGCACTAAACAATAAATAATCTTATTAATCTCTCTCGCTGTCTGCAGAGGGAACTCCTAAGGCGGATGGGAGGGAGTGTGTGAGTGGGAGTGGTAATGTGGTGATTAAAGTGATTCAAGTGATGTGGATCTGGCTCAATCTCCTCCTGGGGGGGATGGCTAAGGCAAAATGGCTGCTATATAAATTAGTCTTAGGCAGATGATCGTAGGGGGCACCGCCAGAAATGCGTTATGCCAGCTCATGTATTATCTAACTATCACATCGGGCGAGTCCACGCTGATCAGTCGTTCCCTCTGCGAGCTCTCGGCGGCGACGCCAACGCTCGCCTCCTCCTCCCGCAAGCCGGAGTCCCGCCTATAGTCGAGCAGGCGCACTCCAACGCGCTCGTTGCCGGACGCACTAGTGTTGGTGCGGAAAAGCTGTGCCACCGGAGCCGTTGCTCCTGTTGGATTCACGCCAAAGACAGTGAGTGGCCTCAGAACACTGGCCTTGGCCTTGGGATCGCTGTGACAGAAGTGTGTCACCTGCCGCGTGGGATACCAGCAGGTGCAGATGAGGCCGCCGGCCAGCAGAATTCCAGTTACGATCTGTCCCAACAGGACAATCAAAGGCACCAGCGCAATGTCGGCGGCGATTTCCTCCGTGACGCGAACGCGTTCTTCGCACCATAACATGGGAATCATCAGCTTTGGAATATTGTCGTAGATGCTGAAAAAAATAATAAAGAATATGATTTAATTAAAAATTCATAATTAAATCTCAAGTCAGTTCACTCACCTTATTCCCTTCACCGGTTCGATGTAGTAGTTGGCTTGAAAGCCGCCGCCCACGTCCATGGGTACGCCGGCATTTGGCTCCAGGGTCATGAAGAACTCGTGCTTCTCGCGTTCCGGCTGCAGACCCTCTAGATCCTCCAGGAACCTGGGATCCGCTTTATAAAAGTGTGGGTATGACATGTAGACCGAGGCGTTGAAGGCACAGCGACTAATGTCGATCACGCCAATGGACGGGCACTTGCCGTCGACGCAGTAGCAACTCGACTCCGGGTAGAGGGTACCGTTGTCCACGGCATGTTCGGTGCCACTGTACTTGTAGGCCGTCACACCGTGCACCGTCACCGTTTCCGTGTAGTCCAGGGGAACGGCCCGGCACATCTTGGGCATGTACATATAGACGCTATCGTTTGTGCTCAAATTGGGTGGAAAGAATTCACCCATGGAGCCGCGCACCTGACCGCATGTACCCTCAAAGGCGCCCGTGTGTGTCATATTATTCCATGTGTGAATCTGACCCATTTTGGCAATATCATCGGCCCCAGTGAACATATTTATGTCGCCGTCGAAGCTCGTGCTGCCGTTGCGTGGATACTGAAAGCCAACGCGAACATACGGCACATCATCGGGGCGTAGAAACTTGCCCAGCTTAATAAATGGATGTTCGTAGCCCTTGAAGAGCATTTCGTCGGCGGTTCTTGTGACGGTCACCTGCTGTCCATACATTCGAATGGCAAGATTGACACCCGCTCTGCCCACCCAGCTATCAGCGGCCCGTTTGGCAGCAATCTGTGAAAAGAACTGGTATTAGTTACAAGTTTTAAAGTTAGAAACTCGTCTTTTGGGGCACTTACATGTGTCACAGTGTTGACCTGCGTTATGACATCCGACAGACTGCCATTGCTCCCGGCAGCGTCAAAGTAAAACCAGGACTTTTTGTGAAATGACACCGAATCGTTCTGGCTGTGCCAATCAATGTCCACCTTGTCGGGACTCTCCCTAAACCGATACGGACCCAGTTGCTCGAAGCGAGGCTTCTTGCCGGATCCCACATAAAAGTCCTCCGGATTCGTCCAGTTGAAGATGTAGACATCAAAATTGAGCGGCAGCGGAGAGATTTTCCAGCCTTCGTATGATCGTGATGTGGGACTCAAGGCCATTTCCTACAATTGAGAGCAAAAAATATATATTATAGGGGATAAGCTTGAACCGATTGATAATTGACGATGATCAATATTAAATGATGAACGATTTACATAATTTGTTTGTTATAATTGAGGATAACTGGTTGGCAATTAATTTAAATATCGTGAGTTCGTTGTGCAAATTTGTTATTGAATATCTACGATGTACATATGGAAACCCCGACCAAAGTTCAAAAGTGATCTGTGCAATTGGTAGCGGCTCGATGGAGGTTTCATAATTGCTACAGAGGGCTTTTGCTTGTGCACATTGAAAATTGATGGTCTATTTAAGCAATAAATGTATTTATTTATTTTAGCGATAACTATATGCGAGTTTGTTAAATATTCGCATTTACACAGCGAGCCAAAAGATGATAGTTAAACAAGAAAGGAAACTAACTTCGGCAAGTCGAAGTTTAAATACCCTTGCAGTAAGTAGAGGAAGAAAAAAAATGTACTGACATAAGGTAAATATTGCGAGCGAAAAATGTTGCGAGCGAAAAATGTTGCGAACAAAAAAATGTTGCGAGCGAAAAATGTTGCGAACAAACTAAATGAATTTATATATATATTCCTATAGCAGCTATATGATATAGTGGTCCGATCTTGATCAAATTAAAACCGAAATTCTAAAATATTACAAAATGGCCATATCTCAAATTATATGAAAATATATTGAAAATTGGCATAGTTATAATTTTTTTCCTAAAAAATTTCCGATCGTTCCTATGGCATCGTCCGATCCGGCTCGTTCCGACATACATTTATAGTAGTTAGAGCATATAGAAGACTATCTGCAAAGATTCATTCAAATAGCTTTAAAACTGAGGGACTAGTTTGCGTAGAAACGTACGGACAGACGGACAGACAGACGGACATGGCTAGATCGACTCGGCTGTTGATGCTGCGGTGCAAAATTCGGACTAAACTTATAATACCCTGCAAGGGTATAAAAATAAAATTAAAGGTGTGTAAATGCACTTAGAACTAATAGAAAAGTGTGCTTAGTGAAAAAAAATTGAGATCAGTTTTTAACCATTTTTAGGTATATTTAATTGGTTGATAATTATATTAAAATTCCCTCGCCAAATTACTGCCACAAACTGAGCACCAGTTACTACATTTCTATCGTTTTTTTTCGGATCTGACATGGTTAGATAATGTGTTCCTCGTAAAATAATCTATAGTTCGAAAAGTATTTTACCATAGCAATTTTTGGTTCCTTTTTAATGTTCCTCGAACTGTTTTTAATCAGATATTGGGAGCTTCACAAATAAGTCAAGTGCGTGTGATCGATCGATAGCTTGAAAAAATGCGTCTTAAAAATATATACATACATAGAATAACCTTTGAAGGAAAGCCTTTATTGCTACAAGTTCGTTATTAACAAATGAAATGCAATTGGAACTTTGTAGAAAATCAGGTGCTAGGTTAGGCGATTACACGGTTTCGGTGAGTGAGGAGGTGCTATCAGCCATCAATCATTGTAAGCCACAAAATGGCAGACTTAACGATCGTCGATCGGGGATTTCGAACACTGGGCCACCATTTTTGTTTTTTGTCCATAACCATATATAATCTTTATAATTGGAACAGCGACTGGACTACAGGAAATGACTAAACTGATAGTAGGAAGGGAATTCGAACCGGGCTCTTTTTCAATGATGGCAGAAGAAGGCCCTAGTACAAAATCCCAATAGATTATGTCTGTCTGGAATATGGTATCAGAGTGGGAACAGGTGTTCAGATAGTCTGGGCCAGGTGTGGGTTACATGCCAGCTCTGGGTGGCTAAGGCCATTTATGAATGTTTCGCTTTATATATTTATACGTTCATATATACATATGTATGTATATATAGGGAGTAAAGAGCGTTGGTTAATCGAACACATTGTTATCGCTAAATGGGTTATTTTTCAGGTTTCTGATAAGATAGCACCCCATTGCAATTTTCCCGAAACCCCAAACTCCTAAGCAGTGAGCCTTTTTCAATGGCATTTCCGCCTCGCAGGCAACATAATGAAAACATTTAGATTTGTTGGATTATTGACCCCGTGAATCACAGCGACAGGTGCGCCCTTTTTGATAATTCCAATTAATCACTTACTAATATTAGTCGAGTTGCCAAAAAAAAGAGAGAACTTTAATGACTCAACCAGTAACACCTGGCCATACAAATTTGGCAAATTGATAATTTTATGATTGATGATTATTTTTGAAACAGAAATCGATCATTTAGCGTATCTTCTTTCTTAGTTACCCGTAATGTATGTGAGGAAATTGCAGGATACTTAATATCTTGCACTATTTACTGGTTAAAGCAACAAGGTTAACAGAATAATGCAAATGGACTGTCTGGGATGAAAAAATATATAAAATATTTCACAGTTCCACGCTCTCTCAGTTCATTGTACTGGAAATAATAGCGAAAATAAGCGAATTTCATGAGGAGCTTCAACTCTCTCCCTTGACTAAGCAGTCTCTGGATATATTATACAAAGAACATAAACCCAATGTTGGCATTAACATGCTAATTAAAAGCACGTACAAAAGTATAGGTACTCCTAATGTGAGATCGTAAAACTGTTTTACAAACTTATCGACAGCTTTATGATACTCTCTCTCTCTCTCTACCGGTTTGAATATATATTCCTTCGCCCAAGTTGTCCTATCTTATCGCCTGTTGGCTTGGGGTGATTTTTATTGAGCGAGCCACCTGCAAACACTCAATTTTCCAGCCGAATTTTCGATCAATTGCCTTCAATCAATGGAAGAAATGACTTTCCGACGGCCAAATGGTATGCAAATGACAAGTGAGCCCCCAACCTCGACCAGTTGACCTTTGGGGCCGCGTTCGCCAATTTGACGGCTCGCCAATCTTGACTCAAAGGTTTCGAGAAATCGATGTCGAGATAAGATCGGTTCGATTGCAGGTGCTCATAGATGAAGGGGGGAGCATAAGGAGTATGTACTAACCTTGCCGCGCATGCGTGTAAACATCTCGATCCAGTTGCGGAAGAGATAAATCCCAATGGCAATGCAAAATATACCCAGAACGACGATTCCCAGCCGGGCACAATGACGCACTCGTGATGTCATCTTCGTAGTCTCTTCTGTGTCTGATGGTGGTTATATGGGGGGTTGATATGTTGGTGCCGGCGAATCGAGGATGATGATGTTCTATATAGAAGAGGGGCGTCTTCCTCGGCCGATCTCTTGCGTCGCACTGAGTGGAGCCCTCGGCGCGACTACGTTCCCGTTATTAGCGTCTAAATGGCGAAAAGAGAGAGAGAGAACCAGTATGAGCAGAGAGTATAGTGGTGGTATTCGCTGGGCTTATCGCTGGGCGAGGAGGCCTTATCGCACGTTCCGGGGCCAGCAGGCTCGACACCCGATTTCCAGGAGATACCCGCAGAATTCCGGCTCTGTGAGAGACGGAGAGCGGTTGGGAGAGATAAAGAGCCGTGCGACGATCACGCGCCGTCTAAACTGCGTTCCCTTGGCGTTGTAATTAAACACATTTTCTGTCTAAATGTAATAAAGTTTTCACTTCAAACTGGTCAAACCGCAAAAAAAATACGTATAAAGTGAATACCTACAACTGTCATGAGTGCATGTTCAACGTATAAACATACATAGGGCTTGAAAATACAGTGGGGTTTGAAAATATATAACATAAATATATATATAACACCCATATATGTATAATGGGTTATATTTATGTATAAAACTTAACATACATACACTGTATTTTTAGCCAATTAGCGAATATTTTCAACAACCTTGTTGCTAAATGACTGAATCAAGTGACCAAAGGCACCTTTACTCCTCTAATCGAACTCTACAAACTCTCTTTAATTTTAAGAAATCTATCAACATTAATTCATCAAACCCATGTTTGACTGTACCTCACATATAGAATACAATTAATTGCTTAAAATACACAAAGTAACGTATAGTATTTTTGGGGGTTGCTTTACATTTCGACACCTGTCCTTAGGGCTGCGTTTTAATATATTGGATGGTTCAGTTCCATTACGTCAGGCTTCAACAGAGCATGAATTAGTTATCAATTCACAAAATCTAATTGCAGACTATGTACATATGTGATTTTCTAAATTTAGTAAAAACGAATGAAACGAATGCTGATTAGCCAGCCACGCTTAGTCAGAAATATGAGTTGTGTTTTGTCGGAGAAATGCTAGCTAAGCCCTACATGACCCCGTTAG
This sequence comes from Drosophila bocqueti, assembly GCA_018151655.1. Classification (NCBI taxonomy): domain Eukaryota; kingdom Metazoa; phylum Arthropoda; class Insecta; order Diptera; family Drosophilidae; genus Drosophila; species Drosophila bocqueti. The sequence continues at coordinate 801,062 of JAECXF010000149.1, read as the reverse complement.
CTATTTTCGACAGAACTAGATCTTGACGGTAATTAGGGCTGTTAGCCAAAAAGGTCAAGATTTCAAATGATTTCAATTTGAGGTCAGGTTAATGATTTCCTACTCAAACAATTACAATTTGTTTTTAATATTCACCAATATATTCCCCATAAATGTTTATAGAAATTACGAAATACTCGTAAAGGCTAGTACTTGAGCACTTGACAGAAATTCCTCATAACTATAACCAATAACTATAGCCTATTCAGCAGCTTTTAATAACTAAACACCAACACACTTCTGAATACTAAGAAAAACTAAAACGAAAAAAAAAGAGTTACTCCCACCATTTCGTGTGCTGACTCCGAACTTCAATATTATCGATGTTTTCAACGCGAACTTGGGCAATGTGGAAAGTCCGTGATTCACTGCGGCACATTCCTTGGCTCTTTGGTTCTTTGTTGTTTTTATTATAATGACTATTTTTGTTTTGATTCGCGACTGGGCACTGAATTGGGAGAAACACGTTCACCTTTCCATGGCCTGGCACAACCATAAATGCGTAATGCGCAGGGCGTGGGTTGTAAGTATACACTGTACTTGTGGTTGTAGTAGGAACGGTTTACACCTCTTAGAGCTGCTTGACAACCGCTGGCTGAGTGGCATTTTGGCCTTAGTTACGGCCATTATTATTATTGTTATTATTGGCGATAATTCGAATGCACAAACACACACGTATGATGTATGTACATACATATGTACATTAGGCGACGGTCGATGATTTATTTTGTTATTAATGCACACGTAGCGAGGTTAAGAGAAAAACCCGTTTTTGCCGTCGCTTGCTCCCAGTTTTTGTGGTGCTTTTTTTCTGGTTTTTGGTGTTATCTGTCAGCCACACCCTCCCCCAACCGCCCGCTCGTGCGCTCTGATTATTCCGCTCATCAGATTATGAACTCCATAATCATTTGTTCAAACATTAATCACGCAAATTTTGGGCCCTCTATTCTCTATTGAACGTGAAATAATAGCACTGCAAATATCCTTGAACCTCGCCACTTCCGCAACCTGTTGACAGTGTTTTTTGTGTATGAGTCTGCTCTGTTTGCTCTTTTGGCCTAAAAATAAAACCGCCGCCGCACAGTGCAATGTGCCAACAAAAATACACACACAAACATACAAACATAATTTATACACGCGGGAGTATGTACATTTTTATGTATGTATGATGTACAGAATGTATTCATGCAAATTCTGCAATTTCATCACCATGCGTCACTGTTCTGGAATGCGTGTCATTAAGTAAACTCCACTAAAAAATGAAGTAAGAACTGTTATGGCTGCGGCTGATGCTATGTATTTGTTTAACAACTTATCTGACGAGGAAGCAGAGAGCAGTAAAAATATAAAGAAAAGACAAAAACGCGGCACGTTTAACTCTCTCGAGTTTGCGCTCTTTTCTTGCAGCACTCGCTCTCTCCCTTCTCCGTCTCTGTCACTCGCTTGGAATTTTGTTGTTTTTTTATGGTTTTCTTACATTTTCCTGCAGTTTATGAACACCATTACTCTTTCACTCGGGCGCCGCGCGTGTATTGATTCACTTTCCTCCGGCGGGCGACACGTTTCTAGTTTCCCTCGAAATATCTTTCAATTGATATCAGTTTTAATTGCAGCGGCGGTAAATATTGCGCGAAAACGACGCCAATGTCTGAAAACGTTTTGTTTTTGCGTCGTCTTCGTTGTTGTTGTTTCAGCGGCGCGTTCGATTTATATTCGCCGTCTCGCTCCCACTCGCACTGTTCCGCGAGGAGGCGACAACCGTTAAGTCGGCTCTTGATCTTGAAATAGCGCGCTCGTACGAGAACGAACGTGTCTGTGCGGCGGCCTGCTCTGCGACTAAAGTTAAGTATTGTGAAAAAGTCGCCCGCCAGCGGCAATTATTTATTCTTCATTAAGAGCCGATACGCAGCCGGCAGCGGTGACAGTCGGATACCCTCTTGCGCTCAGTGCGAACAATGTTACCAGATAGTGTGTGTCGAATGTTCTACTACAGTGTGTGCCATCACTATAATATTATTATGGGGAAACAAGAATAAAACAATGGAGTTTTTACAGAAGAAGTGAGTAACTTAATCACCATAAACTACATAATACACAACAAAGAATTAAATATACAAAACTTAATAAATCAAATTATCGATCGGAAGATTTTAAAATTTTTATAAACTAATAAAATGAACTCATGTACCGCACCGGTTGCAGGGTATTATGAGCATAATTGCTCTCACGCGCTCTCTCCCGCTCTTTGGCTCTCTTTGCTCCAAACCGGTTGCCTCTTTTGTAGGGTAAACATTTTCTTGAATCGGGTCTGAAACGGCTCAGCAGAGGCGATGCAGTTCAATGCTAATATAATGCAATTCATACATATTATTTCCACACAATTATTTATGGGCGTGTTGGATTTTCTCCCTTGGACTTTTAGTTGACTAAGCGATTCAGGGCAACAGGCGATCCCGGCTACAATAGTTAAACTACAAAGGGTAATTTTAAAGGCAGTTTTCCAAGGCACCGAATTTTTAAACACCATTTACCTTTTATTGGAATAGAGCTGTTTCTAAATTTAATTTGAACATTACTCGTTAAGATACAGTTACCGTGTTAAGTGTGACTGACTTCCCTGCTTTGAATATTATTCGTCTTAAACATTTTTATAAATTAGTTGTCAAAGGTAGGCGATAAATATTTAAATGCCAGTTTTTATATTATATATGTACATATACATATATTTTTTTTACCCCACACACTGAAAAACCTGTACACACTAAGCAGGTTAAAACCCTGCGAACTTAACCCTACGACTTGACTTAACCTTAACCCAAAGCCCTTAGTGGGCACAACCCGTCAACTCCTTGGTCCCAACATATTGCCGTCCATTTAGCAGTGGCGAATCCTCCACTCCATTGCTCTTCGTTGGTTCAACAGAGATCCTGTTAGTCTCCAAGGCGTTGATCTCGATTTTGTGGATCAGACGCTTCTGCCAGAACAGTTGGTGTGGATACCAGAACACCATCAGCACGCCCAGGACAGCTCCCAAGATGCAGCAGGTCTTGCCGATCGTCTCGAGGATCGGCATAAGCTTCAAATAGCCCAGGAGATCATCCGTGAGGTGAACATTGTAGTCCGCCCAAATCAGTGGGAAGAAAGTCTTTCGCGCGTTTCGATAGACCCTACAAATGTTGAAATTTACAATTATTAAGGATAAAAACTCGATGTTGGTTTATTAATATGAGCTTACGATATGTATTTGGGCTCCACTAGTAGGCTGACCATAATGCGCGCCTTGATCTCAAGCATCATGCCCGTCTTGGGCTCTAACACCATGACCATCTCGTGGCGGTCCTTATCGGGCTTCATGCCCTCCACATTCTCCCCGTAGTACGGATCGGCTCTAAAGAAATGCGGATAGGAGACGAAGACGGGCGCTCCGTACCAGCAGGACGATATATTTAGGAGACCAGATCTCACTTCTTGGCAGTTTTCCACGCAGTAGCATCTATTTTCCGGATTCTCGGTACCTGAAAATGATGAATAAATTAAGGATCAGTTTTAAGATGCAAATGAAACTTTAATGTCTCTCACCATTCGCAAAGTTACGGGCACTTCCTCTGTAGACGTATGCTTCCACGCCCTCGAAGATTGTGGTGCCCGAGTAGTCCACTTGCAGTTCACGGCACAGATCTGGCAGGAAATAGGAGATGGGCCTGCCCTTAACCAGTGGAATTGGATGGAACTCCCCGGTGCTGCCCTTTAGGGTACACCGAGGACTGGCTTCCGTAAAGTTGTTGTAGCGCCATCGAGCTATTTGGCCCAGCTTTTGGAAGTCATCTCGCCCAGTGTAGACGTTGTGGTGGCCGTAAATCTCCATACTGCCATTGCGCTGCAATTAGTTATCAATTAGTGTATTAGAAATATTCATTTAAACACAATAATCAATCACAATAATCAACCCGACCTAACAACCAGATTAATTAATTAATAATTCATTTAATTAATTGTTTTCTGTAAGACTGGCTCTTCTGGTTCTTATTGTACTTACTGGATAACCGTAGCCTAGCTTTTCGTAGGGGAAGTCCACCTCCGGCACTAGGCTAGGTGGCACCAACCTGCTCATCTTGAACAGTGGCGTGTCGAATCCGTCGAACAACCATTCGCCAGCGCGCCGTACCATTGTGTGCTCCTTGCCGTACACGGTGAGAGCCATTGACATAAGGGATCGCAGCATAGGACTCCACAATAGCATCTTTTTGTAAATACCCACGATGAGCACGTTTGGTGACACAATCGGATCCGAGGGTCGGCCGGCGCTGTGTTCCGGAACGAAATCGAAGCGACTTCGACGCATATAGGACACCGTGGAGTTGTGATCATGCCACTGGACATTGACCTTTTGCATTCGCTCCGTGAAAGCGATAGGGGCCAAGCTCCTCGAATCTCGGCTTTATACTCGGATCGCTTACGCTCTCTGAGTTTGTCCAGTTGAACATGTACAGGTCCACGGTTACATCCATCGACGGCGATTGCCACAGATCGGTGATAAAGGCTCCCGGCTTAAGCACCATAAACCACTCGAGCATCCAGCGCTCAATCATGTCCATGTATACCAATGCAGTCAGGCTACACGTAGCCAAGAGTATTCCCAGGGCACTTGTACGTAGAATTCGATTTTTTCCAATCATTGTGGCGATCGATAAGAGTTCGGCTTCTGTTGGATAAAATGAAATAAGACGTTAGTCAATTCAAATATCTAAGTACAGCAAGTCGTATTTTTCACTCCTAGGATTCGTTTCCTTATCGTTTTACGATTTGATTAGTGTAGTAATTTATAGTGTAGTGTTTTCAACTAAGAATTCACTTAATGTGAAAACTGGTCTAGTTATAAAGTACCGTAATTAATTGAACGTAGGTATTCAATTAACAACACTTGTTAAAATCAAGATTTCCTGCTTGCATCTGACTGACCATGCAAATTAGGTTAGGATAAGTGTAAACGCAAGAACAAACTGATTGCATTTAAATACAGGTCTTTTAGCATTTATCAATTTGTAAACAAGATTTGAATAGATTAACCTTTATTTAACGTGAAGGGAATTATTTATGTATTTTCTATTAAGGCAAAGTTATTTAACTTTCTTAAAATTTAACAGAATAACTTACTTCTTTGCATTAAGGTTTTTATTTAGTTTAAAGTTTTTTTTACATATCCGGATATTTAAATGACGTCATTTATAGAGAAATTAGTATTGTGTGATATATTATGATAATGATATATTCTGCGATCACCAGCTATATTTTCATTTAGTTAAGTCTCAATGGCTCTTTGAAAACTCACCTGGTTCTTGGGGGTTTTACTCGTTGTTTCTGAGCGATTGCGTTGAGGAGTACAGCTGGGCGTCTGAATTCTCACTCCCACTTCCTTATGTTGCCTGATCTGGATCTCTGATCCGAATCCAAGTCTACGACTCAGGTTGGAGGTTATCGGGAACCTCTGATAATGATAATGCAGAGCCAGCTGTAAGTCTTCCAGCAGAATCACTTCTTAAGCTTCTCGAGTCTCTGTGCTAACTATTTATATTTAATTCACTTTCGATCCTGACTAGTTCAGTGGACGCCGGTACGGAGGTGTTCGTAGTTCTTGGTCTGGTAGTTGCAATCGAACCGCTTCGAATGCCGTCTTGATAATGACTGAGCTGTCGATAGGAAAATATATTTTTTCGATGCGAGAAGACGGCTATATAGAACACAGAGAAAAAATAAACATAAATGTCGGAATAAAGAGATACTGAGCCTGAAAAAAGCCTTAATATATGCACTGAGAAATATTTTTGGAGTTTGTACAGGAAGAAATATAAAAATTAAGAAAAAAATATAGAGAAAACCTATAATATATCTCTGGATTTAAGAAAGGAATATTGGGTTAAAGGAAATTAAAACTTTCACGACAGAAAACGCTTTAGAATTTAACATTCAGTGTTCAATTTGTTTAATTTAATTAATCTTGCGTTGGCAACAATTTTTGAAATACTTATGTGATAATTCGATGCATTCTGGCATACTTTTTAATTTAACGATAACGTTTAAATAATGAAAGCAATTTATATGATCGACTACGAGAAAAGCGGTTAAATTACAAGGTTTTACTCGGAGTGTGTTACGGTTTACGATCGGTAAGCCTGTAAACTATAAAATAAGACGTATCGTATTCAGATAATTTCTTTCAGTGAACTTCAGTTTAGCTTAGTGTGTAAGTGTAACACTCCGGTTCAATAACTCCATATTCTGGGGTTATCATTCGACCACTCATTATCTCATAATTTCCCAAATCAAGTGCTTTACAAGTACTAAAAAGTTAACTTTAACCTGCGATTTAAAATATCGAGAAGTATTTCCTCGTTTTTTATTGGTTTTCTCGACTGGCATGCTTTTTGAGAGGTCTTGGTTTTGGGTTGATAAGTTGTGATAATGTTCGGACCCCAATTCCAAATCGTCTGCTCCCAATTGGCGATGGCTCAGGGCGATAAGGAGGTAAGACGCAAGGCAGCCTTCTATGCTATGCACTTCGGAAAATGTAGAAGGGTGAGAGATGTTGATTCCATGCTGGCTCTAATCAGCGTAAAATATATGACAGTACCTACAAAGAAAACGTCAATGTTTCGACAGGAGAAACCCTTATTACCAATCGATTTTCAAGATCAAATTGAGGCTTATATATCAAGTACCTTCACAATTCAAGTTTTTTATCGGTCATTGTGACATTTATTAGTTGATCTAAAGATAGGAAAATGATTGCTTGTTGGGTATTCCGAAGAATTTATAATTCAATATTTTGAATTCATTATAATTGGATCGATAATACGTAGCAGCATGTGGTTTAAAATTATAATAAAAAGCAATGCAACAGGGACAATTAGTTGATATGTGTGTGATAGCTAGATAAATGGATAGATAAGATGAATATAATAATAAATTGCAGGCTCGTGCGCAGTGGGAGGTCTACAGCACTAATTATATAAAAGTGCAAATAACTTGACTATTCATACTTAATTGTCAGAATTTGTTTTTTTAGTGCCAACATTTTAAAATATGGACAGCAATTAATATTGAAATTATTGATATGAATATTGGACGATTCCTGTGCACGGGCCTGATAAATAGTAAAAGCTTCCATGTTTATTAATTATTAATCGATTTGATCAGGTGAGAAACTGCAACAAAGTATTAACTAGTTGATTCTGTATTTTTTATCACACACACACAAGTTCCTATTATTCAGACTTGTTTCTTAAAGGAAATATAAGTAAAATCAGGGTAGAGCTGGAAAAACATCGATGTCTGTCACCATCGATGTTTTCGATTGTTTTGGAGCAAAACATCGATACTATCGATGTTTTTTCAGTTAAAAAATAATTTTTGAACGTTTCAACAAAATATATATTTTAAAAATATTATTTTTCCTCCATTTAATAATATGATAGTGAGATCAGAACTCATAGTTCTTGTTTAAGAATAATAATTTGTCCACCACATTCGGTTTCAGGGAGCATCTGCGGGTCGATATAATCTGACCCGCCTTGCTAAATGTTCTTTCGATTCCGTGGATGTTGCTGAATGCAAAAATATTTTGCAGCCAGTTGTCTTAATGGTTGCAATCCGTCGCTATTGATCTAAAAAAAAGTAAATTGTAGAGTAATATATTTTAGCTTATATACAAAATGATTTAAAAATGTTACCATCCAATAAAAAAGTGGATCACGATCCTCCGGTTCGTTTTCTTTCTCAAAATATCGTATGCACTTCTTGTGACAATTTATTTTGTAAGAAAGTAAATCTTATTTTTGGCTCAGATTCTTCGATTGGTGTTCGGTGGCGTTGGTGGAGCTGGTGGCAGGGCGTTGTTTTTGGATAAATACTGATGTATTTCTTGTTCTAAGGCCTTAGCCCTTGCTCTGCATTAGAGGCATAGAAAAATCCATCCTTTTTGAACCTGGGGTCCAAAGCGGTTGCGATTCTGGTCACTGTTCTGGTCTCATAATGCGAGAATCGTAACGGTAGTCTATTTTTAATTATATCAATAACCTTATGGCAAAACATCGAAAACATCGATGGTTTTTAGAAAATCATCGATGGTTGCCATACTTGCAAAAACATCGATAATATCGATGGTGCCATCGATTGTTTTCCAGCTCTAAATCAGGGTCGATAGAATAAATAATTAAGAAAATATGCAAAACGAGGGGAATTACTATTCTTTCTATTTGAATTTACTGGATGCTACAGACGCCACGAAACGGAGTTGCCGGATCAGCTGGGGTTGTGGCCACGGCTTACCTCTTTAGCAAAGTTAACCACCCGCAGGCATTTAAGAAATGCGTGCTACCTGGCAGCTTTCCCGTCAGCTGTTTCCCTGCAGTATAATACCAAATACCCCTCTTCTACGGTCACACTGCTCACTCTTTGGGAGCGGAACGGCGCACAGTGGCAGTTTAGATACTTTAGGGTTGCAAAAATCATAACTCTTAAACCAATTGAGATATTTTCATATATTTTTTTTTAAATGAAAGGTAGTTTTAGTACCTTTCGATTGAGTGGTCATACTATATGGTGTGATTAATAGTAGATTTTATACTCTAAAATTAACCTTTCATGAGTTATGATTTTTGCAATCTAGCGCCACTGTGCGTCGCCAAATCTCACCAGAGAGCGAACCCGAAGATCTCATTCTCTCTGCGAGAAAAAAAGCTGTTTTTGACTCGATATAAATCATAAAACAGCCTCAAATACTGAAAATAAAGCCACAAATAGCAAGTTTAATGTTTTTCCTTCTAATTGATACTATTTAAACGAATTTTAACAGTTTTTGGACTACTAAATTCTTGATTTGAAGCTATTTTTGGCTATTTTTGGCTATTTTCCTGGCTACAAAATGAGTATGAATTTGGTGAAATTATTAACATGACTTTGCGCATGAATTCTTACAGAGTTTTTAACAGAATTTTATATGGGAAATTTATCATGACTTTGCGCATGAATTCTTAACAGAGTTTTTAACAGAATTTTATATGGGAAAGTTAACAGGGCTTTGCTCATGGATTCCTTAGCAGAATTAGGTGAATAAAGTAAAGTAAGGGGAATATGTCCTCTCACTCGCACTCATGCTGGATTTTTGTATTTGCTCTGGTATTTTGTATTTGATCGTGACGTAAGCCTGTTTTTACTCTGAGTTGAAAGTATCTTTTGCTTGGGAAATCCGGGGTGGCAGATTGGGGCAGCCGATCTTTTTTGAATATGATAAAGAACATATTCAGGAACAACACCTCATACGCCAAACCCAAAATACACCAAAATAACATTTTTGGCATTCCATCAAAGTTGAAAAATAGGTGAAAAATTAGTACTTCGGTAAAACAGGTATGCCTGCACTTCCAAAAATATTATAAGTTCATTCTACCTTGGTTTTACCGAGATTTGATGACCCTTTCGATAGAGACCATAACCATGCCGGTCGGTTACATATTTTAGCTAAAAATCGACCTCAAAGTCAAAATTTTTCTAAAAAAGGACAAGTTTTTTTTGCAACCCAAAAGAGGTTCAACTTTGAACACGTGTAACTTCTAAAATACTGAACCGATTTGAATAATTTTTTTGGATTCAACCCTTTTAAACTCTTACCTGTCGAATGCAATAACAAATTTTACGATCCGTTGTCATCAAAAAGTTGATTTTTGCAATGTATCTCTATCTTTTGAGCCATTGTGCGGCTCGGGCTATAAAAGCGAAAGACAGCCACACAATCCAGACGCGCACATCCAAGCGAGTGATATAATAACTCTCGAGTTGCAGTGAAATCAAACGCAAACAACAAGTGGGAATCCAGGAGACCTGCCGGCATCTTGCATAATAACCGAATACTCACAACAAATCAAAACAAAATGCAATCCATGGCCAGGCAATCGGCGCGAGCCCTTCCCCAGCTGGGCAAGCAAGGTGTGTGTTTTTGTGTTTGTGTCTAGAGTGTCTCCTGTGCGCGATGCTAACGATCTATTTTCGCCTTTCCGAGCAGTGAGCTACCTGTCGACGAGCAGTGCCTGGCGGGCAGCATCCGTGGGCGGCAACGACATGGTGGTGGAGATCAAGGAGCCCAAGACGACGCCCTCGCAGAAGCTGATGGCCTTCCAGAAGAAGCTGCGCGCCAAGACGCCGCTGGGCAAACTGGACGAGTTCTCGCGCCATCCCTATCAGGAGAAGGAGCCCCTTAAGCCGTGGCCCAACCAGACGAATCCTTACACGGGCGAGATTGGCGGACCGGCCGGACCCGAGCCAACGCGTTACGGCGACTGGGAGCGCAAGGGCCGCGTCTCCGACTTCTAGTCCCCCAAAGAGTTCCTTAGCTAGTACTTAGGCTGTTATTTAAATGCTACCCACTAAGACTTGAAAGCAAAAAAGCAACAAAAATGTATACTTATAGTGTTAAAAAAAGAAATACAGAATATTTTTAAAGCTAAGCAGACATTTGTGTTTACAATGACTCGTGGTTGAACTCGTTCCAGCAAAGAAATCGGGTTGATTTGCATACTTTTCCCATTAGTTTGCCTGGATTGCTTACAATTGAAAATATAAACTTAAATCGATCCAGTTTTTGTTTGTTTTACGGATAGACTTTGTCTTCTCAAACAGATTGATTTAAATAGATTTACATATATAGAGTAACCCACATTGACAACCCACATCAATTATTATTATAATTACCTTTATTGCATCATGTATAAATATTAAAAAACCAACCTTACGACTTGGGCTAATGCTGCTCCTGCTCCAGAAGATCGGTTAGCAAGTGCTCGCTGACTTGCCACAGCTGCTGTTGCAGTGTGGCGCTCCTGGACAGCTTGCTGGGCTCACAGAAGAAACAATTGTTGAAGTACAGTCCGGAAAGGCCCGTCAGCTCGTTGGCTGTGGCGCAATAAATGCTCGTGGCGGCCGCTTGTTGCTAATGGAGCAGCGAAAGAGGGCAAATAATTAATGAAGGGTCGTGCCAAAGGGGGGGAGAGAAACACAAACCAGGGACTTGGTAAAGGGTCGCACTATGGCGAACAGCAGGCGATAAAACCAATAGTTGCGTGAGAGATCGGTGGATACCATATTGCCGGGATGTACGCTGAACACAGAGATACCTCGCTGCTTCCAGCGCTGCGAATAAGAGGGCACCAAGTTAATCAATCTGATTTCAGACCAAAATGAGTCTTGTCTCCCACCTGGGCCAGTTCCTGGGCGAACAGGACATTGCACAGTTTGGCATTGTTGTAGGCCATCATGCTCCAGTACTTCTCCGGTGGCGGGGACAGATGATGCACCGCCAGATTCTCCACGGGCAGATTGGCAAATCTGAAAGGAAGTAGTGGAGGTGGAGAGTTCTGTGATTATTATTGTACGTCGCATTTCTTTGTCCCCGGATCCACCCCGTCCCACTTCTTTGCCTTATACACACATCATTCAGCCGGGTGAACCCACTGGACTTTGCCCCCGCCTCGGTCGACAATCGCAAAACGAGTCTTGATTGGCATTGGCGCTGGCATAGCCGGCGTTTAACGCTCTTCATTAATGGGAGCCAGATTCAAGAGGAACAAAAACATAGCATCAGTGCAGTACTATGACTAAGACGGCGCGGACAATGGGCACAACAAGTGGTGGTGGCAGTCGAAACAAAAGCCAGACAATAAACAAGGACACTCGGAAATGAATACTGAACTCTGTCGGGTAGACCCTACCCCCGCCAGCCACGACAAACAAGGGGAAGCCCCTCTCAAACTTGGTCACGTGTAGCGCATGCGCCGGTCGCATACTCCCCGAGGATTTGGAGGAGCCGCAACATGACAGCGTTTCTACAGCACCTCGCGCACATTTTGGACTTTGGATTTGTTTTCATTTCGAGTATATGGAGAGTCTAGCTTGGGGGCGATGTAAAAATAACGTCGCAAAATGTATGCAAATTCAGTTTTATTTATAAGTATTGGGCCGCACTCCGGCATCCATGATAAATAAGTAGAACCCGTCTTCGTCTTACATATGTTGTGGTAGGCAATACTTGATGCATGTTATCTGGTCTGAATGAATACTTGCATATATTTAAATAACAGAAATACAAAGAACGTATCTGGTTTTTATGCAGTTGAGGGAAGTAAAAACGCAAAGTTGTTCTCTTAGTAGGAGTAGGTTTCTATACAAAAAAATTCTTTTAATTCAGAAATCATTACAAATAGGTATTTGTGAGATTAGTTACTTATTATTAAACAGAAAATATTTAAAACAAAGGGGAATCAGCTACAAATATAAATAACCTACAAAATAAATTTTACCTTCTCAATGCCTTAACTTGAACTTAAGTTAACTTTCCTAATCTTTTTGAATAAAATATTATGTAGATTTAATCAATTTATAATTCTAATGAATATTAATGGCATATACATTTGGAATAATATTAAATATTTATTACTTAAACGCCCAATTTGTACTAAACTCTTGTGCTTCAGTGCTTCACAAAGAATAAATTTGAGTATATTAAAAATTTCTGAGTCTGGTGGGAATAAATAAAATCATTTGAATTGCACAAAACAGCAAATCTGTTTATTTACCCTTCGAAAGTGATTATCAGTTAGCACCTAAGACCGATTGCTCCGCTTTTGACCCCAATAGGAACCGAGCGCAATTCATCATCACAGATACAATATCTTGAACTGGAACGAACTGTGTTTGGTGGCATACATGACTATCTGCGAGTACTCCGCCGAGTGGCGCACGCGACTCTCTGTGGCACGTTCGCCAGGCTAAGCAAGATACATATGTACATATCTGTGTATGTACTCGCTCTGTGAAGCCGAAAAAGTTGTACGTGCTGGAAAAAACGAACGCAGCAGATACGAAAACCACCTCTAAGAGCAACTACATAAAATCCATTTTCGTTCAATTTGGCTTCATGCTTCTTCCGCCGCTTCACGCGACCAGTTTGCCAGATGATTTATCTCCGACAGCTCGCACAGTGGGTCAGTCGTTCCCCCAAATTAATCAATCTAATTAAGCGAGTTAGCAGAGATTACCGCAATTGACGGGGGCTATTTTTGCCAGCATCAAGCATTATGGGGCCTTTGTCTCTTAAATTAATAAAGCCGGTATGGGTCTGGATCACTGTTTACACTTATTTTGGGTGTGAACATAAGCAAATTCGGTGGAGATTGATTCAGTGTGATTTTATTAAATTTTAAAAATTAAATAACTAAAATTATTTTGTACTTCTTTGATATAGCAACACTTCAAAAAAATGTATATTTTTCCTCTAGATAATGCTTTTAAATATTATAAACACAAATTCATATAATTTTAACTTTTGATTTTCAATGCTATATATCATATTTTATTGGTTTATTGGTTTATGATTTATTTATAAAAATCGATTTTAAATAAATTAATATGAAATAGGCAATTAAATATTTGAGGATCAAAAAGAATTGCACGTTTTATTTTATATGGGTTATTTTATAACCTACTTTTAAATGATTTTAACTCCTGACCAATTTGTAAGGGAATCCTTTTCCATAAATATTCAAAGTGATTTCTTATAATTTTCAAATAATTCCATATTAAAGTATTATGAAATATAAATTTGTATTTTAAACACACATATGTACATTTTACGTTAATATTTTCAAACGTTTCACCTCTTTCAAACGTTTTTCAGCTCACTGTGCTTACATCTGCACGTGAGGCTGATTGTTTTTATGTACAAATCAGTGAGGAAGGCATAAGGTTCGAGGGAGAGGGCTTTCGGTTTTGATAATACAATCACAGCTGTGTCAGCGTCATAATTGTTTTGATTGCTGTAGTGGCCTTTGTTTACGAGTGCGCAGCACTAAATGTAAATGAAACCGTCGCTGGCTGGTAAAAAAAAATATTTTCCAAGCCGAGTTCAACTAGGCTTTGCCTTGAAAAAAAAAAACATGAATTGTAAACAAAACCGCACGAGATGTACAGCAAACAGAAATAATTTTGGAAGACAACGCTACATCTAGCCGGCATGGCTGGGGAAATATGCATAGTTATTTCTGGCTGCGCCATGAATAGTTTGGCCCCAAAGCGAGAAAAGAAACCGGTCAGTCCAAAGTCCACAATGTGGAGGCAGAAAAGTGCAATCAACTCGCAAACAAATAAAAAGTACGACCACTTGAAATGCCAGACATGAATTTCTAATAGGAGATAGCGACTAGGAAATATCCACTATTTCTTATTTTATCTAAAGAGTATGAAACTATTTTGATTTTAAGTCTATGAGAAGACAAAGTGTTCAAAGTAATTAATTTAATAAAAATCCAATAAAATATATTAATCATATACTATTTCATGTTTTGCACAAACAAATTAGAAGTGGTTAAGTGATTTGACCCAATTCATAAATAAATTGCACTTTGAACCTTTGATAGTATTCAGAGCTTTGAACAATCTAAGTAGATTAACGCACCTATTCATACGTTCTTGTTATTAGTTTAAATATAAAAAGCAAGATACGTTTATCATAAATTAATTATTGCGTATTTGCAAGACTCTAATCATCATATACTCTAAATACCGGTTGCATTATTGTCAATTTCTTGCCGGCAAAAAATAAAAGTTTGGAAATTGAAACGAGATTTACAGTGCAGGCAATAAAAAGTGGATTTGCTTTAATATTATGTCTTTGGTTTAAATAATTCTATTTTTGGGATTGTTTTGAATAAAAACATCTTTTACAATTTTATATATTTGAATTATGATAGAAGTAATGAAATATAAAATATCATAAAACAATTTAAGAGATCAAAAATGTGTGCAGTGAGAGATCTTTAAAAAAATGTATTTTGCACTAAAATGTTTGGGGTATCGAAGTCGGGGACAACTTGGTTTCTGATGTGGAAAATATTTTCTAATTTATTCTCCCCTGTGATTGATCTATTAGCTGGGTTAAGAATATCAACTACATATATCGGGTGGCTGCAATAACGTCCATGGGCTTTATTGCACTGGGCGTTATTGCAGCCACCCAGCTATATCACTGTCTACTCCCTTCATTCTACCCCACTTATTTACGTGTTTAAATACTGAAATTCCAATTTACCTGTGCGATTCGGATGACAGAACCACAATTCGTGTTTTATAATCAAACAGCGTCTCCAGTTGCAATGTGAGGTAGAAATGGGACAGGTGCGAGACCTGGAATGTGGTTTCTAGACCATCGACGGTCTTGGTGTAGGGCAGGGCAAAGACGCCGGCATTCAGTATTAGATAATCAATGTGGCTACAGATAAGATTTTTTCATTATTATTTCCCAATATTCAAATGCAGATAGTTAAAGGCTTACTTTACGCTCTGCTTGATTTCGGCAACGAATTGCTGAACCGAGCGCAGGGAGCTCAAGTCCAGGGCTGCGAAACGACAGCGGGCACGGGCTGCCGGTCGCTCCTGGGCAATCCGTTCGATGGCAGCCTCTGCAGAGCTTCTGTTTCGGCAGGCGAATATGATCTCACAGCCGTGTTGGGCCAGTGAGCGAGCTGTTTCGAAGCCAATGCCACAGTTGGCACCCGTGATGAGAGCCGTGCGGCCATGCAGATCCTTGCCGTGTAGCACCTGCAGGGCGGTGGAGCAGGAGTCAAAGCGCTGCCGCACCTGGGCCACATTCTGCGTCGGCTCCTCCACGGCAAAGGCCAAGCGGGGATCCACATTCGTCCGCTGCTGCGTCTCCTTGTTAAGGAACATGCACCGCTTAGCCTGCTCATCGTAGTACTTCTCCCAGCCCAAGGGTAGCTCACCGGTGATGCGCTTGGAGCGACCTGTGCGCGGGTGCGTCCATTGCGACGTTTTATTTTGTTGGCTAATGGGAAAATAAATAAAGTATTAATGGCTGTTTTTATTACTCCACTTGACCTTTGCTTACTTCACATAGCAAACGGTGCCGTCGTCGGTCGCCCTCTCCTCCCAGCCGGGTGGCAGCTCATCCTCACTGTCTGTGTCGGGTAGGGATATCATTTTACAGTGAATTTGGTACTAATTTAAACAGAGTTTTATTGAAAGTTCCCTTTTTTAAGTAACAAACAAAACAATAGGGATGGAAAAATATCGATGACACTATCGTTACTAGAGGGGTTTTCAAAATTCTTTATATCGATGTTCATTGTGCAACGGCAGCTGGTCACACAAATCGATTACAAAACCGCTTAGGACATGGCGTTGCCAGACGGTGCGAAAAAAACCGTCGGCTTTACTCATTTTTCCGATTTAAGAGGTTTTTCTTTTAAAAACTGTCATAAAAGGACCGGGAAAGTATAAAGCTATTTAAAATTTTGAATATATTATAATAAAGATACATTTAAATAATCAAAAATATCAATTGGGTAACGAATTCGTCTAATAGAAGTTTTGATTCTCCAAAGAATAAGCAAAAATCTCCTCAGAATTAAAGCAAATGACCCCAATTAAATCAGAGTATGTACTATTTGAATAAAAAGTTTACAGGTGTTGTTACTATTTAATAATTATTTTTAAATTTATTCGCATCATTTAAAATGATCTACGGACTTCCTAACTAGAGTCAACGAACTTAGGAACTAGCTTAAATACTTTTTATAAAGTCTTAGCTTAATTAGACGCCGGCGGCTCGTTGATGAGGCCGTAGAAGAGCACCAGCTTGGTGGGATCGTGACGCACCAGCACCATAAACGGAGTATCCACCCGGAAAATCACATCCGGGCCGGACTTCTTTAGATACGTGACGGTGGCGGCAGCCGCCTCCGTTCCCTGCTCGTTGACATTGAAGTCCACCTTGTGGACAATGTCGTCCACGACCAGATCGGATCGTGCTCCACCTGGTGCATTCCGTTGGGCTTCCAGATTCTGGAGACCGTATAGGGAATTTCTCGTGGCAGCTTGTCGACGTCCTGAAGCGCGAGTTTCGCGGGAGGCGATCAGGGAGAGATCGTTTTCAACGGAGCTAAAGATTCCGCCTATATTCATTTTCTGCATCATCGTCTTCAAGTTGACGGACTCGGTGAGGTGCATTTTGGGTATGGCCATGATGGCTGATCGCCTGTACATCCTGCTGATAAGTTCCTCGATCTTTTCCGGCACCAAACGCGCCTGCAGTGCCTGCAACTCAACCGTTGAGGACTTCAGCGGCTGGATGATGTACATGGTGGTCAGGTTTCCCCTGTAGGGCAGTCCAATGATGCGGCAACCCAACTGTTCATCCTCGTGGTACGGGAAGGTGCCACCGGTGGCCATTAGCTGCACCCTCACCACCGGCTGCGTTCCCTCGCCGTTCGGATAGAAGTTGTCCGGTCGCGTGGCCGACTCGATGAAGTCTGTCTCCCAGAAGCCCCTGAAGTATAGGGCGTTGGCCAGGATCATCCGCGTGCTCTGCGGGATCTCGCCGGCAATGATGTTCTCAATATGCTTTTGCGTGTGCCGGGCCACCCAGGAGTTAATGTTGTACCTGGCCGTGGCCGGACTGCCCACGAAGTCCTGCACATCCAGCTCGGCGCCGTACAGCTCGGTGATCACCTGCCTGAAATTGCGCCAAAGTAGAACGAATAAGTAAACGAGCGTAGAGAGTCATCTGATTGCCATGCAAACAACGTTGGATATGCCAAGTGTATTAGTTATGGGGCACCTACTTGAGGTCTTTTGTTGGAACTGAATACCAAATAGCTCACTGAAAACTATGAGTAAGAAGGAATGTCGCCGAGTGTCTTGAAATTTAAAATTAATTTAAATAAACCTTTTATAGGTATTTAATTTATAATTTTTAAATTTTCCTTGCTATTAAATCCTGACATAACAAATAAATTAATATTTCTGGTATTCCTATTAAACATTATTATGAAAGCTCAGTTGCTTGTTCATTTTAAGAACAAGTTTAACGATCGCTTTCGGGGTTTCTTAATGCCAACTCGCAAACTGATAACAAAGCTTTTTATAATTTTGCGATTTCACTTTCAGGGTCAATATTTAAATTGTATAATAATTGGATTACCGGAGGCTTATCTTGTTTAATCGCATTTTAAATTAGTTCCGGTTCCGGTTACACAACAACGTAAGTAAGTTTTGTCATAATCTTTCTAAAAGATTATTTAAATTAAACCTTTAAGCACAAATCATAATAATATTTTCGAATCGACAAATTTTCAGTTAATACTTAGGTGTTGAATTCTTAATAAATGTTTAGATGTCGCACTTGTGCACTGCAAAAATAATACGTAATCTTTGCAATTTTTAAGAATTATTAATTTTGTTCTTTACAGCGATAGTTTCTTATTTTCTTTCTGTGTACTCCCCCAAGGGGACCGCTAATCGTCCGGCATTTCCCAGCGCCCATCCCCAACCTGATCTCTCATTTTAGATCCAGTTTGCATTCAATTACCCGCATCTCGGAGCGAATCGAAGCTTACCTGTAGTCAGGGTTTAGCGTAAAGCCGGTGGCGGGGAATAATCCGTTGGCCAGATGCACCTCATGGGCTCCCGGTCGCTGGGACCTGCGGTTCGCGCGCATCGGACTTGTGATCCGCCATTCGGTCGGGGGACGACCGGCGGACACCTGATCCAGTGTGGACTGCTGCACGTCCCGAAGCATCAGGCCGAACTGTTGGTGCAACTTGGTGGTGTCCTTGGTTGCAAAAACCAAGCCCAGCTCATCATAACTGCGTCCCCTGGCGCCCAGATAGAGCAGCGCCAGTGAATTGACAATGCTCAGCGGCGAGAAGATCTCCGTTTTGCGCTGTCCCATATTCCGTCCCAAGAGGTAAGCGAACTGCAGAACCGACCGGGAGATCTCCTCCGAGGTAGCCAGGTCGACGTGAGTGGCTCCCAGTCCAGAGCTGGCGGGGTAAGGCTGCTTAATGGCGCTGGCTCCGAAGCGGTTATTGACGGGTTCGCTCTGGCTGGCAAAGGCGCTGACAAGGCCGGGTGATTGCAGGGGCGCCGACGTGGGAAGGGGCACGAATGACCCTTGTGGAAGTTGCTGCTGATCCGGATGCAACTCCGACTGCTGTACAGATGGTAGCACCTGCACGTCAGGCAGCTTTACCTCCTGTGGCGCCAGCAGCTGCTGCTCCTCGCGCTGTCTCTTCTCCTCGATCAGGCGGTTCACGTAGGCCATGGTGTCTGGCTTTCTGATATCATCCCGAAACAGTTCCGACTGACAGCACACCGCGCTCAGCGACAGGAAGGCCAGAATCAAGCCCCACATTTTGTAATAATCCACGTTTAATCTTGAACGCACACGGAACCACTTATAATATAGCTTTCAATATATATATATATATTCTATATGTATTATATATATGTCCCACTTCGAGCGGGTTAAACGCGATGTGTCCGTTCGAGTTGCTAAAGCCAAACTGAGCTGGATCTGGACTGAGCGAGCATCTTTATAGAACTGGAATCGGAAACTCGTTATCAAGCCGCTCTCGCAGCTGATGTTGAAGAGCTTTTGGCCGACTCACCCGGGTTTACCCGGGTTTTGTTTACGTTTACCGCACTTGTTGCACTTGTTATTGATCTTTGACGATCTTTGACGGTACTTTCTGCAGTGACTCTGCCTCCGCCTGCACTTCTGCGAACTCTGTGTGGCGGAAATCCATTCCGGGGATCTCTCTTTCTTCCCACGGACCTCCGTCTTCATACCCGTGACGTCTATGGCTCAAAGCTCGTGCTCACTGGGGAGAAAATATTTGTAATATTTATAGGCAGTGAGCGGGAATACGGTATACCTATACTATATGATTTATGTTAGGTGCGTATTCTCGGCTTTGTCACTGGAAAGTTTGCTTAAGGTGGTTCTTAGCTACTGTGATAAAGGTGGGGATCTCCCGGACCTAGGATAAGAGTGCTCAGAGATGATGCTAGCACTCATCCCACAAGAATCTCTGAGTATTCTACCTGACTTGCATCTGTGATTAACTGGGAAATATGAATAAAATAACGTCTGCAGCGACGCTTGAAATAAACGTGTAATAAAAGCTATTTATAAACAGGTGTGAGACTTGTCTAATTATTAAACGAATTAATAATTGTATTATATAACCAACAATTTATTAAAGTCATCAGAATCTAAATCGTCTAAAAACTATTGTTAGTATCTCTAAACCCCCCCAAGAGACATTAGTTGCTAGCACTCGTTTCGGAGAGTAAATAAAAAAATCCTAAACGTGACTATAAATGATTGAATTTAATTTAAAAATTAAAAATTGTCACGCCAGCTCATAAATCTACAATTTAATTAACGCCTTGGTGCTTTGACTAAACAAATAATAGGAATAATTTTTATTTATAATGAATAAGTATTTACTATCTAACTTTCTTGTTGAAGATTTAATTAATTCAATTATTAAGTTGAACAATTTATTAAAGTCATCAGAATCTAAATCGAATAAAAACTATTGTTTTTATCTTTAGTCTCCCCGAGAGACGTGTTTAATCATAAAATAAACTAATAAGTCATTAGAAAGCGTTTCAATTATTACTGGTTTACTAATTTATTTTAATATATTAAAGTAAATCTAGGCGTCGCGTAATCTTTAAATGTTCAAAGCTAAAGTCAAAAACATGAAAAGCCCCTTCCGGAATTTCCAAGGTTTTCTGACAAATTCAAAACAAGGACAGATGCTATCACACGTTTCAGAGAGTAAATAAAAAATCCTAAACGTGACTATATTTTTTTAAATTTACATTTATAAATTAAAAATTTGCACGCGATTCTGATTATCAGTCCCTCTTTTCACTCATCGCTGCCAGCTCACAAATCTACAATTTATTTAACCTTTTAATGCTTTGATGAGTAAACAAATAATAGGAATAACTTTTAATTATAATGAATAAGTATTTACTATCTAACTTTCTTGTTAAAGATTTAATTAATTCAATGCATAAACCATATTGTCTAGCAGAATTATTATTAAGTTGAAGTATTATGCATTATCAAATATAACAAAATTTAAGAAAAAAACATTAATTTAATACATTTCTGATTATTATTATTATTCTTTTGGTATTTTTTTTATATGTATAATTTCTTCAATCAGCCCAGTAAACTGTATCAATAGCTTGAAACCCGATTTTCTCAAACATATTCCTCGAAGCTGTGTTTTTGTGCACCACAGGAGCCAGGACCTGATCGCCCAGAGCTGAAATCTTCTTGGATATCGACTTGACCATTAATTGACCCAGACCCAGACGCTTATGGGAGTCCAAGACTTGCAGCAGACCCAAAGAACCAATGGGTAATCTGAAGACAGATAATATAAATAATATTACACTTAAAAAGCATCAGCATTCTCACCTTAAACACCAGGCTACCAACTTGCCACTCTCATCGTAGGCTCCCGCGTTAACATTGAATTGTATTAAATTTTTTACAAAGTATACGGATCCAGGGGCACGATGTGGCCAGATTTCATTTATAGTTTCGGCATCTTCAACGGACAGATCGCTCAACGTAATGCCAGATGGAATCCTGTAATAAAATATAGTAGTTTAATGCAACTGGAAGACAGCCAACGTGTTTCAACTCACTCAAAAGTAAAACTATCCACGAGCTCCTTGCTGGCCTTGTACCAAATGGTGCCTACAATAAAGAGTTCTTTGGAGTACAACTTCTTGCCTATATGTTCAACTAGAGGCTTAAGACGAGAGTCAAATCCAAAGAATATGTATTCATTTTCCAGGGGCTTTAAGCATTCGAGGGCCTTGGTTAGATTGTCAAAATTGTCACTGAGGGTGTTGAAGTAGAGGTGGTTAAGCCCCATTTCCCTATGCCACTAAATATGTGGCGAAAGCAATACAGATAAGTTCTTAGTTCCAATAAATTTCTTGTATATATGTAGTACTTACTGTCATAACAAAGGTTCCATCTTTCTGCCAGTCACCGTTTAAGGATAAGAACTTGACCTTTAGACTAGGGTCTTTGTCCACCCACTGGATGAAATTATTAATGCATGGATAGCCCTGGGGATCGGTGTCTCTGTGGATGTACAATTCCCGCAGCTTCGCCCAATCGCTGCGGGGAATCTCGACCAGCTCCTCCGACATCGCAACAACCTCCCTGCACAAAAGTCAGTCAAGTACTGATTTTTAAGCAAAAGAGAACTATATTTTCGTGCATTTATTTAAAGAGAAAATGAGTTTCTAGAGAGAGAAAAATATGAGTTGTTTAATGGGTACAAAAGTTCTCTCCTTTGTTTTTCACGTATTTGTTGATGATACCAATACAACGGTATATTTAATCTAAGCAATTACAGCCCAATATATTTTATTAATGGGCTTAAAGCCTAATTTCTCAAACATTCTGCGGGAGCTCTCGTTATCGAAGACAACAGTGGCCAGAACCTCAGAGCCCGTGGCTACAATTTCCTTAGCCATAAAACGCACTGCCAGGGATCCGAGTCCTTGACGTCGATGGGTGGCTAAAACGTGCAAGTTGCTCAGGCTGCCATGGGGAGATCTTAAAAGTAGAGATAATAATTTGACATTTCAGGAATTTAATTCTCTGTGTACCTCAGACACCAAGCTAAGGGCTCTCCTAGGCTATCGAAGACCCCGGCACTGACATTGTTGTCCAAGAGACCCCTTATCAAGGCCAAGGAATTGGGGGAGCGGTAAGCCCAATGCTGATCCACCAAGCTGGCATGTTTTGCACTGAGATAACCCACAGTGGCAGAGGAACTCAAGCTGAAATTAATAGATTATGGACAAACATCCAGGTCTTTATTTAATAATTGTATTACCTGGCCTCCCATTTACGAACTTCTGAGCTTGGCAGGTGATAAACTATAGTGCCCTGATGCTCTAATTCGCTAAGGTCTCGATCCAAACTTTGCCAATACTGCTCAACTAGAGGCTTATATCGTTCCTCGTAACCACAAATCAAATGAAAACCTTTCAAATTTAAGGAACACAATAGACCCTTGAGATCTTCCAGAGATCCCGCGGCAGTATCAAAGTAAACAAAGTTTTTGCTGAGTAAAGTGTGCTAAAATCAGAATCATATATCAATTTGCTGAGCTAGTGTAATTGAGGATCGCCTTCCTACAATAAGCATATAGTTGCCATGTGTAATCCAATCCTCATCAGTTGTGTATATTTTTATTGACTCTTTGCTGTCTTCTGGCTGGTAGTTTACAAAATACTCTATCAGGTCGAACCCAGTGAGATTTTTGCGATCCCCTGCAAATAGATCTCTCAGTGCTGGCCACTGATCGCGAGAGACTTCCATTACTTTTGAAAACACTGAAACAACTATAACTGATAATGCAAAAAAAAAAGCACTGAAAGCGAAGATGTTGTTACATACATAATAACCCCCGAAGAGAAATTCTCTTAAATTTGTTCGTCTCTCAATGAGCAAGAGTACAACTTGATCACCGATAACCGATAACCGACAAACGATCAACGCAACATTCCGATTCGAGAACCAACTCATTTTAGCGTCTGCTTTTAGAACTTGTTGAGTGATCAGCTGTGGAAACTTGTGGCTTTTGTTTATGTTCTAAAAATATGAGCGCCTTTTTTGAATCTATTAATATGAATGTGTAAAGCTAAAATATTAGTGCTTAAAAAAAACACCTAAATACAGAAAACTACGAGGTTTTTATTTTAAATATTTAAAAAGAGAAGTTCGGTTAATGTTTTAGGTGATAAAGTGTAGGAAAATAAGAAAAGGTCGCCAAAACCTAATCTAAATAATAAATAAATATTAGTGAGATTATGGAAAAGGTATTTAAGGGTATTTAATCTTCTTATCTTTTAGATCTTTGAGTGGAAATCAATCAATCACTAAGGTGAGGTAATTCAAACAAAAATATTGCACATTCTCGGTGATGCTTTGGAATTTCCAAGAAACTACTGATCACTTCACAAAAAACCCTTTTTTCGGATTATTCACGTTGACAGGTAGCTAGAAGATTTAATGCCAGCCACACCTCTTTAGCATGGCGCCATCAGTTAGCCCAGAGAGAAGCTGCCACAAGTGGCAATCAAAGCCAATAATGATTCACTTTGACTATTCTCCATTAAAGCCGATCAATTTCCACACGCATGTCTGGTTTTTGGACACCCGAGGCCAGCAACTAGCCTGCTGACACTGGGGTCAGCTGTGGAGGCATCTGGTATGGGTATGTAAAGTGTGATCACTTGGCCGAAGATTCCGCCGTTGCCTCTCGCCTAATCAATCGCAGTATCATTTCAGCATCGGAGCGTTCTAGTTCGCTTCGGTTCACCTCCGCCACCGATGACGTGATTCTGTCGTCGTCGTTGTCGCAGCTGTTATAGTTTTTAAGCCACCGCCGATTTCGCATTCCCCGGGGCGGTTGTTTAACCAAAACATGAGGTGTTGCTATTAATTGCGCGGGTTTCCAGTGAAGCCACAGCCACAGCAATCCGAAGTTCAAATACCACTCCTACGAATCAACAAACTGCGGCTTATCATATTGGCCCCAGCAGAACCGGTTGTGTCCAAATAGATAAAGGCCAGACTAACGCCCTCTCAGTTGGTTAATAATACTAAACACATTACCCGCAATACCCGGTTGCAGTGCGTCTCGAGACATGGGCCACAAGCTCTCGTGCTTGAAGCAATGGAATTGCGTGGATTCGGAGTGCTGCCGGCGGAATGGCAGCGACGAGCCCAAGCTGCGTATGCGCAATTTCAATGCCAACTATTTGGCGGGCGCTCCAAATCCCGACGAGACGGGTAAGCTAGCTGCTGCTGTCGGATGTCATCCAAATTGGGGATTAATACGATTTTAAAATTCAGTTCATGTGGATTTCTTGGGTATTTTTAACTGAGTTTTAACTTTGGTTTGAATAGGAACGGAAGATATATTAAAAGGTGATTCATTTCCTTATTCGAGTGCTGTGTATATAATAAAAAAATAGATATTGTCTTAAAGTATAGCAAACAGTTTGTACTAAATATAGGTCACCAAAATACATACTTATTAGAAAAAACATTGTTAAGCTTAATGATTCTTATTTGTTTATTTATTTGGTATAAATAAAGAGGGCAAAGCTTATTTTTAAAAATTTTTTGGTTGCCTAAATTCCTTGTAAATTGATAAATAATTCTGTTTCTCTTTCTATTTATTACCAAGTTGTACATACTTAAATCTTATTAATCTCAAAGAAATCTGGTTTTAAACACATTCATATCCATATATAACCCATAATTTTGTATACATATAGTTTGTCCTTGTTGGCTTTGATCTTTTAATGCTCGTCACTGATATTTTTCAAAATTGATTTATTTAATAAAGCAGCACGGCCATAAAATGTGATTTGATCTCTGTGTTCCGCTCACCGACGTTTCAAATCGATTTACTTTGTAGGAACAATTATGCATTCTGTTCTGTAGTTATTGCCTTTTATGAATGCAAATTGGCGGCTGGTTTCGTGGGTGTTTAATTTTTTTTTTTTTTTTTTTTTTTTTTTTTTTTTTTTTTTTTTTTTAAAATTTTTTTTTTTTTTAAAATTAATTTTGGGGGGGATTTTTTTTTTTTTTTTATATATTTTTATTTTTTTTTTTTTTTTTTTTTATTTTTTTTTTTTTTTTTATTTTTTTTTTTTTTTTTTTTTTTTTTTTTGGGGGGGGGGGGGGGGCCCCCCCCCCCCCCCCCTTTTCTTTTTTTATTTTAATTTTTTTTATAAAAAAAAATTTATTAAAAAAATTTAAAATTCCAAAAAAACCCCCTTAAACACTCATAGTTGAGACTGCCCACAGCGTGGAATAGCCATCGAATTGCTCATTTGGATGCCTGCAATTTCGCAAAATTGAATTAAAATAAACAAAAAGCGTGAAACACCTGCACCCGAAAAATGTGATGTTTATACAATAATTAATGATAAGCAGCCCAGCGAAATGATTAATAAGAGCGAGTCGAGCCTTATATTGCCAATGGAGAGCACTCCACGCTTCGCTTGATGACCATTTGGATGGCGTTGTTGCCAATGAAGAACGATGACGTAGTCGCAGCTTCTGGCCACAACGGGTCCATCGTGCTGCTGCTGAAGCTCAGCTTCTCGGACATAATTAATAACAAAACAAAACCGACCAGATCTTGGAGAGCAGCGGAACGATAGACAGATCTCTCGGAGAGCAACACACGCAGGCGACAGGCGAAACTATCTGAGAAAGCCAATTTCCGATCAGTTGAGTTCAAAGCGTCGCGGTGTTCGGTCCGGTATAGCTTCGAGCGGATCTAGAATTTGTAATAATAGCTACCACGGGTTTAGAGAGCAGTTTTCCGTTAGCTCGATTCTTCTGTTGTCGGTTCTGCCTCTTTTATTAAAACCGTAACGCATAAACTGTGGCTTACAACGGTCTTTACAACCATTTAAACCGAATTGTATTAGCCGGAAGCCAGAGAAGATGAGTTACTGGTATCGGAATTATACGCCCAGCTGGCTGCAGCGGTGGTGGCCCAACTCCCAGCCACGAAGAGTGAATCCATTTCGCAGTACCCGGCCCTCGGCCGATCTAGAAGGTATAATAAAGTTCTTCTAGAACTATGAAAATCACCCAAAAAGTGCCTAAAAAGCTTTGTGAATAATTTTAATATGTTTTTAATTGGTTGTATAATTTATTTATTCGCTTTGTGACTTTACTTTGTTCTGTTTTGTTGTTCTTCCAAAGTTTTGAGTTGTTTGAACACGTTCTGAGGGCTTCCTAAATAAAAACAAAAG
This sequence comes from Drosophila bocqueti, assembly GCA_018151655.1. NCBI lineage: Eukaryota > Metazoa > Arthropoda > Insecta > Diptera > Drosophilidae > Drosophila > Drosophila bocqueti. The sequence continues at coordinate 774,281 of JAECXF010000149.1, read as the reverse complement.
TGCTGACAACACAAATAATGCAAATATTAATTTGTCGCGAGTATTTTAAATATTTATTAATCAAAGCTACTTAGACTTTGCTTCAATGAATTGGAATTTTATTTTAATTTGGTTGTTCCTCAACGGTGGATGACTTCATGACTTGGAAATACTTTTGTTTTCATTTGCCGTCTTGAAGTTTAAGCTGTCTGGCAGGTTCTCTGCGGGATTTATCACCGATCCACCCTTAATAGTCAAGATTAAATATCACCCATAATGATCTACAAGTATGACACAATATGTTAAGTGCTATAATTACCAAGCAAATCATTCGGAATTTTATAATATTTTAATGTATAGTTTTTGTTTCTGGTCTATGACTTCATTTTGTGTGCTTTTGTTTCTATTTCCGTTGCGGAATTTGCGTTTTGGGTTTTTCTGACACGTTCGGTGAGGTTGAATTTGCATTGCTGTTTCGCAAAAATTATTAACACACTTTTGAGCACATATTTGCCTGTAAGCCGATCCCTTCACACATTCAGTATTCCAGCAAATATTTCTTTACTTATCGTGCAAAGCATTTTCATATTTCAAATCAAGGTTGTGCTGAGTTGATTTCCCAGTGGATTCAAGACGAAAGCGACCGGGGAAAAGCCAAGTGAAACACATGGCCGATAATACCAATTTGACTTATTTTTTTATCACAGAAAAATAGCTTGTTATTTATGGCCGCTTATGTTTTCTCTTTCCCCGCGGTAGATGCTTGTTCCCAAGCATCCGTCGAACGGAGAAATCTATTTTTGTTTGATTCAAAAGATTCAATTGCGACCTTTGGTAACCTTAGCAAATTGCTCTCCATCTATAAAGTAATTTATGGTTGAACTACTCAAAATATAGGCTATGATGGCGTTGCCCTTTTGATTTATTCTTTCAGAAAACAAAGTGGTTCTTGGCAACTGGTAGTGGGAATATTTTTAGTACCAAAAAAATACATCTGAAAGCTTGTGTCTTGATTCAATTTTAATTTCCTTTTGATTTCCAATTGCTTTTTTAGCCTTAATTCCAAGAAAAATATATAATTCCTTTTCCAATTAATCTTTTGTGGAACATTTTATACATTTTATTTTTTAGGTTTTTATTTTGTTTAGTAGTTTTTTTACGGCTGCTGTTGTTTTTTGGCGGGGCGTTGGCGTCGCCTTTATTGTCCACTGCGAGAATTAATTGGCTTGGCATTGATCTTATGGCCATTGTGGCACAAGTTTGTTATGTTTACGGCCAAAGGCTATTAGTCAATATGATGCTAATGCTGATGCTGGTGCTTCGGGGAGCACAGCTGACAGATGATTTGCTTTATGATATCATCTGCTTCCCCACAGCCAAGAAAAGCGCAAAGAGATCTCTTGGAAGCCCACACCAGCCGCTGACAGATTTTATTCAGACCCTGTCCAAGTACTAAATATTACTCATCAAGAGACAGCGTATTTCGATTGGTTATAAACTTTTGGCATAGTTCTTAAAATATAAGCAAAAGTTGTATTAAACAACTGAAAATATTACTATTATAATTCCCGGTTATTTGACTTCTTTTACAATAAAAATAAATCAAATATAAATAAACACAGATAAAAACATTCCTTAAGTAATTTAAAATTTTACCTTTAATTCCAACAGATGCCGCCAGTTCCGCAGTGCTGGGCGTCCACAGGGTGGATCTTTGCCTGGAGGACAACCACGACGAGCACCACACCAGTCATTTCTATGCGGCGGCTGCCAAGGAGGCACTGATTGTGAGGCGAGGCGAACCCTTCCGGCTGCGTATTCACTTCAACCGGGACTACAGCCCCAGCAAGGATGCGATTAGCTTCATTCTTAGCGTGGCGGATGACACCAAGCCTAGTCCGGGACATGGAACCCTAAATGCCTTGGTGCCGCACGATGGCATCGATTATCTGGGCGACACCCTGGAGTGGGGAGCCGGCATTGAGTCCCACGAAGGACTAACCCTCACAGTACTGATCAAGCCCCCGTCCACGTGTCCTGTCACCGAGTGGAGACTCGACATCGACACAAAGCTGCTGGGCGATGGCTCGAGAAGCTATCCTCTGCCGCTGCCCATCTACATTCTGTTCAATCCCTGGTGTCCTGAGGATCAGGTCTATCTGGAGGATCGGGAGCAGCGCAAGGAGTACGTGATGCACGACACCACTCTCATATGGCGAGGATCCTACAACCGACTGCGTCCCTCGGTCTGGAAGATTGGCCAATTCGAGCGCCATGTGCTGGAGTGCAGCCTCAAGGTCCTGGGAACCGTGGGCAAGATCCCGCCGGCCTACAGAGGCGATCCTGTGCGAGTTGCCCGCGCTCTGTCCGCTCTAGTCAACTCGGTGGACGACGATGGCGTCCTGCTGGGCAATTGGTCAGAGGATTTCTCCGGTGGCATTGCACCTACCAAGTGGACCGGATCGGCGGAGATCCTTCAGCAGTTCCACAAGACCCAAAAGTCGGTGAAGTTTGCACAATGCTGGAACTTTAGCGGAGTGCTGGCCACCATTGCCCGGAGCCTGGGCATCCCGGCGAGAATCATCACCTGCTACTCGTCGGCCCACGACACCCAGGCCTCGCTGACGGTGGATGTTTTCATCGACTCGAACAACAAGAAGCTGGAGGCGGAAACCACGGACTCGATATGGAACTACCATGTGTGGAACGAGCTGTGGATGCAACGTCCTGACCTGGGCATTGGTCAGCATGGCTCATACGATGGCTGGCAGGTGGTGGATGCCACGCCGCAGGAGGCCTCGGATAACATGTACCGCGTGGGTCCCGCCTCCGTTTTGGCCGTGAAGCACGGCGAGATCCTGCGACCCTTCGATGGCGGCTTCGTCTTTGCGGAGGTGAATGCGGACAAGCTCTACTGGCGCTACAACGGACCCAGTCAGCCGCTGAAGCTGCTGCGCAAGGACACCCTGGCCATTGGCCACTTGATCAGCACCAAGGCGGTGCTAAAGTGGGAGCGGGAGGACATCACCGACACCTACAAGCACGCTGAGCGCTCCGAGGAGGAAAGAAGCACCATGCTGAAGGCCCTCAAGCAATCCCGCCATGCCTTCAGTCGGTACTACCTGAACGACAACTTCAACGACGTGGAGTTCGACATGGAGCTCAAGGACGACATCAAGATCGGCGAGAACTTCAGTGTGGTGCTCAAGGTCACGAACAAGAGCGAGACGGCCACCCACCTGGCCACGGGACAGGTCAACTGCGACGCCGTCCTGTACACTGGCGTGGGTGCCATGGAGGTGAAAGTCCTCGGTTTCGAGCTCGAACTGAAGCCCAAGAGCAGCGAGTACGTGCGCATGGAGGTCATTTTCGAGGAGTACTTCGAGAAGCTATCCTCGCAGGCCGCCTTCCAGATCTCGGCTGCCGCCAAGGTCAAGGACACGGACTACGATTACTATGCCCAGGACGATTTCCGAGTGCGCAAGCCGGATATTAAGTTCCAGCTGGGTGAGGCCAGCATCGTGGCCCAGAAGGAGCTGGACGTGATCGTGCGCCTGGCCAATCCGCTGCCCATTCCCCTCCACAAGGGCATATTTACGGTGGAGGGACCAGGCATTGAGCAGCCGCTAAAGTTCAAGGTGGGTTTAAAGCACTAAACGCCTAATAAGTACGTTGATTTAATCTCTTACATTCCCTTACAGATCGCCGAGATACCAGTGGGTGGCACCGCAGCAGCAACCTTCAAGTACACTCCGCCCTATGCCGGACGCGGCACAATGCTGGCCAAGTTCACCTCCAGGGAGCTGGACGATGTGGACGGCTACAAGCACTACGAGATCGAGCCAAGGCCGGAGGATGTGCTGCAGCCGAACGGAAGCCACCGGAGGAGCAACATCATCCGCAGACGCACCGATGTTATTGCCTGAAATAATCCCCATTCTTGCGTATTCGTAGCCTAAGTGATTTGTTGTAAATAATATTTAATAATACATATTAATTTTTGATATTTAAAGTGATTGTAGTCGTGATTGATCAGTTATTCAAGATTTCATCGATGCCTAGGGCATAGCTCGGTTTGTTGGCCGTTTTCACAAGGAAAACGCCCCGAGCATCCCTGGGAACAGGATCACCCATGAGGATTTTAGATCCCGTGCAGTTCTTGCCTTTGAGTTCATCTAAGCCAGAGCAGGGAACGCCGTAGAAGCCCTTGGGTGAGTTGATGGATTCCGCGTAATATTCATAGGAACGTCCGTGACTGCAACCAGCTGAAAGCACCGTCACGATGAGCTCAAGGTGGGAACTCAAAATGCCCTTTAAATACTCACTAAAAATCTGCGATAGCTCCTTGCAGCCCGGCTGCGGCGGACCTCCTCCGTTGGGATAGAAATCCACCATGCCGATCGGTCGACGAAAGCCCAGGTAGCCGGCACAACTGTGTATGACATCCACGAAGTTGGCATCCGTGTCGTCTAGGTGATTCTCTGGCCCAATGCAATCCTCGAAGGCGGGACGAGCCGGATCAAGGCCCGTGATGCGATTAACCCTGTATTTTGTATAAGAGCCAGCATAGCCCATAATATGGGCACCCAGACTGTGGCCTATAAGGTGTATCCTCTGCGGATCCGCGTCCTTCTCCTCCACCAGCAGATCGATCAGCTTGGCCACTGCTCTGCCCACTTGGACCGTGTACCGAGCCGGTGTCAAATAGTATATATTATCCGCCTGATCCTTCCAGTTGATGGCGAACACGTTCACTTGGCCACGCTCGATGTAGGCGCCACGAATCGATTGAATGGAGTTGCTCATGGTGCTGGACTTCCAGCCGTGAACGAGAATTTTGGTGTCCAGATCGGGGTTGAACTTCTCGGCCATTTCCTGCCACGTATCGCGCTTGTGGCGTTGCGGGAACTCAAAGTTGTCGTCGTCTATCCAGAAATCGGCACTGGAACTGGACTCGCTGAGGAAGGAAGATTCCTTATTATTAAAAACGTGTTGTTTATCCCCAGTTCCTGGTCACCTTCCGTAGAGTTCAAACTTGATGAGCTGCGGCAGATTGATGCGATTCTCCGGCGGCGGTTCCACCAAGTAGGCCACCTCCGGCTTGCCCTCGCCGTTGGGCATATAGATCCAGGTCTTGTTATAATCCTCCTGGCTCAGAGCCACTTCTCCGCGAATACCAACTAAGTGAGATATGAGGAAAATCGATGAGTAATAAGGAAGGATTAGCTGGTAACCACTTTACAGAGCAGGAGCACGGGTCGCACCACCTGGGCGAGGGCCGCAAAGCCAGTGATTAGCCACTGGAGCACCACAAAGGTGGTGGAGACCTCATTTCGACACGGATTGATCACATTGCAAATGCAGGCCAGCGCGTTCGAGGACATCTTGACCAGCTAACCGTCGATTTCCAACTGATCGGCAGCGATGAGCCAAGGCCCCACCCGCCCCAGTTCCATGGGCGAGCAGCTACAGCTCCAGATCCAAGCCCGAAGCTCATTAAGGCGGCTGACGCATTTGTAATCCTCGAAACCGGTTGCGACCCAGCAATTAATTCTTGGCCTGGAGCGCTTTAATTACTCAGCAAACTCAAAGCGATGTGTGTGCCCTCGAATCTCGGTCAGCGGAGAAGTCGACGGAGACAAAGCCGATCCACCGCCGGTTCCCCGTAACTCACCCACCAGCCAACCAAGGGCCAATCCACAGCAAAGCCAGCTAAGCGCCAACATCTTTACAGGGAACACAACTTAACTATGGCCAGGAACTCGCAACTGAATTTATAGTGAGGGCTTGCCACCAGCGATAAACTAGACCAGGGCCAGGTGTCAATCAAGACTGGATTCTCGGGCGGATCGCCGCCCAGGTTGAAACCTCTGTGCGAGGTTCTTTATCAAAGAGGCCCGGCGGGATATCATAGGCACGGTGCTGATAAATTGGGTTAAGCCCGGTGCTGTGGCGCATACTAAGCACAGGTGGTGCATTGCCCCTATTTTTACTAAATGGAACATTAAAATTAAAGATTTTCACTGCAAAACACTAAAGTCAAAGTATATAATATTTAAAATGAATATTAATTAATATTCAGTTCCCGATACCTAGTACATATGTATGCAGTAGAATCCGGTTATAGCGACGCTCAAGGGACTTACGATTTTACGTCGTAATAGCCGGTAGTCGCACAAACCGGTAGTACTTTGCATACAATACCATTGCATGGGAACCAATAGGCCATCAAATTTTCGTCGCAATAACCGGAAAAACGTTATAACCGGAGTCGTTATAACCGGATTCTACTGTATTTCGAATCGCATTTAAAATCCTAATTATTAAAAATAAAATATTGAGAAAAGGTTTTACAATTTTCAAAATTTTAAATCATTTTTAAATATCAAAAATGTACAACGAAAATATAAGCTCATCGATTTATTTGGCGACAATAAATTTATTTTGTTTATTTATTTATTTTGTAAATACATTTTTTTAACATCGAAAATAATAAAATGTATTGAGTTGGTATATTGCAATTCCTTCTTTTAAATATATTCCGATTCGCATTTAAAATCTAATTATTAAAAATAAAATATTGAGAAAAAGTAAATAATTTTTTGTAACATCAAAAAATCTGTGAACAGTGCGAAAATTTTTAAATTATACGATAGTTTTGTGTGGACAAATTAATGTGACCAAAAAACGCGCTTCCACAAGGCGTTTCTACGTTTTCGCCGCCACGTCGAGTGGGCACACTTTTACATGCGTCACTATTTAGAAACGCCGTGAACTAATTTCATTTAACGAAATTCGCAAAACGCAGCCAAAAAAGGAAAAAGCAAGATGTCCGGAACTTCCCAGAAGTACAGAAACTTTGTGGCTGAGCCGATGGGCAACAAGGCAGTGACCGAGTTGGCCGGCATCGGCGAAACCCTAGGAGGACGCCTTACTGAAGCGGGCTTCGACAAGGTGCGTGTGTAAATACGAAATGACGCCATGTGCACAATAAACAGTGCGCATTATTACAACTACCTAACATTTGATATCTTTTTGTGCAGGCCTCAACTGTCCTGGGGCAGTACCTTGTGTTGAAGAAGGACGAGGAGCTGTTCAAGGATTGGATGAAGGAGGTGTGCCATGCCAGCTCGAAACAGGCCTCCGACTGCTACAATTGCCTCAACGACTGGTGCGAGGAGTTCTTGTAAGCGGCGGCGCGCCCAGAGTGCGGCTTTCCGATCAAAAGTAATCCTGGTGGACGTGACGACAACATTAAATTTGAACAATAACATCTAATCTCAATGTCAGTCCTAGTTCACATAATAGTTTGTAGCTAATGTAATAAATGTACAGTCATGTAAGCGATCCTGCGTTGACTCGTGGTGTTTAGCTTGTATTGGTTTTTAATCCAGTATGGCCATCTGTAATTTATTTATTTTTAAAGGTAACAATTTGTTAAGGCATAAGACTTAACTAGGAGCATTTGATTCTGTGCTATTTACATATAGTAAGAAGACCTAATGTCTATATATTTAAAGGACGGAGAAAATGTTTGCTTAGCTAGAAGGAAGGATATGGTTCTAGCTGGTAAAAGTGTATCATTATATAGAGTGGAGAGACAGTCTTTGGTGTGATCCATTCAAGTAATGGGGGTTTATGAATTGTGTATGTCCTAAGCGTAGGGTAGGAGTTTAGAGTTGATAGTCTGTGTCATTGTTAATGCTATAACATTTAAAGGTTATGAATATAGTTATTTAGAGTGTGTAAGAGCGGATTATAATGGGACAGTTGGAATTTGGGGTTGGCTTTTACGATGGGTAGTACCCAGGCTCAGTCTATAGGGGATCTGTAAAAAAAAGGATGTTAAAGTGTTGACAAATTCGGAATTAAAAGGAAATGGCGTCATCTTCTACAATAGTGTGTGTAATAGAGATATATGTATCCTTTTCTTATATCTAGTGCTGTTGGGGGAGGATAATAGCGGGAAGATCTTTATCGTGTTTTGACCATAGGTCCCAAATGTGTTTCCAACTTTGGCAGCTCAGCAGGATAGTTTTCCAGATTGTAGTCGGGTTTTGTAGTTACAAAACGTGAGTTTGCGTCGATGTGCGGGTTTTGCCAGCTACCTGATGCTTAATTTCAGTGGAATTGTAGTAGTTCTTTACGGATCCCTTAACGCGAGCCTCGATCCTCTGTAATGAGCCACTGCGTGCCCATCTAGGGTTTAAGTGAATGTCCGAAGAGTGATTTTTAAAATGGTTTTATTTAAAATGAAATAAAATCAATATCATTAAATACAAAAACCAGATTTTAATACTCTGACAGTTCACCTATGATCTAACAGATGTGCCAAAATGATCACTTCAGATCCAGCAGATCCGACTCTGGGGCCTGGAAACGCAGAACCCCATGCGCACATCGAAGATACTCATCGCTGGCTTCAGTGGGATGGGTGCTGAGATAACCAAGAACATCAATCTTTCCCTAGTTAACTCTGTGAAGCTACTGAATGACAATCTCGTCACCAAGGCCGACTTTTATTCCCAGTTCCTAGCAGCACTTGAATCTCTAGGCAGTACCCGTGCTGAAGCCTCCTTGGCACGGGCACGTCCTCTTAATCCGATGGTTGACATCTCCACTGACTCGCAACATTTTTCTCTCGCAACATTTACCTTATGTCAGTACCCGAGAAAGCGGAAAGTGAGAACATTTTTCTTCTTCTTCTTCTCCTTACTGCAAGGGTATTTAAACTTCGGCAAGCCGAAGTTAGCTTCCTTTCTTGTGGAGATTTATTTATTTTTTAGAAATTCCGAGACAGATGGTATGTATAATTAAGCTTAATTCTCGGAAGAAAAGGTCAAACTTATTAAAGATGAATAATCTGATTCTAGGAATAACTGAAAGCGATAACCCCACAGTTAAAGCTCAAGACAAGCTTGTTCTCTAGGCGATATGAAGCGTCTCCGAGTATAAATACACCTCGCATGCAAATTATAAAATCACAACTTCAGTCAAGATGAAATTTTTGGTAAGTGGCGATCAGATTCAGATTCAAGAATATTTTAATTATCAAATCCCTCCTCAGGTATTCTTGTTTGCCGTGCTGGCCGTCCTCGCCATGGCTTCTGCCAACAATCCAATGTTCATTGATGCTGTTCAAAGCGGTGATGGCTATCAAGTATTACCAATGGTCAACAGAAGACCGGCACCAGGAATGATCCGGCCTCGTTACAACTCCTATCAAGGACCTTACTTTAAGTAAATCCTTCAAGATTTTACTTCGTCGAATAAAAACATTGAAAAGCTTCATTGCCATGAAAATAAAATCAAATTTAATATAAAATGTTTTGTATATTTCTTATCCCTTGCAGGGTATTACTTTTTTTGTCTGAAGAACGAGTCATTTTTGATATCGCGACTTTTCAAATTAAACTTAGCGGGCTTAACATTTTGAGCTAGTTGTTATACCCTGCCAGGGTATTATAATTTTAGTCAGAAGTTTGCAACGCAGTGAAGGAGACATTTCCGACCCTATAAAGTATATATGTACATATATTCTTGATCAGCATCAACAGCCGAGTCGATCTAGCCATGTCCGTCTGTCTGTCCGTCCGTTTCTACGCAAACTAGTCCCTCAGTTTTGAAGCTATCTGAATGAAACTTTGCAGATAGTCTTCTATATGCTCTCTCTACTATATATGTCGGAACGGGATCGGACAACTATAGCATATAGCTGCAATAGGAACGATTGGAAATTTGAGAAAATAAATTTTAACTATGCTAATTTTCAATATATTTTCATATTATTTGAGACATGACCATTTTGTATTATTCCAGAATTTCGGTTTTAATTTTATTCAAATCGGACCACTATATCATTAGTTTGTACGCAACATTTTCCGCTCGCAACATTTTTCGCTCGCAACATTTACCTTATGTCAGTACATTTTTCTTCTTCTTCTACTTACTGCAAGGGTATTTTAACATCGGCATGCCGAAGTTAGGTTCCTTTCTTGTTTTAAATGCGGGAGTTGAACGATGCCTTTGAATTTTATTTTATTTTAATAAAACTAGATACAAAAAAATTATAAGGATTTCATTCGACAGTTCGCTTGCGATCTAAATGACGTGCCAATCTTTTTATTTAAATAAAATATAGATAGCTGAACGTTTTAAGCAAAACCAAATAAAAAATTATAAGGATTTCATTCGACAGTTCGCTTGCGATCTAAATGACGTGCAAATTTGTTTATTTAAATAAAATACGGATAGCTGAACGTTTTAGGCAAAACCAAATAAAAAATTATAATTATTTGATTCGACAGTTCGCTTGCGATCTAAATGACGTGCAAGTCTGTTTATTTAAATATTATTATAAGCAAAACCAAATAAAAAATTATAAGGATTTGATTCGACAGTTCGCTTGCGATCTAAATGACGTGCAAATCTGTTTATTTAAATAAAATAGAGATAGCTGAACGTTTTAGGCAAAACCAAATAAAAAATTATAAGGATTTGATTCGACAGTTCGCTTGCGATATAAATGACGTGCAAATCTTTTTATTGAAGTAAATCAAGATTAATACCTTAAATTAATCAAAAATAAATACAAATTATAAGGGTCTAACCATGATTGCAAGTGCACAAACCATAATGAAATAACAATTACAAGTATTTAAATACAAAAATATACCATCTAAAAGACGCGCACAAAAAGATAACGGAGCGTTTTCGGATTACACGAGTTCTGAAAATCCAATCAAATTAAAAAAACAATTACAACTAGTTTTAATAAAACAAAAAATAATAAATCAATATGAAAGCCATGAGCAGACTGACAAACTCCGGGAAACTGTTTCCTTTTATATGCTTTTTTATCCAAGGCCTACTAGGTTTTTTCGATGACTCCCCGCCAAACATCGATGTTTCTCGATACTTTTCTTTTAAACAGCATATGAAAACTTAAGGTTACGTTTGATATTTTTAACTCGACGTTAAATAATTCGATAAAAATATCGAATACAAATATCGCAATGTCGATATTTGGGCAAGCAAAAATCGGGAAAATGTCATCCTTAGAATAAAATATCGATATACCCTGTATTATACCAATGAAAATCAAGAGAAAAATTGCAAAATACAGCCAAGCGGTGCATTAAAACGCAAAGTAAGCGAAGCACATCGGCCCCAAGTCCACGCGTGGCTAATACGCAGAAACCGCACACTCTGAGTTCAGGCAAAGTGAAAATACTTCGGCTCTGGCGTATGCGTACGTTCGCGAGTGTGTGCGTGTTTTTCTTTGTATATAGACTCGCCGAGCGAGACGGCCATACAAGGCGGACGGGCGGCAGGTGCACGAGTGCGAGCGAGAGGAATGCTGTGCCGCTGCAACTCTGTGTTATTTCAGAGTTCCAGGCCAAACATTCTGATGTGCGGCCGAATCGAATCAAATCGACTTTTTGTATGCACCAGCATCGAGCTCGGCGTTCGCCTTAATTAATTAGTAATTGCAAAACGGGCGCAACAATGGACCAAATCGCCAAACGCGCTGCACTCTAATCGCCGTCTGCGTCTCGCCTCCCATTCGGGGTTTGCCCTCCTCCCCACCGCGTCATTTGTTCGCTCACAAAACGGTGAATCGTGAAAGGTAGCAACAACGTTTCCTTGGAAAAAGCTGTAAATAGTAAACAAAATTGTCAAGTAAACCAGCAAAAGCTATTGAAAGGATCCGAAGCGTCTTGCCCGGGAATCTGGTAGCAAGTCATAGGAATTAATTGAATTTTAATAGAAAAGAGAATATCTCTACGCCCGTGCCGTGTCCAAAATCCGTGCCGTGAGTGTCTGTGCGCCATTCAAATTTCCATGCAAGAGTGTGTATGTGCCTCCGTTGAGTTGTCCGACAAATCCAGCGCGGAAAGTGTGGCGAATGGCCGTGTAACACCTACAGTAATTGCAGCGAGGGAGCCCTTGCCCCCCTCCTCGCGAAGGAGTTTAAACTCCGCCATTACATCAGCTGTTTCACGGCTTTTGTGCGCTATAATTTAGCCTTTTTCCAACCGCTGCTGGCAACTCTAAAGAGAGAGTGCGGGTCGCGCGTGTGACGTCGTACCGTACCGTGTGTGTCGTAAAGAGAGTCCGAGAGAGAGGGCTCAATAGTAGTAGCACATAGCATAGGGCGATTGCGGGCGTGCGAGCGAGAGGGTGCCGGAGCCAGAGAAGAGAGTGTCCTGCTGCTCCCTCCTACGCTCTCCCCCCGCATTCGGAAAATTCAATGACCTCATTTGTCTCATGTACGGAACTTTGCTCTTTTCCCCCTCCAAAAACCAACGAAAAACACACGAAACAGGACCAAGAGTAACGGCAGCGACAAAGGACGAACAGCAGCAGCAGCAGGAACTCAATTCGAGGGCCATAAACAAAGGACATTGCATTTTTAGCACTGGGCATCACAAGTCGGACAGCTGGCAAGCGAAGAAGCAGAAGCAGCAGCAGTTGCAGGACCAGACGGAGCAGTATAGGGAGCAGGAGCAGTAGCTAGAACCACCCGGCAGCCAGCCAGCCAGCACAGCCACAGAGAGCGCGACGTAAACCAATGGGCACCAACTCGGGAGCCACCGCTGGCATTAACAACAAGCCGGTTGGCGGTGCGGGAGCCGGCGTCCTCGGCGGCAGCGGCGTTGGTGTCGGCGTTGGCGGTGCCAACTCTTCGATCGGCGGCGTGCTATCCAACAGCCTGGGCGGCGGCAGTGGCGGTCTGAGTATCAGCGGCCTTAACGCTGGTGGACAGAACGCCAATGTTGGCGGCCTGGTCGGCGGTATGAGCAACGTAGGCGACGACGGCAGCAACGGGATGGCAGGCGGCGGACCGAACAACCAGCAGGCCACCACGCCCCAGTACACAATACCGGGCATATTGCACTTTATCCAGCACGAGTGGTCGCGCTTTGAGCTGGAGCGCTCACAATGGGACGTCGACAGGGCCGAATTGCAGGTGAGTCACTACTACTGTCCCTTAACCCTAGGAATGTTTACTCTTTTAAGGTAATGTAGGCGTTTTTAGGTGCAAAATTACTTTTGTATTGTATTTCCCAAAAAGAACATTCACGTAGACTTTGTCCTACATCATTGATAAAATAGGACGGAGCGTTTAGGATCCTTTTTCTATATTGTTTATTTATTTATATAAATATTCGTGTGTAGAATGCTATGTTATGTACCCCAGCAAACGAAGTTTTCCGTCCAAAATGGCATGACAAGTACTCGTTTTTTGTTTTTTTATTCTTGAAAGTACACTGAGGGTTAAAGGTCCTTGTTTATCGTCAGCGGGAGCTCACTTTCCATTTCAATGATTTTTTCGAGGCGCTAATGCATGAACATGCAAGGAAAACAGCAATGTGGGGAGAAGGCCAGTCGAAATGGCAAGAAGGAGGAGAAGGAGCAGAGGTAGCAGGAGGAGGCTATGGCTGTCTGCATGCAAGCGAATCGAGCCAAGCAAACGCCGTAATCGAATTTATGCTCTGTTTGCCGCAGATGGCAAACGATTCCCCCCGAAAGAGCCTTTAACCCCCGAAAAATTGTAGTCTCTTTGTAGCCTGATTTCAACCCATCAGAGGGAATGGGAAGAGGGGAGCAGCGCCAGTGTCAATGTCAACCCACACGCCTCTTATCGCTTTCACCTGTCGGCGGGGGGCTGCATCGGGACTCGTGTTATCGGTGGTATCAATAACGAGCCGCACTCGCATCAGCCCCACAAACCGTTACGCTCTAAATGCAACGTGACATTCAAATCTCTCTCGCTCTCTTCCAACTTTGCATCAGTGGGGAAAACGCAAAAAAAAACGGGGAAAAAAAAAACAAGTTAACGCACATTTGTCGCCACGATTTATGAACCTGTTCGCCAAGTTTGCCCATTTTGGCCCAAACCAAGTTCGAGTGGGCAGATGCTGCGGCGCGACACTTTCAACCCACCGCCGGTCCATGGGACGCCATCTTAGTTGGGGTCCACCGCTGCCATTCCTGCTCGGCATCATCATCCTCTGCCATTAGTAGTGGTTGCGGCTGATTCCCTGTTTTTGCTTCTATTTATACACATCCGCAGCTCACATCTTTGTGTGTCAGTGTCGTCGACAGCAGCAAATGCAACGTCCTTGCCTCTTTTTGATTATGTGCGCTGTGCTGTGCTGTGCTGTGCTGTGCTGTGCTGTGCTGTGCGTTCTCCTCATTCTTGAATGCATCCACTTCCACTTCCTACTCGGGCTGGCTTTTCCTGCTGTCGCGTCTGTCGAGGCAATTAACTTGCACAGGCACAGTGGTTGGTTCCTTGTGAAATAATTTTGTTCGATTTGGTTCGAAATTGGTTTATGAAATTTCTTATGCAATTTATAAACGGAAGATATTGGAAGATCCCAATGATAAATGAAAGGAAAGTTTTTAAAAAATACCCAAGAAATTCCTAAATTGAGGATGATGCTCCAGGATTAGAGAACCCTTCAACCACTGTTCCTCACCATTATAAAAAGAGTCGATTCAATTAACACTTATAGCCAAGAATAAAGCGGCAGCTGCTAATATACATTTTCAATCATCTCACAATTTTGTCTCTGTGTGCGAATGCATTTATAGATTAGAAAAGCCAGCGCCGCTGCTGGGCACTTGTCATAAAAATAATTCTATTTATACAAATATGAATTTGCCTTGCATTATACATGATGTGTGTTAGCCTGAGAGTCGTCCTCTTCTTGGGTTAACACGCGTTTCAAAACAATGTAAATCAAAATCTGCTAGCTGCTAGCTTCTCCTCCGCAGGGCAATTAAGTTACAAATGTTACAAATGTGCATTTGTCATGGCATTCGTAATTTCTAATTGTGGAGGCAGGCGGATACACGGCTAAAAAGCAAACTAGTTGCATGTCGCAGAGCGATTTGTGAGGTGGAGGAGGCGTTGGCGTGTGGCGCGTTGCAGCAGCTCGGCGGGCCCTTGGTACTTCCAATATCTGTGTAACATCAGCGCTGGATTTAATTAGGCAGCTTAAGGAGCCAAACGAAATGCCATTGAGCGTTAATTTAAATGCACAACATGTTTCCATTAACAGAAGCAAGTAGCAGCACAAAGAGCGGATCGGAGCGGAGCGGAGCGTCGCTTCTGCTCGCACTCTCGCATTTTCTCGGTTACTATTAGCACGGCAAATTGTTATTGTTGTTAGTTCTGGGCTCTGGGTTCTGAGTTCTGCGCTCGCTCCTCTCATTCATTCCGCAGACATGCGTTGTTGGACAACCGTGTCCAAAATAATAGTAGCTAAGGCCGGAAGGTATTCATTTATTAGGAGAAATTCTTTAGACTTTTATTTTATAGGAAATTTGGGTGGTTTAAATATGCAAATGAATTTTAGAAGTTATATTAGGTATTCCCAACACGATAAATATGCTAATTACAATTCAGAATTTATACATTTATAGTTCAAGTTGAATTAATTATAAAAGAACCATTTAAGACTTTAGTCTAAAGTTTAAAGTTTACTTTAATGTTGTTAAAAGATAAATAAGTACTAATTCTTACTAAAGCTACAAATTGGAATGGGAAATAGGAATAACAATTAGAAAAGGTGTTAAAAATTCTCATAAAAAATACTATAATAATAATATAACTTTTTAAACTTCTACGACTTTCTCCTCCTAGTAATTTGACCCGTTTTGAATATTATCAATACTTATTTGGTTGACCTCGGCCGTAGGTGTATTGAGTGGGTGCCGCCCACTTCCCCCATTTGAATTTTGTATTTGTTTTTTTTTTTTTAGGGGCGTCGTCATAGCATGGAATAGGATAGAAGGGTCGGGGAAAAAAAGCAAAAGTTTTATTCCTTCACGCAGCCTGCTCCTCTGCTCCTCTGCTCCCTCCGGCAACTGTGTCAGGTGCAGTACCGCCCTTTGGCATCCATCCGCCATCCGTCGCCCGCCGCTTTGGTTTTAGGGGAACTGCGCAGTCATAACTGCACACTGCACACTGTTGCTACACAGAATGGGCGGAACGAGAGGAGGAATGGATTCACTGGGGGGATGCGATGCGGTTGTTGGGTGCATTGCAATTTTTACGCACTTGCGACGACAGCAGACCGGGCTTAGACCCCTCTCCCCGGGCTCTTACCCCAACACAGATAATTGGGCCAGTTGAAGTTGTGTTTGTTTGTTGTTTGTCTGTATCACAATTAATTGAATTTAATTGTTTTTCGTTGGCCCCAACGCAGCGGAGCGTCAATTATGCCCGCAACAACCCGCCACAACACACATTGTGGCACAACAAAAGCAAACGCAATTGGATTGCAACGGCTGTGAAGAAGGGGGACAAAGCCATTGGGGAAAAGCTTTAAATAGCTGTATTAATTATTTTTCCATAACTCGTAGTTTTTGATGTGTTTTCCCCCTTTGGATTTATTGGCCAAAAGCCATTACTTTCACTTTGAATTTTGCGTAATATTTAGGGAAATTAATGAATGAAATTATAGCAATTACATGCAAATTGTAAGAAGATTAAACTGTTCCTATTTCCCTTATTTTCAACTCACTTTAATCTCTATTTAAATAAAAAACTAATCACTTACCTTTCTCCCTTGTAAAAAGGCTCGCATCGCAATGCTTCTCGGGGAACGCAAGTGCTTGGAAAGCCTCAAATCCGACCTGACGCGTCGCATCAAGATGCTGGAGTATGCCCTGCGCCAGGAGCGGGCCAAGTTCTATCGGCTAAAGTACGGCACTGATCCGCCGCAGCTGAACGAGTTCAAGCCGTCGAACGAGGACGCTGGCCTGGCCGGCGAGGTGGCCACCGACTCGGAGGTGCCCTACAGCAGCGTCTCGAACACAACGTGGCGGCAGGGCCGGCAAATGCTGCGTCAATATCTGGCCGAGATCGGCTACACAGACAACATCATCGATGTGCGCTCGAACCGTGTGCGCTCGATCCTTGGCCTGAACAATAATGCGGAGCACGACGGCAGCGGCGGCGGTCTGGGTGGCGGTCTCGGCGCTGGCACGGGGGGCGAGAATCTAAGTCCGAACATCAATGGAAACGAGAGCAACAAGCGCGCCTCGGAGACTGAAGGTAGGTGTTATTATTGTTACCGACACCCCCTGTTGGGAGATTTGAATAATTTGCTCACATCAGGCCGTCATACTCCCGCTAAAAAAGTGCAACAATCGATCGACGAGATCATCGTGGACACCGAGGCGGCCGTAATGGCGAACTTTGAGTTCCTGGGCGCCACCGAGATGTCCGATGACGATGAGATATCCGACGACCTGGAAATGGTGGCCACCGACAATGATGACACGGACGTGAAGCTGGCCAAGCGGGCAAAATCTGGCAAGGATATGCTGACTGAAGGTATGTCGTCGTGACTCCCTATGACTTGGCTTGGCCCCCTCTGTTTTATCCGCAGACTAAACAAAAAAAGCCTGTAACCTAAACCTGCTACCTGCCACCTGCAGCCCTCTTCCCGCATGGGCCCGCGCCTCGCATTAAAGCATTTTTTGGTTTGCCAAATCGTAGCTTTTTTACGATATATCAATTCGGTGTTTGAGATCCCAAAACAAATCCCCCGATTAACCCACGTAGATATCCACTCTAGCTTTATGGCTGCCTTGTCTTACGCTTTTTGTTCTGCTTCTGTCTTCTACGCTCTACGTAGATCTTGAGGCCGAGGTGGGAGAGCAGCTCTTGAACGATATGAATCTCATGAACGAAGGTGCTTTTTCAACACACACACAAATCTCTCGAAAATGCTTTCGCTAGCCTAAGAGAACCCGCTCAATGGAGTCCCTAGCTTTAAATTATTTAAGGAAGCGCAATTGGTATATGTAGAATTAGAGGGGGACTCCTTGAGCGGTGGTGCGCATCCGGAATATCGTAACTAATAATTGTAGTATTCCTTCATCTTCCCACAGAGGTTGACGGCTCACTGGGACTGGGTGAGCTGGCCCAACTGACGGTGAATAACGAATCTGATGGAGCTTACGACGCCAACTCGAAGGACGGAACTGGCGGCAGTGCCGGCGGTGCTGGTTACCGCAAGACCTGGAACGCCAAGTACACGCTGCGCTCGCACTTCGATGGGGTGCGCTCGTTGATTTTCCACCCGGAGGAGCCGGTGCTAATCACCGCCTCCGAGGATCACACGCTGAAGTTATGGAATCTGCAGAAGACGGTGCAGGCCAAGAAGTCGGCCAGTCTGGATGTGGAGCCACTGTACACGTTCCGTGCTCACACAGGACCCGTGCTGTGTCTGGGCATGTCCTCCAGCGGTGAGACATGCTACTCGGGCGGCCTGGACGGCAACATCGAGTGCTGGCAGCTGCCCTCGCCAAACATCGATCCATACGATTGCTACGACCCGAACGTTCACTCCGGCACCCTGGAGGGGCACACAGACGCCGTCTGGGGCCTGACCACCATGCAGAGTAATATCGTGTCCTGCTCGGCGGATGGCACCGTCAAGCTCTGGTCGCCCTACAACAAGGAGCCGCTGCTGCGCACCTATACGGCCTCCGAGGCGGAGGGTGTGCCCTCGTCGGTGGACTTTGTTCGCAACGAGGTCGACCACATTGTGGTGGCGTACAACAGTGCACACTGCATCGTTTACGACACGGAGACGGGCAAGCAGGTGGTGCGACTGGAGGCGGCACAGGAAATGTCCGGCAACACGGGGAAATTCATAAACAAGGTGGTGTCGCATCCGACACTCCCCATCACGATCACAGCGCACGAGGATCGGCATATTCGCTTCTGGGACAACACATCCGGCACGCTTGTCCACTCGATGGTGGCGCATTTGGAGCCGGTCACCTCGTTGGCCGTGGATGCCCACGGGCTGTACTTGCTGTCCGGCTCGCACGACTGCTCGATACGGCTGTGGAATCTGGACAATAAGACGTGCGTGCAGGAGATCACCGCGCATCGCAAGAAGTTCGATGAGAGCATATTCGATGTGGCCTTCCATGCCACCAAGCCGTACATCGCCAGTGCCGGGGCCGATGGCCTGGCCAAGGTGTTTGTCTAAAAAGAACGGAGACCAACACGGGCGCCGCGCGAGCAGGATCGATAGAATTCAGAATTCAGAATCCAGAATCCAGAGTGCAGATTGCAGACGCAAACGCAGTTGCCAGCAGCTCACAGCTAAGCGATTACGAGTTCGAGTTAAATAATTATACATACATTATATATACTATACATTTAAATCTAATTATACTTCAACCGAGAACAACAACAAATTAATGCATACAACAATAAGATGATGATGAATGAGGCGTGAGGAGGAGGAGGAGGAGAGAGCGTAACGTAACGTAACTAAAACATAAACCAGAATAAATTCAAAATGAGAAAAGGCATTTCGAAGCGAGCAACAAAACAGAGTCAAGTAGAGAGTCAGAAGAGAGTCGTCGTCGTGTGTGTAATCTAGGAAAGTAACAAAACACTCTAAAAGCAATGCATAATACACGGCATATAACAACCACGAAACAACACACAAGTGCAACATACTACACACATGATGAACCTTATGTATTTCAACACCGTGTAGCAGCAGCAAAAGCAAAAGAGTTTGATCTTGGTTGTGGATCTTGCGATCTACTCGAAGATCGATCATATCTTTTCGTTTCTAGTTTTAGTGTGGCACTTGCATAGCGATTGATCGATCTGAATCGAGCGATTGCCCATATAAAACCAAGCCCGACTTCCTGTACATTTTATATACATAATACATATACATACATACATATATATACTTATTCTGTGCCCATGGACTGCCGGGCAATGGCATCTATAGATGGGCAAACTCGCTGTGCAAGTGCCGGGACACGTTGTGTTTCCCTTCAGGCGAAGAGCGTCCTGCTGCAGCCTGGAGCGGATGTACACGTAAAGATGTAGACGATCAAATTCTGTAGGCTAAGCAAAAGGCATATGCATATAACCAACCACATAACCCCGACTCCATATTAGCAAAGGAGAGCGCGCGATGAATTGTAAATTAACATTAATTAGAGGACGAGGACGAGGACGAGAACGAGGACGACACTGTTGTGTCGGCGGGCGGCTTATTTATGTCAAGTAGCGACCACAAAACGGAAACTTTACTAATTAGTAAGTGCAGATTGCGCGCTGCTTTAAATCTATTATTTGTATTGTCGTTAAAAAGAGAGTAAAAGTAGTAGGGGAGTACGCAATTCTTGAGGGATCGATCGATCGATCGATCGATTGTCCACGACGACCACGATGAGCAGATGAGATATAAATAATGATGATGATTGCAGGCAAGCTATTAACACTGTATGCTAAGCTATTTATTTAATTTATGCCTAGTATTAAACCGAAGGATAAACAAACATAAACAAACAAATGTTGGCGCCAATCGCTGATCCAATGGATTTCGTAGTTGAATATAAATTAGATCCGCTTATCGATGGATGATGCTGCGTACTCGTATTTTTAATCAATGATCACGTATATATAGAATTGTGAATTGAACGTGAAAGCCGAGCAACTCAATATTAGTTTTTAGTATTACCAATTATTATTATTTTTACGTGACACACACACTCTACACACACACACCCCGAAAAGTTGATATTTGACACCGATCCGAAACGAATCCGGAACCCGAATCAAAACTGAAACAAAATCGTATGCTATAGCGTTGCGAGATCTGTGTACACACCAATCAAATCCTCTATTATTTTAATTACGTATTTTAATTTACGCCGAAGAATCACCTTCTTGGATCCGACCCCCCCCAGAGATCCGAAACGATGACGGCGATGCGCGATGGTAATAAAAGTTAATGTGGAAATCCACACACACACAGTTATATAGGAGATATATACATTTACTTATACATAAATCTATTGATTTATAATTTTAACTGTACATTTTTGATTTTTTATTACCATGTATTTTTATTTGAAATAAAGTTTTACAAGATACGAAGCCGTGTACTTGCGCCCGCGCCTGCCTTTTCATTTTTCAGTCCAATCCTCCTCCAGCAGAATCAGAAGAAATATTCCAATAAATGAGGACGTTGTAGACCAGCTGGCTCTCGTTTGCAACGGTGGCCGTATAATCAGAGACTTTAACACAGAAACGCCAAGCAAAACACAATTATTAACACACTAAAACACCGAAGATAATTTTTCGCCTTATTTCGTTTTTTAATAAAAAGATTTCGCTGCTGGCAGCATTTTCATTTTTGTTCTTTACATTTCCACAAAACGCCTTATTTTCGAACCGTTACAAATCCACTGCCGTAAAAGAAAAGAAAATATGAAAACACCAGCAACACCCAGCATACTTTTTGTTCTTAGGAGAATCCTACAAGGATTCTTCTATATGTTGCAAACACTCCACAAAAATATTGTAATTCTTCAGCATAAAAGACGCAAGCGATCTAGGAAGATAGATGTAACAACACATACAATTGAGACATCTATTAAGTTAGCAGAAGTGAGATAAAGAAGAAGCCCAGAAGAAAACACGATAAGCATTAATTAACTAAGTCGTAATAAAAGTTCATTGTAGATTTGAGCATATATAGGAAAGGTCCCAGGTCCTAAAAGCAAACAAAAAACACCCAGCACATAAGTTTATACATACATACAAAAATAAAATATAAATAAAAAGCATATTAACTGAAAAATAACGATACTTTTATAATAAATCGAAAAGGAAAGTACATAATACTCGAGGAAATACCATTCACACATTTCATGTTAAGATATAATAAAGTGAATAAATAAAATATTTAAAACCAACTGAGAGTAATTTTAACAAATTTTATTCAGCATTTAGATACGTTATCTTAAAATCATCAACCAACATAACATGATAAAAGCTTTTATTTTGAAATACCTTCGTTTTTTTGTTTCTTAGAAAAATAAACACAATTTCGTAGACTTTATTAAATTTAACGGTCAAGTCATTAGCATGACTAACAAAACTTGGTCACACTGACCATTCGAAAACGCGAAGAAGCAGTGTAACCAGCTACACTAACATAAATGTCCAATAGAAATCGATACTAGTACCCTTGGTATCGAGTAATCGATTACTATATTTATTTACTTGCGGATAATTTTTGTATATTTAAGAATTATAATGGAAAGCTCTGCAATTATAGGCGTTGACAAAACGCAGGTAAATAAGATGCAGCTTAGGACGAAGATCGTATTCAATCCTGTGCTTCTTGCAGGTGCCACCGCTCAACCAGAAACGCATCCTAGCATTTGTAAACCACTTCCTAATTTCCTCAATTAATTTTCTCAATGAATTCGCTCTGGGCTGCGAGACAAAGTTCGTGGAAATGGAGAGGCAGCTGCAAAAGACTGAGGCATCCCTGATAATCCTCGAGGCGAAGCTCGCCTCCATACCCACCGACCACCAAGTGCCGAACGAAGGTGCGAGTGCACCAGCACAGCCTGAAAAGACCACCGAGGCCGCTACGCCGGATTCGGAAGTCACGCCCATGTCCGAAAAACCTGTAGATGAAGCGCCAGCGGAGCCAGCCGGTGTGCGTGCCTGCGAGGATGTGCGCTACAGAAAGTTCTTCAAGATGCTGCATGTAGGCGTTCCAGCGCCGGCAGTCAAGCAGAAGATGCAATCAGAGGGCCTGGAGCCACACTTGTTAGAGTAAGAGCAGCTTGTTCTTTTAGCCAATCCAAGCTTATCCCGCTTGCTTTTGCAGCACACCCGAAATGATCCTGGCAGACGGTGTTCGTGAGTAACCAGCTGAGAGGAAGAGCCCACCTTGTGATATAGCAATTGTTGCTAGCGTTATCAATTAAACATTTTTAAGGCTTACGTCTACACTTTAATCTGTTTTATTTCCCGACGTACTACGACGGTTCGAAAACAACTTAAAACACTTCGTTAGGTAAAAAGAGTGGCGGGTGGAAGCGGATGATGGAGCCTAGAACTGGATCATCTGTCCCTTGCGCTTCTTGTCACCGCCCAGCTCGAAGTGCTTGCAACGCTTCAGAGGAGTCTGCTTGCGGTACTTGCACTCGGTGCACTCCATACGCAGCACAATTTTCTTGGTGGTCTTAGCCTGAAATTGGTAAAAAACAAAAACGACGATTAGCAAAGTGATTTGAACATTATAATATAAAATGTAAATAGGTTCTTATGGGGTTGTCTGAAGCTGCAGGTGGGGCGATATTGCCAAGGATGGCCATAACGCTGCCTTCGCGGCCGCACCGGTGCAACAACAATTTTGATCTGGCACAGTTTTTTCCCACCAAAAAGCCGAATGCTCGTAAGCGCAGCGATTTAGTTCTACGAAGCGCCATTTGAATAATTTGTTGTAATGTTGTTACTATTGGACCAGGGTATATGTCACTGCACGAATCACTCACCTTCTTCCTGAAGATGGGCTTGGTTTGACCTCCGAAACCCTGCTGTTTCCTGTCGTAACGCCTCCTGCCCTGAGCACCCTTGCGCTCCTTGGACTTCTTGTACTGCGTCACCTTGTGCAGCTTGTGGACCTTGCATTTCTTGCAGAAAGTGCGACGTTGCTTAGGTACGTTCACCTGAAGAAAAATGCCAGATTACTACGCTGCTTTTTATGCTTCCCGGTACAACCACGGGCCAGGCCAGTGTATTTCACGTCTAGCGCCATGTTGGCCGCAGGGGCCTGTTGCCAGAGTTCAACGTTGCTTTACGTTCTGGGTCGAACAACGCACAAAACAAATGCTTACCATCTTGAAAGCTTCACGGGGAACTTCTACCTTCTACCTCGCTGCAAATAAACAGATTTCGAGATATTTTTATTAGACATTTCAGCAAAATAAACGCGGAGCACACTCACTCACCGGAAACGAAGAAAAAGAAAGGGAAGCAAAATGTGACAGATAGAGATGTCAGAACATCGATGGCCCTATCGATGACACGTGACATATCGATGGTTCCGCTATCTATTAAATAATCGTTATAAAAAGCAGGTGATAAAAGCAAAATACTCAACCAAATACCGAAAATTTAAAAAAATAGCTTATCCTGATATTGGGAATTTTTAACTAGCGATTTAACGCGATTTATAATGTAGATGCCCTACCGATGACATTGAACTAGTGTTGAGTAACGCTCAATGCTATTGAAGTCGTATTTTTTATTTGCAAATAACTCCCGTAAATAAATCAAATGTATGTAGTCCTGTAAAAAAATAAACAAAATATTTAAAATAAAATATAATAATAAATTGATAAATCGATATGCTATTAAAAAATCGATAGTGACATCGATTGCTATTTCCAGCTGGGAAAACATCGATGGTCGGTATATTCGATATTCTGTTTTTCAAGCAAAAATGTTTTTTTATTTGTAGTATTAAAACACGGCAAATAGAAAACATTTATTGGCCCGGGCCCTGCGCCTAGTCGTGTGCAATGGAAGACGCCAGCGGGCGTTGGCTGGAGTGGAATTAACGGCCAAAAATGGCCCAGTGAAAGACGTGAGAAAAATTTGCATAAAAGTGAGCCAGTAATTAAAATGCGAAAAATGTACGCGTTGCTGGCCTTGACATTCTGGACGCTCGTGCTGGCGCTACCGCTGCCTACCGAGCAGGTACACACTCCACAGCCGCCGCCGGTGCCCTGCGATCGCAGTCGCAAGGTCTTCACGGAGCCCTACGGCGAGATTTCGGACGGACCCACTGGCCACAACTATACGCAGGACTCGCACTGCGAGTGGCTGATCAAGGCGAAAAACGACAGCCAGTTCATCACGCTGACGTTCCATAGCATGGGCACGGAGTGCTCCTACGACTACATTTACGTCTACGATGGCGACTCCTTCAACTCAACGCTCCTGGGCAGCTTCAGCGGGCGAACGCAGCCGCAGCGGCTGGTGGCCCGCAGTGGAAGCGTAAGTGTGTTCCCTATTCCTGCCTAATTTATCCTAATTGTCGTTGGTCCCTCAGATGCTCATCCTCATGTACAGCGATACGAACTACGTGCTGGATGGCTTCCGCGCCTCCTACTACATATCAAACTGCTTGAACAACTGTCACAACCATGGCAAATGTGTGGGCCACCAGTGCGTGTGCCACGGCGAGTGGGTGGGCCCCGACTGCGAGGACGAGGCCTGCCCCCAGCGCTGTGGCGAGGGTCAGGGACGCGGGCGTTGTCAGAAGAGCATCTGCCACTGCTCGCGGGGATACAGCGGTCGTCTATGCGATCTAAGCGACCATCCCCCAGGCAGCAGCTGGCGCTGGCTGGCCACCGATGCGGAGGGCATGACTCCACGCGCCGCTCACACAGCCGTCTACATGGAGGACGAGGATGCGCTCTACGTTTTCGGCGGCTACGATTTGAATAACGTAATCAGCACACTTCAGGTAAAGTCTGGGAGACATTTTATCGATTCAAAAACTTATCTAATGGGAATTTTCCTCTTCAGATTTATCGCTTCAGCACAAGTCAGTGGGAGGATGAGTGGGGCATTGCCTTGCAGAGTCGCCGTCACTTCTATCATCCGCAAAAGATCGATCATACGCTGCTCAAGGCCGTGCTGCAGCACAAGAACGAGGACGAGGCGAAGCTGTGGGGCCTGAACAGTGATGTTAGCTTCTTCCGGAACATTCTGTACACACTCGCAGAGTCGAATCTGCATCAGCGGCGGACACGCTCATCCCTGCCGCTGACCATTGTGAATGCGAATTCGACGGACGAGGAACTGAACGAGTATCTCGAGGACATACTGGAAGAGGTGACGGATCACAAGCCTCATGGGCGCTACGGGCATGCCGCGGATCGTGTGCCGGGCGGATTCGTGATTTTCGGTGGCAAGCATGCCAACGGGAGCTTCTACAGTGATCTCTGGCAGTACAATAACACGGAAAGTGGCGGTAAGTGGAAGCAGATGGCCATCAGGTCGGCAGTGAAGCATCCGGCGGTGGCAAGGCACACGTTGAACGCTGCCGGGGACGACTACCTCTACACATTCGGCGGAAGCCTGGAGTCGGGCGAATTCTCGTCCAGCGTGTATCGCATCCGTTTGCCGCTATCCGAGGACTCGCAGTGGGAGCTGGTGCAGCCGAGGGGAGGGAAGACACTGGATGTGCGTCTGGCCGCCCACTCGACGGTTTACTACAAGGCCACCAATTCGCTGATTGTGTTTGGTGGGATTATGACCAGCCTGGCCCGCTTCTCCAAGCTCTCGGATCGCATATTCGCCTTTCAGTTGGACCAGCAGCACTGGACGGAGATCCTGTACCCACGGACCGCGTTGCGGGACACCAATATACCCCGAGAGCGGGCCTTCCACACGGCCACCATTTCGGGCAACTACATGATCGTCTTTGGCGGCTACACGCACCGCCACAACAAGGATGAGATTTGCTACGACAACCAAATGTACTGGTACCACCTCAGCTGCCACATCTGGATCAATCAGGTCGTTGCCGCCGATGATAATTTGTACCCCAAGCCCCAGGGAGTGTTTGCTCAGGCAGCGGCTCTGCGCCGAAACCACACGCTCCTCATTGTGGGCGGCTACCATGGGAATGTGAATGCGGATCTCTTTGCCTACGAACTGCCGCAGGTGCTGCGCGTGGAGAACACTTTGTACAATCCCGAAATCTCCTGCAGACTCCACTCCTCGCACACCGCCTGCCTCTCGAACCCCGAATGTGGCTGGTGCTCGGCGGACAGCAGCTGCTATGGTCGCACCATTGGTGCCAATTGTACCACCAATCTGCAGACAACACGATGTCCGGGCATCTGTCCCTCGCTCGGCGACTGCCACTCCTGTCTGGTGCACGGCTCGCAATGGGGCGCAAACTCGAGGAACAACAAGGCCGCCTTCTCGGTGGCCAGCAAGCTGGGTTTGAACGAGTGCACTTGGTGTGTGCAGAACGCCAGATGCCATCACCGCGATGACAATTATGGGATATGCGGCGACAGTGCTGGCTGGTGGGGTGACCAGGGCACCGAGATTCGTCGCCCCTCCCTCTGCACGAGTAACGATCGACGGCCCGGGCTTACGTACGTCAAGTACCATTATCCCATCAACTACACGATGCCGGACTATGTGGGTATTGTGAATGCCACCATGGTGGACTTTGCCTCGCCCCCATTCACCACCTACTTCGAGCACAAGCTGGAGGGCGAGATGCTGGCCCGGCTGTTGGGCTTCGTGAGGCCGCAGCATCAGTGGAACAACTCGGCCATTCAGGTTTGTACCAGCTACTCGTCGGCAGTGCTTCGCGCTGGCCTCGGCCTTAATCTCGACGAGCTGATCAACGTGACCACGCAGAGCTCGAACCAGAGCTACTGCAGCAACGTCCAGCTGCCCACCACAGAGCAGCCGTTCCTCATTGACTTTCAGGCACGCCGACGCATCGGTGGCAACGGCGGGATCTACAACGCGTACCAGAAGACCAAAATGGAGCTCCAGCACCTGCACAACGGCCAGCTGAACGCCTTCACTTTCGAGTATCTGGAGCCATACTACTCCGGGGACTGTACTCAGTACGGAAACTGCTTGCATTGCCTCACGGATGCTTCGTGCGCCTGGTGTCCCCTCACCAGCAGGTGTCACCTGCGGTCCGTGAACGAAACGGAGGTGTGCAGGGAGGAGGCCGCCACTGAGCAGCTGGGCCACTGGTCGTACCTGATCAGCCAGCCAAGTCAGTGCTCCAATTGCACCAACTATGTGAGCTGCGAGGCCTGCGCCAAGAGCGGGGAGTGCGAGTGGTGGACCGAGGATGCGCGTTGCGGCAGGATGGGCAAGACCAACAACAGTGTGCGGGCAGTGGAGCAGTGTCCCAGGTCCTGCCGAGAGCGGCAGGGGTGCCAGGACTGTCTGGGCGAGCGCGGACGATGCGTGTGGTGTGAGGCCAGCTCGCAGTGCTTCAGCTTCTCGGTGTACACAAGTGAGTATCAATTTGGAATGTGCCGCGAGTGGATGGACCAGGTGGTGAGTAGGCAAACGCAAGAGCATGTTGGCGATCAGAAACAGCTGCAGCAGCAACCTCTACAACAGCTGCAACAGCAGCAGCAGTGCAAGTCCTGCGAGCAGCATCGCAATTGCTCCTCCTGCCTGCGCACCTTGAGCTGTGGCTGGTGCTTCGACCGCGACAATCCCATTGAGGGCATCTGCATGCAGGGCGACTTTAGCTACAGCGCCGGCAATTGCTCCCTCGCTTTGAATAGTTCGTCGCACCATGACGCCGAGTGGGCCTACGCCCAGTGTCCGGATGTCGACGAGTGCGGCCTGGGACTGCACGATTGCCACAAGGAGGCCAAGTGCACCAACACCCAGGGCAGCTACAATTGCCACTGTCGGCGGGGCTACACGGGTGACGGCAAGTTCAGCTGCGTGCGAACCTGCTACGAGATGTGCCAGAACGGAAACTGCTCGGGACCACCGGATTACACCTGCAACTGTGCTTTGGGATGGACCGGAGCGGATTGTGGGCTCAGCTGTGGGTGCAACAATCACTCGACTTGCCTGGAGCGGTTGGGGAAGTGCGACCAGTGTCAATCGTGGACGGAGGGTGAGAAGTGCGAGCGGTGCCGCCAGGGAAGCTACGGGAATGCCACGGCCCCGCATGGCTGTCATCCGTGCGAGTGTAATGGCCATGGCAACCAGGATCTGGGCATCTGCAATGTGAGCAACGGCGAGTGTTACTGCAAGGACAACACGCAGGGCCTCAAGTGCGATCTGTGCGCTGCCGGCTACTACGGCGATCCCAGAGACGGAGGGCAGTGCTACTACCAATGCGAATCGAGGGGCATACTCACCAATATCGGCAAGAGTGCCATTGGCTCGTACCAGTCGTATCGCTCGCCCTGGGGCGCCAGTCTGGAGGTGAAGGAGTGCCTGTGGATATTGCAACCGAAAACGCTGCAGGCCGAAAAGTCGCTCCTTCAGCTGGAGTTCCAGTGGCCGAGCCTGGCCATGGACTGTGACGAGAATGCGGTGTATATATACGACAGTCTGCCCAATCTGACGGGTGCCACGCAGCAGAATCAACTTCTGGCCGTGGTCTGCGCTCCCTACAGCTCAGCGAGGATCATTGAGGCCCGCTCCACCCACGTCACGGTTCACTACAAGCAGGGCAGCGAACGGCGACACTTTGGTTTCAACGCTCTCTACTCCGTGAAGAACTGTGTGGCCGGCAGTTGCCTGGCGCCGCACATCTGCGACGATCAGCTGCGGTGCGTCTGTCCCGCCGGCTATGTGGGCGCCCGCTGCGAGATCGAGATCTGTCCCAGCAACTGCAATGCCAAGCGAATGCAGGGATACTGCGACACGGAGTACGGACGGTGCATCTGCAGCAATGCCAACTACGCTGGCGCGGATTGCGGCACCTTGGTGCAGCGCAGCCACCTGGTGCTGACGGAGCTGTTCAACACGCAGCTGCTGAGCGAGAGTCTGGATCATCTGAAGAAGACCATACCGCGCTTTGGACACTCGGTGAACGCGGATCGCCGGGGATCGCTGTGGATGTTTGGCGGGTATTCTCCGAATCACGGACCCCTCAACGATTTCCGGCAGTTCGACACGAAGAACGGGACGTGGCTGCAGGTCACTGTGGAATCGTCCACCCCGGAGGATCGAATGCCCCTCGGACGGTACTTTCATGCCTCTGAGATTTACGTGAAGAAGCAGATAATCTACATCTTTGGGGGAATCAGCGCCAACTCGCAGCTGCTCAATGACTTCTGGATGTTCTCGATACAGAATCAGCGCTGGAGCCAGATCAAGCAGGAGGAGGTGGAGGTGGAGGAACCAAGTGGAGGGGATGATCAACCGCCTCCTCTGGCCGGTCATACGCTTACCCACCTGCGCTACCAGGAGCACGAGTCACTCTTCCTGCTCGGCGGTTTGACTTTGAATAAGTCGCGACCCCTGGAACTGTGGGAGTTCAACCTGGACACGGGGCGGTGGCAACAGTTGGCCGCAGTGGGTGCTCGAATGCCAGTGCTCTATGGCCACAGCACCGTCTATCATCCGGAGACGAACAGTGTCTATCTTTTCGGCGGCTACTCCACGGAACCGCAGAGCAATCTCTACGCGTTGGACCTGCAAAAGCTGAGCTGGACGGAGCTGCCCAGCTTCAAGGAGCTCAACTCGCCTGCCTCGCTGCTGCCGCGAGCGCGCTACTTCCACTCGGCCGTCAGCACGGAGCATTACATGATCCTTTATGGGGGAAGGACGCAGCCTTACAATGGATCCGATCTCCTCATTGCCTACGTTTATGCCTGCAACCAGTGGGTGCGGCTAACGGACGATGTCGAGCTGATAGGTCGCCTGCCCGCCTCGAGCTATGCCGAGGACATGGCCATCGATCCGGATACGGGCGTGATCTTTGTCATCGGCGGCTGGGATGGCAGCTCCACGCACAGTCATGTGACCAGGATAGCGCTGCCCGACGACATTTGCCAGCTGTGGAGCAGCAGCAAGTACCAGTGCCGCCACTACATGGGCTGCAGCTACTGCACCATTCAGAACACGTACAGCTACAGCAGCCACTGCTTCAGCCACGGACGCACCCCGTGCGCCAATCACAACGGCACGCTGGTGGTGAACAACGGAGCCGCCTGCACGGACGAGTGGATGGCGAGCAGGAACTGCTCCAGCTTTGCCACCTGCGGCGCCTGTTTGGCCGCCTGGCCCACGCATCAGGAGGTGGCGCCCGTCTGCCAATGGTGCGACGAGTGCGGCATTCGCGGCAGATGCGTTCCCTCCGGCGTGGACTGCGGCTGGCGGAGTGCCTGGTGCACGAAGGAGCTTAGCGTGGGAGTCCTGGGCCTCTGCCCCCTGCCACAGTGTCACCAGCTGAGCTGCGAGAGCTGC
This sequence comes from Drosophila bocqueti, assembly GCA_018151655.1. Taxonomy (NCBI): domain Eukaryota; kingdom Metazoa; phylum Arthropoda; class Insecta; order Diptera; family Drosophilidae; genus Drosophila; species Drosophila bocqueti. The sequence goes on along the minus strand of JAECXF010000149.1, from coordinate 743,485 downwards.
ATGCTTCAGCCGCAATGCAACTGGGCGAGGAACGAGTTGGGCACCGTGGAGTGCATTGCCCGGGAGCTGGTGGAGAAGAATCAGTACAAGCTGGTGGAGAGCTGCCCCCCGCCCTGTCACAGCCACACGAACTGCAGCAGCTGCCTGAGCCAAACGCCGACGCAGGATCGCCAGGATTGCAAGTGGTCCACCATGCTGAACGCGTGTCTGACGCCCAGTTCCCAGCCCCTGTTCTGCGCCGGTGGCGTCTGTGGTTTAGTTTTGGAAGCCAGTGAGCTGGAGCGATGTCCAGAACCGTGCCACGTCTATACCCGCTGCTCCAGCTGCCTGGAGCACGCCCATTGCGGCTGGTGCGCCCGCGAGGGCCACAATGGTGACGGCATCTGCACCGAGGGTGCCCTGGAGCACAAGCAGGAGCATCCGTCGGGATCTACCTGCGATATAATCTATTCAAGTTGGCGAAATGATTCGCAGCTTACGCATGCCGATGTCGTCTCCTGGCACTACGTATCGTGTCCGCTGGAGAACGAGTGCATCAATGGCCATCACAACTGCGATGCCGTGTCGGAGCAGTGCATCGACCTGGACACGGCGGTGGGCTACGAGTGCGTCTGCGCCGACGGTTATCGCTCGGAGCGCGGCACCTGCCTGCCGGTGTGCAGTCAGGGCTGCGTCCGCGGCAACTGCGTGAGTCCGGATCAATGCCAGTGCGACTTTGGCTATGTGGGCGCCAACTGCAGCATCCAGTGTCTGTGCAACGGGCACTCCAACTGCGAGTCCAGCAGCCGCCTCGACATTTGCCTGAAGTGCCACAACAACACGATGGGTGAGCAGTGCGAGAAGTGTCAGCCGCTCTTCGTGGGCAACCCGCGCGAGGGTCACGCCTGCCAGCCCTGCCTGGACTATTGCCACGGCCACAGCGACGTCTGTGTGGCCTACGACGCCGATCCGGCGGTCTTCAATATGACGCGGTCAGAGCTTGAGAGGATTCTGCCGGAGGGTCCGGCACATAATGCCACGTGCCTGAGGTGCGGCAATCACACGGACGGCGATCGCTGCGACAGCTGCCTGCGGGGTTACTTCCGCGGCAGCGACGATCTGCAGAAGGAGTGCCGGCCGTGTCAGTGTCATGGCCATGGAAACGTTTGCGATCCCGTCACCGGGGAGAAGTGCAATTGCGCCAACAACACGGAAAGCGATGCCACCTGCACGGCCGGCGGGGGAAAGAATTCGGCGCAACTCTGCTGGATGGTTCAGTGCTCCAAGTGCCGCGACTCGTATGCCGGTAACCCCACCGATGGTCACCAGTGCTACAAGCAGATCACCGTCGAGTCGCGGATGTGCTTCGATGCCAAGCCCATAGGTGAGTGTGCTTCTTTGCTTGTGCATAACATCTGTAGATTCCTGGATACCAAGCTGCCCGATTGAGAGGAGAAGCTTGTATTAAGGGGAGGTTCTTTTATAATTGGCCGAAATAAGAGCAAACTTTTGATACTCTTTCAGTGGGAAAATTGAATTTTAGCTACAAAGTTATTTGCATTAACATTAAAATTACATAAACGTATTGTTTATTAGCGAACAACCTACAAAACATAAATGTTTTCTTTATCCCTATTCATACAAATGGCTCCTTCAATATTCAAAATGGCGGATCTCGCGAGCCTCTGCGGGAAAGAACGTCACCTTTTGTCAAGGCTAGGGCTTCTCGTGGTTAACTGAAGTGGGAAATTGTAAAAAATTTAAATTATTAAAGAACAGGAAATTTCGTATGACTATGAACCTAATTTGAATGAAATTTAATGAAAAATAATAATTTCATGGAAATAAAAAACAAAGCATATTTGTTCGCTTTTTTTCCATTGACCTTCAGTTTAAAAATTATTCAAATAAGACAATTTTTATGCCTAAGATAGGTTTCATTGTAATAAAAAAGAAATTCGATTTAATAATTTTTTTGCAACATTTGGCGCAAATCGCAATAATAGAACTAGATTTACGATTGAAAAAAATTCCTCGCACATTTTGAATATTGAAAACAAATTCATTTTGAATTCCCACAAAAAATTCTCAAAGATTTGCATTTATTTCGGCGAAATATAAAAGAACCTTCCATTAAAATTCAAAATTCCGTGGGAACTTTTTCTTTTTCTTCACAATTTACTAATTAATTAACTAATCTTCTTTATACCACAGAGGAATGTAAATCGAAGCCAGCTGCCCTGAAGCCTGGCCAGACGGTGTTCTTTGTGATACAGCCGCGCTTCATGAACGTGGACATCCGCATTATCATAGACGTGACGCAGGGCGAGTTGGATGTGTTTATGTCGCCGCAGGATGACTCCTTCATAGTGGAAACGAACGAGACGACGGGCTACCACGAGATCTTCCTGGACAATCGCTACAATTGGGGTCCAAAGATGAAGCGAGAGAATCCGCTAAATGTGGCCTTGCCGCGACACGACAATGCCACAATCCAGAAGCTGTTTGCACCCGAACGTCGCATTGGTGGCGGCGGCCTTGGAGGAGGCGGAGGTGAGAGAATCGGAGCCAATACGTATTACGTGCCGCAGTTGCAGGACTGCAAGAGTCATGGGGGTCACAACTTCATCGTGAAGGATCAGTACGCCAAGGATCTGAGTACGCATGTGACCCTCAACCACTGCAACACCCTGCTGCGCCTGTTCGGGCTCAAGAATCGCCTGGTGCTCACCCTGCCCCAGCATGCCCACAATCTGAGCGCCACTCGCTTCTTTATCGCATTGCGGGCCAGCTCGGGCCCCGAGCCCAGCTACGGCTCGGTGGTGTTCCGCCAGGATCAGCTGCACATCGATTTGTTTGTGTTCTTCTCCGTGTTCTTCTCCTGCTTTTTCCTCTTCCTCGCCGTCTGTGTGATCGTGTGGAAGGTGAAGCAGGCGGCGGACCTGAGAAGAGCTCGGCGGCAGCATGTTGTGGAGATGCTGCATTTGGCCAAGCGCCCGTTTGCCCAGATATTCCTGGCATCGGGCAGCCTGGATGCAGACAGTCCACATCCGACCTCTTCCTCCTCCACCTCCTCCACGTCCACGTCGTCGGCTCGTGCCATGCGACAGCGTGCCCGCCAGGCGCTCCTCCTGCAGGAGCAGGGAGCCGGCGAGTCGCATCCCATTATGATGCACCACCACTCGCACTCGAACCATCGACGCCACCAGAGCTCGCACATAATGCTGGTGGCCATCGAGCCAACTTGCGACAACCTGGCGGCTGTGGGCACGGTGTTCATCAGCCTGCCCGGTCGCTCGCGAGCTCCCCTGAGCATTGCCCTCGGCTCCACCCTCATTTCCTACTCCCGACAATATCCCCTCAATGCCCGGCACTTTATGCGCGCCCAAAGGGCCCAAAATGTGGCCAACAATCCGGCATAAATTTAGAAACTCGAACAAACGAACAAACTAAGAATGTGTTAGGAAACCGAGCCTAGTGAGCAAAGAATCTGTCATCTGTCGGTGGATGCATTTATGTATCGCGTACATAAAGACATTAGCCTAGATATCGGGTATATGTATGTATAGTTTAGGTAATTGTTGTATATAGAAACGATTGGGTATCGAAGGTGACTCCATGTACATAACTCTATGTATGTCGGGATAAAGTTTACACCTATCAGAAGTGGATAAACATACAGGAAAAGGATAAATATTAGAATTTAAGCGGAATATTGGGTCTCGAATGAGAATAGGAAAGCATTCACATAACTCACATACAGAACAACTTTTCGGACTGATTTTTATGAAATTTCATCTCTGGCTAATTATTATATAATATATATATATGTATGTGTGTACATTAATATTGATTTGATCCTAGGTAAGGACAAGAAATAACCAAGTGAACGAGAAGCTCAAGATACAAACATAAATATATAGCAAAAGGGAATTTAAAAGCGCAGTGAAATATTTTTAAGAAGGTCAATTTGAACGCGAGAAGAGCCATAAACGAACGAAGAACAAAGAACAAAGAAATCAAGAAATACGTATTATTATAAACTATATACTAAATGTGTCATAGCACCTACTACATGCATATAGATGTTGGTTATGGTTATGTGTCCCCTTGTCGCCCGACTAGGTTTCCTTTTAGATATATCTACGTATACTATATGTACGTTCATACGATACGATATTTGATTTGAATTCTCGCGTACCTTATGTATATTCTTGTATTGTATAAAGTATTATTGATATTCCTTCCCCGATGGTGGTTAGCATCTGCTCAATTAGTTAGTTGCTCTCAACTGCTGCGCACTCTTACGCACACACACCCATGTACCTACACAACACTATTTTAAGAACAAACAACAAACTATTTGTATCTCTGTACGTACTATCCACACTGCAGTACCACTTGTCATCAATAGGCCTTTGTCATCAACGATTCATCAACAGCCGATGGCGACTTCTACCGAGCCGACGCTCTATTTCCAACTTCGTGTCAAACCCGACTCTCTCGCGCTCTCATTTTTCTCTCTTGATGACAGATTGATTACAAGTTGTTGATGAAACGTTGATGACAAGCCCATACAATCGTTGATTAATTTTTGGTATAAATGTTGATGCATTTTAGGTATAAAGCGTTGATGAAAAAGTGATGAACATCCCATACAAAAATTCATCAACCTTTGTATGGGCTTGTCATCAACCATCACCCATATGGGTTGATGAATTATTGATGAATTGTTGATGACTGGTACTGCAGGGCAGTTTTTCACACACTTGTTATGTTTACACACAAAAAGGCTCGCCGCAGACACAACAAAAACAGTCGCAGGATGCTTAAAAACACGAAAAAAGAACGAACAAAATCCTACATAATATACTACATACTCTTTCCTATAACAAACACTCAACAACAAACACACTAATCTCAGTAACCAAAAGGTTGTAACAAATTCTCACTACGTCGCTTTAGTTTAGAACTCAACTCTCCCTCCTTTTACATGTGGTACTACTTACTCTCTTTGTGTATATTTTTTGAGTTAACGAGATTAGCTAAATTTTTAGAACTGATGTACATTTAGAAATTATACAAAAATCGTCCCATTTTGCAATATATATATTTATGATTATTATTATTATTTTCTATTATTATTAAATGTATTTTTGTTTGCAATAAAGATGAAATAATAATTAAATAAACACTGCGTTTTATATTTAATCCATTGAGGGGTTACACCACTGTAAAACACCAAAAAAAAGGAATATTTTCGAAATTTCTGTAGGTAAACAAAATGGAGTTATTGAAATTCTGTAAAAAGTTTTTTATAATATCAATATTAAACTACAAAGAAATATTTCAAGTAATTAAAAAAAAAAAAGGTGGCCCCGCAGCAGTTCTTCGCTGGCATGATTTGTCTCAAATGGGTCCACGGCCGAAAACGTAGCTTCTACAATTTTTGATCTAGAACAAAAAACCAAACATTTTCTGATTCCATATTGTTGTCTCCAGAAGTACGAGAGACAGAGACAACAATTTCAAACGTTCTGTAAAAATTTATAATCGATCGGTAAAGATTTGTTCGAGTTATGTTTCCGGCCAGCTCAAAAAAAGTGGTTTTGAGATAAACGTGTTTAAAATTTTCATTGGCTGTAAAATCGTATGTAAAATCGTGAGAGGTCCTGCGGCAGAATTCGAAATTCAGGCATGTAAAAATTTTTCCCGGACTTCATCTTTTAGTATATTATTTTTAAGAGCCTAAATGACCTTTAGCAATAAAAAACAATTTTTCGATTTTTTTTTTTAATTCTACAGTGTAACCCCTTAAAGAAGACATCTTAAAATAAATATGATTAAATACCACGCAGAAAATATTTAAATTCATTGTGCAAACGAATAATTTTTATTGATTAAATAGTTTTAGGTGATAAATATATATATATTTGATGTGTTAAGCAAGGGCTTAGTCGGTTAGGATCAACGATTGCGTATTTTAACTAGAGCTCGTGGTTGAAGGCAGGGTTGCGAGGATCCCCTCGATGAAGGTGCCGGGTTCCTCAATGAGATGTAGAAGGCCTGAGGGGAAAAATTCCAGTTAATTAACATAATAAAAGAAAGATCTCTAAGAAGAGTAACGCACCTGCCACATCGCAGAATTCGCCAAAGGAAGTGCAGGGCAGGAACTCATCGGTCAGGGTCTTCAGGATGTTGTCCGTGGACTTAAGCATAGCCTCATCGTTCTTGCGCAGATAGTCGAACAGCGAGATGGGCCAATCCTCCTCCTTGGGCGTGCTCACCGTGTTGAAGAGGTCGTTGTAGATCAAGTCCACCAGTGCCCACATCATAAGGAACGGCTTGTAAACACTGTAGTCCTTGGCCTGGCGATCCGCTGGCGATAGCAGGGCCTTGCACAGCACCGAGGGTGAGATGTGACGGGCCTGGGCCACCGCCAGAAGGCGCTTGAGATGGGCCAGCTTGTGCTTGTTCCACAGCTCGCGACTGTGCAGCGACAGGGAAATGGTGGCCATGTACAGGGGCCCGTCCACCTCGTAGCCGCACTCCAGCCACTTTTCACTGGGCTCCGCCTGCAAGTACGTCAGAAGCGTCTTGCTTTCCCTGCTCGCCGAGCGGGAGGAGAGCAGCAGGTAGACGGCGTAGAAGAGCAGGTAGGGCACAAAGTGCATGTTTGACTGGGGACCTCCGCCGCCGGCATCGTCGTGGAAGCTGCGCTCCCAGGCGAACCGCACCAGCAGCAGCTTCAGATCGTGCACGCTGCTCGTGTAGCAGATGTCGCAGCGCTGGGTGCTCTCCTGCATGTAGCTGCTGTGCCGGGTCATGCAGCCGGAGAAGGCCGCCTCCCCGACGGCGGGACCCCAAAGGGGCAGAAGGCCATTGCACCTTGTGTTGGCATTCTGCAGACTAGCTCGCTCCCACTCGTCCCTGCCGCGAGTCAGGCGTATGGCCGATGTGTGACAGTCCACGTGCACCACATTGAAGTGAGTGACGGTGGTATAGCCGATGGTCTTCCGCGACTTGAGCTCAAACTCCTCCACATTGCAGCGCTTGGTGAACGTGTAGATGCCCAGCACCTTCTCCGGCTGGCAGGCGTAGCCTTCGCGGCAAATGAAGCACGTCAGCCCGGTCTCATCGCGCAGTTTTTCGATCTTCTGCAGTATCGATCCCTTGGCCGTCACCTGACCCTTTTCGTTGGTGCGCATGCCCAAGGCATCCAACTGCTTCTCGCGCGTAGCCATGGCCAAACGCTTCTTTTCCGCCCTGGTGAAGTCGCGCACCTGTTGCACCCTCGCCGCCGTGGCCGCATCGGTGGAGAGTGCCTCCAGGAGGTTCTCGGCCAGACTGCCCACATGCTCATCGCTGGACACTTGCTCCAGGCGGTGGATAATGGGTATAATGTCCTTACTGATGGCCACCTGGGTGGCCTCATGATGATTCGAGAGGCCGGTGAGGAAGCGAAGGATGTACTTTAGGCTGGGACGCGAAATGAACTCCTTCAGCTCATCGGAGTCGGTGCGCAGGAGTGTGGGCTTTACGCAGGGCGCATGCTCGGTGATGTAGGCCAGGGATCGCTCCACAATGCCCAAGCTCACGATGTAGTCCTTGAGGGTGCCGCCGATGCAGTTGTGCTCGATTTGGTTGGTCAGCACGCAGAAGAGCTCCAGCTTGAACTCCTCTTCGGGGGTGCGGTCCTTGTCGAAGCGCTTGAAGCTCAAAGTGTTCTGAAAGGATGCAAGTTACGAGTTAATACAAGTTCCTGTAAAGGGGATCTTAACTCTTACCCTAAAGTGTTCACAGAGCAGGGCCATCTTCACCTCGTTGCCATACACCAGGGCGGCCAGGACTCGGATGAGATGTCGCAGCACCGAGGGATTGTTCCTGACGTTCGGACAATCCGTGCAGGAGATTAGAGCGGTCACGTACTCGGGTCCACCGAAGGTCAGCGAGAACTGCAGGAAGGAATCCAGCGTATCGCTGGCCGCCTTCGACAGAATCGTTTCCATTATCTCCAGCAGCTGCTCGGTGACCGCCGACTGTATGGAATCGTTCTCCGACTGCAGGCACATCTGCAGCACCTTGAGCAACGTGTTGATGGCCCCGATTTCGGGCTGGCACAGCACCTCCTGGCAGCGACGCACCTTCACGCAGATGAGGAACAGCTTCAGGAGCACCTGAATGAGCTCACGATTGCGCGAGATGCGCTGTAGGCTGCCGATACGATCCAGCATCACACGGAGGCCGTTGCAATCGGCCAGGACATTGGCCATGCGGTACAGCTGCTCGGTGTCCACCTGCTCCTGGCTCTTGTTGTTCAGCGTCTCCACAAACTCCTCGGTGGCATCGCCCAGGAGACCACGCATGCGATAGACTATTCGCATGGCATCCCGGTCGCCGCCCTCGGCCAGCCACACCTTCTTGTACACATCCTTGACGGGCAGATCCAAGCTGATGATCTTGTTATTCACCAGCAGCTCCATGCCGTTGTCGTCCTCCAGCAGGGCGATCAGTTCGCAGTCCGTGCAGATCTTGTTCTTGACGTCGCGCATCAGCGGCCCGAGGCCCATTTCGCTCGAGGGATACGGGTTGCCCAGCATGCGGCCCTGCAGGAAGTCCTCCTGCTGCGGATCCTTCTCCAGCGTCATGTAGAACTCGCTTTCGTCGTGCTCCTCGGGATGTATGATGGAGTACAGGCGCTCGAATATAAACACCGGCGTCTTGATGTCATTCATTCGCGTCTTTTCCACGGTATCGATCAGAATTTCCATAAATGCACGCGTCTCCTCCTCCGTGCCGGTCGTCATATCCTCCAGCATTTCGAGCAACTTCTCCTGCGCGTCGTCAATGAGTCGCGTGCGCTGCACCACCAGACTCCTTAAAGCGAGATAGCTCTCGAGAACGGGGCCCAGCATGCGGGTCTTGTAGGTCCTTCGAATGTTGGGACACTCGAGGAGAAGCCACAACAGCTCGACGTATTGCCGCAGGGCGTAGCCCAGCGACAAATCCGAGGAAAGCGAGTGCTCTTCCATGCGATGAACCTTGCTGATCTCAATCGCAAGCAGCTGGGATATCTGCCCGAGGACACCCTTGAGGACGAGATACTGCAGCCACGGCTGCTCCGTGGCCATGCTCTTGTAGAGCATCAAATATTCGGCACTCGCCTCGCCGGCCTCGCCCACATGCTTCAGGAACGAGGTGAGCATATTCAAGGCCTGCTGCCGCCGCTCGTTGGTTCTGCTCAGACTGCTCAGCAGGGAGCAGGCCAACTGGCGTCCAAAGCGCGAGTTGGCATTGAATAGCAGCGGCTGAATCCAGCGGGCATTGAAGACGAGCGGCTTTGTGACTCGCTGCTTGTCCAGCACTCGCTCCCGCCACCGCTTGCCGAACTTCTCCATCAGGAAGGTGGCCCGCACCTCGCGCCTGCTCTTCTTTGGCGGTGCTTCTGCTGGGGCTGGAGCTGGAGCTTCCTTGGCTCCTTGGATCTTCTGCTTGGCCTGACTGCTGTTCTTCGGCATGCGGCTGCACCAGGCGGCGTACTCGTGATTGCGATCCGAGTTGAGCCACGCCCGGTAGTCAACGGTGTTGCCCTCAAGCAGCTTTATGCTGCACAGATCCGTGGTGGTGGCCACCTTCTGCTGCTGGTTGGGCTTGCTGCTGGGCAGCACCGGACAGATGAGATTCTGCATGATCCGAAGGCAGGGATGCAGCACCGAAGTCACGGGGCCACGGGGCAGCCGGCAGTTGCTGATGAACAGCTCAAAGATCACTTTTAGCTTGTATTCCCAGCACACATCGTCCTGGCTGAGCAACACCTCCAGCAGGGTCATCTCCTGATGCACGGCAGCCTCCAGGCTGATCAACGGAATCGATCCCATGAGGGCATTCTTCACCCGCGCCGTTACCAGCTGCAGCAGATGCATGCAGGCCTCGGCATTGTCCTTGGTCAGCACCACCAACAGGTTGCGAACCTCCTCCTGAATCTGGGGAGTGCCGCGGCGCAGATTGTGCTCGGCCAGCTCACTCACAAGTCCCTGACTATACAAGCCTACGCGGCAGTCGTAGTTGAAGGCCATGGCCCGCAAGAGGGTCAGACACTGCTCGGTGGAGGCCAAGGCACAGCCATAGCAGCGATTTGTTGTGGGAATCTCGGCGCCCGAAGTCGAGCCGGGATTAATCGGTGGCTGATCTTGCTGCTGGCGATCGTAGGCCACCAGTTCACTGGAAAGTTAAGGAGATAAATAAAGTAGAAAGAGTCTGGAGGAGCATAAACTTACCTGCGACACGCCTTCACCTTCTGCACAATCTTGCTCAGCTCCTCGAAGCTGGTGCGCGACTCCACGCAATATTTCTGGGCCAAGAGCTGGATAATCTTGTTGACCTGCGAGGTGCTGTGCACGCTGGCCATGTTGTCCTCCACCAGGCGATCGCTGCTCCTGTGCTCGGCCACCTTTTGTATGAGCAGCTCCAGCATCTGCTTGTTGGTCAGCAACTGCCGATATATCCTATCCGCTCTCTCCAATGAGCTGTGTATCAAGGACACAGTCTTCACCCGATCCTCGGCCGACTCGATGGGATCCACGGCACAGCAGACGCGAGCGTACATGCTGAAATCGAATTTGGCGTATTTGCAGAAGCCACACGAATGGCAGAGGAAGGGATCCTTCTCATCGTAGTTGATCGCGCGGCATTTGTGACATTGGAAAACATTTTCCCCACAATTTCCACAGACTCCCGGATAGGCGGGAACTGCTGCACTGCATCGAGGACACTGCAGATTCTCGCTGGAACCGCTAACAGTTTCGAAAAAGTCAGCAAATTCGATCATCAAATTACAGGCGGTAATTGGTAATGGGAAATCGATCTTCAGCTCGGTTTGTGCCGACTGCAGGGAGACGGAGCGAGCCTTGTGCCACAGCGCTGGACGATTCTTCAGCTCCACCACCGCCTGGACACTGCGATTGTTGTAGTACACATTAATGGTCCTCACCATTTTGGTGCGTTTCAGGTCGGCAATGCGCACAATGAGCTTGGAGATGGTGTGGCACTGCACCAGTTTGTAAATCATTGTGGTCGTCGTATACTTGGAGTCCGACTTGACCGACGGCAGCTTAATGTTGGCCATCGGCACCTCTGGATTGTTGCAGACCAGACACGGCTCCGATTCCAGGTAATAGCCATTCACCTGCAGTATGGACTCCAGGGTGGTGTATATCGGGGCATTGGGATGCTTGCACAGCAGCTCGTTCTGCTGCCTGAGCACGTCCACGGCACGCGACACAAACTCCGGCAAGCGGTCTGTGGTGCTTTTCGTGCTCAGTGTTAGATAGCCCAGCAGGTCCACAAACTGCGCCGTCCTCCGGCCGTAGGTGGGCACCAGTGGCCACAGATTCCAGAAGATGTTCAGCAGCTTCTCGCGCTGCCGCTCGTTGGCATGCTCGAAGAGCCCGTTTATAAACGAGTGCGCCTGCCACCTCAGCTGGGTGATGTTGTTCTCGAGCAGGAAGATCCGCACGAAGCGGATGATCAAGGCGTCGCAGGCATACCTGAAGATCTGGTGCACGAATGTCCCACATTGCGATGGATCGAACTTGGAGTAGTAGGCGTCGGTGTCCTCGCTCTTCTCCCTGTCACTTCGCGCCTTGCTCGACGTCGTCGTCGTCGTCGAGGAGGAGGAGGTCGAAGGCAAGGGCTGCGGCAGCTTCGATCCAGATCCACTGGCACCAGCAGCGGGCAGGTTGCACACAGCTGCCTGCAGCAACTGGATAATGATGGGGGAGACACCATCGTCCAGCTGGTAGCAAGCTATCTCCATCAGCATGGCCAGCGCATCTTCGTGAACGACGCAAAACTTCTGCCAATTGCCAGTGCGCATCTGGCTAATCTCCTGGCAGGTGCGCAGGTGTTCGGTGAGCTCCACCAGGGAGTCATAGGTGAGCAGGGGCGGATTGGCATTGTATGGGGCGCCAGTCTGTAAGTAATTCAAAGGGGATTTGTATTAGAGGTTGGACGATACATCGATGTATCGATGAGCGACGAAAAAAAAGCTCAACATCGATACATCAATTGCAACATCGATGTTAACATCGATGTTTTTTCTTCAACATAGATACATCTTATACATTTTTCCTAACGTCAAATTTTCACAATCAGAAACAGAAACTATTATTTGTCAATAAAAATGTTGATCTCTAACGAAAATGAATAAGAACATGTTGTTTTTGTTTGAAATTAACAAATAAAAATTCGATGTATCGATGTTTTTGCACTAAAACATCGGAGACATCGATGTTGATCAACATCGAAGTTAAAAAACATCGATATTTGAAAAGTTCGATGTTTTCCAACCTTTAATTTATATAAACCTTAAATCATATTCAAGCGTAACTCACCTTGCTGCTCACAATGTTGCACACCCTCTTCACCACCCGGAAGTGTGCGTCCAATGAGTGCCCATCGCGGTACATGCGGAATTTCTCCTTGCTGCCGCATATGTACATCAGCAGCTTCCTAACCTGTCGCCGCAGCAAGGTGTTTAGGTTGAGCATCATGTACTCGCACAGGATGCAGGTCATGGACTCGCAGAAGCTGCTGTCGTACGTGTCCGGATGGGCGCTGCTCAGGCGTAGAATCTGATACGGCAAGCGGACAATAATCTCGGTTAACAGTCCGTCGTACGACTCGAAGATATCGGGATAGTTCTTCAGATAATTGTGCGGGATGAGTATCGATATGTCGGGTTTAGGACCATGTTTAATGGGTTTCAGCAGCTGCACTCCCGTGCCAGAAGCTCCGCCGCCGCCACCGCCACTGCCACTGCCGCTACTCTGAGCTGCTTGTGTGGCGCCCACTCCGCCACCCGCGGCATAGGGATCGCCCAACACTTTTTTCCAGTGCAGCAAGAGAGTGTGCAGGGCCTCCAAGGCGAATACAAAGGCTCCGCTCTTGCTGAGCACATTGGCCGTGGTGCTGGCCACAAACGAGGTGTTGTCCTTGAACTGATGCGGCGGGGAGGTGGTGCCAGTCTGCTTTGACTTGGTCTTGCCCATCATCACGCCAAAGAGGGAGAGCAATGCGAGGCGCACCTCGTTGCCAGGGCACTTGGTTTCCATCTGATGAAAGTATTTATATTTTGTTTATCCTTCTCTGAGATGATCTACAAGTGAAAACTTACCCTTGAAGCCGCTCCACGCTTGCCAATCTCCACATAGTCCACGAGGGCGCTAAGCAGCTCCTGGAGCACTTGCTGGTCACGCTCATTGTTGCCATTCAGATCGGTGGTCAGCATGAGTATCACCTGGATGAGTGGAATGGCCTGCAGACCATTGCACAGATCGAAGGTGCTCAGGTGTTGGATGATGCTCTCCAGCACGGCGATTCTACGGGTGAAGGAAAAAGGAAAGAATTATCGGACTGAAGCAAAAGTTAACCTCAATAAGAAGAGAAACAATAGGAAGAGAGACAAAAGGAAAGACACAAAAGGAAGAGGTACAAAAAAAAATGGAGGCACATGTAAGATAGACAAAAGGAAGAGACACATGGAAGAGTGACAAAAACGAAAGGAAGAGAGTGAGGGCGTGAAACAAAAGGAAGATAGACAAAAAGGAGAGAAACACACGCAAAAGAGACAAAAGGAAGAGTCCAAAGGAAGAGAGAAAAAAGGCAGAGACAAAAGGAAAAGAGACAAAAGGAAGAGAGACAAAAAGGAGAGAGACACTTGCAAGAGAGACAAAAGGAGGAGACACTTGCAAGAGAGACAAAAGGAAGAGAGACAAAAGGAAGAGTTAATAAATACTCACCTAAGATCATGCAGCTTGCTGAGCTTATCGTCCTCGTTGATCTCGTTATCCTCACTGCTGCTCATGGCACTCAGGAGGCCAGAGGCCCCGCCGGAACAAGCCGCTCCGCTAGGACCTGGCTGCTCCGCGTCATCCTTGGTAGAGCCCTGTCTGGGGGGCGAGGCATTCGCATGATCACCAAAGTTGCTGCTTCTCGCGGATGTTCCGCCAATGCTTTCCACTCCGCTGCCACCGCTCTCCGAGCCGCCACTGCCTGCGGGTTCTGCTGGTGAGGTACGCAGCGTTGATCCATCAGTGGCCACATTAGAGCCCTCGTCGTCATCAGAGCCCCCGGCGGAGACACTGGCTGTTGCCGCAGCATTGGCGGCAGCTGCCATCACTGCCGCCTGTCGAATGCCATTGAGATTGGGCGCTCCTCCCTCTAGGAGAGCCTGGAGCGCATTTCCCTCTCCCTCGTGCTGTTGCAGGCTCAAGGCGATGGCTATGTCCATGATGGCCTCATCGTCGGCATCCTCGGGCAGGCCGAGCAGTCGAGGGAAACCCATGAAGGCCTCCAGGTTCTCGAGCATCTGCTGCTGTTGACCCACACCGGCTACACCAGCGACACCTCCCTCCGGGTCGGGATTGGGATCGGGCAGCGCACCGGCGCCACCTCCACCACCGCCACCGACTGCAGCATCGACGGCAACAGCTGCCGCTTCCTCGATGATGTCACTGGCCGCCGAGGCTGCCACTGCTTGCAGTGCCTGCATGGCGGAGGTTGAGGGCGTGGGCGTGGAGCAGGCCGGCGGCGTAACAATGGCCACCTTGCGGCGCTTCAATCGCGGACTTAGTAGCAGGATCAGCGCCTCCTTGGCACTGTGGCTAATGACACTGGCATCGTGCTTGAGCAGATCGATAAAGTACTTGGTCATGCGGCCAACCTGCGAGGGATCGGCCAACGCAAATCCGTACATAATCTCCACCAGGCAGTGGACAATGGTCTCCGGCTGGCATAGGCCCCGTCGCACAATATTCGTGGGTTCATCCAGGGCCGGCGTGACCTTGTGCAGCTCCAGGACAAAGCCCATGATGGCTGGCACAATGTCGTAGTTGTTCTCCTGACAGATCTTGGCCAGCGACTGCGGGCGAGCGTTGGCAATGCCGCTCACGAGGAGAATCAGGCGGTAGAAGGCCTCCGGGTCGATGTCCTGCAGAGATTCCAGTTTCTCGAGTTTCGGCTGCAGCGACTGCAGCTCTCCGTGGACGAACTGCAGGAGCACGCCATCCTTGTAGCTGTGATACGCCGGACGACTGCCGTAGATGGTGGCCAGCACATAACGGGCTTGCGTCTGCACTGGATTCGGGGTGGGCAGCAGCAGGAGGGCACTGGCCGTCTTCATGGCCTTCTGACGTATTGCAGCTGGCACTCCGGAGCCCAGCAAGTTGAGGGCGCAGTCCATCACCTCCAGCAGGTGATTGACCATACGATCCAGTTGGGTGATGCAATTGAATCCCTCGCCAAAGTTGGCGCTGCTCGCTGCCTGGGCTGAGCTGCTCACGGCCGCCGGCACACTTGATCCCGGTGCAGTCACTTCCTCGGATTCGTCTGGCCAGCCCACCAGTTCCTTGGACTTGCCATAGACCTCGATGCAATCCAGCAAAGTGACGTGTTCGGGATCCTGCGACTTGGCAAACACCACCTTCAGCATCTTGTCCGACTGGAACATCTCCTCGCGGGTCAACGGTATGTCGAACCAGCGGGCCCGCCTCACTGGCGTGGCTACAGTTCGTCCCAGAATGGTGACCGAGAGCGGTGCTCGCTGCACATCCTGGGTGCCTATCAACACCCTGATGCCCACAATCACCACATTCGGGTCGTTGTTGATCACCTCCAGGGTGAAGCCATTGGCTCTCGTGCTGGCCACAAACATGCCCGTGGAGAAGAGGCGCGTCTTTAGCTTCTGTTTGTTGTAGATCTGCAGCAGGTCGTTGCCGCCAAACTCCACGTCGGCCAACATGTTGCAGTGCTCGAAGAAATCGATGGGGAAGACGGGCAGTCCGCCGGCTGTCAGTTGCTTCTGCTGCTGGCTCGCCTTACGATGGGTTGTCAGCTTACCAGCTTGACCAGCACTCGACGACTTGGGTTTCGCATTGCCGCCTCCTCCCTTGACCATCAGGGTGGATGAGTAGAGCTGGTTGCCAAAGGGTTGGACCTGCGGCGACAGCCAGAAGCTGGTGTGTTCCGGCTGGGCGGAGAAGATTCTCAGGCTTCCGTCCTCGCATAGCAGCAGCAGCGTGGTTTTCTCCACTCCGGCCACCGCATGGCGAATGCCCACCACGTCCATGATGCGCGACTTGGCCGATTGCGCTTTGATTTCCTGCATGTAAATCCGCTCCGGCGTGATCATCAGGATAATTGGGTTATTCGATGTCTGCATGCTGGCATAAACCAATCCCGGATGCCCGGCCACCTCGGTCCACTGAACCAGCGGCTGGAGCGGTCCCTTCGAGGCCGATTTGCTGGCCGAATTGGTGTCCAGATGGTAGATGCCCTTCACCCCATCATTCACATTGGTGAGCGGCGAGAAGAAGCTCCGGCCCGAGGAGTAGCTGTAGAAGAGCAGCTGCATGGTGTGGGAGTAGTAGATGGACACTCCACCGCCGCCCACCTGGCCGTTGACATCCTTGATGTGCTGATGGCTCAGCTCTAGGGTATTCGTGACATAAAAGTCCCCGTGCACCGCCAGACTCTGCTGATCCAACTGCTGGGTGTAAATGTAACCGGAGCTGGCAAAGCTCAGCATGTAGTACTGCCCATCCTGGTACATGAACGTGCAATCTCGGATCTTGCCCAGCGCCACCAGGTAGTAGTATTTCGGGCTGTAGGAATCCACCGCCAGATCGTAGATCTTCACATAGTCGGAGGTGACGAGGGCCAGCAGAGTCTGCGAGCCGGGCAGCCACACAGCCTTCTTGATATAGTTGCCATTCTCCAGTTGGGGACTCACCACGATGTGTTCGTTGGTGCTGCCGCTGCTGGAGAAGGTGAGCACATGGCACTCCTTCAAACCGCAGACGGCGAGGCAATCCTCATTGCAGGGATTGGCGGCTAAGGAGAGCACCGTGCATGCAATTGGGGCGGAACTCAGCTGCGTGAGAGTCAACTTCCGCTTGGAGGCATCGGCCTGCTTGAGGAGTGCCGACAGCTGAAGGATGGTCACTTTTCCCTTCTCGTGGGACACAGCGAGTTGCTGACGCCGTCCGTGTGGCGAGGAGAGGCAACAGAAGGCCACGCGACGCACCACTCCGGATGATATGAGGTGCTTGATAGTCTGTCCCTGATCCCCCGAGTAGTTCATTCGCACATTCTCGAAGGCACCCTCCTGGGAGCCCAAAGTAGCAAACATCAGTTGATCCGTCACTTGGAAGCTCTGCTCCAGCTGATGGAGCCGCTCCAAGGCCGCCGTAGCCCGCTTGTGGCACCCCACGATGGAGTAGAGGGTGCAGTTCTCGCGGATCGACGGCAACAGCAAATCAAAGTACTCCAGAATGCAGCGAACAACCAAAAGCCACTGCTCCTGATGCTGCAGGGTCTCTCGATACGGTTCCAGGAGCTTGCTTAGCACAGCGATCCTTTCGCTGTTCAACGAATCCTTGCGAGCAGCCGGAGGAACTTGCTGCTGTTGCTGCTGCATTGCTGCAGGCGGGCTGCTCCTCTTCTTGCCAGCCAAGAGGCTCATGTGAGAGGGCAGGTAGCTGGCCACTCCAGCCACTCCAGAATCCCTCACCTCGCCGCCGCTGCCAAGACGTCGGCTCAGCGCCTGACACGACCCGTCCTCCTTGGCTCCGCAGTCGCAGAAGAAGTTGCCGTACTTGGCATAGCTCACATCGTGTCCCTTGTGGCAGACCCGGGCGCAGACGGAGCACACGCCCACCGTGTTGATCATGTTGCAGGTGTGGCAATGGTACCAGTGCTGGTTCATGAACTCCTTCTGCGTCTGCGAGAAGGTGCAGAGCTTGTTGTTCAGCGTATCCTCGTCGGAGTCATTGTCCAGCAGCGAGTCCTGCTCGAGCCCATCCTCGGCCAGCTCATCGTACAGCTCGTCCAGATCGGTCTGCAGCTCATCGTCCCACGGCGGCATGTTTTGCCGGCTGCCGCGATACCCAATGCTCTGCAGCAGTTCGCTGAGGTAGCGCAGCAGGGCGCTGACATTCTCCGCATGCCGCAGCTGCTTGTCCGGCAGCTGCTGCTTCTCCAGCTCCAGCCACAGGACGGTGGTGTTGAACAGCGCCGCATGACCGCGCGCGGGTATGGCATCCGCCAGCGTAATCATTATCTGCAGCACATCCGCAAAGTCGCAGGCATCCTGAGGTGGCGATATCAACGTCTGGCCCAGCTGCAGCAGTGCCTGGAACAGCGGTGGCGCTATCTGCGCCGCCTTGCTCTGATCCTTGACCAATGACTTGACGAAGCTCAGCAGGAGGGCTCCATTGCGTTCAGTTCCCGTGTGGTCACAGCACAGTGCTTGTGACGACTCCTCCGAGGGATTGGGCTGTGCAGCCTGCCACAGACTCAGGATCTGGGAGGGAGCGCCTCCGGTCCCGGCGGCGCCGCTTTCTCCACCCGCTCCACCGCCCGCTGCAGTGCCGCTCTCTCCACCTCCGCCTCCGCCCGCTGCAGCAGTGCCGCTGCAGTCGTAGTCAATATCCATGGCATCCAGCTGATCGGAGAAACTTGGCATGGCGGACACTGTGGCCATATTGGTGGGGGTCTGGGCATTGCTGCTGGAGCTGCTCGAAGGCTGCATGATGCTGGTCAGCAGGCGGCAGGT
Organism: Drosophila bocqueti; assembly: GCA_018151655.1. NCBI lineage: Eukaryota > Metazoa > Arthropoda > Insecta > Diptera > Drosophilidae > Drosophila > Drosophila bocqueti. The sequence goes on along the minus strand of JAECXF010000149.1, from coordinate 724,893 downwards.
GGTGGTGTCCATGGCCTCCGAGGTGCTCACTTCTGTGCTGACGTTGGGCCCGTAGATGATGTGGGCCAGCCAGAGCTTTAAGCGAGCCACCTCGACGGTGGCCAGCTCCGCGAAGCACTCGACCAGATCGTCGTGCAGGAACTCGGAGTCCGCCTGCGACGACTGCTGGAACAGACGCTCCACAAACTGCAGCATCTTGCGGGCGTAGCTGACGGGCAGACTGGTGCCGGTGAAGGAGAGCAGGAGGGTGGTGAGACTGCCAGATTTCTGATCCTTGAAGAATTGTCGCATGGCCAGAACCCCCGTCGATTTGTCCAGCATTTTGATCATCGTTTTGAGCACAGCAAACAGCATGGACTCGTTGAACATGGCGCGCTCCTGATCCAGCGGCGGTGCGTGGGTCTGGCGAAGTTCGGCGGCAAAGTCCTTGAGCATGCGATAGCAGTAGCCAATCATGTGCTCATAGAGCAGCAGTTTCTGGTACTCCAGGGTCATGCCGCTGAGGATCACCCGCAGGCACTGCTCGCTCTGTCCCTGCAGGTAGTCGGTGCGCATGTCCATCATGGAGGCAATCAGCAGGCCCTTCAACTGCGACTCCATCTCCTCATCATCGTCCTCAGCCGTGCAATGTGGCAGGAGGAGCTCGAACAAGTGCAGGATGGACTTGAGGCAATGCTTTAGGGTGTGCAGCGTGGAGTAGCTAGTGCCGCGCGTCAGCTCCGTCACATGGGCGTCTATCACGTTCAGCGTGTACTGTTCCACGGGAAACTGCTTGCCATCGAAGGCCGAATCGTTGACCATGAGACACTTGGGCCACTCGTTGGCAATCAGTTGCTTGTCCTCGTTGGGCAGGAGCTTGAGGAATGCCGCGTGCAGCTCCAGCATAATCGCTGGCTTATCGCTCACAATGGGAACAATCAGATTGAGAGCTTGCTCCGGCGTCGAACTGGACAACTGCTTCAGCATCTGGCCGCGTACAATCACAGAGAAGAGGCGGTAGGAGGTCATCAGCTTGACCATTAGCTCCTTAACCAGTTTGTTATGTTTATGCAGCTCGAAGCTGGGTGGCAGCTCGCCCTCCTCCATGTTGTGCTGTCCCTTCTCCTCATCGATGGACTCGTTGGACGAGTAAACATCGGGATCGTTGCTCGAGGAGGCTCCTCCTCCACCAGCAGCAGCAGCTGCAGATGATGACTGCTCGCTGGAAATTTCATCATCGGTTTCCCTGCGCGGCAGCTTCAAGCCCTCCCTGATGGCCCAGGTAACGGCCTGCATGTGAGCCACCAACGAATCGAAGAGGATGAGATCGGAGAGGCGTGGAGTACCATTGCCATTCATCTGAGTATTGAACGCTTCGACGCCGAGTATCGTCTGCTTGAGGCTATACTTTATGTCGCCCGCTATGTCGCCCACCTCCCGCCACAGCGTCTCCGAGTACTGCGTGTACATGCCCTGCTTAATGAGGCTGTTCACCACCAGATAATGCGAGCTGGCCAAGGGACAGCGTATGCTCCAGATCAGCGAGTGCAAATTGGGCGTTGGCTCCACCTTCAGCGACTCCACATGCGAGGTGGAGGGCGGCAGACCCAAAATAAGCTTCCAGGCAATGCTGAAACAGTACTGCATGGCACACAGGCTCTGCATGTTCGCATCCTTAGCCTCCTTGTCCTCCTTCGTAAACGCGGACATGTCGACAATGGCCAGAATGTCGGTGAGGGCATCCACCAGCAGGGGATACTTGAGCTTGTCCGGGGTGCAGAGAATAAAGTTCCAGGCCAGGCCATCCAGCTTGAACTCCTGCGCCCAGTAGGGCTTCTCGGGATCGGTCATGACCAAGGTGTAGAATGTGGGACGAATTGCTGGATAGATGTAAGAGGGATTAGAGAGGGTTCTCATTTTCTGGGCTGTTCTCTGCTACTCACCAGATCCGTATTCCCCCGCCGACTTGCGGAACTTCTCCTCGATGTCCTGACGGAAATACAAGTTCAACTTGGTGCGGCTGTTCAGCAAATCGCTGATCTTCTGCGTTCCCGGCATACTGCTCACGCTGAACAGGTTCCAGCGCACCTGATCGAGCAGTTCCGGCGGTGCGTTGTACAAGTGCTTCATCAGATACTCCAGGAAGAGAAGCAGCCGCGACAGCAGCATCATCTGGCTGTTCCTCACCGGGCGATCGGGGCCACTGATGCCGCGACAAATCTCCGCGCAGCGAATTACCCCGCCAGCCGTCAGCAGCAGAATCGACTTCTTTTGCATTAAATTCAGGGAGTGGAAGAGGAAAGAGCAACAGCTGGGCATGCTCAATGTTCAGATCCTCGTAGTCGGCATCACTGGCGGCCGACCAATTGCAGACGCCCTCGACGAGGGTGTTGATGAGACGATGCCACACCGAGAGGCAGGCGGCCTCCTTTTCCTGCGTGGGTTTCAGCAGCAGAATTTGGACGAGCACGGAAAGGGTGCTCGGGTAGACCTGCAATGGCCAGGTGCTGGTATCCGTTGACCAGGGCGAGATGGCCAAGTGCTGCAGCAGATTCGATTGCAGTTGTTCCGATAGCAGCGATGTAGAGATCAGATTATGAATGTAGCGACCGGCAGAGCCCGAAAATCGAATCATAGCCGTTTGCCATTTGGTAGAAGCTGCTGCGGAGGAGGATCCCGCTCCCGCATTGGTCGCGGGAGCATTCCCCGCACCCTGATCCCCATCATTTCGCATCACATCCCTGTCAAAGTCCTTGATTATATTGGCCATTAGAAGCATTTGCTGATCGCTCACGCCGGCCTTCACATAGCGCTGCATGTAGGCGTGCTTATTGGCCAGGAATTCGTCCAGAAAGCAGAATATGTCCGCCGCCAAGTCCAGGTATTCATGCGGCTCATCCAGCTTGGGAACCAGCGAACTCTTTTGCTCTCCCCCGCCCCTCTCTTGGGCGGATGTATTGGCGTTGTCGTCCCCGTGCGTTTCCGGGGAGAGGGTCTCCTTGAACCAATGTCCCAGGTAGCTCTCGCTGTCATCCTCCTCCGAGTTGTCGGAGCAGGAAAGCGAGTCGTTGAAGTAGGTGGTGGAATCCGAGTAGCTGATGGGCTCGCATTCAGCGCGATCCTTGGCAGAGGCTCTCCTCTGGGTGCAGGCCTTGCGATACGCCACCGTGGCCAGGAAGGTGAATAGCTGGTGAAGAGTGGCCGTGTTCAGCACTCGCACAATCCTCCCGAGCGAACTGTAGCTCTGCAGGATGTCGAATTGTGCCGGCTCCGGCAGGTCAGTGGACGACTCAGTGGGACTCGGTCCGCTGGCGGACTCTATTTTCAGATCTTCAATTAGTTCCGACAGCAGTTTGATGCTGTGGTTAGCAATGGCCGCATTGAGCTCCCCAAAACCCTGCTGCACCTTGAAGAGGTTGACCCTGGCTATGGGTGTACTTGGAGGAGCTGCCGCCGCCTCGCTTCCAGACTTGGCCGCCGCTTTCGTGGCCGATTTTGATGAGGTGTCCGAAGAGCTGCTGCCTCCGCCGCCGCCGCCACTGCCGGAGGCACCCATGGCCCCCTGGATGCCACTGATGAGCAACCAGCTGCCGTAGCACAAATGATTCTGATACACATGCATCCGGGCCGACGACTTGAAGAGGTCTCCGATGCACGAGTAGATCTCCAGAGCTTTACTCACTATGCTGCAGGCCTGCTCTTCGAAGTCGTCGTGGTCCTTGCTACTCTGTCCAGCACTCGAGCCTCCTCCTCCTCCGCCTGCTCCGCCACTTCCCTGGCTGGTGGAAGCAGCAGCACTCTGCTTCTGGGAGCTGCTGCTAGTCTGGCACATGCTCAGCACACTGGCGGTTATGGAAACCAACACGGCGTTGTACAGCGCCGCGATTCCGCAACTCGACAACCGTTCAATGCGACTGGGGGTGAGCGGCTGAAGCACTATCAAGGCATGAGCCTGACTCAGTATATTGAGATCGGTGAGCATGTGGTTCATCGTCGATTTCACAGTGGTGGCCTCCACTTGCGTGAGCGGCAGGTAGAGTGACTTGCCGCCGTTAATGGTCTCCAGATACTTGGAGCGATAGCGATTTAGAATGGGAAGGCCCACACATACGTCCAGCAGGGTATCGACTCCATTTTGCTCCTGGAAAAACTCCACATTTGCCTCTAGGAGTTGGTCCTGTAAAACATTTGCTAGAATTGCCTTTTCATGGTTTTTTTTCACTAAATTTGTCTCACCGTGCAGTCGGTGACCTCCTCACTGAGCGGCACCCAGGTCATCTTTCCCGGCTCCAGGGGTGCCAGCAGTTGCTGCAGAATCACGGAGGAGAGATCCGACCGCGAACGCTTGATCTCCAGCTTGGGCGACTCCTTGTCCGCGTTGCCGCCCGTGCCGCTGGATGAGCTGCTGCTACTGCTGGGCAGGATGCTCTTCGAGGTGGTCGATTCTGGGTGCTTGCAGCTCTTTAAGACGGTGGCCACCGCATTGTAGTCGAACATCGAGACGTTATCTCTGCCCTCGCAGAGCATCTTGAGGGCCACCAGCAGCCACTTGGTCTCGTATACCGAGACGCGGGGCAGCCGGTAGATGATGAATCGGATGAGCACCGCCGTGGCATCGTGCAGTTGGGAAATTTGCGTCTGGCAAACTGCAAACAAAGCGAAACAAAAACAAATATAAACTATAAAGGCGGCACACATATATGTGTAGTATCGGTGGGAGTGAATCACTCATAGGATTGGTCATTTCTTGGCCAAAGCCAAACAATGATTTGCTCTCTTTTCCTCTTTTTCTCTGCCCCTGGCAAAAAAAAAAGCATTAGGGTGCTGCTGCACTTACTCGTCTTTATTTGCATAAGCTTGTCGGCCGCCAGAGCTGCAAAGGCCGTGTAAAACTGGGTGTAACTGCTTTCCTCGTCGAAAAAGTCATGTTCACTGCAGGAAAAACACGAAAGAGCATGGTTAGTTGTCGAAAATGCAGAAATGTGGAAGCTTTTTGCGGTTTTGTCGCCGGGGCGGCCATATTTAATTTTGCAAGTCACATCTTTTGTGCACTTTACTTTTTCACTGCGCCATTGGGAGGCAGTGAAAAAGTTCTCGCGAAGATTTTCTCCGGCCTAGACTTACCAGCGTGTGATTGCTCGTAGCAGATTAACTACTTCGTTCTTGTTTAGGGCGCCCGTGCGGTTTTGCAGCAGGGCTTTTACCACAAAATTCCAGTCTGTTCCGCCGCTGTGAGCCGACATTGTTGAAAAATATTGTCGCTAATTTGTCAGAAAGTATTAGCTTGCTAGTGTGACCGGACTGGCTTGCCGGAAATATACCATCGACTCGGTGCACTTACACTTCTTATGAAATTGCAAAAAATAGATAAGAAAAATATACGTTATAAAATAGACTTTAAAGGCGTTCTTTTTGAGACTTTCATTAAAATGACCCAAATAACATGTGTTGGTTGATTGATACAAAAATAAAACAATGTAAACGAAAACAAAATAATTAATGTATAGTATTTTTTTTCAGTGCATTTAAAAAAGACCTAACGCATTAAAATACCGTTTTGCCGAACCGGCAATTAAATCCGAATTTTGTAGGGCAACACTGTCTCACCTTGCATGCTGTTTTGTTTATAATTTTTGGCCATGCAGTTTCACTTCAAAATAGCCGACGCTGAACGGGACAGGGACAATGTGGCGGCGACCAGCAACTCCAGTCTCAACCCGCACGCCGCCCTGCAGCCCCAGCAGCCGGTGGTGGCGCTGGTGGAGCCCAAGGACGCCCAGCACGAGATCCGACTGCAGTTAGTTAATGCCGCTGACGACATCACTCGAATTGCAAATGAAATTGAACAAAATTTGATAACAATTTTCAGAAATATCGTGGCCACGTTCTCGGTGAACTGCGAACTGGACCTCAAGGCGATCAACTCGCGCACCAGGAACTCGGAGTACTCGCCCAAGCGCTTTCGGGGTGTGATTATGAGAATGCATGCGCCCCGCTGCACGGCTCTGATCTTTCGGACGGGCAAGATCATCTGCACTGGCGCACGCAACGAGATCGAGGCGGATATTGGCTCCCGAAAGTTCGCCCGCATCCTGCAGAAGCTGGGTTTCCCTGTCAAATTTATGGACTACAAACTGCAGAACATTGTGGCCACGGTGGACCTGCGTTTCCCCATCCGCCTTGAGAACCTCAATCAGGTGCACGGCCAGTTCAGTTCTTACGAGCCGGAGATGTTCCCTGGCCTCATCTATCGCATGGTCAAGCCCCGTGTCGTGCTCCTGATCTTCGTCAACGGCAAGGTCGTCTTCACGGGTGCCAAGTCGCGCAAGGACATCATGGACTGCCTGGAGGCCATATCGCCCATTCTGCTTAGTTTTCGCAAGACGTAGGAAGAATTGTTGTTTTATTTTAGTTTAGTTTAGTTTTAGTTTAGATTTCTTGCGAACAATTTGGTTATTTATATGCGTAGAAATACGAACATAAATGATGTATTTTTTTAAAGACAGCTTAGTATCCTTAATTTAATTTTATTACACAACCATGATTTTGTAAAAAACAATTTAGACTACGAAAATGAGTACAATAGTTCATATATGTATTAAATTTTGACTATTTCACGCATGTATCCAGGCATTAACGTTGCAAATTGTCTCCAGAAATGTTTTTTGGATTTAAAAATTAGAGTTTTCGTATGCCATTTATTATATACATACACATGTATAAAGGAAATAAAAGCTTCCAATGCATTTAAACCCCGGTTTCTCAAAATCGGTTGAGCATATTTTGTTTATGATGATTAAGTGGGTTTTCTACTTAAGAATTTTTTAAAAATCGATTTTTTTTATTATTAAAATATAGAGGGGATCTGAGGAATACGGCATATAAAGGGTTTTGTAAAATTCGCATTCCTTCATGGGTAAACGAAGCCCGAAAGATGGCCACCTCCATACGTTTCGACCATTTTTCCTATCTTTAAACGCGTTTTCTGGAAAATCACATTTAGTAAACTTTCTGATATCACTTCTACCAGTAATTTTCATCGAATCGAACCAATTTTTTCCACATTTCTTTATCAAACAATTCTCTATGCTTCTCCGAGTACGAATTTTTTAAAAATTTGTTGTTTAATTTGTACACCCTCCAACAGGTGAAAAAACATGGTTGAAAATGGAAATTTTACAAAAAAAATTTATATGAAAAACATTTTTAATTTTAAAAAAATCGTACTCGAAGAAGCATAGCCAATGTAAAACAGAAAATAAATAATATGAATTTTTCTCATTTCATGCAAGTTGAAGGGTAGTTATGATACCAGAAAAATTACCCATAAAATTCTGATGACCCAACCTTGACCCCATATAAACAATGAATTATTGGCTATACACACTTTAAATTTCCAAGAGTGTTAAGTTTAAAGAATACAATAAAAGTAATAACAAAAATTATCTCATTATCTTGTACAGTTTTCTCAAAATTAATTTCTGAAAGTAGGCCAATATTTCGGCCTCGTAAGTAGAAGACCCCCTTAAACCCCGGTTACTCAAAAACAAAGTTGAGCACATTTTGCGTACGATGATTAAAACACCAGACATACAGTGCCGAACTTAATTATTGGCACAGTTGGCATGACAGACTTTCGGAGTGTTTTTCTCCATGAAGAATGGTCATATTTAAATGAAACAAAATTTATTTGTATACGTTTATCAATTTCTAACTAAACTAACTTAATTTAATTTTTGTATATGACTCCATTAACTTAACAAAATTAAAAATGTAAAAAAACACCTTAATTTTCCTGAACAAAATTATTGGCACACTTGGGTAATAGTGAAATATTCTGTTAAAATTTGATAGATTTTGCTACTTTTTCATATTCGAAAGCCTTGTTATGTTTATTACCTATACTCCTGTTGTTAAATTTTCAAGTTTAAAACTTCCTGGTACTTTTTTTCTATAAAATAGTAGCTAGATTTACCAAACTGACCCACAAACAAAATAAATCCATCAAATCTCAGTAAAAAATTATTTTATATTTGTATAATCAGGGCAAATTGTTCATTAAGATTGGGGAAATTATATATAGAATCCCTTTTTTCCATTCTGAGCATTTCCCAGCGCTTTTATGGAGCCTTATCAATGCAGAACTGTAAGCACACTGGTCGACAAAAGGCTTTGAAGGACCGAAAACGAGCTAATATCGTCAGGAAGGTGAAGGTCAACCAAAAAGTCGAACCAACACAGATTGTAGCAAAGGTTAAAAATTAGTTTGGAAAAGATATTCACCCTATTACGGTTCGGAGGGCACTTCTAGATGCTAATTATGAATGCCGAGTTGCTAGACGAAAACAGCTCATTTCAAAGTCAACGTACATAGGCGTTTAGCCAATGCAAAGGATAATTTAAAGAAGCCAATTGACTTTTGGAATAATGTCATCCTCTCTGATTAAAGAAAATTTAACATTTTCCAAACGGATGGCAAAAACGAATGTACAAAGCCTTATACGGAACTTGAAAGAGAACCTCAATACTTTGAAACATGGCTATTGAATCGTCACTGTGTGGATCGGATGTCCTCCTCTGGTGTCGGCGGACTTGTTTTTATAGGCAGCATAGTGAACAAAAAGTATTTTTAGATATTCTTAAGAAATATTAAAAAAGTGTCGATAAGATGAACTTATCAGTCAAATTCATATTTCAAGACCATTATGACACAAGAAAATCCCGTGATCGCGAAATGGCTGGCATGTCATTAAAACCGCGATCCACAATCCCCAGATCAAACCATCAAAATGGATAGATGTTTAAAAAAGCTCCATTTCACAAAATAGACGAAGGTGAGAAGGGTAGGGTATATGACAGAAATCCAAAATTTGGTTTCATTGATGCAAAACTTAAGGAATCTATTATAAAGATAAGGTCTTAGCACAAAATATTAGTTTATGTTAAAAATGTATTTTATAATTTTAAATATTGTTCTAAGGTGTGCCAATAATTTGTTCAGGAAAAAATTTTAATTTTTAATACGTCATAAAAAATTTAATTTTTTTTTTTTTTTTTTAATTTTTTTTAATTTTTTTAAATATTTTTTTTTTTTTTTTAATTTTACCTTTTTTTTTGGAGAAAACCCCCCGAAAGTCTGTCATACCAACTGTGCCAATAATAAAGTTCGGCATAAACATTACTTTAGTTTATTTTCACGTTTCGTTCGTTACAAAAGAAAAACACAAGTTGTTATCTTCATGCAGAGATTCGATTTCGATTCTTATGGTAAACGAGGGGACGGACTCTAAGTTACATACAGAGGCGAGTGTAAATACTCGTTCTTCTCCCAGCGTCATGTACATGGCTATGTGTGTGATTTGTATGCAGAATATACAAACTATTTGTGGTTCGTGTGTGTGGAGAGATACGTATAAAACTTACAGACTATGCAGAAGATTCTTTTCAGTTGCATAAATATATTGGACGGTTCATTCAACGTTTCTCGAGCTTCTTTTCTTTTTTTAAAAAATATTCAAGAGGGAGAGGATATATAAGGTATATAAAGTAGGTATAAATTTCCATTTCGATATGCAAGACACATTTTGCTAACGATTTCTAAAATCTATTAAAGGCATTTTGTGAAAGACACATTGGTTGGTTGTTTGTTTGTTGATTCTCGTTTCTCTCATGCCCGCTCTATGATAGGGCATAGGGCATGCTTCTTCCTTTCCATCCGACTTACAAGATACTTATTAGGTGGCTACATCATCATGTGGTCTGCTGCTTGATTCAGCAACTCAACTCAAATACAAATTAATTCTCGTTCAACTGCTGCTTTGTACAGTCCAGCGCGGGTCGTTCAGTGACAAAAAAACTAAGAATAAAAGCCAAAATGTTGACCAGCATTTTTGGACGGAATGCAATTTCGTTGGCAAACTAAAAACAAAAAACTCAAAGCTACAAAATCAAAAAAACACAATAGATGAACGTTAATAAAAAACACTAAAGATCCTAGCAATGTGTTTCAAGGGGGGGCGGTGACTCTTTGTGTATTCTCCTTCTTCTATCTTTTCTGTGTTTCTATGTGAGCAGTTGCAGCATATTTAGGACCAAATGCGTACGACTCCGCAGCAGGTAGATGAACACACTGAAGAACAGCAGGGACATGGACATGGAGGCGCGCCAGCCCATGTTGTAGATGGAGCAGTAGGGGCACTGCGAGCTGCCGCACACCTCGCAGATGTTCAGCAGATATGTGGGCAAGGCGTCGAATATAGATTCGTTGAAGCGCTCTGTTAAGAATGTTTATACTGAAGTTAAAAAACAGTTTATAAAACATACAAAAAAGTACTCTTACCCGGCGCATAATAGTCGTAGACGCGTACTGGCAGATACCGCGACATATTGGCCACTGGGAACCAGCGTTCGATGGTAAAGTTTACACAGATATCTTCGCGATCGAGCTGTTAAAATAAAAAACTTGATTAAAAATCAGTTTCTTGCACAAAAATCACCTTGATTCTTACGTAGTCAAAGTAAAAGACAATCTTGCGCTCCAAATAGCGAGCCCTTCTCAGGTTCCGCACGCGATTGCTAAGCACATAGCTGTCCAGCTTCTGCTGCTGTATCCAATAGCCCGTGGGTATGGCCACATCCAAAACGGCCATGCCCGAGCGCTCCGATTCATTGCTGTTTATCCAGCTAACAAAAAAAAGACGAAGAGATATTCAAATTTGTTTACGACATTCCAGGGATCAATGATGACTTACTTTTGGCAGGCCACGTAGGAGATATGCGACTGATTGCGGCCATGGAAGATGGCCTTGGTGTGCAGGCCAAAGGCTGGCACTGGCGGCTTCGTCTGGAACTTTTCAATGTCCACATTGTATTGGACATGCATCTGCAGAATGGCATAGCCAGCGCCCTTGGCCTGAACCTTGATGGTGCCCCAGGCATCGGGAATCTGCAGCAGAATATGAGGTTAACAATAGGAAATCTATCTTCCAGTAAGAGAGCGTTGCAATAACTCACCTCGATGCTCTGCAACTTGGCCAAATTCGTGTCGTCAATGTGCAAAGTCTGCGTCTTGCCGCCCTGCGAGGACGCCTCAATCTCCACCGTTAGCGAAGACACCTCGCGCAATCTCGACCGCACCGTATACTCCACCAGAGCCTTTAGGGCCGCACTGGTATCCTGCGTGGAAGCCCAGCCGCCATCGTTTAAGCGTTGCGAGTTCAGCCACCGCACAATGGGATCCACGAAGAACTCGCGACGCGCCACATACACCAACAAAGCATAGGCAGTGGTCTCAATGTTCAGCGAGTCGTACTCGTACGGGAGGCGAGGCAGAGAGAACCACTTTTGATTCTCCAGCTTGCGCGGCGGTTGCGGAATCTCCTGATTACCCCAGTACATAAAGTCCCCAATGGTCCTCGCCTGGCGTCGCAGTATGGAGAATACCTCCTCGGCGATGGGCGAATTGCAGAGCTGCAGGGCATAGGCTGTGATGGCCACATCATAAGCCTCCGCCTGCCGCTTCAGGAAGTCCATATTCCTCTCGATGTAGGCCACCGCCCGCTGAGTGGCCAATGCCACTCGCGAACCCAGAGTGCCGGATATATCCTTCACCGTCGCCAACGTAATGAGTACGTGCGAGGTGAGAGTGATGTTCTTGTCGAAATTCGTGCGGTTCATCTTCCTGTCCGGCAGCCAGGTGACCTCGTAGAACGATCCCTGCGGCGTCTGGTGCTGCAGGAGCCAGCGCATGTTCTTCTCAATGATGGTGGCATCAATCCAGATGAAGTTCTCCCACTCGTAGAAGCTGGCCTCCTGGAAGACGCGCAGGCAGTAGCTGGTCAGCCACACGGACGAGTCCGAGTTGTTCCAGTCGGAGCGGAAGAGCGAGAAGCTGCCGTCCTGCCGCATGAAGCTCAACTGGCGCTGGTATCCAATGTTCATGTGGTAGAAGGCATTCTTCTCCAGCGTTTTGTTCCTCTGGTTGATCAAACGCATGTACATAATCGTGTAGAGATTGGCGGCGAAGCTGAAGGCGTTCTGCTCACCGGACTCCATGGGAAGGTACAGCAGCGAGCTGGCGTTGACGGGCATTGTGGGAAAGATGGGACCCACCACATCGCCCACCACCGATATCCTGGCCTTGTTTGAGCCGTAGACAAAGTACCGATCCACCTGGTAGGGAATCTCTGGCGTTTGCGTCACATTCACGTGCATGTACTCGAGGACATAGGCGCGATTCGAGAGATCGAGGAGAACGGACTGGTGGCGGTACTGCGGCAGGCCGTCAGACTCCACATGGAGCCGCCGTATAATGGTGTCCGTTCCCAGGAGAGTGGCCACATGCAGGGTCACATCCACATCGCCCAGCCGCTGCGGCACCACCGGCACATAGACCACCGTTGTGCCTTGCGCCTCCAAGTAGATGAAGAACTGATGCTCACCGAAACTGGTCCTGGGATTGTACGACCTCACGATGCCATCCTCCTCCACGTGCACGAACTTGTAGTCCGGACTGCCGTGCAGCACCACCGTGGCCTCGATGGGCGTGGTCATGTAGTTGAACACCGTCACGCGGATGCCCACCTGCTCGCCCTGCCGGCAAGCCTCTGGCATCTCCACATTGATAAAGAACGGCTGCACGCCCACGTACTCCAGCGCCTTGTTGATCATCCCGAAGCCCTTCGAAGGACTCACGCTGAAGGCGCTCACCATCCAGTAGGCGGGGCGATCGGGCACATCCACATTGAAGATGTAGCGACCGTGCGGCCCGATGTTCACGTCCCGCCAGAGCCAAACGTTCTCGTAGTGGCGCAGCACGCGATTGAATCGATACTTGCGGTAGTTCAGCAGCTCCGTGTCGTTCCGCACATGGCAACCGATCTCGTCCGTCCCGTCGTCGCAGTCGAAGAGCCCGTCGCACTTCTTTTCCAGCCGATAGCAGCGTCCGCTCAAGCACTCCCCATAGCCGAGGGTGCGATTGCAGGTGTCCTGTCGGCGGGGCACATAACCATCAGTGAAAACGATCAACCCGCTGTACTCAAACGTGCGATTCGCATCTACACCAAACGAGGAGGCGGGGAAGTACACCAGCTCGTCCGGATTGCCCTCGTGCGAGTACCAAATGTGCTTGTACGTGCCATTCGTCTGCTCATCAAAGTTGGACATTTTGGTGATGATCTTGGCGTAGGTGAGTTCATTGCCCGCCTGCATTGTGTAGAAGGCGCTGTCGATGCCCGAGAGGCCCACGTATGAGCCGGGCTCGCCAAAGATGGCCACCTCCACCTTCTCGCCCGTTCGCGCCTTTCGATTGTTGATGTAAACGGTAAAGTTGTTCCTCGAAATGCCGTTCACTGGGAAAGTGAGGGAATCGGCCACAACTTGTCCCTGCTGGTTGATCTTCCACACCACCAGCGTGGCCACCGGCGCCATTTCGGAGCTAAGCACCACCGCTATGGTCTTGATACCCTCCGTGATGGTCTCCCGATCATTGACCAGTATAACGCCCTTGGACATGATCAGATAGTTGAACTCCTCGAGGTAAAAGTTGGTGCGAATGTGGAAGATGATGTATTCGCCAACCACCGGCTTCTCGGTGCTGGTGGTGACTTTAATGTGCTGATTCCTGGGGGAGTAGTGAGACACCAGCAGGAGCTCCGTTTGGATGCGTTCACCCCGCGGATCCACAAAGTTCGCCTGCAAACGCATGTTCTGAATGCCGTTGAGGAACTCCCGCGATTGTAGCCTTTCGTCCATGTTCAAGTCGTTCCTAATATCGATCTTTACCTCCCAAATGCCGTCGCTCTGCTGCGACATCTGCAACCGCTGAGCGGGCCAGTCCCGCCTGCCGCCACTGCGGCTCTCCACAAAGCCAGAGACCTCCATCAGGCCCTGGCGCAGCAGGTTTGGATCGATTGGTGACCCATCGTGGTACTCCACCGCCAGGTAAGTGGTGAACGGCATGGCGGGCTTGAATACCTGCGGCGATTCGCCGAGGAAAGACACCTTCAGACTGGAGTTGTACACCCTGGCCACGGAGTAACCGCTGATGATCTCATCGTAGAACTTCTCGCCCACGGTGGCCGTGATCAGGATCTCGGAGTTGGCCAGATGGGGCACCAGCACCTCCAGTTCCCGCAGCGGCCACTTGAAGTCGAAGGTTCCGTTGAAGTAGCGCAGGAAGGGCAGGGTTTTCCGATACGTTCCCGACCAGGCCTCATAGCTTGAGTCCTGATACTCGGGCTTGCGCACCCAGAAGGGCCACTCCTCATCGAACTGGTAGTGACGCTCCACCACATACTGATTCCTGTACAGAATATCCTGCGAGAGATCCGCCCCATCCTGCGGCAGCTGGCCAGGGGACATTGTACTGCACCTGGGGATTCTGGTTGGGATTATTATAGCGCCAGCGCTCGTTGTATCGATTCGTCTGCTCCAGCGGCGAGCGTCCCAGGCGGTACTTCTCGTTGAGTACTTGGTTGCTGAAGTAACCAATCGGACGGATGGTGGCCTTGAGCGTGAGATTACCCCGGACGGGGAGGCCACTCGTAAAGTTGGCCATCACCCGGCCATAGATGAAGGGGTCTGTGGTGAAGAAGTAGGCGGGCATCGTAACGTTCACCTCGAAGCGTGTCTGGTAGTATTCCTCCACGGTGAAGTGGCTCTCCTCCTCTTGGCCCTGGGCAATCACACGAATGGTCCACTCGCCAAAGGTGGGCTGATCGGAGAGCTTGTACTCGAGGGAAACGGAACCCAAATTGGATTGACTGGAAATTAAATTAAAATTAAATTTGAATTCCTCTTTAAATCCCTCTTAAAATCCCCCTTTAAATCCCTCTTCCAAAATACGAAACTCACCGCGAAAGCCAACGCTTCAGAATGTGCCTATTGGGATCCAGCATGTACACATCCACGGGATTATCGAATCCCTTCAGCTCCGTGGTGATGGGAATCGTTCTGAATCGCACCGTTTCGCCCTGCATGTAAAGCGGTTTATCCGTTTGCACAAATATCGTCATGGATCGCTGGGAAAAGTCCAGTCTGGTCTCATTGAGGAAGGCCAGGCCACCAAAGACATTCTGATAGAAGCCCTCCACGCGCAGCCTATAGTTTCCCGTCACACTGGTGGGCGGTATCCGCATCAGCAATGTCTCCGGCACTCCCTCCTTCACATCCTTGGAGTCGCCGCTGATTTGGACGCCATCGCAGGAGATACTCGCATGCACGGTTATGGGATACTGTGCCTGGAGAATGGACACCGAAACCTGATAGATTAGACCCGGCCTGACCATTCGCGAGGCCACAATAAAGTACGTGGGCTCCCGCGTGTGCAGCGACTCCAGAAAGGTGGCCTTGATGTTATACGTTGACTTTCCCCTCGTCAAGCTCGGCTCCTCGTTGTCCGGATAGCCGTTCCGCTGCTTGTCATACTCATTCTGGCCAGTTGTTAGATCGTTGAAGCTTCCCCCCGCAGAATCGCTTCTGTAGGGCGGACGATCGTTGGGATTCGACTGCTGATTATTCAGGTTATTGATGCCATATTGATTCGTCTGGGGATTGTTGTTGATGTTGCCCCACTGCTGGTTGGGCAGGAGTGGTTGCTGGGGATTCGGCTGCTGTTTCTGTTGATTCGGGTTGATGTTGTAGTAGGTGTCGCTCTGGCCAGCCGCCGGCTGCAGTGCATCCAAAACGGCGGCTATCACGAGCAGGGCTCGCAGCAAGTGCCACATCGTTGCTGCTTGGCTTGCTGCTGCGCGGAGGAGAAGTCGAGAATGAATGAATTAGAAACGCCAAATGTGACTGCGCATCCATCTCACATAAACTCTGTGTAAACTATAAATAGAGGGCTCTGATTTGGGTGTTCGGTGCGTGCCTCTTGATTCCTGTTGAATAGGGTGGCTACGGGTTTTGTAAGAAGAAAATTCGGGTCTATTTGTACCTGAATTTGTCTCATTATTTGCTTTGAACTTTTTAAGATGGAAATAAAGTCGCTTTGTTTATGAAATCCCCAGTGATTTCTCTTGATTTTAAAAGGAAAGTACAAAAATAAATAATACAAAAAAATCGTTTAGGTATCTTTCTAATGTTTTAAGGGGGTCTTCTACTTACAAAATTTTTAAAAGCGATTTTTTTTTTTTATTTTAAAAAATATAGAGGATCTGAGGAATACGCCATATAAAGGGCTTTGTAAAATTCGCATTCCTTCATGGGTAAACGAAGCCGGAAAGATGGCCACCTCCATACGTTTCGACCATTTTTCCTATCTTTAAACGTGTTTTCCCGAAAATAACCTTTTTTTAAACTTTCTGGTATCACTTCTACCAGTAATTTTCATCGAATTGAACCAATTTTTCGCCCACTTCTTTATCAAACAATTTTCTATGCTTCTCCGAGTACGATTTTTTTTTAAATTTTTTGTTTAATTTTTACACCTTTCAACAGGAAAAACATGGTAAAATTAACTTTTTAAAAAACAATTTTTATATTAAAAACAAATCTTAATCGAAAAGAAAATCGTACTTGGTGAAGCATAGCCAACGTTAAACTGAAAATAAATACAATTAATTTTTCTCATTTCATGCAAGTTGAGGGGTAGTTATGATACCAGAAAAATTACACCTAAAATTTTGATGACCCCACTTTGACCCCACATAAACAAAGAATGATTAGCTATACACACTTTAAATTTCCAATAGTGTTAAGTTTAAAGATGTACAAAAGTAATACAAAAAGAAATTATCTCATTATCTTGTACAGTTTTCTCACAATTAATTTCTGAAAATAGGCCAAAATTTCGGCCTTGTAAGTAGAAGACCCCCTTAAAATGTTATCACGCCAGATTACCTCAAGCTCCTATTATTTTCCACATATATTTCTTATCTACACACCGCAGCAATATTTGGTCATAGATGGCTTTCCGCCCAAATGATTTTCCAGATTTCCTGCAGCCATCGACACACCCTACTGACCAAATAATGGGCCACAGATCATGTTCGAGGATTGTTTGTGTCTTTCGTTGGTTGGTTGATTTCCGCGTGCTGCGAACAAGTCGATAATGGGGGCGCCGACGTCGGTATTAATAGACCCTATGGACTCGTTCATGGCAGGAGCAATGAACGTTGCCTGAGGGAAGATTTGGCGGCACTATTGAAACTATGTCAAACATTAAGTAAGATGTCATTCAAGTGGGCGTCGCAATTAGTCTTGGATGGCAGGGATTTGGGAGCACCGGAGTGGAGTTTTTTCCCGCCCCAAAAATCTTTTTAATGCTCGCGTTATTTATTGTTGATTTGAAGAGATTATGAATGCGCTCGAACTAGAAACCACTCCGAGAAAGCACCAAGTTTATATAAATTTACTCACATCCTAAATTTCAGGCAATGAAATGTTTATGTTTATGTTTGTGTTCATTTCATTGTAAACAATTCTCGTTTCGTTAACATAATTAATGTTGTCTTTTATTTAAAACTCAATTATCAGAGTCTCATAAAATGGAAATCAAATGGCGAGATATCTATTTGGATTTTGATTAGAAGTATTATTAAATATATTATGGAACATTTGAATGCTTGGGTATTTTTATAAGAATTTAACTTGAGCTCTATTAAGGGTGAATTCCCAATTTAATTTAATTTTAATTTAAATACCTGTAATTATGCCTTGAAGATATTTTTTTGCAAAATAATTTCCTACTTAAAAATGTGCATATTTTTGGAACTTTTCCTTATCGGCACACAATCAGCAGTGAGACAGGGAATACATCATTTGCGCAAGGACCTCGAAAACCTACCCAGCCATATCCCTGTCCCTACCATCCCTTTGTTATGAACTCCCAAGCGTAGGTAAAAAGTCAACAGTTTGAGACAGAACCATACAAAAAAGGGACAGGGACCGACCACCGGCCGAACAATGAGGCACTGACTCCTCGGTCTCTCCTCCACAAAGCCATAAATATGGGAAAGGAACTGGAGGTGAAATGAAATTGTAGAACGGAGGGGGAGTGTGTGTGCATTTGAAACGCATTTACCGGCAAGGAAAGGCAACACACTGGAACTGAAACTGAACTGAACAGAGCAGCACGCGAATGAAACGGCCGCTACCTGACCATAGGAGATATATGTACCAATATGCCTACATTGTGTACAGTTGCGGGAAAAATAATACATCACTTTTATATCGTAATTTACAATAAATTTTAAGGGTTAATATTTTTTCTTAACTGCTTGAAACTTTTTACAAAATTTAATTATTTTGTTTTTTTTTTCATACTAACAAATTCTGTTACGAAAATCTCTTGAGATCGAAATTTTTTTCTTTGCTTAAAGATATTTTTTAATAGATTTGAAATTGAAATCTAATTCTTAGGGACTTTTTTTTTTGTATATTTAAGATTAAAATCTTAATCATATCAAGCAATCAATCCCAAATATAATACAAAAATCTCCACATACCCATGGGAAAGATATATCCCATTCTAAGCGCTGTGATTGCTTCTTTCCAAAACCTACACTCTTGGCCGCTGCTGTACGTACGAGTGAGATATTCTGTGCACTGAAGCAGCAGAAGTTACTGGCCTGCCCGAGAGATAGGGGTACACCTATCCCGCGTGTCTGTCCAGGTCCAGTGAAAACAAATACTGAGCGCGAAGAGAACTCGTAATAATTTCCACAGCGACTTGTAATCCACCCTTTGGACGCACACACCCACAAGTGCACACACACACATACAGCAGACGGGCACGGGCATGTAAAGTGGGCATTAATTAGCCGAGAAGACGAATACCCATTGGAAAGCAAGTTGCGAGAGGGCAGGAGTGCAATTGAAATGGCAGAAAGGACAATTCGGGGCGCGAACAGGAGCAACTGCTGCTGAAATTTGAGTAGAAAACTAACGAAAAAAAGGGTTTAGGACGCCGGAATCCAATTGGGCAGCAGGTGGCTTCGAACAACACTCTTTTCCCTCATCCTGCCATTTTCTTGTACTTTAAGCCAGAAAGGGTTTCGCAAGGTCCTGGCAGGTTTTCTTTCAACTTTTGCCATATAAACAAACACTAAGGTGTACATTGTTGCTACCAATTTTTTCGGGGGCACTTGTTAAATTTTCGGTCAACGCCCATGTGCCAACAGCAACAATAACACAGCGCGTAAGCAGAGCTTGGGCATTCTGAGACACCACCAAACACACAACTTTTTGGGCGGGTCGCCGTCGCCAGCTCCAGCGGCAGCTCACTCACCTCCGTATCTCAAATGCAATCCTTTCACGCTGCTCAGCAGGCCACGCTCATTATTTGTAACAACTAAAGGGTAAATAAAACTAACACAGGAATATTCGAAAGAAAATTAAACAACACAAAACCGATCCACACCCGCTTGATGACTTATTAGTGGTACCGTTCGGCAGTGGCCTGAAAATACAGCGGTGCAGGTTCGAAAATACTAGAACGGTGCAAGATTTAGGAGATTATCGATATTTTTCTAAATACCGACCGACCGCGTTTCCGGGTGAATGCTCACGACCCGACCACGTTTCTGGGGGAATGCTCACGACCCGACCGCGTTGCCGGGTGAATGCTCACGACCCGACCGCGTTGCCGGGTGAATGCTCACGACCCGACCGCGTTGCCGGGTGAATGCTCACGACCCCCAACCGCGTTTCGTGGTGAATGCTCACGACCAAAAAGCGACCAGCGTTACCAGACTTTTCGGTCGTCAGCGAAAGTGCTACCAGACTTTGCGGTCGTCAGCGACAGTGCTACCAGACTTTCCGGTCGTCAGCGACCAACGTTGCCATACTCAGGGTCGAGTCCGCGCTGTTCTTATTCGTACGGTCGGCAATAGGTGGCGCCACACAGAGGTCGACTTAAAAATTGTAAAATAAATAATATATAATTCTACATGTAAAAAATGTGTCCTGCGACCAGAGTTGCCAGACTTTGCGATGACCAGCGGCCAAATTGCCAGACTTTGGAGTGTCCTGCGACCAGAGTTGCCAGACTTTTAAGATGGCGCTGCGTAGTTTTCTAAACCTTTTACCAAAGTTTACAACCTCTCCTAAGTTTTCCACCTCTTGAAAGCTTTCATTATCGATTTCACTTCATTTCAAATTCACCAAATTCACCATTCAATTTTCAATTTTAAAAATCGATTTCAAATTCAAATGCGATATATCGATATAAAAAGCTTTAAAAGGCTATCGATACATCGGTCCGTGTTATCGATGCTTTTACATCTCTAGCGAGGAAAAAATCGAATTTTTGTGTTTTGTGTGCTAGGTAAATGCGAAAAAGAGTGAAAACCCGAGCAGCTTAATCCCCAGCCCGTGTGCCAGCGGTTAGTGTGTGTGCCCACGAGGGCGGTGAACGTGTGAAAATCGCCATCAAGTCAAAGGTGCTGATTGCCCAACGCAAAAATTATGACGAAAAGCACACTAGTACTCTCACAATCGCATACCAACACACGCAGGCCCACTCATACACACATATGCTCAGACACCCGCACGCACATATACAGCCGCAGCCGCAGCCGAGGAGCTGGGAGAGCTAGAACCTAGAGTTGTCAACGCTGTGCGAGGAATTTCGTCATTGAGCGGTGTATATGGATGTGTGTGAGTGTTTGGTGCGTGCCTCGCTCTCGGTGTGTGTGTGCGAGAGTGCGTGCGTGTGTGTTGGTAGTTTGTTCTCTTCTTTGGTAGTAAAACACAAAAGAAAAATCATCGGGGAAAAATGTGAAAAATGTACATAATTCGTAACCCAGTCTGCGGCAAGTGCTCGCCTGCTAGTGCCCGAAAATCGTGCTGAGATGAAACACCGCGCACCGATTGAAAAACTATTACATAAATAGTGCAAAGTGTAAATGTTATTGAAGGCAAAAAAGCGGAGCAGCGAAAAAAACGCCGCGCACGCTGTCGTCATCGCTGCTAAAAAAAAGAAAGAAGAAAGCGCAAAACGAAAAGCGAAAAAAAGAGGAAGAACCTCTCCCCACTGCTCCTCAGTCCCCCACCTCAAAAGAAAATTACCGAAAACGCGTTACTATTACTATGCCAAAAATTCCTTGATACCGTTACAGAGTGTGTGGTGCAAGTGTGTGTGTGTGTGTGTATGGGGGCGAGAGTGATCCCATAGTTTCTCTTATGTACATACTCCAGTGTGATGTTTGATGTACACTATATACATACGAAGAACCTTTTTTTTAATATTGTAAATAAACTAATAACGTTTAATGGCGAGAGGAGGAGGCAAAGGAATTGGGTGGAAAAATAGTGCGGGTGCTGCGCCTGTGTGAGTGACCTCGTGTCAGTGTGTCGCGTGCTCCGCTAGTGTTGGTGTATCAGCCAGCCAGCGAGCGCGTGTGTGCGGCGTGTGTGCGGCGGCAAGGAGTGTCATGCGTATATTTCCCTCCCACTCTCTCCTCCCACTGGCAGGGCCTATCCGCACAACAACAGCAGCAAGGAAGAAAGCAACAAAACAACACAGCGGCGGCAGCAGCAGCAGCAGCTCCTTTGCTCCAACGAGTTTTATCTTGTTTTGCCGTTTTAATCATATGCGGGCGCGCAGAGCTGAGGTTAAAACGGGCAATGGAGAGCGAGGAGAGGAGACAATCACGTCATCCAGCCTGCCATGACACACCAACATCAACATCGATACAGTGGGGCTCTGCGCGTATGAACTGAGCTTCGGATTCCAAAAACAAAACTCGTTCTTAATTGTCGTGCTACGCCTGCTCTTTTTCGTAACGCCAAATTTCGTGGCATACTTCGCGGATCCCACAGTGGTGGCTCGATAATGGGAAAATTTTGAAATAGCTTGAAAACAATAGGAAAACATTGCAAGGCTTATGCAAAACTTGTCGATGTTTGACTTTTAAAAAATCGTTTGTAGACACATTTGAAGTCAATTTGTAGCTTTAAAATCCCTTATATCACTCGAGTAGTTCCCAGTTTCCACTATTTCGAATAGAACAAGTTTACAGGATCTTAAAGTGTATACTTTAAATATTGCTTTCTGAAAATTTTCAATTATTTGAATGCCAACAAATTTATAGTGAATATTTAGGCTTGATAAAGGAAAATTTAACCCAGATTTACGACAATTAATATTCCTATTAGGTTGCTTAGGTTGACAAACAAAAAGTGAACAAAGTGTAAATGAAAAACTATAACGGGAACTGAAAAGGTCTTCTTAGATTTCTCTCATCTTAAATCCAAGCCAGTCTCCACTGTACTTGCCATCAATGGCCACACCAACATCACGCACACACGCGCGCACCATAAAGTCATTTGAATGAACTTTATTGGCCAGCAACGAAGCCGTGAATTTGATTGTGATGGAGCGCAAGCATATTTCTCTAAGCCTTTTAATTAAGCCAATTAAATTGGACCTACCGCCCCCGTCCCAAAGAAAAAGTGCTGAATTTAAAACTCGCGTTTATTAATATTTGTTCATTTACTTGAAGCATCCCAAGTTCGATTTTTGGCCTCAGCTTAAAAACAGCATCGTAAATGTGTGTGAGTGTGCCGCTGCTGCGGCTGCGACTGTGTGTGTGCGGGAGAGGGAGAGGGAGGCAAATAAACTGAGTCATGGCTGACGATGACGTTATGCTGCTGCTCTTTTCTACTCTCCACTATATCACTTTATTCCGCTGCTGCCTAACTTGCGGTTAGGGCAATTTGTCTCCAAAGTGTTTATGCTCAAAGTTTGCCAATAAAACGCGAAGAAACGCAAAAAGTTTGGCAAATATGCCCGCAAACACACACGCAGATACAGAATACCATAACATTTAGCATTCGATTGACCTCGAGGCCAGCAGCAAATCGATAGCATTGTTTTTTTTTCCTTCTTCGGAATCGATAACATGACACTGCCGCCCCCTTCTTCCGGCCCGTTTTCTTCAATAAACGCTTCTTTGGAAGCTATAGCTTACAAATCCCACTCGAATTCTATTTTATTTGAAACTAAATTATTTGTGAAAAATAAAATATAAGATGCGATGGAATCAGGTATTAAATTCTACTTTAATTTTCTGCAAAACTTAAGTCTTTAAAAATCATTTAAAAAGGTTTTTTAAACTACTCTAGATCCCTTATTATGTAACTCTAAAGACCTTTGGTTTATTAACCGAAAAATAGAGAAAACATTATAGCAGGGTTATTTGTCAACTGTTTCTGATAAGAGACAAGCCTGCCAAATATGGGCAATAAATTTTCAATAATTAAGCACCTATATATTTATATTTTATCAATTTGCAGGAGCTTAAAAAAATGTTAAATACACATCGTCCGCATTGTCGTCACAAAAATTGACATCAGCAATTTAGTGTCTATAACTTTAATTCAAATTGTTTTGGTTCTTTTTTTTTTTAAACTAAAACGAAATTTGTAGGACATTTTACAACAATTTTGAGTGTTAAAATTGACATAGAAAAGAGAAAAACGAAGGATTCAAGACCCCCTTAGAGTTTTCCTATTGAAGATAAAACCCTATAAAGTGATTTCTGAGAAACAAATTCAAAATACAGGTGCACACAAATTGACATTGATATTTTCATAATTATCTAGCTCATTTTTATAATTATTTGGCCACTAAATCCACTAGGATTACGAACGCTGTTTTCTGTGTGCGTTACAAACACCTCCGTGAATACTATATACCCTTGATCGTTACGCTCAGCGGTGAGCAAACAGCTGATTTCATATTTGTTCTCGCAAATTTGTAAAAATAAATACTGCTGACCAATAATAAATGCGACGAGACGATTGTTCCGCTACCTCACCGCTCCGCGCCGACCATGCCGAATTAGCAAAGTTCCCTGGCCGAAAAAGATGGATATATTCATGCGCGAACCGAACAGAACCGCCCGAAACCAGTGCCGCCGCAGAGCAACCGATGGATATGGATCGGGTCGGATCGGAGCGTCGGATGGTTGGTTGGTCTGGGCCTCTGGGACGGAACTCTGTGACTGGGCCGCTAATATCTGACGTCGTTGTCGTCTTGGTCGTCGTCGTTGTCGACGACTTTTTGTTTTTATATCATGTAGCGGCAGCAGCAGTAGTCGCAGCGGATCAGATCAGAACGGAACCGGGAGACCAGTATTTGTTTAAAGTACTGCATTGGGTCTTTATCTTAATGCCATATTATGCGAGTCGGATTCGTGGCACGTTACGAAAACATTTCAATTGCCGTTTGTGCTCGCACGTCGTCGGGCGGTAAACAAAAAGTCGAGACTCCTCTACGAGCCACGAGTGTTGTCCACTTGTCATTTTTGGGCCAGAATTTTTAGAAATTAACTTTTTTGTAGCTCACATTTGGCTCCTTCAGTTGGATAGCTTGGAAACCTACTCAATGTTTTAATTTTATTAAAAATTTCTTGGAGAATTCAATTACGTTTAAGACATTTTTCCCGCTAAACTTTAGTCAACGCTGACTCGCCTCCTCCTCTTTCTTATCTCATACTCAGCGTTTGTCTTCCCGCATTGATAAGCCTGAAAATAGTTCAACTGTCGCCTCATCCGCAGTAGGAAATTCTAGAAATGATAGATCAAGGCAGAACCTATTGTTATCAAGCTTTATGCAGACGTCATGCAGTGAGGCAACCGGAATGTTATTTGCTTCAATCATCAACTAATTGGTCGTAATTATATTCAGGCGATCTTTATACAGTCAAAACTGTTCAATTTCAATCAAATTGGTGGATTGAATCAGTATCTAAAGTGTCGGTTCATGCTGAATCAAGTGTTTACACTTACGTCATATACCTACATGTGTTCATAGATACAAGTATTTATATTACTCCTTGCTTGATAAGGCAACTTGTTTTGTGCTCATCTTAGCAATTTTTGTTGGAAAGAATTGACAGTATTTGTTAACCACCCATGTCCAACAACATTACAAAAACCAGTACCAAAACATGCCCAACACCAAGTTCCAACCAAAGAACAAAGTACAGAGCCACGTGTTATAACAACGTTAGTGCGTGTGAAAATTTTTCAAAAGTTGAAAAACAAAATTAGAAAATATTGTTATCAAAACTAGGAAAATATAAATACTTAAAGGTAAGTACATCATTTACCAAAAAAATTTTTTAAGTGCAGTTGCAAAGAATTTTAAGTTGCAGTTCCTAAGGCAACAAGGCCATAAAATGTCAATTACAATTTTTTTCTTGTAAATTGCATTAAATGTTATTTTTAATGTTAAAATGTTCGGTAGATCCCAGTATTATTATAAAAATATATTTTCAGGTCAGTACGGTCGAAGCAATATCCCGAACAAGCTAACAAGTGGGACTCAAAATGTTCAAGCGAGTATTTAATCATATAGATTTCAAGCCGCACAACAGAATATGTCCACAACCTACAAGACCCTGGACAATTAAGCCACGGGAGAATGGGCAAAGGCATATGCCTACGGTTCCACAAACAAAGTAATTATGCCAACCCACAAAGAAACTGCTTTGTAAATTCCCAACAATAATATACAAAATAAATATAAACATAATAATAAATAAATAAATTAGTTTAAAAAATTAATGCGTTTGATTTTCCATAGTCCCATTGTTGCCTATAGGCAACATCCAACATAACCAGGACACCAAGGACTTGAAATTTCGTCAGTTCATATTAATAACCAAATACATATCCGTTGGAAAAATTGTATCCCGGCTAATTTATGGGCGAAGGGTTATCTATAGGGTGTTTTATACAAAATATTTTGGCAGTATTATTGCATTATTTAGGCACTTATTCTTAGGAAAGGATTCTTATAATCTGAATATCTAAAAAAAATGTTCAGGGTGTAGGGGTATCTAGAAGCCTCCGAAATGGTGGTCGTTTCACATATCTCGAATCCCCAAGTTTCTAAGCCTATTCAAATAGTATCTAAATTTGAAAATATTTTTCGGATAAGGGCAATAAAGCAAGTGGAGAGGGTATCTTGGAGGCCTGGAATTTCTTGGGGACTGCAGGCACTTGCTATCGCTGCGGACCTTCGCCGTCTTTCGCCATTTTGTGAAACACCCGTAATCGGCCTGGTCAAGATAACGGCTGAACTATTAAGATAAGCCAGCGACGACGAGTGTATATCAAACTGAAATCACTGTGCGTCGACGTCGTTGCCAGTTGCCAGCTGCCTCTGCGGCTGCGGTCAGCGGCGACGCCGACTGAGGCAGCGACCGCGACTGTGTGGAGGCGGCTGGCTACTCTAGCCCGCTGGTCATGTGTAACGGTTCAGTCTGCTCGCTGAATTCGCTCCGTTCGCTCTGTGTTCGCCTCTGTGTTCGTTCGCCTCGTTCGCTGTATTCGCCTCGATTCGCCAAAATTCGCCCACTTTTGTGTTCACCGTTGTCCAACAACAAGTACAACAACTAGCCGTACCTTACGGGATTAACAACAAGAACAACAACTGTTTTTGGCTAAAAAGCAGCTAGAAATTGTTGCGCTCCTTGTGTAAATCATAATTATTTGCTCTTTGTGTCCCGCTCTCTCACTCCAACTCTCTCCCGCTTGTGTCTAGCCAGAAAAAAATAGTATTTTCGTCGTCAACGTGCCATAATTTCTTTTTTCGGTTTGGCTAGCAAAAAAAAAAAAAGAAAAAATCGAAAAAAAAATCGTGAAATAGAATTTTGGGACTGGGACGAAATTTCAGGCGTGTGTGTGTGCGTGTGATTGCGCGTGTGACTGTGTGTGCGGGGGGAGCTTTTCCGTTTTGTGCGTGAAAATAGAGCTGAGAAAGTTAACGGTAAATTAGCACCCCCTCCCCCTTAAGTGGCTAGCACGTGCAGTAAAAAAAGAACGAAAAACGAGACAAAAAATAAAGAAAAAAACCAAAGAACGGCAGAAAGAGAAACACAAAGAGCAACAAAAATTCGAAAAAATGATATTTAGTTGAATGTTAAATGTTGTTCGTTCGGCTTTCATTTTGCTTTTCGCATTTTATTTTTCTGGTCGCCGCCACATCCTTGATTCCGATTTTCCCTTCTTCCTCTCTCTCTCTTTGACTCGCTGTTTTACCATATTTTTATTTAGAAATTTATTTATTTTGAAAAGTTTTCCCTCCTCTCTTCTTTTTTCCTTCACTGATTTGTTCCGTTTTTTTTTGCAAAAAGTATAACATTAAACTGAACAAAAGACAGACACAAAACAACAGTGAAAAAAGTTGAAGAAAAAGTTTGCCTTCAAAAAACTTGAAACATAAATGCAAAAATGCGAAATTTCCTTAACAATTTATTTGCAAATTCTAGCTACATGAATTAAGAACCAAAAATAGGAAAAAGCTGGTTGAGTAATAATAATAAATAATTGAAAGAAACAAGTCAAAATATTCGTTTCCAAGCAAAACACCAAAAGGAAAATCCGAAACCGAAAAAAATCAACCAACAACAAACGACATCACAGCATCAACTAATATCAAATTAAATAACTAAGCCTAATAACGTATACATTTAAAGATCTATTTATAAATTAATATTTACCATAATGATTTAGTAAGTTAAGCTTAAAGTACAAAAAAAAAGAAAAGAAAATAAAACACAACAACTACAACCACAACAACCAACAACAACAACACAAAACCAACAACTAAGAAATAACCATCAACCCAACAACAAATTCAAAAATCAATCATTCTACGGAGTAAAGTCAGTAAAAAATCCATACTAAATGCAAATGACAAGGAAATAACGAAAACAACACCATATAAAAAACCAGCAGGAGGAGCAGCAGCAGGAGCAACGGCAACAACAACATCGGCAGAATAATTAATAACTACCAACAAACAACAACGGATCAATACCAAAGATGGAGGCAAAATTCTTGGCTAGCGCTCTTTCATTCCTCTCGATATTTTTAGCGATTCATGCTCAATCAAATGGTAAGTACAAAAGCAACAAGAAGCACATATTTACCCAGAGTACAATAAGCCTAATAATAATTATAATAATAATCATAACGATAATAAACAAAGGAAGCCCCCTTTTAACCTATAAGTTGTCCCCCGCGCCCCCCTACTCATATTTGCCTATATCCGAAAGCACCGAGGATGAAAGGAATAAAAGCTATATAGAAAATGTATGTGCAAACTGCAGCTGTGATAGCGCAGAAATTGCAAAACAGAACAGAACCCCTGGCCGAACAAAGCAAAACAAAGCAGGAAAAACGAAAGGGAAATAAATAAAAACAGCAGATTGTATATGCGGTTTACTATAACACCCCACTGAAAGAACCCTGGCCCGGCCCTTCTAACCTTAAACCCCACCACCTACACCTACAACCGGAGACGCCCCCTAATTGTTCCTCCCCCTGAAAAAGAAAAATAAAATATACCCACATATGGGAGCGGGCTTTTCTCCCCCCGACCACACCACCTTTTACCCATTTTCCAAGTTTACCACCCAACACCAGCAACAATAACAGATGCAAACAGTATTGAATAAGAGGGGTTCAGGTCTCGTGACACGAGTCGATGACATCAGTGGCCAGTACGTAAAGCGAAAATAAGACAATTAATGAAACAGAGAAGCTGAGAAGCTATCAAAGCTAAATAAAAATAAGAAAAACTGTCAGGTCAGCTATGATATTGAATTAATTAATCGATGAAGTAATCGAAATGGAGCAAAATTTTAAATATTAAATTCGAAACTATCGAAAAAAGTAAAATCGAAGCGTTGGCATAGACAGGATAGAAAATATAAGGTTTAACTTTAATAATTTAACCGAAACTGCAAAGTTATCGAAAATTGAGTTAATTTAGTTATCGAATAAGAGCTTTCTGATATTTCTTTTGCTTTTCATATTCGGTTTTAAAAAAATACTGTAAGAAAAGGAAATAGAAATAGTTATAATAAAGAGAAACAGAAAGAACTCAAGTAAACCTAATTTACAATAATAACTGCGTCTTTCGACTGAACCCGAAAGCAGTTATATATATTTTGCCCACGTTCTCAGCTCTGAGAGCCACGAAATGAACGTTTTACATTCCTTCTTGGCCCGGCTTTGTGTATTCTCTTTTGAACATTGCAAGCGCTCCCCCTTTCTTCCGAGAAATGGCCAAAGCCCGCCCACTTTGCTCGAGGTCTCTTCTGCTGCACTCTACTGTTTTGGCCTTTGGTCAAGCGGACTTGGATATTTTCGTGTTCGCTTTTTATAGTTCATATTGTTGGCTTGATGGGTTGGACCTGGGATTGTACATATACATACATACATACATATATCGACATTGTTGCTTATGTTTTTCCCCTGCGCGCGCCCTCATTCATTTGATTTTCAATTTTCCACACAATTGCAAAGAGAGAACGCAAAGACGGACGACGACGCCGAGAAGAGTATCAAGTTCATTTCTGTTTTATTTTAGAGGGGAATCGCCGGGCAATCTTTAAGAACAATTTTTTTTTTTTGTTTAGCTTTAAGTCGATTTTTACATGCGGTCCAACAATTACGGGCCTGTGTGTCTCTGTTTCAGTTTCTGTCTCTGTTTGCCCCGCATTATGTTTATATTAACTTCAGCTGGTGCTGTTGCCGGCGAACCGAAGAGAGGCGAGCTAAAGCGAACAGATTTTCTGATTTTCCGATTTACCGATACGTACCCGATACTTTGTTTACATTGGAAATGGCTCGGCTCGCCTCCCCGGATCCCATATCCCCCAGATCTCTCTCTGGGGGTTTATCTACCAGGCCCGGGCCGTGTTCCATCTATTTATTATTCTATGCATACTATCCATTTACCTATTCTACTATATTCCATTCGTCCGTCTGTCCGATTGTCTGTCCGTCTGGCTCACTACCAAAACCTACGTATGTTCATGAATTTTGATTTTTTTTTTCGCTCGGTTGTTTTGTTTCGTACATTATTTAGCCCCATGCAGCTATTTTCACATTCAAGGTGTATTAATTGAGTTTTTTTTTCTTCGCTCTGTTCATATGGTAGCATTTATTCATAGTTGATTGAGGGTATTCGCGCTCGAGAGAGAGAGAGCGGGAGAGGTTCTCTGTTTAAAAGGCAGGGCATAAATAATTTAAGGTTATTTTCATGCCTTTATTGGGTTCTGTGATTGATTTATTGAATAATTTATGCTTGAGCATAAACTGTGTGTCGCTGAATGAGTAAAGTTATTTAAAAAAACGTTTTCTTAAGGTTTAAATGTTTCCATTGATTAAATTAAATGGTTTGCAAGGGTAATTGCTCAAATCCCAGCTTTAGTTCAAGATAATTGAACAAAACAAAGGATATCCAATAGAATTCTGTGTTTTAGGATTTGGTTTAAGAATGTGATACATTTATGGTATTACCCATATGTTAAATTATTGTCATTTGACCTCTATTAGCCTCGCTTTTATTTCTCCTATCTGCACATGTACAATATTTTCATAGATTTTTCAAATTGTTTACGTAAATACGCGCATCCCAAATAAACGAACTTTCCATGCACACAGACACACACACACATTTTTGGGAAAATAAGGGAAAACTCACCTAGCCTTCAGGGACGACGAGGGGCAGGAACAGTTGTGGATGTACATGTGTTTGCACTACATGAATCACTTTGAGTTCCTGGGGGGGGGCAGGCAAGGCAGGCCGGCGGGCAGGGCCAGCGAAAAGCCAATATTAAGAAGCATTCCTTTGTCTACCCGCTGACTTTTTGCCCCACGCCACTTCAAAGCAATTTTCAGCTAGTGGCGGAAAAACCACGTGTTGTCCAGGTGTTTATGCTGCGGCCGAATGTGCGAAGAAGAGTCTGAAAATAATGTTGGCTCCTCCTGCTCCCCCCCGCTCAGGAATATTTCCTAGGTCTTGTCACATATATATTCTTTTTTTTTGTTTTTGGATTTTTTTTTTTTGCGGAATTTTCGAGCAGGTGAAATGCCTTGGCAAGTGCTTCCATTTCGGCTGTTGACTGCGCACATTCGGCTAACCAGTTTCATTCTGCCATGTTTATTTAATGACATTTTCATTACATTAATAAATGTCAAATATTTAAATTTCGGCTCACCCAGCCAAAAAGGAAGCTAAAGCAAACAAGGAGCGTAAAACGAAACCCATGCACAGTGGCCTCGAATTGGGTGGAAACCGTAAGCTTAAATTTTACCCTAAAGTAATATATTTAATTAGTTGTTAGTTAAACCTTTTTTTCTGAACGTAATAATAAAACTAAATATATTTTTAAAGCACTTAAAAGCTGTCCAAGTAACTATTTTCTATCTAACAAATAACTTGAAAGCAGTACATGGGATTTTCAAGGTTTTTTTTAAAACAGATTTTTAGCACATTGTTAAAAAACGCGTTAGAAATATATTTTAAGTACTTGCTAAGAAATTTGCAAGTTGAATTATTACTTTATGAAAAAACATTGCTTGTCGCTTTATTACAGTTTATTTTCCCTAAATCGTACACAAAACTATAATAACATCTTTCCTGGGTTAGGGGGGTCCCTTGATTTGTGCAAATAAGCTTCCATATCTTATGACCACCACTTGTGTTCTGGACATAAATCATATTTCTTCAAAAATTCAGCCCCCTTTTCCGCCTTTTGTAAGCTTTCAAGGGGCTTCCACTTTAACTCCTTGAACTGCTAACCATAATTCAATGTGGGTTCTTCTCCTCGGTTCCTTTTGCTTTCGCTGCATTTGCTATAAAAATACATTACAAAAGGCACAGATTGTCTTGGGTATCTGCATTTTGCATTGAATCCGAGATGATTTGTGCCGAGATACGAGGACCAGAGCAGAGGTGTGTAAGGGGATGCGGGCTGTGTGCTGGGTGTGTTTTGCCTCTTTTGCGAAAACATTATTTTTATTAAGACAATAAACATGAAATGTAATTTCCCTTTCAATGTCATCGCCATTGCCTGGCTGGCTGCCTGGCGTTGGCTTCAGCTCAGTGTTCGGTTCGGTTTGGATTCGTACTGGGTTGGGGTTGCGTTGGGTTGGGTGATTTTAACATGGGAACACAGGACACAGAGGGAAAGGCGTCAACGTTGAAAGAAAGAAAGGCTTGGCTGGCATTTTCAGTGTGCTCTATATAGTGGCATAGTGTGGGCGTGGCATTGGCTTCCCCTGCTTTCCGATTGCACATTGTCTGGAATTCTCCGATTGCAGTGGAAAACTCTCGCCACGCGCTCCCTCTCTGTCTGCCCCGCCGCATGTCGCTGGCTGTCTCTGTCTCCGTTTTCATGGCTGTGGGCACATTCTGCTGCACTGTTCTTCTTTCTCTGCTACTGCTACTGCCCGTTCTTCTCATTCTTCAATATACATATAGAGGTTGCCTTGTGTTTCCGGTCCGTACCAGATAATGGTTGCTTAAACAGGGCACGTCCATAAATACATATACGTCGGGCATTGTAAGTATGTCTTGCACACGGCGAAAAATTTGAGCCGAGGAAAAAGAAAGAAATAAGACAGTCCTGACCATTAAATAGCCGGTTTAGCTGATAGGAAACAAAGCCTACTCCAGAGGATCCTGCTATGATCGGTGCTTTGAAATGGTTTTAAATACAATATTTTCTTTTGATCATTATTATTACCAGGTTCTTTTTCATATTGCATTTTTTGCAGATATTAAAATTAGCTACAGATCATCTATAAGCTTGTTTACAATACTAGTTACAGCCATTATGAGGTTAGTCGGCAGTAAAATGTGAATTTTAGGCTGTTTTGATTCGCTGTTCTGCTAAGATAAATACAGGAACCTATTTGCATAGTTTGTGTTTACAATTTAAACGATGATATAATTTGTATGCTAGATTAAATCTAGTCGAAAATTTCATTATAATAAGCCAAAAGAGCATCCCAGCATATCTTCATCGCATACACTTGCCAATTTAATTAAGGTCTAGTGACGCAGAAGGAGAATACGGCTCGGCTCTCTCATAGTTTTATGACGCACAATGCCCGAAACGGTCGTAAATCAAATTTTGCAACCTTGACTTTCGTCTGGCCTTCTGTTTTGCTCAGTGTATGCAAATGCGTGTGCACCTTTCGCAGCGCTGCATTTCCCTGCTAATTTACTGAATCATCAGGGAAGGCGGAGAGGGAGGGACGTGTCGAGCACACAAAAACAAAGTTGTATTTTAACGCTCTTATCTATTTATCACCACCACCCACCCCCCTCCCTCTCTTCTTGACTTTGTGGTTGTTGCTCTTTTATTAGCAGGTACCCGATAAAAGCTTAAAGTTCACACATTTAGCAGCAGACCTTTCAGACGCTGCTGGGTATCCGTGTGCTGCTATTTGCCAGTGTGTGTGGGCAGCATTGCCCGCCTTTGTTATAGGCTAAGTATTATATTTAAAAATAAATATAGTGTTGGTCTTTATGATTTTTTGTTATTTTCTGCGTGAGAAAAATATACAAATACATACATACATTCACTCTCGCAGTGTATATTTGCAGCTCGCTGTTTGCTCTTAAAATATTCCTCCTTCGAAATGTCAAGTTTTCGTACGTTTTTCATCCTTTTGTTCTCTTTTCTTGTTCCTTTTATTTCATTTTTTATATTTCGCACTTAAAGACAATTGCGTATGTCCCACTGTGCATCACCCATAAATAAATATATATATATAATATATATATATAGGTATATATATAAATATATACAAATATCTGTGTATAGATTATATATGTAGATGTGAGTATTTCGAATGTCTGACTGTCTGCCAGAAGTGCTTCGGCGACCTTTGTTGTTGCTGCTGCCGCCGCTAACGCTGCTCTCTCTGTTTGACTTTTCATCGGGAAAGCAATGCCAAACCGAAGAGTCGCCAACAACGTCACCGAGGAAAATGCCTCAGCTTTTCCCCCTTTGGTCGCCCAATCAATCAGAAGGCAGCAAGCACCCGTTTGACCGGCCCGTGGAACACATATTCCACTTCATTCTCTCGTCTTCCCTTTTTTTCTTTTCTTTTTTTTTTAGTCTGTTTTGCTCAAATATTTTCTTTTTTGAGTGACTGTCTGGGAATTGTTGTCGCTATATTTCCACGAAAAGCCAATGCAGACGTAGAGAAGTGAGGAATTTTTCCATTGTGTCGACCGGGTGAACCACCGAATGTACGGGGGAAATATGGCAAGAAGCAGGAAAGCAAATTTGCAGGATATCTGCGGTTAGGAAACTGTCAGCTTATGAAAATTCAGAGATTTTACTTGTTTCTTATATTAATTCAATTGGATTTAAGAAACAAAGGCACATTATACAATGAAATATGATTATATGAATATTTGATTGCTTTCAATTAACATTTTAGTACAAGTATTTGCCGCCATATCGGAGCTATATATTATTGCTGTGTTCGTACAGAAACAATATTGATAAGGCTGTGGAAAAAACAACTTTATCGCTTGTACCCGGCGTTACTGGCATTGACTGGCTCTTTCGCTGCCCCCCCCCAGGCAGCCTTTGTCTTGGGGTTCAAAAGTACAGGCGGGGACATTAAGTGAAATAAAACAGTGACGATTCAGTACAAGGAACATGGGACCAGCAATAAATTGCGTCAATTTTCTAGAGCAATTGCTCGCCCAGCAAATGATCAATTAAAAAGCGTTACCACATCCATCAGCATTCACTGTGCGGGGCAATAATATTTTTTTACAAGTACCATAAATACATAAATAAATTGGCAACTGGCCGTGTGTGTGCGTTGATACATTTGTTGTATCTGGCGAGTTTGTCGATTTAGTTTTCTTTTCTTCACATCACATCAATTTGCGTTTCGTATTCAATTGTGCCAAAGCCAATAATAATTGACATAAATGGCGCATCCAGGGGGGCTGGTGGCAGGAGCCTATAGTAGTCTTGAAGGGAGAGATAGATGATGCCTCGGGCGAATCGAAACTAAACGAAACGAAAGCAGGGCAGCAGCGGCATTCAAATGAAATATTCAAGAAAACTGGCAGACATTCGAATGCGGAGCCAACAAATTATTGATCAATTCTGATGGCCCATGACGTATGTATGCAAAACGCAATGATTTCTCCTTTTTCATTTTTCCAAACAATGAACACACTGACAGTGTGTCTGCCAAAAATATAAAAAATATAATAATATATCGCTCAAAAGATAAACAAGTAAACGTGTTGAGTAATAACTTGAAATATGTATATTTTAGTTTAAAGGAAGGCAGGAATATAACTATTTATTGTTAAAACTTGTAAGCTTTTGCCTATAGGTTTTGAAATTGCAAACATTATCATATTAACCTTGAATAAGCAAAAAGCTTACAAACACCTTCCTTTATGCCGCCGCCTCTACGTAGGCCCATTAAATGTTTTAATACCAATATGTATCTACAAGATGCGAAGATGCCCGATTCCCTGTTCCGGGTTCGCCCGGTTTTCCATGGCCAAGCAGAGAAACCGCCACTAGAGAGGCTGAAATTAAATTTAGCCTATGTTTATTTCGTTTAATTAGACACAGCAACTGCAAGCAAATAAAATATTTATGTACAGACACAAGGCAAAAGGCAGAAGGCAGCAGGCAGCAGGCACAGTAGACGCACACACAGCATTCAAAGAAGATATTCATTCGCCTGTTATTCCTACATACTTGAAAACGTTAAACAAGTGTTTTGTTAATGTTTGTTTTCTTTAAATACGTCTAATGTGCATTTGTCCGACAAAACAAAGAAATCCCAAAGGCCAAAAGCCAAACAGATAAATGAATGAGAAACATTTTTCAAGTTCTTTTTTATTTCTCAGATCCCCATGTGCCAATAGAGATTGTATTTATATCATTTAATCCCCAATGTTATCTGATGGCTATTGGCCATTAGGGGTATTCCTTTGGGGAACTTGACTCGGGGGAAGGCTTAAATATTAAATAGATTTTAACATGTTTTATATTGTAATTATTTATAATTAAAAAAAGATACTGCTTCTGAAATAGCTAATAGAAGAATATAAGCTTATAGAAGAAGCTGTAAAAGTTCATTTAACGTTAGCCCAATCTCATTTTAAAGATTAAATACAAAGCTTCATATAGAGAGTGAAATATACCCCCTATTTAGGAGGTATTTTAATAATTTACACAGGTTTATAGTACAAAATGCTTAATTCCTAATATTTAAATAATAATAACAATAATAAATCCTTAGAAACACAAAAGAGAATAATAAACGTGTCAATAAAGTTCTCCTTGGCCTTTCTGTGCATTTGTTGCTATCTCAAACTTGTTTCCCTGAAGGTCCTGCAAATTTATCTGCGTTAAAAGTGAACTTCAACTGCAATTGCAACTGCAACAGTTGCAGTTCTGTGCTTTTTTTTTTGTTGCCTTGCGTGTGGTCTTGTTAAAGCTTTTGTTGTTGCAAGAGGGCAAGGGGGATGTTGGTTTAGGCGGTGAATAAGGGGGCGGGAATAGACATATCGCACGGTTAGCGATTCGAGAGCGCGCCTCGTCATTTTCGTTTGGGCTTCGTTTGCTAATTTTAAAATAGACAAACAATTTTTTATTTCAATTTACAGCAGCCCGAGCGCACACGCACACTGGCTGGCGGGCGAGCAAACACTCGATGTGAACACTACCCTGAATGCTGTATAGTATAACCCCGCACACAAGCCACTAGACACATGACTGGCGCCCCCCAGCACGCTCCGCTCCGCTCTCCTGGCCGTCTCCGCCAGAATCATCCATTCCCCATTGTGTTTGCAGCACCAGCTACCCGCTCGCTCGGGTAACCCGGCTGCGTATTTAAATATTTATTTATAAATCTCTGGCTGATTATGATAAGCATGATAATAATAATCACAATAATGGTTAGTTGGCGCATTTTAAAAGTGACACCTACCTCCTGCCACCCAGCCCTACTGGCAGCGAGCTCCACCGCCCCCCTCATTATTTGTGCTCCGCCGTTGGCCGCGCTGTCATTTAAATTACTTTGTTTTGCTCGCATTACGGCGCGAGTATCTGTAACTGATTGCCGAGTATCTGTTGTCGAGTATCTGTGTGCGTCAAGTGCGTCAGTGTGTGTATGGCGAGTTCTTTGCATTTAATTGACATTTCTCATGCAATTTAGTTAATGAACTTTCGAACAGCCAGGCATTCACATTGCCTTGCCTCTGCGTTCACTGACCCATCGATGATTAGACGGACGGGCGGACAGTCTCTCTCTCTTCATCGATCGATCGATCGGAGGTCGATGCCTCAATTGAGTCAATCAGTCAGCCACTCGAAATATTGAACGTTTTCGGGAAAATCTATTATATAATTAGAGAACAAATCGTTGGAGGAAGCAGGCGAGAGATGTTGGAGGGCAAAGCGATTGGGATTGTAAATGGAAATCTATTATTTTTCAATTTATTATTTACACACAACCAAGTTTAATACATTTTGGGAAGTTTATTTGTTATATTTACTATTTAAATATCTTTTTTAAACACATTTTATTATGACTCTTGTTATTTCCTTACAATGTGTCAACGCCATGTGTAATTGTGTAAAAAATAAATCCTTATCATTCAGTCATAAACCCTTCAAGTTGTGCACCTATCCAGGATTAAAGACTTCTTTATTCTTTCAGGATATCAACTCAAATCTGTGTACATGTTAAATTTAAGGCATGACATTTTTGTTAATTTTATACACAGGCAGAGAACGAGCTTCAACTTTTTAACTGCAAAAGTTACAAATCAGATTTTCATAAAGTTTCCGAATTGTTGGTGGTGCTGGTGCTCCCTAGAACTGCCTCAAATAAGTTTGCACTCGCTTGCCTGCCTGTGCGTTTAAAACTGTGCCTTCACGTGCGCAGCGCCTGCTAAAAATAACCAATATACTCACACACATGCCCCCCTGCCCCCTCTCTG
This sequence comes from Drosophila bocqueti, assembly GCA_018151655.1. Lineage (NCBI taxonomy): Eukaryota > Metazoa > Arthropoda > Insecta > Diptera > Drosophilidae > Drosophila > Drosophila bocqueti. The sequence continues at coordinate 687,155 of JAECXF010000149.1, read as the reverse complement.
TCTACCACACACGTAACAAAATTTCGCTCGGTGTTAATTAATTTTCCTTATATTTAGTTTTATTCGTTCTTTTTCTTTTTCGCACATCCCCTCTGGCGTTTAGTGTAATTCTCGTGCACTTTGCGGTCGGTTTCGCGGGGTTTTGCAAATTCTCTGTGTAAATTTTATTTTAATTGCTCTCGACTATAACAATTTCGACAACAAAAACAGCAAGCGCATGCTAAGCATCAGAAATAAAGACACAGCAAGCAACACTATTGCAACAGCCATGACACGGGCGGTCATTTGTTTTTCAGACTCTCTGTGTGCGGTTTCTTTAGAAAACCGAAAGGCCATCATTAAAAAATAATAAAAACCTTTAGTTCTGAGAAGAACAAAGTTGTTTCGAGTGTGTTGGATACTTTTTGCTTATATTCAGTGCAATATAATATTTTCCAGAATTTTTGTAATTTCATAGGATGGAATAATGTGAGACAAATTGTATCTATTTCAATTCTTATTTATATTATAATGTTATGTTATTATTAGTAATAATTATTAGTAATAATTAGCTTCCTACACAGGAAATTAAAAGAAGTGTGCATTAAAAGGTCTAAAGAGTGTCTTTGAACAAGATTTTTGCGTGTTCTAGTGGAAATCTTCGCATTTTGCATTAGGCTGTTAAGATCTTAATAAACCCTTCCTGTGCCCAGTTTATCTTTAGGAATTATTCAAAAACAAATATTAAAATATTAATATTACAATATAAATTACACTTAATTGAGGACAAAATTAACTTACATCGATTTCCAAATGTTTTCGAAATACCAAAAACCCTATATGCATCACACTCTCTGGTCTATGTATAGAAATGTATATTTTCGTATTTATGCATGCCAATTTGTACGCACATAAAGACAAAAGACAAATGCCTTTAACAATATGTCACATGTGTGCGGTGCGATGCGGGGGGGCGTTGCACAGAGACTACAGGCAGTCCCATAAATTTGATTAAATAAAGTTTTAGTTTTGCGCTTTTTTAGACGCCTGCCTGCCAGCCTGCCAGCCTGCTTGCCCCGCTCTCCCTCGCTCTCTCTTCCCGGAATTCAAATTCATTTGTTTTTTATTTGGCAGAGGGGAGGGAATGCGACAAAAACTATGCTAGATGAACAAGCAATAAACCATAAATTTCTTGTCGACCGACGGCATCGGCAACAACAACAACAACAACGACTTACGTAGTGGTTAAGCGTTTAGGGCTTGCCGCTCACAGAATTGTGGAGAGCAGAACATGGCAGGGAGGGGCAGGAATGTAAAGGTGTGCTTATGTACACCAGGGCTGCAGGCCCATCTAAATGTTTGGTTTCATTCGAAGGGCTTTCGCCAGAGTTTGCTTAATGTTGCGGTTTGTGTTTTCCAAAGGAAATTTGCTTTTGGTTTTAGTGTTTTTTTTTTCTTTCGGTTACCTTGTTTGTGTCGATAAGGAACAAAATGAAAATGTATGTGTGAGGATCTTGGTTTAAAAATGTATTTTCGTGTTTTTTTTTTAAATATATATTTTAACTTTCCCAGGACTACGTTGCGTATGCGTAATCAGCATAACGTATACGTAATGTGAAACTAGTGGAAAGGTGGTGCTTGTGTTTATGCTCTCTAGTGGAGATAACAAAAGTAGCGCATGCATAAAAATTATAAAAGGGTGTACAACATTGCGTATACGTAATGGTAATTCGCACTTGCGGTAAATTTAATATATTACACATACGCAGCGTTGTCCGCCTTGGTTTCTCTTTCACTTAGTGGAGACAAAAAGTCACTTTTGGGTTGAATTAATTCAATTTTAAAGAGACGGAAGCCCTGGCACCTGTGAGGTACATACCTATGTATGTGTGTACATATATATATATATAAATATATTCAAGTGAGAGTGTGTTGTATAAATTTATAATATTGTTCAGCTGCGACCGCTGTCTGTCTCTCTTTCTCTCAATCTCTCTCACTCTCTCTCCGCCTGTCTTTCTGTATTTCTCTTGCTCGTTCTCTTTCTGTTTCTGTTTCTGCCGGCTGCAATATGCTTGCTTTCCTTGCTTTGCCCTGCCCCGCCTCCCTTTCACGCGCTGTCCAAAGTGACAAAAGCATTTTCGGCATTCGTTGGGTGGAAAACTGGGAAAACTGGGAGCGAGCCTGCAGAGTGGCTGTAAAGAAGGTGGCTTAGACTTTGGCGGCAGCGCGACTCGTGCATGTAACATGTTTGCGAAATAAATTGTTGTAGCTGCTCTCTCACCCTCCTCTCTCATTCTCTCTCCGCGGTGTGTGTGTGTGTGTATGTTTACGAAAAAAATCTACATTTGCCTGCACTTAACCCTCTGGTTACCCATGTCCTTTTCATGTGATGTATCTTCAAAGTTTTACAGTCGTAAAATTAAACTTTCAAACTTTACAAATTTAATTCAAGCTTTGAATAGCAAAGGTTTAAGGGCTTGATTTTATACAAAAAAAATAAATAAATAAATAATAAATGGATTTAATAACCCGTTTATTTTATATTAACCTGAAATATATATTTCCTGTTCAAGGATGCTCGTGGGTTAATTTTGATGAAAGAAAATGGCAAGGGAATATGTCAGCAGCTGGCAAAGGAGACGTAAACATAATTTAACTGAAGTGATGTGCAAACGTGTGTGTAAGGCTGACATGATGTCGGCGATAGGGATAAAGATAAAGCCAAAGATAAAGACATTGTCCAACCGCGCACGATAACTGCCTTAATCAGCTGATAAGACTGCGTGCTTATGCTCCCTGTCTGTTTTTTTTTTTTTGTATTTTTATATTTACCAAGCCCTCGACAGTCCGTTTTGTAATACATCCGGCAAGTAAATATACATACGTACACAATTATTTATGACACTTTCGTCGTTGTTGTTGCTTTTTGCCGTGTGTTATCGCCAGGTACTTGGCGATAACAATTGCTTCTCGCGCCCCGACAACAATTCAACAAGTTCTAATGGAATACGAGCACAAGGCTTCGGCGACAGGTGACTCTTCTCTGCGGCTTGGTCTGTGCAGTTAAAACCGGTCGGTATTGACGTCATCGATGCAGTTTAAACCAGTCACAGTTTGGGCCATTGACGTCACTGTTTTCGTCTATCTTCAACTGACGTTTGCCTGTTGATTGGAAAGTCAAGAAAAAAAATCCAATTACCAAGGTTTTGGGGAAATGTACAAATGTATATATGTATGTATGGTTACTGATATTAGTGAGTACAATCTGCAATCTGATTACAAATAGCTTGTGTAAACTGATTTAAATATATACATATATACATATTTTGACTTAAAAAAATTCCCTTGATAAGAGGTTCTTACATTTTATTGCTTTAGCAAATTTCTTCGCATAAAACAATGCTCTAAAGGATATAAATAGGAAAAGATCATAAAAAAAACCAAAATGTTTATCTTAACTGTTTCATCTGTTATTGTTCAGTGTTGGAAAGCCAAATATAATACAAGCAACGCAAAGTCTATCTCTATCTGTCTCTTTCCCTCCCCATGTATCGATTAAGTTACGATAAATCACTCTGTGCAGTAAAAAAGAGCCTCATCGATACATAAATTAATGTTAATTTTCACCATTACGTAAACAGAATTCTTCGGTTTATTTTGGTTAATTCTCCATTCTGTTTTAGTTCTTTGTATTTTTTTTTTGTGTGTGTAAATGTGTTTTATTATCCTCCCCTTTACGCCGTCAAAAGAAAAAAAAAACTTGCCACAACAACAACAGCATAAGCATTTCGACAAGATAAATTCCAACATTGATATATATATATTTTTGCAACTTGGCGCTGAAATCAAATAATCGCAAACAATCGATCGCAAACTGGTTCAATAAATACCATAAACGGGAAAGAAACACACATAATATAAGCCACATAATCACCAATAGCATTTGAACTTATTATTAAAGAGTATAATATTATTGATGCTCGTTTTTGGTTTCACCAATTATGTTTTTGCGTTGAATTTCCAATTCGATATTATTATTTTCGAATCGATTGCAGTGGTTGAAGAGCAAGGTTTTTGAGGCTAGTTGATTGGATTGGTATCTATATTTCTCGCTGCATTGCCAATCAAAGATTAATTGGACAAAGATACATCAGAATATAATTTAATTGAGAAAGATGTCATTGCAATCACTAGCCATGCAAGAAATTGTTCAATCGTTGACCACCAATACTAGACTAGTAAGTAAGTTCATTGTGTGACCTCCTTGAATCCTGAACCTTCGAATGTTTTACCAACGCTCGATTCTCGTTGTGGGAGCAGTCCTGAGGAACGAGCCCATTCAGATCGGGGGCTCGCCAATTATCTACTTCGGCGATCCCTATGTGAAAGTGGGCCAACCCTTCTCGATCATCTGCGTATTCCCGATCACCGAGCGCATCGACTGGCTCAAGGACGGCGAGTCGATAAAGCGCCACAATCTGCGGCACTTCAGGGACGAACATTACTACTACTTGGAGGAGAAGCCTATTTCAGGTGAGTATCCGCGTTCGGCCACCAGATCCTGATCCTGATCTCACCTGGCTCTGTGTTGTCTGGCTAAAGGTGACGAGCACAAGATGGAGGCCATCCTTAGCGTGCAGCAAGCCCTCAAGGTGCACGAGGGTAGCTATAAGTGCAACCACCGGCACGACGACGACTTCAAGCTACACGTGCGCGATGCCAGCGGCGAACCCACCGAGTCCGGCTATCAGACAATTGACGAGCTCACACCCGACTCGGCGGAGGAACGGTTCAAGCTCAATTTTCCCCACAAGCACAAGTCGCACTTTGGCTACGGGAATGCCACCACCTCGTCCAGTGCCATGCCCTGGCATCCCTCGGCAGGTGGCGGCAGCAGCAGCAGCGGTATCCGACGCGTCGACACACCGCCAGACATTCCCCCGCCACGCTTCAGTCTGTACAACGAAGGGCACACTGTGGCGCCGCCAGAGCGACCCACCATACTGTACAATCAGTCGTATAATCCCACTGCCACCGCTACAGCCACAGCCAGCGCCACTGCCACTGCCACGGAAGCCGGCCTGCTCCTGACCACGGCGCATCACCATGCCCACCACCAGCAGCAGCTGCAGCAGCAAGCGCAGCACACGCTGAACGCCTTTCAGCTGCAACCGCCGCCGCGGCCAATTACGAACGCGAATCTCGGCCAGAACGAGAGGTACCAGACCCATGCACCGCACTATGTGCCACCTTTAATGGGCGGCGGCGGTGGTGGTGTCACAACAGCCCGAGGAGGCGAGCGCGGAGAGCAGCAGACCACGACTTCAGCAGCCACCAGCACAATCTCCATGATGATGGCTGGAGCTGGTCACGGACATGGACACGGACATGGGCATGGGCATGGACATGGACATGGAGATGTAGGAGGTGCCCATACGGGAGGTGTTGCTGCTGCTGGCGGAAGTGGTCACATGATGATGGGTGGTCAAGTGCATCTGCAGCATCAGACGCTCTTGCCTGACAAGAAGGGTGAGCCACATACACACACACACCAAACACACTTCACACACACATCCACGAAACACCCGCTCATACACACACACACACTACTAACCCAAGTTCAACTTGTAACTTGCCCACTTTGTTGTTGTTCGTTTTTGGCTTTTATCTCGCTCTCGCCTCTCGAAATCGCCATTGTAATCGTTATCGTACAACAAAAAATGCAGCCTTGCTCCCATTTTCAAATCGTTCGATTGATGTTATCGATAGTTTGGTCAATATTTGCCTTGATTAGTCAAGAGATGAGTTTAAGCAACCCTTTAGCATGTTATTGCTTATTATAAGAGTTTTGTTGTTTAAAAATCAATTATAAATCATTTAAAACGGTTTATTTGGATTCATTGATAATTTCATCGATTTAGTCATAAGACTAAATTAGTTTTTATATTGGCGTTTTGCAAAACATTCTTTAAATTATTTTTTATTTGTTTATATTTTCTGCAACAGTTCCTTAAAAAAATGTTTTTAATTTTTCAAATATCAATAATAATGCTAATAAAAATAATATCACAACTTTGAAAAAATAAATTTAAAATCGTTAAGAGAGTGATAACTGAATCGTGAGAACTGAAAACGGGAACATGGCGGAAAGTCATGGCTACAACCGCAATTGTTTGTGTTGTTACCCCACCCCAATCGCTGCCTCTTTCGAACTGCATTGACATCAGCTCACCCTCCCCTCCGCCTCTAGCTCGCTCTCCTCCTCATCAGCCCCCCTCCCGCTTGCTCGCGTCGCCTCGTTCCATTGCATTAACCTCGCTAGTCTAATTTTGGTGTTGTAGGTTTTTAAATTAAAAGCTAATCGTTCGATCTCTCTCTCGCTCTCTCCCGCGCTCTCAGTCTCAGTCTCAGTATGACTTTGACAAGCTAGCTGTTGGCTTTCTTTACTACATACTGACACTCACACCCACACATTCATATAGGGTCACACCTTTAAGTTAAGCTTGAGTTGTTGTTTGCTTGAACTTTTTCATCATTGCCGCTGCTGCTTCTTTTTCTTCTTGTTCTTCTTTGTCTTTTGTTCGATTACCTTTCCTTGATTTCATTTGTTTCCTATCTGTGTCTTTGTTTTCGTTTGCATTTGCCTTGCCTTGCCTTTTCTTTTTGGCTTTGTTTCGTTGCTTTCCTTGGTTGTTTACTCGGATTGTTGAACACACAGCTGGCAGGTGCACAGCGCGGCGTCAATTTCGATTTCGATTTCGATTCAATTCCCATTTGATTGGCAGCCAGTCTTGCGATGACGCATAAGTTTACAATTGGCAGCGTTTGGCTTACGAGCTGATTATCAGCAGGTCGGCCGGTCGGTCGCCCGGTCTGTGCCAGATAAGGCGAAAAAACACGCCACGTGATGAGTCGCTGATTCTCGCCATTTCTTGCTCCTATCTTTCTCTTGCCCTCTCTTTTTGCTCTCTCTCTCTTCTATATTACCTTGCTTCTCTGCTTGCGCTTCGTGTATATCGATTAATTCGATATCTAGCATATCGCAGTGTGTAGCTTTACGTGTGTATTTCGATAAATATGAATCTACAAACTTTTGCTCTATTTTACATTCCAGCTAACTTTACTAATAAATTAACTAACTAATGAATTATCTAACTATCCATAAACTATATACACATACCAAAAACCGATAATAAATAATCAAATACCGTAATCTCATTTCGTAAGCAGCGTAAAATGATGTTTATTTGATTTCAGTCCAAGTTTGAAAATAGTACAAAAATGTGTTTTATGCGAGACCCAACAGAGGATGAATATAATAAAATTCGATGATTGACCAAATTGTATGCTCTTTTGTCTTATTTATACGTATTCTTTAGTTTAGTTTTACCAACTATTATATACCTTCTTTTGCTCCACCTATGATTTGGTATTAGTGATTTGTGTGTTGCTAAATCATCATACTATCCTAAGCAATTTAGTCCAGTATTCAAAACCAAATCTCAAGCTCTCATCTCTCAGCTCAAAAACCCCAGAAATCTCTCGAAAATGCTCCACCAAAAAACTTGTCATACTTTAAGCTCGTTCTCAATTTATTCCTATAAGCAAATATATATATATTTATCTCTATATACAATTTATTAGATATAAACTTTGTTTAAGCAGTTCCATTATGTAAACGTTTTCTCGTACCCAACATTTATTAGAACGAACACCGACGACCGCCCCCTTCAAACATTTGACTAATCTCTGTTCCCATCCATCTATACTATCTCCAGATAAGCTGGTGCCAAACTATGACAATGTCGAGCATCAAATGAAATTTTACGACATCAGAACGCCGCTGGTGCTCAGCTGCAACGTGAGAGACGCCGATTCGACGGCCCCACTTATATGGTAAGTCATTTCGAACACCCCAAAACGAAACGAAACGAAACCTTGTACGTATCCCAAAAATATCCGGGGGATGTTGTTGCCAACCCCAAGGGTGGGATTGGGATGGGATGTCTGTGTCCCACATAGTTAGTTGTTATAAGAGCAATCATTTTAATACGGCACAGCTAAGCACTTTTGCTTAATTATGTTGGCCTGACTGCCTGACTGACATAACCTGGGTGGCTAGAACAAGAGTGAAGGACCCTAGGTCCCCAGAAACGAATCATTGAATACACTGCAGGACATGACACATCGCCAGAAGAAGAGTAATGCATACATATATCACTATATATCACTAATCAATCTTAAACTTTGATAGTTACTTAAAAAGAAAAATTCGTAGAACTTTATATGGGTGTCCTTGGCTTACCATCCCTAGTATTCAATGTGAATATCATCCTGTTGAGGCTAAAACCTTGGTTTTTAAGAAATTAATAAAAAGGAACCAAAGATATTAGTCACACTGCATATATTTAATATTTTATTTTATGTCGCAAAACTTGTGCGAATAATTTGCATAGCCCTCTCGGCAAAGGGTAACAATAAGGTTCCATTTTGTGGGAGGCGACGGGCGAGTGTGTACGCCTGAGTGGGAGTCGTGGGAATGGACGATGGGGGGCACTTCTGCAAGTGGAGGTGGTTACTGGAAAGTGCCTTCCTGTCTGGGACTGGTTAGTAGTAGTAGTTGGTCGTTGGATCGCCCAGCTCTGCTTCGGGGGTCTGGTAATGGTAATGACACTTTTGTTCATTCCGGGACCTGTCCGGGTCTCTGGTACTCCGTTTTCCGTTCTCCGTCCTCGGTCCTGAGCTCTTGTTATTGTTCTTGCTCTTGGGGCCAGGGCCAAACTTTGCGTGTGCCGAGCGCCGAGCGCCGAGCTGCGGAATTAGTCTTTGAATAATTGGCAAAAGGCGAAGAGAGCCAAGGAGAAGGCGGCTTGAAGAGAGGAGAACTTAGAAATTTCGCTACTCGTAAGGGTGCAGCCGGCCGACACGGCGATAACTGTAGAATTCATTTAGATAAATGGTGTTTCTGTTTTTTCTTTTTTGTTACTAAACAAATGAAAATACAATGGAAAATACACAAATACAAACTCTTTAAATGGGCGCTTCATGGCAAAATGTAATAAACAAAAAACTGAAGATATTTTGGGATGTCCAAATGAGAAAAACTATAAAGTTTTGTCAGGATTTCAGAGGCAGAGGCAGGCAGAGAACATAATCCATTGCCTAACTAATCCCCGTTTTGCATATCCATCTCCCCCCCTTAGGAAAAAGAACGGAACGGCGGTGACAGAAGTGGCTTCGCTAAGGGGTCGCTTCAAGCTAATCGATGCAGAAAGGAAGTTCATCATCGACAGGTCGGAACCTAATGATGATGGACTCTACACTTGCGAGTTCGACGGCGAGTCCAGGAATATCAATGTGATTGGTGAGTGTCGTCCCAGACCCATAAACGCACAGCCATAACCCCACAAACCGCAACCGCAAACCCATATTGATTGATAATATCCCTTATCGCCGGCAGCCCGCGTTGTTGTACGAGTGCCTTCAAATACAGCCGTTGTGGAGGGTGAGAAGATGTCGGTTAGCTGCACCGTTTTAGGTACCAAGCCGCAGTTGTCGTGGACCTTTGGTGAGTCCAGAGTCAGAGTCTGAGCCTGAGTTTTTAATCAAAAAATTGAAACTGTAAACTAATTTGACGCATTTCCTGCTACCCTTTACTTCAGGCAATATCACGCTGACGAACGCCACAGATCGGTTCGTCCTCAAGGAGGAAAATGGAGTCCCGAACTCCATTCTAACACTGGAGAACGTGACATTGGACGACAGAGGCGAGTACAAGTGCTATGGACGCAATGCGGCCAATGAATACGGTGTAAACAGCACTGTTGTCTACGACACCACAACTGTGCGTGTTAAGGGTAAGTTTGAATCGTCGAAGGGAGTGCCGCCTCCAGGCTTTATGGCCACCGAAAGACACCTCGGTCACTGGGCTTCGTCGTGATCTGTGTTTGTTGCCGATAAAATATATATTTAACCTTTGTGCTGAGGAATCCATTCAGAAATCCATTTATTCTATGACCTTGCCAGCGTTGCTCTCTAATTAAATATATTGGAAATGCCCATGCCAGCGTTTCTATCTAAAAAAAAAGTATCAAATTTCCAGCGATTTTGTGTACTTGTTTCTCGTGTAGGGCTAATCCTTGGCCCAGAGAATTTAACTGAAACTTTTAAGCCCATTAAAGTTACTTAAAAGTTTGCAATTGTTGTTTATAAACTTATTTTTTTGGCAATAATAAACGACAAAACTAGTGGCCCTGGTTATCTCTTTGGTTTAAAAAGGTATACGTTTTAATACGTTGTAATTCTTTTTAGGCAAATTCGCCGCCTTGTGGCCTTTCCTGGGCATCTGTGCTGAGGTGCTTATTCTCTGCGTCATCATTCTCATCTATGAGAAGCGACGCAACAAGAGCGAACTGGAGGAGAGTGATACTGATCCCCAAGAACAGTAAGTGTGCCTACTCTCCAATCCAACAACAACAACACACCAACCAATATCAACTCCACAACCAACAACAACAACAAAAAACAAACAACATCAACAACTGTCAACACCAAATATTATTACAAACAAATACAAACAATCAAACAACAAGAGAGAAAAGGAACAAAAAAAAAATCAGCAAAACAGCAGCAGAAGAGGAAAAAAGTTGAAAATTTTAGTTTTATACTGCAAATTAAAGACGTTGAAGCTGCAGGCAAAAGCGAATGCAGACCAGACACCAAAATACACACGGTTACGGACGGATACAATACGGATAATACGGAGAAGCCACGTACTTACACACGAACTGACAGAGGGACTGAAAAAAAAACGGACGGCAGAAGGCAGCAGCTACAACAATTAGTGAAATTTTCTTAGTTAACAATTTCTAATAGTGTGTTACCGAAAAGTCGAAGGGAAAATGAAAGAATTTTTGTGTGTTTTTGTCGCAAAAAAAAAGAAATATGGAAACGGAAACGGACGGACGACGACGGATACTCGAGCGGTGCGCGGTGAAAAGTGAAAAGTTAAACGTTTAAGAAACAATCTAGTTTTTTCTAATTTTGTATTATAAACGAAGGATAATAATAATAATACCCAGAGAAGTGAAATGCAAGCTTAGACTTGTAGATTTCGAAATTCTAGTTCGATGTGTGCTAAAAACGGGAGCAAATATATATTCCTGATATATCCGTATGTTTGCATCGCCCGTTCAAATCTCTGACAAACACAAAACGGAAACGGAAACACAAAAAACAATAAAATAAAATAAAAGAAACTACAGCTAAAACTTGAAACTAAACTAAAAGCGAACGCGCACAACAGACACACCGCTACTCACACACACACCCACACACACACCCCCACTACACACACACCCCAAGAGTTAAAACAAAATATGTAGTTCTATAGCTATAAAATATTAGAATTATAATTCATCATAAATATGCCTTATAATTTCTTGCTTTATTCGAAACGAAAATTCATTTGTTCTTCGCTATTGCTTGTTTCTGTTGCTTGGAAAGAAAAAAACTTGGAAAAACAAATGAAAACTTTAGAAAAACGTATACAAAACCATACATATAAACGATAAAAGTTCTTTTTATGTCAAAGTCCAGTCCATAATATTATTATTATTATTATTATCATTATGATTATTATTATTATTATTATGATTATCATGTAAAAGAGAAACGACAAGCAAATGTTATCGACTTTCTTCTTAAGTACTTATTGTTTAATTATTATACATTTCAAAAAACACACACACACAAAAAGCAATGTTGTATAACTGCAACAACAACAACAACAAAACAGATTTAATCGTTACTTATGTATATTATAAATCACTATATAAGCTTATTAATTTCTTGGCAGTGAATCAAACGTTTACACACACGAACACACACACACACAGAGAAATCGTAGCTCAACACTTTTGCATTGATTTTGAAATTATAATTAGCATTATTTGTATATTGTACACAAAAAAAAAAAAGAGTATTTAAAAACCCCCTTTTCCCCCAGAAAACGCCCCAAAGTTTGCGCACTTTATGTTTTATTTTTTCATTTCTTTAGTTTGTCGCCTCTGTTGATTTTGCTGTGTATAAAAAACTTAATGATTTCGATTATTTGTATCTAGTATCTAAAACAAAATCTTGTGCTATTGTTTATACCGATTACAATTATCTATTATGATTTTGTGCGTTTTGAGATTGATTTCTACCGAAATATAAAACAAACAACAACAAAAAATACAATTGTAAATTAAACAAATAAAAAAATAAATAAAAAACAAAAAAAGAACAAAACCAAAAAAACAATGTGCATTTTTATTTTTGTTGCTATATTTTCGCTCTTATTTTCGTCTTATTTATGTCCATAATTTCTTATTGTTTTCTAGATATGTGAGCTGTTTTTATTGTTTCTTAGATCCTGGTTTAAATAATATAGGTTACTACTACTACCATATAAGTTGCAACTGCTTGCGTGCCTGCTGCTATCGTGGCCTAGCGCTTCGATATGTTGTTATCTATCGATATATGTGAAATTTTAATTTGCATTGCCGATTACCTTTTGATTTGCTGTAATTGACGATTTCTGGTATCTCTGTGAGTGACTCGTCGTCGTTTCGTTGCCAATAACCATGGGAAAGCAAGCTAATCAATTGTCTTTTCCATTCTTTTCTTGTTTTATTCCCATAAATATCCCCATAAATATGAGTAGTTGATCAAATTCACTCTCTAGTTAAAGCTAAATTGAATGAAATCATAAAAAAAAACAAAACCAAAAACTATAAGAAAAGCTAAAATCTGTGGGAGAACCTGCCGCTTGATTCGATCGATTAATTGGTTGACTGTTTTCTGCAATCATCATCACAGCCACCACCTCCAAAAGCAAAAAAAAAAAAAAAGAAAACTAACTAACCTAACCTCGCCCTCGATCAAGTATCTCCATCAAATCAAATCAACCCGCCTTGACTAACCAAAAATCTGATCAAAAATATAAGTGTGCCCAGCGTCAACTAATTAACATCAACAACAAATACTCCAACTAATACAACAACTCAACTCCAATTCCAACAACATCAACAACAACCTACAATCACTGCAAAAATAAGTTGTAACATAAAAGATATACTATATAGTATATATATTTACAATCTCTGAACGGCAATAGCAACATCAACAGCATCTCTGCAACAGCAGCAATCCAACAACTGTAGTCTAACTTTTCTACTAACAAACAATTCTTTTTATCATTTTTAGTTTAAAATCTCCATTTTTGGTTTTTGTATTGAAGCATAGCAAAGTTTAGTGATTGATTGATTGATTTATTGTCGCTCGACTCCATTCGATATTCCTGTGTGACTTCAAAAGTTTTCTTTATGGTTTTCTTCGATTATTTTGTATTGTCAAATCAAGAACCCCAACAACCAATCACCACCAACATCCAGCAAGAACAATAACCTAAATAACACCAAAAACTAATTACCGTGATATTTGCAATTTATTCTTTATTGCAGGAAAAAGAAAAGGAGAAATTATGATTAAAATTCCTAAGAAATAAAAAGATAAACACACCGTATAAAATATAAACAAATAAAAACCAATTAAATATGAGCAAAAACACACACACAGAGAGATACTTGAGAGTAAAAAACGCATTAAAAACATTACATAAACTACAGCATAAAACTAGCGAATACATGAGATGGTAACGAACGAGAAACCCCATTCGCCCGGGAAAAAGTTGTGTAAACCTTCCCCGCCACGCCACTCTCACCTCTCAGCCCCTAAAGCCCATCTCCTAACACTGCAAACTTTGTTTAGCGAAATTGAAATGAGAAACAGACAATTAACATTAAACAACAAACAACAAACAAGTAAACACAAAACAAAAGAGAACTAAAATAATATTAAAATGGAAAGTGATAGCAGTTAAACGAACACTAAAACAGAGATTATGGATAAAGGATGGCGGAATATCGGCGGAACTCTAGCAATTAACTTTAAAGTGAAGAAGCGTTAACTCCGAAGTAACAAAACAAAACAAAAAAAAAAAAAAAAAACAAAAACAAGATTGTCGCACATGCCCACATCCTCGCCCACGCCTACGCCACCCCTCCGCACCAGCCCAGCCCCTTGAAGACCTTAGAAACACACGAGAAAACAAAGTAATATTGTATATAACCTGAAAAGTTGAGAAAGCTTAAAAAAAGAAAGGAAATTCTTCTGTCTCTGTACTCTCTGCCTCTCTTTCTACCGTTATTATTTCCTAGGTAGCGATATTTTGAGGTTAGTTTTTAGTTCAAAGAATGGAGGAGGAGGAGGAAGCGCCAACAGCAGCAACCAGAAGTAGCAGAAAATTGATATGGAGCAGGAGCAGCCACAACGCAACTGTTAAAGCGAACCCAGGAGGAGGAGGACGAGGAAGAGTAAAGGCGAAAGCGAAAGCGATGTTAAAAGAACTTTGTTTATTAAACTTAGTTAATATGGTATAATGCAAAAACTGAAGATGAACTTTTTAAACAATTAAGTAGCGCGTTATGAGTATATTTTTAAAGGATTAATACCACAACTAGTAGCGAAAGGGCGAACGCGCTGCAGTGAGAGAGCGTCAGCGTCAGCCGAAGCGGAAGCGGAAGCGAGAACCTTGTATATTGCATAATTTTAGGAGCAAACGACGGAAGTGTAATCAGATGCGTACTGCCAAAACTTGTAAAGTTCAGTACTATTTGCTTAGCCTCATTTTTGGTAACAACAAAAACTAAAAAACCAAAATCAAAACAAACTGAAAACTAAAAAAACTAAATCTTAAAACAAAAACGAAATGTGTAAGATGATGATTGAATTCATATAAGCTCTGTTAATTCATATAAATATTTCTGTTGTCGTTTCATTTCGGTTGTTTATGTAAAATGTATGTGTATGTAAAAACGAGGGAACGAACAAAAAAAAAACCAAGAACTAAGAAAAGCTGTCTTCAATTCACAATTCTTAACTCGTAAACTCATAAACAAATCATATATAGACATATGTATAAATAATTTATGAACTTTTAATTCTAGTTGATGTGTTTTCCTTTTATTATTTATATTTTGTTTTTGAGTTTTTCGCCGCCACCAAAGCTTTAAATATTTACATAGTAAAAACTGTGTTCTCAGCAAAATGATGAATCACTGAAAACAATTATGTTAAAAATGACACACAAAACGACGAGACGATTTGTATAGTAAACTAAAACCAATGAGAATAATAATAAACAAAGAAAAGCCCTTGATAAAAGCCCCACAAAGGTAAAGTTCTTGTTATATATAAATAAAGTATATATATATATATAATTCACGTGTGTGTGTGTGCATGTTCGATTACATAGTTATATACATATGCGAAAAAATTCAAGAAGACAAGATAAAGGAAGCGAGGATGAAGAAGTAGGAGAAATGGAAAGAGAATAGGTAAATAATAGCCTAAAGAAAAACAAGTAGAGTTTTTTGGAAACCGTCGATAAATTCTTGTGCATAAGTTTTTTATTCATGTACAATTGTTGTACAGTTTTGTGGCTTATTTGTGTATAACAACAACAACAACAACTATTAGTGACAACAACAACAACTACTACTAACTATTAAAATCGATCTATTACGCATAAATGTACATTAAACTCTGAAACATCTATGAATCCCCTGTCTCTGTCTCTAACCCCCTGACTTTCAAATTTTTCTTCGTTCCTTTTTATGGCCCGTTTCCACCAGGCCGCAGTCAGCACCTCGATGTGAATGCACCATTCGTGATATCGTGCCCGAACTATCACTACTAGCTGTTTTAAAAAAATTAATAACAAAAACCTGGTGCGTGTTGGTT
Organism: Drosophila bocqueti; assembly: GCA_018151655.1. Lineage (NCBI taxonomy): Eukaryota > Metazoa > Arthropoda > Insecta > Diptera > Drosophilidae > Drosophila > Drosophila bocqueti. Next base: position 671,327 of record JAECXF010000149.1, on the reverse strand, counting down.
CGTTAAATATTTTCAAATAATTAAAGTAACTTTTTAAAGTAAAATGCAGGAATGCAATCATGGCCAATGGAAACAGTTTGTTTTAAATAATGACAGTTAAAAACAGCGCCTGTTTTGTGTAGTTTGGAATGCAGTGTTTACACTATTTCGACTTCCGGGTTGGGCTCTTTCTGGAACCTCTTCCTTCCTTTCGACCAAGCCCCTCTTGAACCCCCTCTGAACTGAATGACAAACAGCTACGATACCTACATATTTGCCGCTATATTTTATGACTTAATGTCACCCAGAACAACAACAAAAGGCACATACACTCTATACTCCACTAAAGCAACACGTAACCTTAAAGCAAAATCAGCTGCTACTGCTATATATACGATACGATCCGATATATATATGCCATCGAACAGGATGCAACAACTATACCTACTTCTATAATATACACCTACTATATACAAACAACCACATACGCAGTATTGTATGTCTTTTTGTACAGAAAACAAACGACAGCAGACCAGAACAAAGACTCCTCTAAACTCCTAACTAGACTCCAGAGAAAAACTCCTCAGACATTTGAATATATACAGAATACCCTACCCCTTAATGTTCATGATTTAAACCCTCGATCACCACCACAACCACAACCAGTTGCTAACTATCAATTATTATAAAAAAGGGCAGAAGAGCATCGTACTACTCGCAATTCTCGGCACACACACTTTTGACTCTCACGCGTTAGCTAAAGTGAAGATCGGGCGCAGCTCTAGCTGAGGGGGAACCTTATATATATTATATATATAACATATACATAAATAATATTAATAATTACTTGTAATTTTAATTAGACGCATAAGCCAAATGTTGAATGAGGAAGAGGGGGAGACATCACTAGCCCAAAGCAACCCGAAACGAAACGAAAGCTAAAAACATAACTTAACTTAAGCAACATAAGCTAAAACGCTTCACATTAGTTAAAATAACAACATATTATGCAAGATTGTGGAATGTTTCACCATAAAATTGTTTTCTCTTTTTCATTGCTAATATGATTTACGATCAACAGTAGATATGATTTTCTAGAGCAAAAGGCTATGTGTAGGCTTTGCAAACTAAATCACAACTGTCTCTTTTCGACCTAGCGTACAGTGCGTTTCGGAGTTGTATCACTTAAGAGGGGGTAAAATGAAGAAATACAATGAGAAGAGGCAATGCCAGCAAAGATATACACAATTTTCAGTCACCTGTTAAGGCATTTAGAATGAACCACCACCTTAGAGGACGAAACTTGAACACACTGTACACCAAAGGTCAGAGGAAAATTTACATTATTATTGTTACTTTATATTTTTTTTATAGAATCAAACCATGGCAAGTCACACTTCTTTTGTATGAGAATTCCGGCGACTGTTTGCGAACAGAGTTAACTTCCGATCGAGGAGAATGGGCATGAGAAATGTGGTGGAGGACGAGTGGAGTCCTTAGCCAGCCAGGCTGAGATCCATTCCCTTCCTTGAGAACCGAACCCGCTAAAACTTAATGTTGTTTTCCGCCGGCGCCAGAGTAGTGTATAAAAAAAAGCTGAAGAATCTGTAGGAGATTTGTGTAGGAAAACAAGAAAATTGCCTTAGGGTTTCAGTAGAAGTTAAACGAAAACTAAACAAGTTACTTATGTACTTATGACTTACTTTTTTAAATCATTTCCCCTTATCGGCGGCTTCGAGCAAAACGTGTGACTTTGCCTTAAAAAAATCAAGAAAAAAAGGGGGTTAAAGCAGATATATAACTACGGGTAAACCTCTCCCCACACACCATAAACACCAAGGAAGAGCAGTAAAGTATTCCGTAATCCCAGCTAGTAACCGAATGTCACACCTAACACACACACACACACATGAGCTGGCGGAAGTAAGTGGAATCTTTTGGGGATGCGCCGCCTCCGCCGCAGCCGCCTCTCAGTAAAGCTACCGAATAAACTAAGAGTAAGCCCAGCAGCCTCTGTAGGGGGCGTTAGAGGAGAATCAATTAAGTGCCAGCCCCTGCCTCAAAAGTCACACCCTATATACAACATTACATCGTAATTAATAACCGAACAGAACTCGAACTCGAATGTCCCAGCGAAAGATTCCAGTTAGTTCCGAGGCAGCCTTGCGAAATGTCTTCACACGCGCGGACGAAGAATGACGAGTGACGAATGACGAATGACGAAGGTCGAAGGACGAAGGACGAGGAAGAACAACTGTTTCAGAATGCTAATAACTATGATAACTATGATTTTTAGCAATTTATATATATTAATTACATATATACATACATATACATAGATAACGAATTATGGAAACTTAAACCTAAACTAAATCTAGACCGAAAAGAGAAATCACAAACAAAGAAACAAACAAGTCAACAGGGCACAGCGCTTCTTAACTATATATATATATACATATATATATATTCATTTCGACAAGCAGAACTTTTTCTAAAAGCCTAAGAAGAACCTAAAAACCTAAACCTAAACCTAAACCAAACCAAGTACATGTAAAACCAACGCTAATCTTAAAACTATAACTAACTTTTTAAACTAATATTGAAATTGAACCCAACAAAGTGTTCATTAAACTAAAAACCAAACGGATTACATGATTATGTACAAGCATGTATGTATGTATATGTACTTAACGTTATATACATTAAAGAAACAACACAACATTTTGTATGGCTATGGCAAAAAACCAAAAATAAAATCAGAAAAAGCAAAAAAAAAAAAACAGAAGCAGAAGATGGTGATGATGAAGAAAAACCCAACAATTTAGCTAAGTAAATTTAATGTAAAGAGTTTATTGAATAAATTGAGAAACAACCCGAAACAACAAACAAACAAACAAACAAAAAATGGGGGACAAAACTTTAAATGCAACTTTCATCAGATTTCGAACGAACTTTACGAATTTTCCGAAACAAAACAAAAAAAAAAAAAGAAATATAAAGAGAAAACTGCGCTCTTTACGCCTATCTACCGAACTTCTCTATAACACACATTATATGATATAATTAATTAAATAACGATGATGATACGATGACGGAGGCAAGAAAGTTATGGGTTAATCGAAACAGAAATACTTGCATAGGCATACACTTGTTTTTAGCACTAAATGAATGAGTCTCTCTTGCGTTACTTTTGTTTAACCAAAAATACTAATTAAACCAAAAATAAATTAATATACATACAAAGGAAACATACTATAAAAACATACATACTATATATACATACATTACATATATATAAATAGAGTTTTTTAGATCGAAAATCCCCAACTCGAATTCGAACTCGATGAAGAAGCCCAAAAACCGCAAGAAATCTCGTCTCATCTCTCATGGATGTGCTACACACTAAATTAGTAACTAAACTAAAAGAACTAAACTATTGTTAAACCGTTAACACACACACACATACTACACACATGAAGCATAAAACTCCATTGAAACATCAACTAAATATTACATGAAGCAAAGTTAAACCTCGAGTTAAGTAGGCGCGAGAGCTTGCAGAAAGAAGAACGAGCAGCAGAGGAGAATTCGGAGGAGCCGCCGCTGCCGGCAGTTTGGAACTCTCGAACTCGAACTCGAGCTCGATAGCTCCTCCTCAGAAATCCCCCAGAAAACGCAGCTAGGTAAAAACGAAATGGAGAAACCGTTAGTGCAGTATAATAAAGAACAAATTGTATTATATCTAAGCCCAAGAAAGTTAAATGAGACAAGTTAAAACCTAATGAGAAACACGACACACACACACGACCTAAACCTAAACCTAAAACATGTTAATTACAAGCGCTAAAACCCCGGTAAATAGCTAAAACCAACCAGAGGAAGACAGAGGAACGACAGACCCAGACGGCGGCTATTTATTAAAGTGATTTATAGGGCAGAGTTGAAAACCAACTTTCAGCTAAAATATAGAATAATGAATAAATTAAATAAAGACCGAAAAACAACAAAAAAATATTTTAAAGCAAGCGCTTGAATTGTACATTTTTACAAGGCAACACACTGTACATTAAGCGCCCACGGCATTAAGTAAAAAAAAAAATAAAGAATAAAAAAAAAAAAAAACAAAAAAACCAAAAAGAGTTGACAAGCACATAAAAGAAAACAAAAGAAAAAATGAAAATCCGAAAAAAAAGAAATTATACGAGACAGCAACAAAGTGTGTGTGCGTGCGCCGGATACACAAGAAGTTGCCTAGCCAGAACGGAAATGAGTTTATTAAATATATACATTTAAAAATTCATAAACAAAACAAAAAGAAATCATGAGAAAGGAAAACCCAAATAATTCGTTGCATAATATTTAAAACGAAGGTAGTATTAAACTCGATTGCCTAATTCTAATATTAAAACCGAAAAGAAAACAAAAAAAACTATAAAAACATTAACATTAACAGTAATAATAATAATAATAATGAAAACAAGAACAACAAAAAATGTTATTATACTTATTATACCGATTAAAATGAAAACAAAAACAAGAAAACCGACAAAAAAATGAAACAAAACAAATTAAAATAAAAATTTTATTTAGATTAAAACCTTTGCACATTTCGCCTGATCTACACACAAGCCACCCACTTGTGCACTCCGTAGAAGAGGGGAGTCAAAAGGTAGGTTTACTTGTTAAATATATTTCATGTTGTGACTAATAAGAGCCTGGATTGCTTCTTAACTAGAGAGACATCAAAAAAAGTGAGGTTGTTCAACAAAACTCTGGTTTATTACTCATCCGCAACGTTGCCCCAATTGGTAGTATTTTCGATTGATTGAGGTTTGAATAATTCGACACAATTTAAGAAATACTTAAATAATAAATCAATTATAATATTAAGACAGGAAGTTAATTGGGTCATGAGAATGCCTAAGAGCCTGATTGCTTCTTAACTAGAGAGACATCAAAAAAAGTGAGGTTGTTCAACAAAACTGTGGTTTATTACTCATCCGCCACGTTGCCCCAATTGGTAGTATTTTCAATCGATTGAGGTTTAAATTATTCGACACCGTTTAAGAAATACTTAAATAATAAATCAGTTATAATATTAAGACAGGAAGTTAATTGGGTCTTGAGATTGCCTGAGAGCCTGGATTGTTTCCTAACTAGAGAGACATCAAAAAAAGTGAGGTTGTTCAACAACACTCTAGTTTATTACTTATTCGCAACGTTGCCCCAATTGGTAGTATTTTCAATCGATTGAGGTTTAAATTATTCGACACAATTTAAGAAATACTTAAATAATAAAGCAATTGCATGGATTATATAACATTAGGACAGGATGTTAATTGGGTCTTGAGATCTAATAGAAAATTAATCATAACTTTGACAAGTAAAACTTTGAAATTTTGAAAAATTGAGAAAATATTTTTGTTTTAATTTTTGCAATATTTTATGTTGTATTCCTTTAGATTTTAATGGCAAATTTTAATCGAAATATATATCACTTTTGGCAATCATTAGCTTTTTGGCCGTAAAATTTAATTAAAAAGAGCTTAAATATGTACTTTAAATCGATTTTTTATATGACAATTTTCGTGCGGAAATCAATATTAAAAATCTAAAAACGAAACAAAAAATTAATTAACTTCAGTACTGAAAGCTTTATAAAAATAATAATAATGAATCTGCATGCTCAATTTAGAATTTAAATTTAAATTAAATTTGGTTTTTTCGATTTTTGACGATTTTAACGATGTAACCCCTTATAAAATTTCGAAAAATGTGGTCACAAATTTGTTCCTGCCGGACATGGCTAGATCGGCTCGGCTGTTGATGCTAAAAAGAATATATATAATTTATAGGATCGAAAATGACTCTTTCACTGGCTGAATTTATAATACCCTGGCTGAGGCTGAGTAGAACCAAAAACGACTTTAAAAATCGAATTGGATTGGATTTCTTAAAGCAGATTTAAAAACGAGTTAATCGGAAATATATCTGGCATTCCATGACTCTGATAAATTGAAAAAATTAGTGCTGTGTTATTAGTTGCCAGCCAATGGTGTTGTTTATCACTCATTCGCAACGTTGACCAGATATAACATAAATTTACCTAAGGATAGTTTTTGCAGTTGGAAAAAATGAAGAAAATTAACAAATAAAGATTTGCAATTATAAAATTACCTAGAAAGAGGTTAGTTTTACCGAAAAGTTGACCAAAATTCTAAAAATTAGAGCGGATTTCCCCTTATGATAACCTTCTACAATATTCGTCATCTCAGTCTCATCAAAAGCCGCATTAGTTAGGTAATAGATCATAAGCCGCATAGACCTTTTCGGGGGTTTAAGCAAACGCGCAGAGCAGCCAAAAACGTTAACAAACTGTTACCACATTCAGCAAACATTAATAAACGCGTTGCCAAGCTGGAAAAGAATGCCACCAGTTCAAGGTGGCTGCTGTCCACTGCGACGGAATCCTTATCGCATACGACGCTCCCGAACAAACTCCGCTCGAGATGTGTGTGTGCTCAGGTAGCCGGCGAGGTAAACCTCATGTCGGAAGACCCGTCCATCTAACTATATCTCTGGCAATCTGACGTCATAAATAAACAAAGTACGCTCTTATCAGCATTTTGGTAATAATAGTTTTTGCTTTATTTAAAAACGTCACTACAAAGTTGGTTGCATCATATGGGTTAATGGTTAATATTTGATTTCAGATAACACGCAAGTCTGCTACACAAATAGATATCGTAGTTGAATTTCTTCAAGTTCTTTGTCTTGGCTTCTCGAAAAAAAGGTACTAAAGGAATCTTTTGTATCTACTGTCTGCTTTATGGGGGAAATATCTTGCTCCTACAATATGTATTTCATAGCTCAACTACAAAATAAGTTTACAAATATATATATATAAATATAGAATATATATATATATATAGAAAAGAAAGTGTTTGTGTAAGTACACAGATGCTTAGTCACTACATCCATGCGAGGAGGGCTAAGGCTAAGATTAACATTCATAAATTATGCACAAAATAAATATATATATATTCGCACTTAAAAGACCTAAGAAAAAACATCACTGCACAGCACAGCACAGCAACTACTCTCTGCGTTCACTGCTCTTGGCCATTCGATTGAATTGCATTGTCGTTGGCGGCACTGGTTCCCCCGCAGTTGCGCGGCGCCTGCAGCAGATCGGTGTACTGAAGCAGCGCCTCGCGCAGCGATCGTGACACCTCCGGCGACGTTGTGGTGGTGCAGTCCACCAGGTATGGATAGAGGCCAATAAGCTGATCCCAGGCGGGTTTGTTGACTAAAAGAAGAGAAAGGTAAAAAAGGTTGAAAGAACGATTCAGAATCTTCTCATTTTCCCTTACCCTTTGAGGCCGGAGCCTTTTTCATGGACACCACCAGCGTGGCAATGGCTTTGAGCACAAAGGATATCTCCGAGAGCCGGAACCTGCAGGGATTAGGGTAATGGTGTCTCAGAATGTCTCAAAACTCTCTCAAGAACTCTCACCTTGGCAAAGGACACTTGCCGCTCTGCCGCTCATCGTCGTTGAAGCGCTTGAGAACCTCCTGGAAACGATGAAGTAGAGCGGTGACCGCCAGCCGCCCGGCAAAGTCCTTGCCGCCGCCCGCCGCCGCTCCAACTGGCAAGAGATTGGCATTGAGTCGGTTGTTGTTGGCATTGGCATGATCCTCCAGCAGCGAGAACTGCAGCAGGGTCTCGAAGCAGGTCTTGGCAAAGATTTCGCGTAGCTTCCAGTCCGATTCGTAGCAGATGTTCGTGTCGGAGGCGGAGTGAATGGAGCCCTTGTTCAGCAGCACCACAATCTGCATTATGAACTGGTGCGGCATCTCGTGAGCGTGCGGCAGTACCTCGTCCCTCAGCAGCTCGATGACCTGACAATCGATCGTCTCGTCGAGGACGATCTCCTCCAGGCCGCGATCCTCGACGGTGCAGACGCTGGCCGGGAACAAGAACTTATCCAGCGTGTCCGCCAGATCATCCCAAAGGCTGGTGCCAAAATGCTGGGGCGGTTTGGCTCGCGCCACTTTCAGGCCCGTGTGCAGGACGCTGATCAAACTGGCGATGGCCAGCTTCCAAGTGCTGGACGACAGGCACTTGTACTTCATGGCCAGCGGCGTGCGAAGCGCCTTGACAATGTCGTGTAGGATCTGCTCCTGCACCACCGGCTCCTCGGTGGCCGTCGTCTGGTAGAGCTTCACGCAAATACTGATTGACTTCTCGCCGAAGGGGATGTAGTTCATGCTAACCACCTCCACCGAGGCATTCTGGGAATAGTGGCCCGCGGCGGAGGACTTGGAGGCGTACTTGTGCTCGACACTCTGCTGGAAGGTGGGCGGGGCGCAGGCAAACTTGCTGAAGATCAGCAGTTGGCGGAAAATGGCGGGAATGAGCTGGCGGATGTGCGAGTCGTTCTTGGTGGCCTCCTTGGAAGCGTAATAAAAGTGGATAAGTTAAGGAGAAGGTTCCAGGTTATCCTCCCTCACCTTCTGTATAAGCTCCATGCAGTCGAGAATGCCATCGTGGAGGGGCGTCAGCAGCGTGTCCGAGACGGTGGACATGATGTAGGGCACCGCATCGGTTTGGACGGGAATGCACACCGCATTGGTCAGCACCGTGCAGAATTTATCAAAGTCAGCGGCGCTAAATCTGAGGAAATAGGAATGAGATAGAGAGAGGGGACGACGCATGGCTTGCAGCTTTACTCACTTCACTTGGATGTGCTGAAAGATGGCGGGAAAGATTTGAATCAGAGCCGTGAGAAAGGCCTGACTGGGAATGTAAAAGTCGTCTTGACTGTCGCCGCCGTTGCTGCTGTTTTGCTGCTGCTGCAGTTTTGTTGTAGTTGTTGTAGTCGACGTGGTCGACATTTTGGTGCTCTCCATGCCAATGCTCAGCCAGATGTTCCAGGCGATCTGCTCAGGGAAAATGAAGCAATGGAGGAATAGTTAAAGATTTACCGCAAAACCTAACAAGAAAGAGCTTTAAGAGCTTCCTTCCTGGCTCCACTCTCTACCCTTCCCTAAATCTACACTACTCACAGTCCAGATCTCCTCGTCCTGCTCCTGAGACCGCTCCGCTCGCTCCATTCGCTCCGCCGAATTGTGGTACATGATCTCCTGCAGGGACTTGAGGGCGGCCAACGATACCTCGCCGTTCTTGCTCAACGCCGCATTCTGTATAAACTCCAAGATCAAGGACCACGCCCGCTCAAAGTCGCCCAGCTGCTGGAGCAGCTCCCGCTTGGTGTTGAACACCCGACACACACCCGATAGGGTCAGCACCTGGGTCTCCGCCCACTGCTTTTGGGCGGTGTTGCGCGAGTGATGGATGAGGATGTTGCCGCTGGCATCCACCTTCTCGTTGCTGGCCGAGCTGCTGAGAGCGCGCACATTGTCCAGCAGCGGGAAGAGCACCTGCCAGACCAGCGCCTGCCATGTGGGCGGATTCAGCAGGCTGCCGTGGGCCGAGATGGTGGAGAAGAGCGTCTGGCCGGCTGATTTACGGACAGCCGGACGCAGATCCACACACAGCTCGCCCAGCTTGGCGTACAGGCACATCCACAACTTGTCGAACTGCGGCATTTTCACGGTGCCTGGAAAATCGGGCAGAATGGCAACGTCCTGGAGCTGCGTGGACATGAGCTTGTCCTGGTTTTGATTGAAGAAATCTGAAATGTTCCACTGAAAAGGAAAGGTTTAAAAGTTCCTTTTTAGACTTTTCTAAAAGACCGAAGTCTGTGTCTTACCATCAGGCCAATGGCCGTCAGCGAGATGTTCAGCTCTTGGGTCTGGGAGCCAAACTTGGCCGCCGTGCTGATGCACAGGGGCAGGCATCGCCAGGGCATGACGGTGAGGAAGTCGGTGATGACCAGCTGCAGGCATTGAAATGCTGTGCGAACCAAGGGCTCGCCATGGTGCTCGTTGACAGCGCCAATGATCTCGATAATGGCCGGCCAGCCAAAGGAGAGGATCTCACCGGCGGTGTTTAGGATCTGTAAAACGCAGTCCAGCTGCCGTTGGCGTACATCTGCATGCAGGACAGTGGACAACTCGGACAGGGGACTCAGCAGCATGGTTTGGAGTTCCTTTCAAGGCAGAAATTTTAAGAAGAGCTGTGAAACTAGATAACTAAGATCCTTTACCATGTTCTCCTTGAGCGGCGTCTTGTGCTTGAACTGCAGCGCGGACTTCACCAGGTAGGTAATGGCCTCCACGCCCCACTCTCGCATCCGAATGTGCCGGTGCTGGCACACCTCCAGCAGATGGTTGGTCAGCGGCCGCCACAGCACCTTGATGCGCGGCATATTCACCAGGCCCGTCTCCAGCAGCTTGGCCACCGCAAACAGCGATGGCTCCCGATTGGCGTACGCCAGTTCCATGGCCTCGTGCGAGAGTTTGCAGAGCGCGTCGATCAGATGATGCAGCGCCACATCGTCCAGATGCTGGCTGGACTCGAAGAGCTGACTCAGCATTTGTGAGAGAACCGGAAGATCGGCCATCACGGCCGTCTGTATGCCCACATTCGCCTCCACCGCTGGCTTGGGCATGGCCTGAAGACTGCCGCCGGTGGAGGGCTTCAGGCCGAGGATCCACACCAGATGCTGAAGCGTCTGCAGGACAATGTGCCACGAGGTACCCAAGATGCCGCCATTGTTGTGCGCCAGGAAGAGGATGGCCCGCATGCACTGCAGATTCTTGTTGGTCAGCATCACCGGCGCCTGCATCACGCTGTGCGGCAGCGAGGCGGAGGGCAGCGGTGTGCCCACGGCCACGATCTGCGGCCTAAAGTCTCCGGAATCGCCGCTGCAATTGTTGATGAACTGACTGCTCAGATCTTGGCTGCCACTGCGCGTGTGGCATCTCATTCCCGCATCCCCGCCGTCCGCCTGGGTCTGGGCGGTGGTATTGGCGAATATGGACATGGCATAGTGCGGCGGGAAGGAGGCCCGACACATGGCCATAATGAAGGCATCGCGCGGCTGCAGCTGCTCCAGCATGCCACACAGCGCGGCATAGTTCTGCATGGCCTTGAGGATATTCTCGGTGGTGGCCTCGTCAATGGACGTCTCCACCAGGGGTATGAAGGCGCTGAGGAGGCCCGACCAGCTGGAATTGACAAGCTGCAGGCACAGCGGCTTATGCTCCTCCTCGGTGATGACGGCCATGTTGTGGCTAGGATGCAGCTCGGGCGTGCGCTGAATGACGCCGCCAATGGAGCGGGTCATGTCCAGGAGTATGGCATGACCCACCGAGATGCCATAGCTGTCGGGTATGTTCGGGGCATCCAGCTTGTCCAGCATCTCTAAGCTGTAGGGAGAGAGATTAGCTTGGTTTTTTAGAGGTAAGATGTGTTCCCTGGGGTTTCACTTACTAAACTGCCTTGGATAGGCCGGGCGCAAAGGTGGCTACCAGCGGGAGGTATGCCCCGCGGAACATGAAGCCGCACTGATTATTCCCAGACGACAACGCAGACAGCGTGCTGCTCCCCATTCCCCCGTTCTGCTGCTGCCCATTCTGCTGCATGGCCGAGGCATTGATCAGGGAATAGCGCACGTAGCTGCCCATGGCGGCTATCATGTCGTGGACAATGTTGGTGGCATGGTTCTTCAGGTCATACGACTTGCAGAAGAAGGCAATCAGCGAAGAGCGCGTCACCAGCTTATGGATGACCTCCAGGGCCAGGGCACGTTGCCAGCCGGGCTTATCGGGATCCAAGAACTTGATGATCAGCGACAGGAATATCTCGCACTCGGTCACCAAGATGGTGTGGTACTTCTGTATGAGAATGGCCACCAATCGCAGAAGCCGCATGCTAATTGGGAAATAGGGCTTTTCGGCCGGCACTGGAGCATTGCCGCTGCTGGGAGCCGCCGGCAGCTGGCGGTGTTTCACGTTCGGCGAGAAGAGCTTTATGACCAAGGCACAGACCCGCTCCTTGAGCAGCAATCGGAAGTCGTTGCTCTACAACAAAAGGGGAAGGGTAATGGTAAGGGAATGTGTGTAAAATCATTCAGAAAGAAATCACAATAAAGCAAACCTCATGGAACACGGCACTGAAGTTGGTGAGCACCGCCTCCAGCAGCTCCAAGCCGAATGTGCGCGTCATCTCCGTCATGCCCACCAGCCAGTACGGCTGCTCGGCGTTCACCAGCTGCACTAGATCCTGGAACAGCAGGAATGCATCCGAGGCGAAGGTCTGCACATCCTGAGCGACGCCGCCCTCGGCCGCCACCTCCGCTGGCGGCTGCTGCTGCTGCAGACTTTGCACTGAATCCTTTTCCAGGTAGACACGCTCGAAAACCAGCGACACTAGCTGACGGATGGTGGCCCCGGCGGTATTGACAATCGTGGGATTCTTGGTGTAATGCAGGCGGAAGCACAGAACCAATGCCTTGGCCAAGGTGTCGCCATGCACCACCGTGTTGGTGGTCAGCAGCAAAGTCACCGTTTGCAGCACCTTCACCTCCTCGATGTTGTTCTCCATGAGCGTCCACAGCGCGTTGGTGATGTACAGGGCGCCCTTCTGGTCCACCACCTGCTGTGTGATGAGTCGCTGCATCATGCCCAGGCAAAACTGCAAAGATTTAAGATTCAAGTTCAGTCAAGCTTCACTTTAAGCGTACACTGGACTCACCTTTATGATCTTCAGATCCTTGGTCTCGCATCCCTGCACCAGGGGATAGAGTATCTGGTTGACGGTGTAGTACACCGAATTTTGTTGGCTGCTGCCGGCAGAGCAGAGCTTGGAAATGGCCTCCTCACACGCCTGAACGGGGGGAGGGGGAAGGAGAACAGAATTAATGACCATGTGTTTTGCCGCCAGTGGAAATGTCATAAAATCAATTTCATTTGCGCCCGCCGCTATCAATTTCATAATTGCGTAGAACAAGCACAGGTGGAAAACAGAGAGAAAACCACCCCCGCCCGCCCGCTGCGCCACACCACCCAACTGGGGGGTGGTGACACACACGGGGACAAGTGCCGCAATTAGAGAAGAACGGCCGTGAAAACGCACACGTCAGCCATGCAGGAGCGCACTCACCTCCTTGATCTGAGGGTACTTCTTCTTGGTCTCTAGCGAGAGCGTCTTGAAGTCCGCCTGCAGCGCCTCCACAAACTTGTGCACATCCTGGCCCCCGCCTCCGCCCACGAACGACATGGTCACTGCTGCTGCTGCTGCTGCCGCTGGTGGCTACTCCAAGTACACTGACTTTTGCCTACTGCTGGCTGCTCCGCGACGAAGGACAATCACAGCACTAGCTGCAGGCCACATTTAACTACCGGAACCGATGCTCACATATGCAACGCAAGCACTCGGAAAAGTGTAATAATAAATAATATCGCGAATGCCGTGAAAATTTGTGATTCGTTTTGACAGCTGACGTACACAGTGCAGTGTTGGAAAACGTGTGGATATTAGTTCACTTACCGCCAGATCTATCGGGGAAATTATCTAAATTGGCAGCACTAGTTGCGAGGAGTTCGAAATGCAAAATTTAAAGAAATCAGTGGGTTATTTTAAAAATTAAATGAATAAGTTAATTAAATAAATATAGTAAATTAGCAATCGACAAGAATTTGCATTCTAATGGATTGCTTTCCCCTTGCAGCTTGGGACAAATATGTTTGAAAATATAGCAATTTCGTTATTTAGAGAAATACAAAATAACGATATAAATATCGATATGTTGATATTTTGATAAATTATCAACAACCCAAAGGATAATAAAATGGCAAGCTTAAAAGGTGCCAGGCTGGATTTGGGCAAGGACCCAAAGGTCCCATAAGTCCAAAGTCCAGATAGCTGGATGGCCATGG